>CM035406.1:95042774-95672774 GCA_020310875.1 Ceratopteris richardii
ATAAGGGGATTGCTTAAGAAGAAAACCAAAGAACTCAAGGATATGAATGAATCTAGGACATGACCAATTCAAGCAATTATGTTCATAAGAAAATCTTGGATGGGCCTAATCGCTTGAATTGGTCATGTCTCAAAGATGAGTCACAAATGAAAGGGAAATGATTTTGAGCATACCTTAACCTCATACTCATCCTAAAGAAATTCTTCAGCATTAATTCTTGGAGAGCTTTAAGTCTAGATGCAAGGGACCACCAATGCAAGAAAATAGAGGCAATCAAATATGGTCAAACATGTGCTATTGCTTGAATTGGTCATGTATAAAATTTAGGTGTGGGAGCGCTCAATATGGGTATGCAAAGTTTTTGAAGGTAGAAAATGAGCAAAAGCTAAGGGACCTAATACCTATGAGGGAAAAGAGACATTGAGAATCCATGTGGACCAATGAGTGCATGCCATGTGGAAAGGCCTCAAGAATTCCAACAGTCAATTGACATGGACAAATAAAATTTTGACACATGGCAACTTTCACCTTTAGATCCACAACAATCAAATGATGTGGATGAATGAAAATGTGCCATGTGGTAATGTACGTTGGGATTCACAATGGTCAAATGACATGGCCCAATGAGAAGGTACCATGTGGCATCAATGGTCAATAGATCCTAAAGTCTGTATATAAGCTTCTCAACTCATTTGTGGCATTTTTCTTTTACTCTCTATTTTCACTCAAGTCCACATATTCTTCATCGCATTTGTTTTTCGACTCTCTTTTGCATGAAACAATCTCAACTCATTGCTTGTTGAAGTCTATTGGTGTGCAATATGAGAACTCCATTTCTTTTCTTTTTGATGTATTTTTTAAACTGTTCTATATGGAGCATTCATTCATATAGCTAGAAATATGGCATTTGTTTGGACATAACCAATTCAAGTGATTATGCCCATCCAAGAAGCTTGGATGGCCCTAATCGCTTGAATCGGTTGTGGCCAAAGCGAACAAGTACATGATGCCAATTTGCATTTATTTGCTCTTTGAAGTGTTTTTTAAGGTGTTCTATATGGAGCATTCATTCATATAGCTAGAAATATGACACTTGTTTGAACACAACCAATTCAAGCGATTACACCCATCAAAGAAGCTTGGATGGCCCTAATCGCTTGAATTGGTCGTGTCCAAAGGAGGTCATCTTGAACCTCAAATTGCATGTGAAATTTTGTATCTTATTATTGGCTTAGAATTTGGAGAATAGTATGCTACCATTGTGTCCAGAACATGCCAAATCCCTAAGATTGATTGTCTATTTGCATGATTCTAATACCAAAAGCTCTTGATAAGCCTTTTTGTACTCTTCTAGACAGACCGATTCAAGTGATTAGGCCCACCCAACATTTCCTGATGAACGTAATCCCTTGAATTGGTCGTGTCCTAGATTCATGTACAAATAGGCTCACCAAGAGCTCTCAGTATCAGAATCATGCAAATAGATAGTCAATCTTAGGGTTTTGGCATGTTCCAGATGCAGTGGTAGTATTAGTTTCTTGAAATTCTGAGCCAACAGTAAGATAGAGAAGTTCACATGGAATCTGAGGTTTAAGATGAATTCCTTTCTATCTAGGACATTAAGGATCTTGCATAGGGAGAAAATAAAATATCTCAAATAATGCAATGAAACTAGGGCATGATTGAAAATCATAAGAAATAGAGGCTAATTTTCCCATTTCTTTGGTCAATATCTATGAATGATTAGGAGTAAGGGGATTGCATAAGAAGAAAACCAAAGAACTCAAGTATATGAATGAATTTAGGACATGACCAATTCAAGCGGTTATGCTCATCAAAAAATCTTGGATGGGCCTAATCGCTTGAATTGCTCATGTCTTAAAGATGATTCATAAATGAAAGGGAAATGATTTTGATCATACCTTAACCTCATACTCATCCTAAAGCAACTCTTCAACATCAATTCTTTGAGGGCTTTAAGTTGATGCAAGGGACAATCGGCTCAACTGAATAGAGGCAATGAAAGATGGTCAAACATGTGATATCGCTTGAATTGGTCGTGTATAAGATTTACATGTAGGAGTGCTGAGTATGGGTATGCAAAGTTGTTGAAGGTAGAAAATGAGCAGCTAAGGGACCTAATATTTATGAGGGAAAAGAGACGTTGAGAGAATCCACGTGGACCAACGAGCACATGCCATGTGGAAAGGCCTTAAGATTTCCAACGATCAAATGATGTGGACGAATAAAATTTTGACAGTTGCACCTTGAGATCCACAATAGTCAAATGAAATAGATGAATGGAAATGTGCCATGTGGTAATGTACGTTGGGATTCACAATGGTCAAATGATGTGGACCAATCAGAAGGTACCACGTGGAATCAACAATCGATAGATCCTAAAGTCTCTATATAAGCTCCTCAGCTCATTTGTGGCATTTTTCTTCTACTCTCTCTAGTCTCACTCAACTCCCTATATTCTTCATCACATTTTTTTTTCAACTCTCTTTTGCAAGAATCAATCTCTCAACTCATTGCTGGTTGAAGTCTCTTGGTGTGCAATATGAGATATGAATTTCTTTGCTTTTTGAAGTGTTCTTTAAGTTGTTCTATATGGAGCATTCATTCATATAGCTAGAAATATGACACTTATTTGGACACGACCAATTCAAGCAACTAGGCCCATTCAAGAAGCTTGGATGGCCCTAATTGCTTGAATAAATCGTGGCCAAAGAGAACAAGTATATGATGCCAATTTGCATTTATTTGCTCTTTGAAGTGTTTTTTAAGTTGTTCTATATGGAGCATTCATTCATATAGCTAGAAATATGACACTTGTTTGGACATGAACAATTCAAGTGATTAGGCCCATCAAAAGAGCTTCGATGGCCCTAATCGCTTGAATTGGTTATGTCCAAAGAGAACAAGTATATTATGCATATTTGCTTTTCCTCATTATAAAGAGTTTTTCTTCATTTGATTGTGTAATGAATTTCACATTTCACAAGTTTTTGATGGAGAAACAAGACACTCAAGTTATTAGAGCCATTGGAGAACTAGAGATGGTCCTAACTGCTTGAATTGGTCCTCTACATTGAAACTAGATTTTTTATGTATATTTGTTTTTCTCGAGTATTATGAATGTCTTACCATTGGTTTATGTTATGGAATGCACATGAAAGCACTTGATGTCTTGCATTATTTGACACGACCAATTCAAGCGATAAGGGTAGTCTGAGTACTTCGGATGACCCTAATCGCTTAAATCGGTCGTCTCCATTCATAACTTTCATTTGAAGACATGTATATATTTAGATGTAAGACATGTATGATCATGGATTTTTATCATGAAGTACACAAGATATCACTTAATGGCTTGCCTGTTTGGACACGAGTGATTCAAGCGATATGGGCAATCGGACAAGTTTGGGTGGCCCTTATCGCTTGAATTGCTCGTGTCTTTAATCCCTCCATTTTCTTACTTCTTCTTTCATATCTATAAGGATTATATTTTCCGCTTTCTTGAAGACGAGAAGATGTGAAGAGTCCTTGATATGTCTGGTTTAGATTTTAATTTGTACAGTCCTACTCTAGAAGTGTGAAGAGGTTGTTTCAACAAAGTTCTTTGTCTTGGATCCACTTGTGACTGAGTGTATAATTTTCAAGCATGGAAAAATAGGTCACTTTCTCAAGAACAATGCTAAAGCATAAAAAGAAACAGAAGATGTACAATTTTTGATACCTATGATTAGTTATAGATAGAAATCCATGTATTTTCAACATATGTTGGAAAATATTTATTTGTTCTATTTTGTTGCAAATACTAATTATGTACAGAAGGAACCCTTTAGAGCATTCTATCTAGCGAACAATGTATTGAGGAATGATGCCATTCTATCTTTATCTGGAAGATAGTATGTTTGTAATTCATGTTTGTACATACAGATCAATATTTCAACTTCTAAATGTTGGTGATCTTTATTTCTCAAAAAGAGGAAGCACTTGTGGTGTGCCTATCATTTATGAGATCAATTAAGATTATAAGTGGTTTATCATTTATTTTTTTCCATTAATGCTATACCTTTATTTTTTTATCTTTGAAATGTAATCCTTAGCTTATATAACTAATATTTTGAAAAGAAAAAAGGCATGACCGATTCAAGCGAAGAGAGTAATCCAGGAACTTTCAATGGCCCTAATTGCTTGAATTGGTCGTGTCTTGTAATGCATGTACCATCTATTATTATGATGTCTCCAATACCTATCCCCTATAAGTAATTACTTTGTAAAGAAAAACCACACAACCAATTCAAGCGATAAGGGCCATTGGAGGTCTTTGGATGACCCTATTCGCTTGAATTGGTTGTACCTTTTCTGATGTGTTGCATATAGATTAAAAAAAAAGAGATGACCAATTCAAGCGATTAGGGTAGTCGGACAACCTCTGATGGCCCTTATCGCTTGAATTGGTCATGTCTTGTATCTCCTCTAGTTTTTTCCATTTTGTAATATTCCTTCCCTTAAATTCTATGTATAGCTTGTTAATCACTGAAATGAAGAATTTCCACATCTTTACATTTATCCTTCATCATCCATCTTTATACATTAGTTTTTACTAGTTCTGTCTAGTCTTTGAACAATAGAAACTTTTCAAGACCAATGATATAAAGCATAACAAAGCCAATATGAATATGAAGAGAGCATACATAAAACAAAAAGTGACAAAAATATTTAGTACTCAATGTCCTTGTTTTCAATCAAGAGAAAATATTATCATTTTTGGTGGGAAAAAAGGGGCAAGAGTGGTTACATTCTTAAAGGTTGGAACTTGATCACTTTGGGTGGCAAGAAATTAATGCAAGATAGTGTTTTCGCTAATCTAATATTTGCCATTGCACCATCAATTGAGAATGTGAATTATCGTAAAACCTCATCAAGGTACTCTAGAAGCTCTCTAACATTTTTAAGTTTCCAATTTGCAATGTCAATTATTTTCCTAGGTTGAAAATCTAGATGCATCACTAATTCTAACTCAACTTGTAAAGAGTTCAGTTTCCAAGCTTTTCTTCACCTTCTTTAGTCATATGGTAACACTAGAGATTGTCAAGATATTTGATATGAAATAGAAAAATAAATGTCATCTTTCATTTTGCACAGAAAACTTGTACCTGATGATTAATCAGGAAACTCCCAATCTAATGAAGAGATGCAAGCAGCAGTCAGGTGTACAAGATTTCCATATGCATTCCTTCCTCAAGGAACCTGATATTCTACAAAATACACAAATAATTGAATGTTATTGAAAAATGTAACACATTTGTTTGCGTAGTCCTCATGGAGAACTTTAAATGTTCCTGTTAAACATTTTCCACCCTTGAACACTGGAAGGAAAAATATCTGCAATACAAAAACAGATATCTTGTAAAACAAAAACAACTGAAAATGATTAAAGAGAATTGTTAAACTTCACTTACAGTATGAGAGGAAATGCAGATGATTGTTTAGCACTAGATCCTTAGCATTGTACAGATTCAAAACTCTTGCAAGACAACCATGTCTTCTTAATTTGAATATGAGAATATGCCCTTTCGAATGGTTTTTTGTATCATCTCTTTCAGCTTGCTTCACTTTATGGGCACCTCTACAACTAAGAGGCATAGTCATGCAATCACTTTTATCTGCAAATAAAAGAGGCTTTCATAAGGAATCCTCTTTTCTATTGTAAACCTAATATCAGGCTAAATGATTGTAAGTACGATGGCAAGTAGAAGCCATTTGAACACTTAGAGAAATAATCAAGAAAGCTCAAAGCCGAAAACCGAGACTCACAAACTTCACGAGTGTTTATAGATAGAAAAAACTTGATGTACACGTGGAAAACCAAGACTCACAAACTCTTGATTTGATGTATCAAGTGTGTCTGAAAAATCATTGAATTTTGTGAACCCAAAAATATTTGGTATCTTCAAAAATCTTTTCTTTCTTGGGAAATGTAAAGATTTGCATTGTAGGATGTGAAAAAATATCCATTTTTGTATGAAAACAAAAACTTCTACATGGAATACAAGAAATTCCATCGCCTTAGCAATGCTTTTAGAGAATATCTCAAAAAAAGCCTTTCTTTGTAGGATTAAAAGAGACAGGAATGTTATATTTTTGTACACGTGGAAAGCCCCTATTTGTTGATTTCCTTAATCTGTAATTAGCAAACAGCCCTTTTTCGATTGTTTTTTGCCCTAGTGGATAGATAGATAGATAGATAGATAGATAGATAGATAGATAGATAGATAGATAGATAGATAGATAGATAGATAGATAGATAGATAGATAGATAGATAGATAGATAGATAGATAGATAGATAGATAGGATAGATAGATAGATAAATACCATCCCAAACAAGTCCGTTGAGATGTCGCGACATTTGGAGCAACAGTCAACAGTAAATCGAGCTTTTCTCTAAGTTCCAAACTCCAAATATAGTGAATAGCAGATTCATTTCAAAGCTCTCGAGAAGATGCATCCAATGGCGGTCTCTTCACTTGATTCTGATGCTCCTGCTTCAAGTTATGAGCAAAATACTGAGTCACAGAAACGACCTTCCTACACTTCAGCACTTCCTACACTTCGCACGCACCTCACCAATAGTAAACATGCACTTTCATGGGTAGACAACACTCCCAAGCACTCTTTCCAAGCATCACACATGCATACAAGCTCACAAAGGAGAAGATACAGAGACGAGAAGACACAAATTCGAAATTCTGTGCTCTTGATTCTCACAATGGCAAAAAGTCTCTACAAAGAGTCACAAATTGACTTATATACATGTGCCCTAAAAATGGTCCTTTCACACAAGAGACTGGCACTTTATTAGCTAAAAGGCTAATTTCCTACTAATTTACAAAGGCAAAGATACCATTCTCTATGGGTATGCATCTAGAGGACTCCTCTAGTGCATTTACATCGGAAAATATGTTACAAAATGGCTATAATACAAGAACAAAGTGTCCAAATAGGAAAAAATTTGGGGCCCCTCTTTTTCTCTGCCTCTTTGCTCTTCTTAGCTCTGCAACACTCTCCCCCTCTTTTTCTATGTCATCCCTTGACAAGCCTCACTTCTTGTCTGCAGCTTGTTTACTTCTTTCCACTGCTCGCAACCCATGGATCATTTTCCAATCGCTCCTTTTAAATCTGGGTTGTTGTGTTAAGTCTGGCTGCCATGCACGCAACCAGTGGAAGGTATGAAGGTGTGGATCTTCAGCCTTTGATCTGGACCTTCCGAAGATCAAGAGGCTGAAGCACCTTCTTGGGGTTCTGGATCCGTCAGATATCTTCTTGCACTTCTTCATGGATACTTGTTGGCCTTGATCAGCCCTTGTTGCTTGTGTACCTTCCCCTGTTGTATGCCCCTGTGGGGCTCTATGCAGAGATGGGTGTTGCGTGCCCCTGCGGGGCTTCCTATAGAGATATGTCTTCAGATATAATACTTTTAGTGAAGCTTCTTTAATACTTTTAGTGAAGCTTCTTTCTTCGTCTTCTTCTTTTCTTCTTTTTGTTGGAATCTCCCTCAATGCTGCCCTCCTCTTGAACTCTATCGTCCCCAACAAGCTTTGGAATGTGACGGGAGTATGTTCTGTAAACCTTTTGCTCTGTCTCATTAAGCAGATTAGCTTCACGTATCAGTAGTTGCTTCCATTGTTCAGCTTTCACACTGTCATGTGGTGGCTGTCTGTGATCTGCGAAGAAGCTCAATTCATATGCCACCATTCTAGCATTCAGATTCTTTGACATTTTTAAGAAAATCTCGGAATCAATTTCAAAAAATGTAGTAAAAACGGCTTCCTTGAAGGTTTTCATATATGGGCTTGGTAAGAACATGAGCCTTGAATAATGCGCCATGATTGTTGGGCGGCTGGGCATAACAGATAGATCAAAAATAAGGATAGTTGTGCGCTGGTTAATACCGATGAAATTTAGAAATGTGTATGCTGCGTGTTTGAACACTTTCAAAACTGTAAGTATCATGCTGAGAATTTTATTAGTCATCTTGATAGTTAAATCAGGTACTATTGCATATCGATGTAGCCAAAATTCAATGGTTTTCACCATGTAATCCTCAGTCGGTAAGTAATTGTGAGGTGGATTCGGAAGTAGCAAGTAATTCAACCACTGTTTATTGAGCACACCACTCTTTTGCATATCCAAAAATTTGCATGCTTCTCTGCGACATGGTGTTGGGCAAAAAGAAGGATTTACCTGTAATAAATATGGTGTTGCTTGCCAATGCACCCGCAAAGTAGGATTTTTCTCCAAAAATTTCCTTCTCCATAAAGGTTGTGCGACTTCAAATTCTTCTTGAGTGTAATTGAATGTATTGTCTTTGAAGTACAACTGCTCATCTGGATCCTTTTGTGTGATCTTCTTTATATATTGTCGTGTTTTCTCTTTCAAGAGTCCATACGGAATATTGAAAGGCTTCATTATTGTATCCAAGTCTTTTCCCTTTATTTTGGCTTCTTTCATGGCTTTGACAACTTCATTTTCAAAATTTTCTGTCAATCGAGCCACCAATAGTGCCCGTTCCTTCTGACCTATTTCTCTACCTTGTAAGTAGGATTCTCTAGTTGTGGCTCTACTGGTGTCCTCATGTTTTCTTTTTGTTCTATTTGAGCGTCTAGTTGTGCAAGACATTCAGTCTTTTCTTTAACTTTGTGAAGGGCAGTCTGGAGCGCATCCTTAGCCATGAGAAGCTCATTACCGATCTCTGCTATTTGATCCGCATTTTCATTGTAGCTCACCACAAGTTTGGCTTTGGCATTTTGCAGTTGTTTTTTGAGCTCATTGGTTTCGTTGATATACCTACGTTCCCATTCTTCTTTTAGAGTCTGCTCTTGTCTCAGCAAATTGTCATATTTTGCTATTTGATCATACAATTCCTTTTGGTCAGTTGCTATTGTCTCTTGTTTTTCTATTGTTTGGCCATACAACAATGCCTTCATCAGTTCTTTATTCCTGCTGCATAAGTTATCATTTTCCTCCATATATGCTTTTAGCTGTGTTTCTAGCAGATTGCTTCTAGCCTTCATCCTCTCTTTGTCCGCTTCACTTACTTCATTTTGTCTTTGTAGCTCCATCAGTTGCTCCTGGAGCTTGTGATTCTGCTCCATTAATGTAGTGCATTGTCCTTTGACTTCTATTATTCCTGTCTCTTTAGCTGAAACCACTTGTTGAACTTGGATCAACTACGCTGATAATTGTTCACTCATCACTTGAAGTTGATTCTTATCTCTCATGGCCTTGTCGTAATCTGCGTCTGTTTCCATCATTTGTTGTTGTGTATCCATGGTCGTTTGTATCATTTGTTTGAATATAGGTTTTAGTTGAGTAACATCAACATTTAACCATGTTGTCGGGATGCTAAGTTCTTCACCTGTGTTAACATCTTTTCCGTGCGCCACATGCAATGTCGTGTCATGGGGCCCCCTTACCTTCCATCTTACCTTGGGGCATGTCATCAAGAATCTCAATCACCATTTGTTCCATATTTTGTTGTAGACATCTTTCTTTTTCCATGCTTGTGTGTATTTCTTCTTTTATGGGTGGTACTACATCTTTATGTGTGATTGAAGCTTCTTTTATGTTGATTTGTGGCTTTTCGTTCAATTGAATGAGGTGTGTTTGTTCTGTGGATGCTTCCTGGTTCGGTATGCGCAATTGTTGATTGTGTGGTGTGACTTTGACTTGGTCTATCTCGGTCCATTCCTCATTGTTTGTTTCTGTTCTTATGTTAGTGTCCAAGGTGTCTTTCTCCTGACTAGATTCCTCACTAGAACTAGAATCCTCTAGTCCCAATTCCTTGTATCGGGGAGCTAATTCTAGAGTATGTTCTTGGACCTTTTGTTGATGCCCTCATCTTACCTGTGTGATGTCCTTGGACATTCAAGTTCACTTGACCCCACATATATATGTGCGTTTCTTCTAGAGCCGCTGAGAGATCCCTTTTTGTGATGGGTTGTTGTGTCAGAGGGATCTTGGGTAATATGTGTGTCCGCTTGGACTGTGGTGTTTCTTATGCCACTTCTTCTCTAGTGTGCTTGGTCCCTCACATGGGTTTCTTGGAACTTGTTCCCACTTCTTCTATGGAAATGAGTGTTTATTTTTCTTTGGAACAATAGCTGACTTGACATATTTTGCCATCTTGGTGGAGTTTGGCATTAAACGTAGACATTCTTTCATCTCAAGAGCCTCATAGATTAGTAAAGTCAATGCCGAACTTCCATTCAAAAACTTCTTCTGACTCCACTTTTTCTTAGCTTGGAATAAGCAGTCTTGAATATATGGAGTAAGATTTACTTTATTTCCAACTTGCCTCATCGCATGGGAAAGCAATTGAACTACAATTTTCTGAGGCGTTGTATATCTGTGCAAACTGGGAAAACAAAAATGTTGGTGCACTAATCAAACTGATTCTTCTATATCTGTCCTGTTTATTTCCAACAAGGTCTTCTTTTTCGCGTCATGACATTCATCTTTGACATTAGTGAGGCCATCTTAACTCCATCCAAAAGCTTTTTTGATCAGTTCATGGGTGAATCGAATTGTTTTCCATGCACCAATTTTATCGAGCACTTTCGCTTCCGGGATTGACGGCCTATCTGCTGCAGACTGGAGTGTGTTCATAACTTGCGTGCATCTCTGAAAATCTGGCAAATATATAGGAAGTCGCAAAAATGCATCAATTCCAGCTAAGACAAACTCTATATTGTCGACATTTGGCAAAGATCTTTCTTAGTTATGGGATATGTTCTGATCGTATAGCTGAATAGGTGCATAAATTGTCCACATATACCTCCATGCTCTTCCTTAAGAATTCCTTGAACACGTGACACATCAATATACCTCCATGCTCTTCCTTAAGAATTCCTTGAATAGGTGCATAAATCGTCCACATATACCTTTGAAAAGTGGCTGGGGCATTATTTAGGCCAAAAGGCATAACCCTAAATGTGTACACTCCCCATTCAGTTGCAAAGGTTGTCTTATGTTGGTCCTCAGGAGCAGTTGCTACCTGATTATATCCTGAAAAGCCATCCAGAAAACTATAGAATTCCTTTCCTGCAACCTTTTCCAAAAGATGGTCGGTGATAGGTAATGGGTAACTATCCCGTATGGTGGCAGCATTTACTTTCTTCAAGTTAATACATACCCTTAACTTGCCATTCTTTTTTGGCACGACCACTAAAGGTGATACCCATTCCGTGTGTTTGATCTCATAAATGAAGCCTGCATCCAACAACTTATCTATCTCCTCCTTAATTTTTGCTACGTAAACATCATTATATGTGTATGGTCTTTGTTTGGAAGGTTTGGCTTCTGATGTCATAAGGATTCTATGGGCACAAATAGAGGGGTCTACTCCTTTTAAATCCTTATATGTCCAAGCAAAGAGGTCTCTATATTCTCTTATGAGTCGTATTAACTCTTGTTCTTCCTCCATTGAGACATCCTGTCCTATAAAGGTACATTGCCCTTCTCCTTCCTCCAAAGTTACTACTATTTTCTTGGTCTATGCTTTGTTTTCATATGCTATTCCTGGTTGTGCTTCCCATTTTGGCATTTGGATAGCAATTTTCCTCTCTTCGACCTCATATTTCTTGAAGTGGGCAGGCACTTCGAATTGATCTTGAGGCTTTTTTTCTCCTTCTTTGTTTTCTTTATCTAGTCCCAGTTCTTCTCCCTGTGTCATTCCTTGATTCAACCCATTAGTTATGATACTTACTCTTTGATTTTTACTTTCTGCCTCAATTTGTTCATGCTCCATTTCAATGCTCTCATAATCCTCCTTCCATTCTTTTTCAATTACCTCTCCTTCTTTGGCTTCTTGGAGAACAGCCACGTATAAACTTATATCATATCCTTCCTCGTCGATGCATTCATTCATGGTTATTACCTATTCATTTACACATACATCAAGAGTAGCTAAAATCTCCATCCAACCATGAGGTTCGAATTCTTCATCTAGGAATATTTGGGGCATGTAAGCCGGATCCTGTACAGATCTCGCAACTCCCTGCCTTTGCTGCCATCCTTTCTTCCTCCCTTTTTGCTGCTTGACATATCCATAGATGAGTGTCTTCGTTCATCCAAGTTTGGTCACTCGAACCTATACTGTGAATCGATTGATCGTCTTCCTCCTTATGAATCAGATTCCATTGGAGGGGAGGAACATCTTGACATGTATAGGTATGGATATTTATCCTTGTCGTGGTTCCTTCGTGCTGTAAGTATACCGTGTCTTTTCCCAAATCTCGCACTACCTTCAGCTGTCTCATGAAAGGTCTTCCAAGTATCATCTCATAATTGCTAGCCTTTTCAAATTGACAGATTGCTAAGGTGTGCTCAAATTCAACTCACAGGTAATGAAAGTTACTTTTTCCAATAATCCCAAGGGTCGTTCCGTGTGTCCGTCTGCCATTTGAATCTTCATCTGTGTTGGTCTTAAAGCTAGTTTTCCCCATTTTTCCCAAAGTTCCTTGGTCGCAATCCCTACTCCTGCTCCAGAATCTAAGATGGCTTTAGTGGTTTAACCTCTATACGTGATAGGGAGGCATGTGTTTCCTTCATCTCCCTCACTGAAATATCCAACCTTATCCACTGGGATTTTGATTGTGGTTGCTCCATCAGGCGTTTCCTTTTCATCTGACCTTGTCCCTAATTGACTAGTTAGTTTCTCCTTCAATTGTGGTTTTACCTTCAAGAGTTCTTCCAATGTCAGAGTACAAGGGATTTTTACTTTTTTAAGATGTTGTATAATGTCCGATGTTTGGATCGATGGGTTCTGGTCTTTTCTTCTCACTGAGGGAATCCAATATAATTCAGAATTATGTTCGTATTCCCCTGTGTAGTTTGGTAAAGCCTTCACACTGTCTTCATCCTTTTTGCTCTCATCAAGTTGTAATAATCCTTCTGAGTTTAAGTCAGGTATTGATGCTTCAAATTCACCTTCTGCTTCTAACTCCTCAAAGGGTGGTTCAGTTCCTTCCACTTTCTTCCATCTGTCTTCTTGGACTTTTGCCCACAAGTCTTTAGGCCACTCCCCATCGACTTCGGGGATGACGGATCCTTCTCTTTTATTCTCGTAGTAATTTTCTCCACAGGTCTCGTCTTCTTTTCCTTTCTCGGGATCATTAGGGGTGACACACTCTTGGAATTCTTTCTCGGGAATTCGTGAGTTGGGTAGTCGCTGAACAGGTTTTTCTAGGGTCTTTTGAGCCACTTCAATTAATTTCTTACATATCTCCAACCTTTCTTTCTCTAGGTCACCTCTAGGATATTCCTTTTCATGTTGTTCAATGGTTGGTTCTGCTCTTATTCATGCATGGTATGCCTGAATCCACATGGCTAACTCTTCTGGCATAGGATCAGCTAGAACTGATCTTGCCTCTTGTTTTTTACTCTTTTCTATCTTATTTTCTCCTTCAAGTTTTTGTCTTTCTTCTTGGCCTTGTTTGTTATTTTCGTCCTCCATCTTTTGTTGTGGTTTCTTTTCTTTCATCCTTTCTCTATGATTCGTCCATCTTTGGGTCTGTTTACTTTTAATACTTTTCCCAGACTCTTCAGAGTCTGCAACTACTTGAGGTGTGGGTATATTCAAATCTTTGTTGGCATGATCATTTTCTTTGATTCTTTCTGAGGTTTCTCTCATTTGAGCTCTGGTTATTGCTTTTAGTGGTACTGTGTACTCCTTATCACTCCCCGATGACTCTATCACTTCTATCACATTGATCTGCACGTTCGAGTTAACTTTGTTGGGGTTCTTGGGACAATCTCTAAAAAGATGTTCTTTACCACAATCACTACAGTATCCTTCCCAAATTTGCTGCAGTGGTGGTGGGTTGGGTAACGTACATTCTCTGATGAAATGATCTCCTCCGCATCTATAACATGTGTTCATATATTTAGGTAGTGATGTGTGTAAACACACTAGGACCGCCAGGGCACTTTTTTCCCTCTTTAGGAGGTTTTTTCCCCCGGCTTGTATATATGCCTATTGCCCTAATGGGCTACTTATCTTTGTACATTCTCTAGTAATACATTCTGTATTGTGTGTTTGTGCTCCAAGCTTCTTCTTCTTCCTTGTGCTGTTTGCGTGCTTCCGCAGACATCTATCTCCAACAATTGGTATCAAAGCAAGTCGTCGCTTCATCTAGGGCGCCGTCGACACTCCTCCGTTTGCAGTCTCAGAATCGCGTGAATTTTGGTGAGCATACTCAACGTGTTTCGAAGATAAAAACAGCTTCGCTATGTGGTGCTGAAATCACGATCTGAGCTCGTTTCGACCTCCGAACGTACTATCATAGTGCTTATGCATGCTATTTCGTCTTTTTGTGCCAAAGGTATATACCAGTTTTTGTTCGCTAGTTTAAGCGTCTTGAAGTCTGTTATAGGTCTAGCAGAACTCGTTTGGGCAGTTCTGTTCAACTTTTTGAGATACAGTCAATTTTCTGCATCAAGGTATTTTAGTCACCGGCCATGGCTGAAAGCAGTGATGTATTTCATATGTTGGTTGTTGAGGATAAGTTGGATGGTACCAACTACCCATTGTGGGCTTATATGATGCGACATGTTTTGGTTGCAAAAGGATTGTGGAACATTGTGCAGGGTGTTGAAAGACGTCCTGTTACACCTGTAATGACAGGTACTGCAAATACAGGTGCTGGAGCTAATGAAGATGGTGTCGAAGATGATATTCCACAGATTCCTATTCGTGCTGCTATTTCTGTTGCACCTACTACAGAGCAAATTCGTTGGGATGGCAGAGATGCCCAGGTACATGCATTGATAGCTTTGTCTGTCAAACGTGCCATTATTCCTCATATTCGCTCTTGCAGAACAGCTAGGGATGCTTGGGATACACTTACCACATTGTATCAAGCTAGGAATGAGGCTCGTGTTGCTTACCTCCGAAAACAGTTGGAGAGTGAGCACATGAATGAAGGTGATTCTATGGACAGTTTCCTAACGAAGATCAAAGATTTGAAGGAACAGTTGATTTCTGCTGATGAGGTTATACCAGATAGCTCACTTGTGCAGACCGTTCTGAATGGTCTTCCTGATTCATATCAAAGTTTTGCTTCTACTCTTTGGTTGATGATGAAAGGCAATCCGAATGCCTTATCATTTGAGGAGTTAGTCTCTGTTCTATTGCAAGAAGATCAATCCAAGCAGAACAGGTCCATTATGCGTGTTGCAGATCAAGCTTTCTTGGCTAGTCAGAAGGGTAAAGGAAAATGGAGCTCTTCTACTAGTAAGCAGAAATCTGCAAATGCTGCACATTCGAAGAACCAGGATAAAGATGAGAAGAAATCAGAAAAGCAGAAATTGTTTTGCAAGTACTATAAAGGGAATGATCATATCATAAAGAACTGTCCAAAACTGACTGCAAAAGAGGCAAAGAAAAAGGAGGCTGGAATGGTTTTTGCAGAAGCCTCTACACCAAAAACAGAGTCTGCAAATCTTGTGCAGGAAGAAGAATGGGCGTTTACTACTGTTTGCAGTTTTGACCCATCTTCTCATGACCAGTGCATGTCTGCAGTGGACTCAGATGTTTGGTACTTTGACAGTGGGGCGACCAAACATATTACCTCGCAGCGCAGTTTCTTCTCTTCACTCGAGCCTACCCCTACAGGGAATACTGTCACATGCGCCAACAACTCCTCTTATCCTGTTATGGGAGTTGGTAAGATCATTCTGACTACTGCTGATGGTAGTTCTTTCACCCTGTCAGATGCTTTATTTGTGCCAGGGATCAAGAAGAATCTGTTATCAGTTTCTGCATTAGCCAAGATTGGCTTGGTTGTGAAATTCGTTGATGACAGGTGTACAGTTCATGATCTATCAAATGGCGATGTGATTATTGCTTCCGGCATTTTGTGTCGTGGGTTGTATAAGCTCATAGACTATGAAAGATCTGTGAATGATTCGGCATGTGCAGTTCATGATTCTCAGGCTATCTCAGATGCAAAGCTTTGGCATGCACGCTTTGGTCATCTAAATTTTGCTAGTTTGCTACGCCTGCAGAAATCTGATATGGTGTCTTCTTTGCCCAAGCTTGAGGCACCTGAAAAACATGTATGTGAAGGCTGTATTTTGGGAAAAATGCAGCGTTCCTCTTTTCCAAAAGATGGTTCAGTTCGGGCTACGCAAAAATTGCAGCTTGTACATAGTGATGTCTGTGGTCCTATGCAGACACCCTCTTTTGGGAATTACCTTTACTTCGTGACTTTCATTGATGATTTTTCCAGGCATGCATGGGTATATCCACTCAAAGCAAAGTCCGAAGTGTTCATGTGCTTTAAACAATTTTTGGTTTTGGCTGAAAATCTATCAACATGTAAAATGGGCACCCTCCGTTCTGTTCGAGGGGGGGAATATATGTCTTCTGATTTTAATGCATTCCTGGCTGAACGTGGGATAAAACACCCGTGTACAGTGCCGTATACACCTCAATAGAATGGAGTTGCTTAACGAAAGAACAACTCACTCATGGAGATGGCGAGGTGCATGGTCAAGAGTCAGGCTTTACCACATAGTTTCTGGCTTGAGGCTGTCATGTGTGCAGCATATGTACTGAACAGGTGTCCCACTAAAGCACTGCAGTCTATCACTCCATATGAGGCTTGGCATGACCGCAAGCCATCTGTTGCTCATCTGTGTGTTTTTGGTTGCTTGGCATATGCATTAGTGCCTGAACAACATCGCAGAAAATTGGATGATAAGGGAGTAAAATGTATTTTTGTTGGGTACAATTCTGAAAGTAAAGGCTATCGTCTGTATCATCCACAGACTAAACGCATTCTGGTTAGCCGTGATGTTGTCTTTGTGGAAGATGCTATTCAGCCATTGCTTTCATGTACTAAGGAGACATCCGTTAGCTCCAAAGACATGTATGATACGTTGATGCCTCTTTTTACATGTGGATAGTCTAGTGTTGGTCTTAATGAGGCAACTTCTCAGCCTTTGCAGGTTTCATATGATGATGCATATCATTCTATTTCTGATGCAAATTTACATGATGCACTTGTTGATGAGAGAGATGATATTGAGCAGGCAAAAACTATGCCAAAATGGCTGGTGCAGACTTTGCGTGACAGCAAATTAGATGCACCTTTGTCATATCGTACTCGTTCAGGCTCTCATAGTGCCTCCCTTGCATCAGATTGCTATGCTATGGTTGCATCTAGTCTCTGTGATGAGAATGAGCCTGTTTCTTTTGATGAAGCACAGAATTCAGAAAATTGGATGGCTGCCATGCAATCTGAATATGATGCTATAATGAAGAATGGTACATGGCCTTTATGTGACTTGCCTCCTGGCAAGAAGGCCATTGGCACTAAGTGGGTATACAAGCTGAAGTGTAAACCTGATGGTACAGTTGATAGGTATAAGGCTAGGCTTGTTGCCAAGGGTTATGCGCAGGAAAGAGGCATTGATTTTGATGAGACCTTTGCACCTACATGCCGTATGACTACTGTTCGGAGCATTTGTGCACTTGCAGCCCATCATGGTTGGAATGTACATCAGTTGGACATTAAAACAGCATTTCTGAATGGTGACTTGCATGAAGAAGTGTATGTTTTTCAGCTTCATGGCTTTGTGCAGAAAGGGCATGAAAATCAGGTGTGCAGGTTAAAGAAGGCATTATATGGTTTAAAGCAAGCACCACGTGCTTGGTATGAGAAGATACATGCCTATCTGGTTGCACATGGTTTTGTGAACAATCCAACTGAAACCACCTTATATGTTAAGCGTGCTAATGATGTGCTTATGATCATTGTTGTCTATGTTGATGACATGCTGCTCACTGGTTTTATTGAGAAGCATATTGCTGATTTCAAGGCTGATTTGCATGCCTCATTTGAGATGTCTGATTTGGGGCGTTTGCATCACTATTTGGGCATTCAGTTTATGCAAGTTGATGGTGGAATGGCTTTGTGTCAAACAAAATATATTGACACATTATTGCAGCATTTTGGCCTTGAAGATTGTAAGCCTATTGCCACTCCTATGGAGACAGGTTTACGATTGAGTCTTCATGATGCTGGAGATGCATTTGATGTTGTTCTCTATCAGCAGGTTGTTGGATGCTTGATTTACTTATGCATTACTCGGCCAGATATTCAGTTTGCTGTCTCACAGATGAGTAGGTTTATGCATTGCCCAGGAGTCACGCATTGGAAGGTGGTTAAGCGCATCTTTCGCTACTTGAGTGGTACTCGGCTACTTGGGTTGTTTTATCCCAAGGGGGGATCACTACCGCTAGATTTGCATGCTTTTTCTGACTCAGATTGGGCTGGTTGCTATGACACTCGTGTGTCCACCAGTGGTTTTTGCTTCATGCTTGGTAGCTCATGTATATCTTGGTTGAGCAAGAAGCAGCCTACTGTGGCCACTTCCAGTTGTGAGGCTGAGTATAGGGCAGCTTTCACAGCGACTGTTGAGTGTGTGTGGCTCAGACGCCTTATGGTTGATTTGGGTGTTGGCCAGTCTTCTGCCACCACCATCTTCACTGAAAGTCGGAGCGCATTGGCAGTTGCGAGGAACCCTGTGTTCCATGCTCGCACTAAGCACATTGAGGTGCATTATCACTATGTCAGGGAGAGGTTCTCTGTTGGGGAGATCAGCTTGGCATATGTGCCCACGCAGGAGAACATTGCAGACCTTTTCACAAAGGCTCTGCCTAGGGAGAAGTTTGAAGCTTTCCGCAAAGCTTTGGGCTTACTTCCTTTTGTGGAGTGATTTCCACATAGCTTGTTCCTTATACATGAGTGCCAGCTACTTGTTCACTGCATCACTCCCAGGGGGATTTGTTGATATATTTAGGTAGTGATGTGTGTGAACACACTAGGACCGTCGGGGCACTTTTTTCCCTCTTTAGGAGGTTTTTTTCCCCCGGCTTGTATATACGCCTATTGCCCTAATGGGCTACTTATCTTTGTACATTCTCTAGTAATACATTCTGTATTGTGTGTTTGTGCTCCAAGCTTCTTCTTCTTCCTTGTGCTGTTCGCGTGCTTCCGCAGACATCTATCTCCAACAACATGGTCCTCTAGGTGCAGGTGGTCTATTCATTGGTTGGGAGGGTAAGGGTGCTCTGGGAGCTATGTACATTAATGACACATAATCCTGCTCATACCCATAAGAGCTAAACGGTCCTTCCATACCATAAGCATATGGCTCGTAAGATTGTCCGTATTCAAGTATAGTGCCCTCATATGTGGAATAATTTCCTCGACTAGGATCATAAGATGGGTCATAAGGCTCATTACTAGCCAATGGCGTGGTTGGGACTATTGCTCTCTTTGGGTTCTCTTCCGGTTGAGCTATTTTTACTGGGACAACATTGTGAGGGTGGGGCAATTGTTGTCCTAACACGGGTTGTGGTTGAGTGTACCCTTGGTAAGCATAAGGTCGTGGTGCTGGTGCCTGTTGTTGATATGTGGGATATCTAAAGGCTTCTCCTCCTTGGCTTTGAGGGTATCCATACGATCTCATGGGCAGTTGACCTGATCTTGACTACCGATTGTACGGATAGTTTTTTGTGTTGTGATTTGTGTACCTTTGTTCTATGCTACAATAATGCATAGGACCCGGGGCAGGTGGTCTATTGTAAGCGTGGGCAGGTGGTGGAACTACTTCCCTATTGCACAGAAGAGAAGGATGATCACCTCCACAGTGCACACGTCTTCTAAGCATGGGTACTCTCATAGGATTGTTTGGGTAGTTCCCCTGCCCTTGAACATTCAGTTTTTTTGCCACTAAATCAGCTATTTCCTCTACATTATTCCTAGGGTTTGACGTGATGCTGGTGGTATCTTCACTTTTCACACTACCTTGAGGTATTTTCAAATCTTCTGCTAGATTGTCCTCTAGGTCAATACACCCTTTCATGCATTCTTGCAAATTTTGAACTCTTTTCACATATACCAATGATCTCAATCATCCATTCACTAATCCTTCCAAAAACAATGACACCATTTTGTTTTGAGTGGGTCTCTCTTCAACAGGGCATCTGTCGACATATTGCTTAAATCTTCTTGCTGGCAATCTCACCGATTCAGTAGGAGCTTGTTTAAAACTATGGATTAATGAGGAAGAGTTGTTTTTTATTCCAGACTTGGTGAATTCTTCAATCAATTCTTGATAGACTTGTTCCATGTTTTGAAAGTTATTAGGGTCTAATGGTTGGAACCATGCTAAAGCTGTGTCCGTCAGGGTTAGTCCAAAGGATTCATATTGAATCAAGAAGTCTTCCACTTGTTCGGCTCTTATTACTTGCTTGAATTCAGCTATGTGGTTGTATGGTTCACTAGAGCCATCATAGTGGTTTCTCATGCATTTGGCAACTTGGATAGGTCTTAATCTTCTTCCTGGTTCAGGTGGTCTAGGCATTACAGGGAAGACCGGACATCCTATTGGTATTCCTGGTCCTCTTCTTGCTGGTGGTCTCTCCTGAACAGGAATTCTAATCCTTGGTTCTACATGTGTAGGTGGTCAATAATTAGGATTATTGCCTAGTGTAGCAAATTGCACATGGGGCCTAATTGGGATGTGTGTTTGTTGTGTCTGTCCCGAATGCTGATATGAATTATCTTGATAGGTTCCTTGGGGATTTTGTGAAGTCGTGGCTTGATCCCTAGGAGGGAACACTAGGATGTTTTGATATTTCAACCCTGCTCTTTCTAATTCCGTTAAGGGCCAGTACCTCCTTTGATTCTTGTCCAGATGTGATGTGAGTGGGGTTTTCAAGATCTTGCAATTCATAACTAGTGGCTAGGTTAATGGCTTCTTCCCACAATGAAGAGTGTGTTCTGAGAAGATGTTCCATTCCGTTGACTAAATAAACATCCATTAGGGAATCGTCTTAGGGAATCAGGTCTCCTCTCCAAACCCTAATTACAATGGACTTTCCTCGAGGTGTAGATACGTGTTCTTCATGTCCTTCTCCATTAAGGTTGTGGTCATTGCCTTCTTCCCTTTGTTCATTGATGTTTTTAGGATTCTCATTTACTACATACAGAATATCCCTTTTGTCCATGTAGAATCCTCCAGCATACTTAACAGCTGGCCTAGGTACTATGTAAGCATCTGTAGCTTTCTTCAGCCTAGCCATTGATCTGTTTAGCCCATCTAGGTAGATGGGTAAACCATGTTGATTGGTGTTCACATATTCTAAAGACGTTCGATATTCACCCTCAATAATTGACATCATGCCAATTATTGGTATAGAATTCTGCATGTCCTCTGAGGCCATAAGAGTTTCCTCATTTACTACATACAGAATATCCCTTTTGTCCATGTAGAATCCTCCAGCATACTTAACAGCTGGCCTAGGTACTATGTAAGCATATGTAGCTTTCTTCAGCCTAGCCATTGATCTGTTTAGCCCATCTAGGTAGATGGGTAAACCATGTTGATTGGTGTTCACATATTCTAAAGACGTTCGATATTCACCCTCAATAATTGACATCATGCCAATTATTGGTATAGAATTCTGCATGTCCTCTGAGGCCATACGAGTTTCCTCCTCAGACTCAGTCGAGGTTTCAGAGTAGTGTCAACGACTACTTGGTTCGGCTACACTTCCCACTGAAGAGATTACACTCCTTCAGCTCCCTAGGGTTCTTCCGGATCTTAGGTTCATTCACCTAAAAGCTCTCGTCTCGTTTTAACCAACTCCTGGCTCCTAATGCTCTTTGCTGAGGTTCTGAGCTATATGAAATGTTTGGTTGACTTAGAAACTCACATTGAATCCATGATACGCGATATTTAACCCAAGAGAAATTCCATGATACTTGATACTTGACACACTGGAAAAGTCACGATACCCAATATGGGACAAGTATCGCGAAAAGAACCTCACGATACTCGATACTTGACACACTGAAAAAGTCATGATACCCGATATGGGACAAGTATCGCAAAAAGAACCTCACTATACTCGATACTTGACACACTGAAAAAGTCAGGATAGTTGATATGGGACAAGTATTGCGGAAAGAACCTCACGATACTCAATATCAGACAGATGTCGCGAGGCTAGAGCACGATACACGATATTGGTCAGGTATCACGAGCAAACTCAACGATACATGATATTGGTCAGGTATCGCGAGCAAACTCAATGAAACACGATATTGGTCAGGTATCGCGATACTCGACCACAGGAGATCACGACATTCAGATGTCGCGATACTCAACTGCGGGAGCACACGATACCTGACACTTTTTCAAATTTTAGCTAGTGCATTTAGATTCCCACTTAATGAGGATGACACCACAACTTATCTTCCCCCTTTCCAATGCCTGGATCACACAAAAAACTTCCTCACCCTTTGAATAATTCCTCACGATATCTGCTGCAGATCGTTTTAGCTATTTTGGCTTGATTCAAATGAATATTGAGAGTAACAAGTTGATGTGCTCACCTTGGAAGCTATCCTTCACTCTTTCACACTCTCACTTGCTCTACGTGGCCCAATCTCCCTACTCTCCGATCGCGATATTCGTTTGCTAACCCTCTCGATACTTGCACAAATGAACTGAAATGGTTTAATTTTTTATTTTTATACTTTTGGGAAATGGTTGCCTCCAAAGAGCTGAAAGAACTAACTTAACAACTACCCTACCTTCCTAGGCTTCTTACCTAATTCCTCCTTCCTACTCTAACTCAATCTACTCACTTCCCTAGACTATCAACTCACTACACACACTCCAAGAGTGAGGAGTAATAAGTGCAGATGAGTGTGACTTACCAAAGAAGAGAGATTCACAACTCCTCTACTCGCTTCAATGCTAAGATCTATTTACCATCACCCAAATGCCTCGGTTTGATTCGACCTTCCCCGGCAATGGCGCCAAAAACGTGTGTACCTAAGAACCAACTTAGGGACTTGTGGAGAAAGAGACTATACCTCGATCCTCCTCAAGTACATATCGTGGGGATTCACGCTTTATTTATCAATCCGAGGAGTATCAAAACCTAGCCGAGTGTATGAAGACGTCAATTCCTATGATGGTCAATGCAAATGAACTCTCACAAAGTGCAAACAAGTATAAATCCATCCCAAACAAGTATGTTGAGATGTCACGACATTTGGAGCAGCAGTCAACAATAAATCGAGCTTTTCTCTCAGCTCCAAACTCCGAATATAGAAAATAGCATATTTATTTCAAAGCTCTCAAGAAGACGCATCCAAAGGTGGTCTTTTCACTTGATTCTGACACTCCTGCTTCAAGTTTGATCAAAATACTGAGTCGTGGGAACGACCTTCCTACACTTCAGCACTTCCTACACTTCGCACGCACCTCACCAACAGTAAACATGCACTTTGAGGGTAGACAACACTCCCAAGAACTCTTTCCAAGCATCACACATGCATACAAGCTCACAAAGGAGAAGATATAGAGAGGAGAAGACACAAATTCGAAATTCTGTGCCCTTGATTCTCACAATGGCAAAAAGTCTCTACAAAGAGTCACAAATTGATTTATATAGATGTGCCCTAAAAATGGTCCTTTCACACAAGAGACCAGCACTTTATTAGCTAAAAGGCTAATTTCCTACTAATTTACAAAGGCAAAGATACCATTCTCTATGGGTATGCATCTAGAGGACTCCTCTAGTGCATTTACATCGGAAAATATGTTACAAAATGCCTATAATACAAGAACAAAGTGTCCAAATCAGAAAGATTTTGGGGCCCCTCTTTTTCTCTGCCTCTTTGATCTTCTTAGCTCTGGAACACTCACGGACCTATATACTGTGTGCTGATGATGTTTTGCACTTTTTTACTCTACTTTTCATAGCAGGCTTGTTTCTCTCTTTCATGTCATTTTAGACACTTGCCGGTCACTTTTCATAGCAGACCATGGAGAACCTTAACCCAAATACTCTCGCTGAGCTTTCAAACAATCCAAAACATTGTGATAAGTTCCATATCAACATTGATGTTAGTCATGAGTATGCAACGACAAGAAAAGTATTTTGAAGGGCTCTTCATCCTCCTGAAGTGGATGGATTGCGGAAGGAAGGCAAGAAACATATTGACATATGGAAAGATGGATCTGCTTATCCAATTGATCCACAAATTGGAAGGTATTCCCCTTTTCATAATCTTCATGATCTGATTAGATTTGTAGGATATGGTGAGGATGGTTTACGAGGCTATTGTTCAAGGCTCTGGGATATTTCAAGGAATTATGTACAATACATAAACTATCTACAAAACACACTACATTAGAAGGATTTACATATGAGGGAGCTAGAAAGCAAATTATCCACTTCATCTTCTCAGTTTGAGTCTTTTAAGAAAATTAAAGAAACTCCTATAGGTTTGAGAATGCAGTCAAAACGAGTAAAACCTTTTTTAGATTTAACTGAAAAATCTGGCCAGAAAAAGAAAAGAATGAAAATTGTAAGAGATCATGTGACAAATGTGCTAGGTTTCAATATGTTGAGTATTTTTTAGCGCGTACATTTTTGTAGTGAAATTATGAGTCAAAATGATGTTTTAAGACTATTGAAACTGAATGAAAATACATGCTTGAAATGCTTTGTTTTCCAAAAACTCATGACGGAAATGAATCTGTTACTAGAACCAACTCAAATTCAGAAGATTTGTGATAGCGTCAGAGTGAGTAGGAAAGGTTATAGAGCAATTTAAAAAGTTTGGTGTGAATTTTTAAAATTTAACAAAGTTAAAAGTTTTGGATTGCCTAGACCCCATCATGTAGGAAAGTTTCGGCTCTGCTTGAATAAAAAAATCACATCAGTATTTGGTGAATATAAACATATTCATGGTAACATGCCTTATGAAGTAGGAAAACAAAAGTTACATTTCACTTACAATGCATTTAACAATGTATGGATAGATATTATAAAACTTCAAACATACATGGTTTAGTTCTAAAATAAAAAAGAACATGAATGTTCTAGTCTGTTGAAATTTGTAATCAAACTTGATGAACAAAGCTTTGGACTATAGCCTTGGAAAATTGGATACTCTATCTCTCAAAGTACAATCAGAAATGGAGTTATGGTGGGTTGGCTGTGCTCAAGTTCCATCTGAGAGCCATAAAATACTTAAATGGCTATTCTCACAGACAAACATTCCAAATGTTATCCAAAGGCATCATGCAAGAGAATTGTTGAATGTCAAAGACTACGGGAACTTTCAAGTTGAGTGGCATTTGAGTGGAGACCTAAAGACGCTCAAATGCATGTTTGGTACAAGTGGGGGAGCAAATTCTAAGTACCCTTGCTTGTATTGCATGCAAAGCCCAGGCACAAATGGATGGATTGCTAGAGCTGAGGCTGAAGATGCTCCTTCCAGACAAAATGTTATTCTTCATAACTACTCATCTTCTTCCATGATTTGGGATCCCATACTTCCAATCGCATCGACAAATGTACACATATGTACACTACATGCAGAGTTAAGAATCATTGACAAGTTGGTCCGTCTTCACTTGGATTATGCATATTCTATCAAGCCTACAACTCTTGCAGATGAGTGCATAAAAAAATGTGAATGTCTACTTTCAGAAATGGGATTTCATGGTGGTGATGTTCATCTAAGAAAAGATCCAAAGCTTTCACAAAATACAGATGATGTACTACAGGATGTCTCAATGGGAGGTGCAAAAGCAAGGAGATTCTTCAGCAACCATAATGACAAGCGACTAAATGCCATGTGGAAATGTTGGAAAAAATTTTGTGAGATCACAACTAATGTAAAAAGCAAACCAGAAATGGCAAAAAAAAGAATGGAGGTGTGGATCAAACTAGATAATTTTTTTAAGATCATGAGGCAACGGGTAACATCAAAAAGTTATGTGATAGATTTCAGAAAGGCGACCACAGAGCTTATAGAAACCATCATAGAGGTATGAGGTGCCAAAGACATAACATACTACTTGGTGAGTTCCAAAGATAATTTATTCAATTTATTTATTTTAATTGAAATAAAGATCTGATGAAATTCTTGTGCTCTTCTAGCATATTCTTCTTGTGCATGGTGCATTCTTTGCAGAAAAAGAACCACTTGCCATATGGAACATCCAAGGCACGGAAAAATCTCATTATCAAGCAAGGACAAGCTTCTTTAGGTGCACAAGGAAAGGAGGAGGAGTAACAAAGATCAATGCCTTCAGAGAGCTTTTTGATTGGTTCTTTAGAAGACAATTACAAAGGACCTCATGCCAAATATAATCAGAAGAATATGACTATCACTAGATAAAATCATCATGTATCAATATCACAAAATGAAAAAGACTACATTTCAAACAGAGCTTTAATATTTGCAATGTCTTTTATTTCTTTGAGAAATCAAGATGTCATGTATGTACATTTCATGATGTATTAAGCTTTGAAAAGAAATATGTCTATAACCACCAGATGACTTTGACCAGAGAATAGATCATGGATCAATAAAAATTAATATTAGGACATGGATCAGTTACACCAAAAAAATTTGCAATGTCTTATATCGCATTGGGCAATTTCTGTATATGTACATTTGATGAGTAATAGAATCTGAAAAAATGAAGTCATTCCTTGAGTCTCTTTAAAGAGCTTAGCTCTGGCAAATCACCTCTATATCTGAGGAACTCTTTTCTCCTATATCCAGCAATGCTTTTTACATCTGACACCCATGCAGCCATTCCATAGCTTGAATAAGAAAGAAAGTACCCTGCCCTTGAAGCATTGAGTCCTGGGGCATATCCAAAAATTCTAAATGCAGCTGCTCTTTCAAGTAGCAAAACTCTGCAAGCATTAAAGGGTATTGGAGTAAAACCCATGTATTTTGATAGAGTCCTCAAGGAGAACAATGCAAAGTCTGGCTCCTCACTATAGTGCTTGTGAATAACACAAAAAGTTTCTGGGTTCAATTTTGGAAGATAGTGGATAATTGAATGAATATCCACCTTTGCTTTTCCTTTCTCTTCTATGGTTTTTCTTGTTCCCTTGCCCCTGCCAAGGTAGTTGTCTTCATCCAATATAGTTAACTATGGTAAAAATGAAAAACAAGGTCAGATGAAGTGCAAGCACACTTAAGGAGTCATGAAAAGTAACTTGAAACAAACATTAGGAAAAAAGGTGAACTCTGCATGGGCCTTGTAAGGATCCCTAATTTTTAGGGATTAAAGAGAACAAAAAGTGGTATCAAGGTCATAAAAAAAACCACTCGTGGTTTTTGCAATAAAAAAATTCCTCTAAGATTTGTGCTCAGACCGAATAGATTCGTTTGAATTGTTGTCCCTTGGATGAGATTGAATGAATGGCTAAGATCAACCTTTGGGTACCTGTCACTAAAAGACAAAAGAAAGTGCATGAAAATTAAGAGAGAGAAGGTGTCAGGACTCGTGGGAGCTCGCAGAGAATCTTTCCCAGCCTTCTGCAAGACGTTGGACCGTTGGATGTTGACTAATCCTACGCTGCAGCGCAAATGGGGCTGAGAACTTTTCGATGATGAGCGCCCACCGTCCGATCAAGGCCTGGATCTAATGGCCCATACAAAAAGGCGCCTTTTCATTCAAATGGAGCAATCGGATCCATAGGATCTTGGCTAGATCCAAGGGCTACGACTACAAGCGCAGTTCTTCAGCAGAATTCAAGGCGAGGCGTCCGATTGGATGTTGATCTAAGGGTCTACAGCGACGAACGCATTTCTCCATCATTGCTAAGATCTCAACCACTTGTTCTTAAGCCAATCCAAGGGTCCAAGATCTAAGTTACCTTGACTTTTTGCGTTTCATGCTAGCCCTTGGATCTATGAAGCAATCCAATGGCTCTAAGCCATTTTTGAGCTTTTCAAAACCATTCTCAAGAGAAAACCCATGAGTTCTACCTGGTTTTTCCATGTTTGACCACCCAAAAACCATGGAAGCCTATGCCTAGTCTAGGTGATTGAGGGACTAGACTGTGGCCACCACCCTCTTCTGATTGGTCCATCACTAATCACTCCTTGAGCTAAAAGGCCCATCCAGGGTTCACCTTTTTTCCTAATGACAGACAAATCGGTCGTTATCAATATCTCTTTGTAAATTACCTAGAAACATGTTATTTTTGCTGAAGAAGGTGAATTCTTACATAGCGAGATGTCTATTATCAATGTTGCATGCAACTCCTAGACACGACCGATACAAGCGATAAGGCCCATTGGGAAATAACCAATGGGTCTCATCGCTTGCATCTGTCTGAACATAAACTATACGCAGAAAACAGTGTTTTTCACATGATAAAACTTTACCTGTCATTGCACCATGCAAGTACAAACACGACCGATGCAAGCGATAAGGCCCAACGGAAAATATCGGATGGGCCTTATCACTTGCATCGATCGTGATCGATTTCTCACACTTTAAATGGAGATCTTAGACAAAATTGATACAAGCTAAAGATGTTGCATCGGTCACATCTCATTTCCTAAGCCTAAAATTCATGAGAATATATTTAACTACATACCTTGACCTCATCTTCCTCCTCAAGTCCAAACATGACCGATGCAAGCGATAAGGCCCAACGGAAAATATCCGATGGGCCTTATCGCTTGCATCAGTCGTGGTCGATTTCTCACTCTATAAATGGAGATCTTGGACAAAACCGATACAAGCTAAAGGTGTTGCATCGGTCGCATCTCATTTCCTAACCCTAAAATTCATGAGAATATATTGAACAACATACCTTGACCTCATCTTCCTCCTCAATGAGCTCTTTTGAGTCAATACATATTGTTCCTTTGTCCTCAGCAACATCCAAGAATGAATAGCCACGCCCAAACGAGTATATTCCAAGTTGCTTCTGATGTTCATCAAACTCTTCATCAGCAAGTGTTGGCTTCTCTGAGATAGCTTTCTCAAAATATTTTGAAAGAGCTTGTGATGAATCTTTGAATTCTTCATTTGACAAATCCAAATCAAGACGCAAAAATTCTTCTTTTCTTTCTCCTTTCTCATTGATGAATCTCCTTGAAACTTCTTCTGACTCAGCTATAGTTGCAAGGCAGTAGTCCTCCCTAAGATTGAAAAGTTCTTGAACGTAAAATAGAGGGATAAACTCCTTTTCAGAGATAAAGTAAAATGGTAGATTTGGGAGAAGTAGGGATTCCTCAAACACTTGAACTTCTGCAGTTGGCTCCCTTATTGCAGCCTCTGCTTTAAAAGTAGCCACATCAAAACCTTTGACCTGCTCTTCTTCTACTTGGAGATTGATCTCCTCAACAATCTCCATGACACCTTTCATAGTTTTTGAGCTTCCCTCAAGTGTCAGCTCTAAGAAAGGCTCGTCTTCAACATGAACACTTTCCTCCTTTTCAACTGAAATGTGATCAAGCCATATCAAGAAAGCAATGTTTAAAGGGAGCAAGCAGTAGTCCTTTTCATGCTCTAGGCATAAATCTAGCTTCTCTGGCAAAGGGGATATCCTTTTGCATTTTCTTGTGATTTTTGCCTTATCTATTGGATCCTTCCCAAAGATGTGAGGATGGACATAGGTTTTTCGAGAAAAGAAAGAATCTTCCATTGATCAACCCCAAGAAGTTCTCCCACTTGTCCCTAAGAAAACTTTTTTATTTCTCTAGGAGTTTTTCAAAATCAATCTTGGGGTTGAATATCATCATTGCATCAGGAAAGTAATCTACAGTTAAACCCTCTTGACCCATGAAATCAAGTAGCTTCTCTGATGGAGAGACACTAAGGATCTCATTCATTCCCTCCATCTTAGCTGCAGCTTCTCTTGTATGTCCTAGAGGAGAACACAACCGATGCAAGCGACTAAAGCTAGTCAACGTGGGTCAAACAGGGAAAATTGCTTGTATCGGTCGTGTCGGGGATGAAAGAAAAATACGCATGAAAATGATACAAATTCTATGAAGTTTCAAAATTTGAATTGGTGAAGGGAGTTGCTATTTATAGGTGAGGTGAGAGGAAGTAACGATCAAATGCTATTCCACATGGCAAAGGTACGTTAATAATCCCAATGGATAGATGACATGGCCCACTCAAATCATGCCATGTGGCAAAGAACGTTGGAATTTGCAATGGCTATATGACATGGACCAATCACGGCATGCCATGTGGCACCAATGGTCAACTCATTTTTGAGACCTATTTAAGCTTCCCTATTCATTTCTCTCATTTTTTTTCTCAACACTTTCCAAGCATCGAGGTCCCATCGCCACCAAGTTTTTTAGCTGCTTCTTAACCATTTCTATAGAGAATGCTCTCTGTGTTAGGTAATATGGACATGACCGATCCAAGCGATAAGGGTACATCTGGGATTTGTGGATAACCCTAATCGCTTGGATCGGTCATATTTCTTAAATGGCATCGAGTCCTTGATCATAGCTTTCAAATTATGTTTTGCTTAGTGATGCTTGAGTATTATGCATTGTAAGCTATATTCGAAATAGTATTGATTGATATTTCATGATGATTTCAAGGACGACCGATGCAAATGATTAGGGACATACGGGGATTTCCAGATTATCCTAATCGCTTGGATCAGTCGTTCTTCTTAAATGGCATCCTTGATCAAAGCTTTGAAGTAATGTTTTATTTGGTTAAGAATTAGTTGTAATGCACTCCAAGGGAAATGGTATTCACTGATATTTCTTCACGATTAGAAGCACGACCGATGCAAGCGATTAGGGACATTCGGGCATTTTTGGATGACTCTTATCGCTTGGATTGGTCGTGTCTCTGACAGTGGAAAGAGTCCTTGATCAAAGTTTTTGAGAGTAAGTTTCCTTTCCTTTCCACTTCCTTGCCTAAAGACTCTCATTTTATGCATGTTATGGGTAGGACCAAAAAGACAGCAAGGAAGTTGTACCCTGAGGGTCGGGACCAAAATGCCCAGGAACAAAATGCCCAGGAGCAAAATTTCCAGGAGAAAAATCCCCAGAAGAGTCAAGGCAATGTATCAGAGGAGCCTTCAAAGAAAAGGAACAAGTACCATGTAAAGTCCTTGAGGGAAATTAGAAGAGCTCAAAAGTTTGTGGGACTATTGATCCCTAGACTTCCATTTATGAGAGTTGTCAAGCAGATCACAGCCAAGCTTTGTTCTTTGATGAAGAACTCATCCTTTATCAATGTGAGGTGGCAAACTCAAGCACTGCTATGCCTGCAAGAAGCTACAGAGGACTTTGCTATTGACTTTATGAATGATGCCTATTTATGTGCTGCTCATTCTCACAGGGTAACACTAATGGTGAAGGATTATGTTATTGTATCAAGAATAAGATATAAATTTGATAAATCTCTGGTTCCTATTGATCACCATGAAAAAATTCTTTGATATTTTAAATATACCTCCAGCCCGAGCACCCAAAACAATAGTTATCATTGAAGAGATCAACCCTCATGTCACTCATGATCATGAAACTCGATCGCAGCAAATAGTGAGAAGGAGAGGAAAAAGCAGGGATTATTTACAAAGGAAAGTGTCATCTTAAACCAGATTCAAAAGTTACAGAAAGCAAATAAAGAGCTCCTTAAGATGGGAGATGGGCAGATAATAGTTAATGTTGCAAGGGCATGGCAGGATGAATTGTTCCTTGACATTAGACTTGAAGACAACAAAATTTTGAGGGAGTTTCATGTTGAAATATTAGATAGTGTGGTCAACATTTCACTCAGGTATTATCTAGAGGCCATAAAGTGCTCTTGTATTGCTTAATTTTCTAGTTCCGTAACTGTTTTATTTCTTGATTTGTAGGGTTCTTCTTCAACAATGTGAGGAAGCCGTTCAAAGAAAAGTACTTATCATAGATCCTCTGGTGACACAGTGTTTTTTGCATAAGCATGGAGATGCCAAGTCCTTTCTACAGAATTTTACAGAAGAAGTAGAATGTGTTATCTACCCATATATTGAAAAGTAAGTATTCATTTTCATTTTGGAAAGATATTTGTTTCATTAAAGAAAGTATATTTACATGCAACTCATTGACAGGGGCCATTGGAGTCTTATTATTATTGACTTCAATTCATGTCAAGCTCTTTTCCTCAATTCTCTTAAATCACAACATGGGAATTGCAAAGTGTAAGTTGCTATACATTTTGTTCTCTATTTAAGAGCCATGCCATCCATTCTGATTTTCACTTTACAATGCAGTGTTGCAAAGCTTCTCAAGATGCATATTGATCAGAACTTTCTTGGAATTGCTAAATTGAATGAACAAAAGCAATTTGGATACATACAAATTCATGTGCCATTACAGAAAGACGCAACTTCATGTGGTTGGAGAGTGATTGCAAATGCTGTAAGATTCTTGGAAAGAAGGTTTTATAGTCCTGAATTAAATTTATCAGACTATCCAGATGCATGGATCATCTTGATCAGAGAGAGAGAGCAATAAATGGCATTATGAAACATGCAATCTGCCCCAATGATCCAGACTCATCTTCACCCCCTCCACCTAATAAAAAGAAGTCTGAAGAAAAAAAGAAAGGGCATCCTCTTCACTCACCATTGAAGCATGGGACCAAGAAAATGAGTCAAGGTGAAAGCTCCAAAAAGGGCCACAAGCATCAGAGAAAAGAGGGCTCCAAAAAGGATAGAAAGGGATGAATCATTTTTTAGTCTAAGATTGAAATCTATTGTAAAACCAACATAGGTTGGAAGATTTATTTATGTACTAATTGTATGTACTTATGCCAATCTTCATCTGGAAGATGGTCACTGTAACCATATTTATTTGCCTTAACAATATTTATATGCCTTGAGAAATATACAGTTGTATTGAACCTCTTGAGAGTTAAACAAAAGTTCATTGCATGGTCCAATTAAATTTGGTCGTGTCACAAATATGACTGCATTGTGGGTTTCTTACTTCACTCTTTTTGGAAAGTTTAAGTTGGAGAAGATAGAGAAGAACATAAAGAAGAAAGAGGACACGACCGATACAAGCAATACGGGGAATCGGAGAATTTTTTATTGCCCCTATCGCTTGCATCAGTCGTATTATCCATTTAAATATAGCATCCCCTTTAAGCAACCTTGCATGAGATAAGCTGTTGCAAGTTGTTTTTATAGTCATGAGTCAAACATTTACGCAAAGTCGCTTTTTGAAGTCTCTCCCGGTAGTTTGCTAACACGATCGATCTAAGCGATAAGGGCGATCCGACAAGTTCAGATTGCGCTAGTCGCTTGAATCGGTCGTCTTCTCTAATCTCGTCTCCTTTGTTTTATGACTTAAGTCATGCTCTTCATATTTTGAAATATCAAACCTTGGATTGGAATTTGCAGCAGGTTCTCCACCCTCTCTAATATTACTTGTTATGTGCACCATGATACTTTCTCTTGCATAACTTGAGGACAGAAAAGATGGATAGAATCAAATAATTTAATTGAAACTAATGTTCACCTTTGATAGACTCAAATAATTTAATTGAAATTAGATATTGAATTCTAGATCTCTTGTTCATCTAGAATTTACTTATCCAAGTTCCCGTATAATTATTTCTTAGTTGGAACCTCATCAGAATGTTAAGATTAAACAAAAAAATGCCAATATGAGTTTAGATGAAGGGGAGTAATTGAAGTCATCAATTCACTCCTGCAAATAAAAATCAATGGAAGTATGAAAAAAGGGACCTAAAAAATATCTAAGAATGTCTTGGTTTATATTCTTATCATTGTACAATAACAACCTCATCAAAATCTTGAAATTAAATTAAAAAATGCAAATATGAATATAGACATTTAAAATACATAATTTAACACACATTCTTTGTCACCATCCTGCAAAGAAAATTCAATGGAAGTATCAATAGAAGCTTCTATAAGAGGGAGATACATTATGTAAGAATTTCAAGGGTTAACTTGTTACAATCTTAAGGGTTGGAACTTAATCACCCTTGGTGGCATGCAAGTTATGCAAGATAATGATTTTCTCTGATCTAATGTTAACTATTGCATCATCAATTGAGAATCTAAACTATGATGATACCTCATCAAGGTATTCTAGGAGCTCCCTTACATTTCTGAGATTCCAATTTGCAGTGACAATTATTTTCCTTGATTGAAAATCTGGATGAATCAATACTTCTAACTCAAATTCTGGATAGCTCTCCTCTGAGTCCAAGGCTATCCAAAGTCCAAGCTTTTTTTTCCACCTTCTATAGTCATATCCTAAAACCAGAGATTGTCAACATATCTGATATGAGATTGAAAGAGAATTGGGACTAACTTTACATAAAATAATGTCACCTAGCTTTTGAACTTCTTTGCTATCCCATTCCCTACCTAAAACATCATCAATTTTTGAAATAGAGACTCTCCTACTCAACCACATTGTTTTTGTTTTCTGTAATAACATGTTTGTAAAGCATGCTACAAAGACATGAATAGGCAAAAACCATTGAATCTTTATCCATCTCAAAATTTGGCCTACTGACATTGCCTTTTGGATGTCAAGTTTCATTTTGCATAGAAAACTTGAAACTAATGAATGATCAGGAGCATGCCAATCTAATGAAGAGATGCAAGGACCAGGTACATGTACAAGATTTCCATAAGAACTCCCCTTGATGGCACTTGATAATCTGCATAATGGACAAATAAGTCTATGCCTTTTCCTAGTTCTATTAACATAGATAGAGAGATAGATAGATAGGTACATACATACATACATACATACATACATACATACATACATACATACATACATACATACATACATGCATACATACATACATAGAAAGATAGATAGATAGTTAGATAGATAGATAGATAGATAGATAGATAGATAGATAGATAGATAGATAGATAGATAGATAGATAGATAGATAGATAGATAGATAGATAGATAGATAGATAGATAGATAGATAGATAGATAGATAGATAGATAGATAGATAGATAGATAGATAGATAGATAGATAGATGGATAGATAGATGGATAGATAGATAGATAGATAGATAGATAAATAGATAGATATATAGATAGATATATAGATAGATAGATAGATAGATAGATAGATAGATAGATAGATAGATAGATAGATAGATAGATAGATAGATAGATAGATAGATAGATAGATAGATAGATAGATCATAGATAGATAGACAGATAGATTGATTGATAGATAGATAGATAGATAGATAGATAGATAGATAGATAGATAGATAGATAGATAGATAGATAGATAGATAGATAGATAGATAGATACATACATACATACATACATACATACATACATACATACATACATACATACATACATACATACATACATACATACATACATACATACATACATACATACACACACACACATACATACATACATACATACATACATACATACATACATACATACATACATACATACATACATACATACATACATACATACATACATACATACATAGAAAGATAGATAGATAGATAGTTAGATAGATAGATAGATAGATAGATAGATAGATAGATAGATAGATAGATAGATAGATAGATAGATAGATAGATAGATAGATAGATAGATAGATAGATAGATAGATAGATAGATAGATAGATAGATAGATAGATAGATAGATAGATAGATAGATAGATAGATAGTTAGTTAGATAGATAGATAGATAGATAGATAGATAGATAGATAGATAGATAGATAGATAGATAGATAGATAGATAGATAGATAGATAGATAGATAGATAGATAGATAGATAGATAGATAGATAGATAGATAGATAGATAGATAGATAGATAGATAGATAGATAGATAGATAGAATAGATAGATAGATAGATAGATTGATGGATGGATGGATGGATGGATAGATAGATGAATAGATAGATAAATAGATAGATAGATAGATAGATAGATAGATAGATAGATAGATAGATAGATAGATAGATAGATAGATAGATAGATAGATAGATAGATAGATAGATAGATAGATAGATAGATAGATAGATAGATAGATAGATAGATAGATAGATAGATAGATAGATAGATAGATAGATAGATAGATAGATAGATAGATAGATAGGTAGGTAGGTAGATAGATAGATAGATAGATAGATAGATAGATAGATATATATATATATATATATATATATATATATATATATATATATATATATATATATATATATATATATATATATATATATATATATATATATATATATATATATATATATATATAGAGAGAGAGAGAGAGAGAGAGAGAGAGAGAGATAGATAGATAGATAATGATGAACCAAGGAGTCTATTTGAGTTATTGAATGTTCTTACTATTAAAAATAACTCTCTCTATCTGACAAATGGATGAAAGAGAATACCAATTAAAGTTCAACCATGAAGGATTTTTCATTGAAGGAACAAGGAATTATTGTGCGCTGATAGCCAAGGGCAACAAGGAAAGAACAATGTTCATTCTTAAAATTTGAAAAGGTCAAAGGATCAAAGCAATGTTCATCAGCTATGGAAAAAAGCGGATAGGAGACTTGGTGTGTAGCACAAAAGGTGGTGACCTCAACATTCAATGGTTAAAGGACAAGTAGGAGAGACAATTCATAAATGGCTTAACACAATTTTTCAAGAAATGTGTTGCAGGAGATGTGTGAAGCTTTTCAACTAGGCAAGTCTACTAGGAAACCCTTCAAGAAGAGTGGATATGTAGCACATGGTGTATTATAACTTGTGCACACAAATGTGTGGGTGCTAATCAAAGAGCCCTCTCTTGCAAGTAATAGGTATTTTGTAGCCATCATTGATGAATACCCAAGAAAACTATGCTTGGATTGTACAAAGCCAAAATCAAATGTGTTTGGATGTGTTCGAAAGGTCTCAAGGCACATATTGAGAAGGAAAGAAGTTGTTATCAAAGCTATAAAAGATTTATGAGAAAAGAGTCATAAATTTGATTGGCAAGATGAGCCAAACCTTTCTTGGTGAAGTGGTTGGGTGCTTTACCTGGCTCTAAGATGTAAGTAGTTAGGATGCTATTTCTATAACCTAAAAGAAAGATGCCCTATATTGACCCAGCATCATATGCTTCCTAACATCATCATTAACGAGAATGACTTCAAAATATTGTGTTAGGAATGATATACTCATCATCATCATCATCATCATCATCATCATCATCATCATCATGAGATAAAAGGAGTCCTATCCAAAGAAAATCTATGAACTGGCATTATCCACTTGAGAGACTCACCAAATTCGATTACTTGAAGAGGACATGTGGTTGGAAAGCCTTATCCATCGTTCCGGCTTGTAATCCAACACATTTAAACCCGTCTATGCATGGAATACAGTCTCTATCTTATCTAGGCACCCCTATTCTAATACTAATACTAATGCCCTTCTAATACTAATACTAATGCCCTTCTAATACTAATACTAATGCCCTTCTTATCAAGGACGTTTCATCTTCTAATACTAATACTAATGCCCTTCTAATTGAATCTCTCTAGTAAAGTTATTGTCTTCAAATAAATGGAATTTTTATTCAGCGAGTAGTTTATAATATTAATATTGTACATTATTCCCGATGCTATCTGAGCATGATGAGTTGTTTTCTATTGCATGGATTGAATTCTTGCACGCAATTAGTTTTTTTATTCTAATCAAAATGACAATGTCTTTAGAGGTCACTATTTGTGATTACTAAATTCTAACGTGTATGAATTTATATAACAATGGAATCATCCGAGGTTTTCAATCACGTATAAGTTTGAATATGTTAAATCTTTCATGATGCTTGAATTATTGGCTTTCTGGACCAAAATCCTTGATAATAAATAATGCTTCACATAAATGTGACTCGATTGAAAAATCATTATTCCTCCTTGGCAAAAGGATTGTTAACTGTAAGAAATCCCCCCCCTTCAGGCATCATCAAGTTCTCCTTTTGATCAATAACAAGCTTAAACCCAAGTGGGCCCCGCATGAGGGTGATGAGAGGGTGATTAACCTTCTTTGTAATGCCATCTAAGCTCTGTAAAAGCTTCCCCTGCTTTGTGGGATTTGGGGGGTCCCGTGGGCACTAGTTCCCTTCTCTTGTACTTTTCTTTCTTTATTTAATTCAAGTCCGGGAGATTAGGCTAATGCCGAACTTCCTTTATATTAAAAAAAAAAGACATTGTGCATTAATTTTGTACACTATAGATTTGTCACCTTCAAATCAATGGTTTTTTTTTTTTTTTTTTTTTTTGCAGCCACCACCATTGTACATTATTCACGATACTATCTGAGCATAATGAGTTGATTTTTAGCCCATGAAATGGATTCTTGCAAGCAAACAATTGGCTATTTTCTAATAAAAATGACAATGTTTTTAGGATTCACTATTCGTGATTACTAAATTCTAACGTGTATGAATTTATATATCAATTAATGGCATGATTCCGAGGCTTTCAATTACGTATAAGTTTGAGTACGTTAAAAATTATATGATACTTAAATTATTAGTTTTCTGGTAATAAACAATGTTTCACATAAATGTGACACGACATGGTGGATTATTTTAATACACTATGGATTTGACATCTATCACTTACTGACAAATAGTTTTCTTATCTCTTTTTTCTTAGATTTTTCTTCTTCATAAAGAGCGCATCAAGTCATTGAATAATATAAATACCTCCAAGTGTCACCAAAAGTGGTTTTAACTGGACCACATATAATATTCTGTACTACTACATAAGGTTAATTTTACATTAGCAATGTGTTGCCACATGAAGTGTAGTTCTTTCCTTGAGAGCCATACTGATGCGTTTTTTTTTTTTTTTTTTTTTTTTCTTGAGGTTGTGAATTATGAGACTTAGATGGTCTATCAGAGTGACACATGAACCCTAACATTATTATGAAAATTTAAACCAAAGTTAATTCTCCCTTTTCCAATTGTTTGTATAAAATAAAATTCATATTTGGCTCAAGCTGCTGTAAAATCTTGGCATCAAGTGCAGATTATTCTTTTAATATTCAATGAGTACAGTACTACAAAATGAAAGAGATAGGTGTCTTCTAACAGCTTAACACAAAACTTCAAGAAACATTGCTACTTGTGGTGATTTTATTCTCAGCTGGCACTACATGTGATGATGTAGAGATAAGTAAACTAAGTAAAAGGAGGAGGTGCTTTGAATGGGTTGTTTAAGAGTGCTATGAAGGCAGAGTGTTTTAAAGGAATTCCCATATACAGAGATGTGGAAACTCTTGCGGTTATACTTAAAGACATTCAATCATTTTGATGCATGTATGAACTAATATAACAATCAAAGGCATGATTCAAGGTTTTCAATCATGTACAAGTCATACAATACTTGAATTATCAGTTTCTTAACCAGAATCCTTAATAATAAACATGTGACATGACATTCTACATTAATCTAGTACACTATCGAGTTTTCATAGATAAATTATTGGTGACCAATTTTACTATCTGCTTTTGAATAGGTTTGTCTGTTCATGAAGAGCTCATCAGCACAGTGAAGAATATACATACTTCCAAGTTTCGTTGAAAGCCGCTTTAGCTGGACCACATATAACCTTATGTACTACTAAATAAGGCTTAAATAATATGATCAATGTGTCTCCATGTGGTGTAGATTTTTCTTTGAAAGCCATACTGAGGCGTACTTTTTTTTTGTACCAAAAGCTATGAAATGTGAATTTTACATTTTCTATCAAAGTGACAGATGTGTTCTAACCTTCTTAGAAGAGTTTTCCAAACTTGTTGAGATGATTGCAATTCCATGTATCCTAATATAGATGAATATAGTTTTCACAATTTATTGCCACAAGATTACTTGTATGGTTTTCTATAAAATACCACGTGGTGTATTCACCACTAAACTATTAAACCAAAAGTATTACTCCCTTCAGTCAATAATTTCTATCAAATGAGATTCATAGTTGACACAAGCTCCTCTAAAATCTTGAGGTTAAGCACATAATGTTCTTTTTATATTTGCTTACATGTAGATCCCTCACTCACATGCGATTACATGTACAAGCCATTCTCATGTTTTTTTAGCTATGTTTTTCTCCACCTTTGTGGATTGCGATTTCGAATTACTAACTATAACATGAGGGCTTCCATGTGAGATGGTGAATCAAAGAGTGCTTTCCTCGCAACCAATTAAGCCACACATATATATAGCCTTCCCTCAAGGGCTAGTTGAACTAGGCCACATAATGTGTCTCAAAACACTAGAGTCCACTAGAGTGGTTGGTTAATGAAATGTCCTAGCTCACTTTAGTCAAATCAAGTGATCTTCTTAGAGGCCTTTGAACTCTTGGGCAAACTCATCCTGCATGTCTCTTATGGGATTCGAATCCAAGACCTCCTCCTTCCCATCCTTGAGACTCAACCACTAAGCAAAACTACTTCCTTAGTTTTACTCTAGAAAATCCTACACTTAGCTTAAGCCAAAGCCACTTAATAACATTATTTCCCCTTGAAACAATTTTTCACCTCAAAAGTTTGGCGCTATATATATATATATATATATATATATATATATATATATATATATATATATATATATATATATATATATATATATATATATATATATATATATATATATATATATATATATATATATATATATATGTGTGTGTGTGTGTGTGTGTGTGTGTGTGTGTGTGTATGTGTGTGTGCACGTGTGTGTGTGAGTGAACTATTTCCTTTATCAAAAGTGGGATTATTATCTAAATTTCCGAAAAGATTACTTGAATTTGCCAAAATCTATCTAAGTTGCCAACATGAAACACTCGATGAGTCAAAATTTCCTCTAGGAGTTGTAATTCATATGCAAACATGCCTTTTTTTTGGTAATTGTACAATATCTTGACCATAAGTTGGCATATTCTAAACCTTTTTGAAAATCAAAGATAAAATTGATCTCCAAAATGAAAAAAGAATTTCACATTTTTTAGGATTCGCACACGCTCTTGCTCAATCTTGAGCTCTTCTCAAGTTTTCCTTAGCAAACTTAAGGTGAAAGTATATAATCTTGTCCTATTAATTGCATATGCATACTTAGTCTAGAACTCATACATCAACATGAATGGAAGGAATTAAGTCGATGTGGTCTTTGCACTATTTTAGGTAAATTCAGCTAAAAAATGATAATCTTCCCAATTAGTTTGCTTAGAGGTAACATATGCTCTAAATATGTCTTTCAAAATCTTAGTGAATTTTTCAATTTTTCCATCCATCTAGTATTGTTGAGTTGTACACATGCTCAATTTAGTTTCACCATCTTGAACTTAACAAGCATATCATGAATGTACTTTCTTTGGGTAATAAACACACTAGATTCTGAATAAATAATCTCTAAACCAAGAAAATATGTAAGTAATCCAAGATCATTGATCTTGAATTCTTCCTTCATCTGATTCTTGATCTTCTTGATGCCATTGGCATCATCTCCTGTAATGTCATCCACATAAGCACATAAGTAGATAACCTCTAAATTAGTGTCCTTAATAAATAATCAAGAATCTTCTTTGCTTACAATAAAGCCTTGGTCCTGCAAATTGTGACAAGCCTATGGTTCCAAGCTCTAGGAGCTTGCTTTAAACCATATAGTGCCTTCCTTAACTTACACACAAAATTAGGTTTGTCCTTGTCTTCATGTCCTGGTGGTTGAGCCATGTAGACCTCTTCAGAGATCCATCCATAAAGGAATGCATTTTTAACCTCTAATTGATACAAGTTCCAATTCTTTGAAGCAGCAATACTTACTAAAACTCTGATTGTTGGCATCTTAGCCATAGATGAGAAGGTCTTCTCATAATCCACTCCATGAGTTTGAGCAAACCCTTTAGCTACAAGCCTTCCTTTATACTTGTTGATTGAACCATGTGAATTCTTCTTTACTTTGTAAATCCACCTGGATCCTATTACCTTCATGCATGGTTTCTTGGAAACCAAATCCCAAGTGTTGTTCTCTTGAAGTGCATCAATTTCTTCCTGCATAGCTTCTCTCCATTCGTCCTTCTTATTGGCTTCTTCAAATGAAGAAGGATCCTCTGAAATAGAATCTTTAGCCATGTATATAGAATGCTTGGTGACTAGTGATGTGTCATAGACATACCTTATAGGTCTCTTGTTTTCCCTTTGAGATCTTCTAAGTGCTTGATTGGATGACTCTGGAATGTCTTCCAATTGTTTGAATTTTGTCTTTCCCTTGGACTTCCAAGCTTTGAAATCAATTTGTTCTTCATCTTCAGAGTTGACATCTTCTGATATTTGTGGTTCTTCTTGAGTCGGAGTTGGAAAATCACTTTCCAAGTCATAGGGTAACTTTATTTTCTTGCAATCATCTTCAAACCAAGAGTTATTTTCATCAAACACCACATCCCTACTAACTATAAATCCTTTTTTAGTGGGATTTTACAACCTATATCCTTTCTGATTTTGGTCATAGCCAATGAATATACATCTTTCAGCTTTGGATCAAGTTTTCCTCTAATCTGTGAGGGTATATGTGCATAAGCAATGCACCCAAAGATTTTACAATGATCTAGCAAAGGTCTCCTTCCATTCCATGATCTAGCAAAGGTCTCCTTCCATTCCATGCCTCATGATGATTTTACAATGATCTAGCGAAGGTCTCCTTCCATTCCATGCCTCATGATGATTTTACAATGATATAGAGAAGGTCTTCTTCCAATCCATGCCTCATAAGGTGTCATTCCATCCAAGGACTAAGATGGAAGCCTATTAATTAGGTATGTGCCTGTGGAAACAACCTCTTCCCATAAGTAATTTGGAAGTTTCTTTTCATTCAACATTGATCTTGCAACCTCTACTATTAGTCTATTTCTTCTCTCTATCTCTCCATTCTATTCATGAGTGTACCTTTTTGTAATCTCTCTCTTTTTTCCTTTTTCATGTAAGAAGGATTCAAATTCATGTGAAAAATATTCACCACTTCCATCAGATCTGAGCCTCTTCAAGCTTCTACTTTTTTGATTCTCAACCAATGCCAAATACTTCTTGAAACAAGTGAAGACTTCATATTTATGCTTCATAAAGTAAAGTAGTGTCCATCTACTATAGTCATCTATGAATGTAACATAATACCTTGATCATGAGATTGATGCTCCCTACTAGGACCCCACACATCTGTGTGCACAATCTCCAAGTAGTCTTCATACATATATCCTTTTCTGTTGAATGGTTGCCTGTGTGATTGTCAAATTGGCATGCTCCACATTTGTAAATCATGTGTTGCTTGGACACATTTGGAATGCCAAGCACACTTGGATCCTAACATATTTGCTTTAGTGTCCTTTCACCTATATGACCTAGTCTCTTATACCATATCTCCAATTCAGATAGGGTTTGATCTTTGTAATTGAAGAGGGCAATATTCCTTGTATCTTCAACTTCAATGTGAAGAATCTACCAGATTTCTCACCTTTTGCAATTCTCGTGAAGCCTTGTTGAGGGTCCTCCACATATGCTCCATGCCTAGTGAATCTAACCTGTATGCCCTTCTCAACAATCTACCCAACACTGATTAGGTTTTTTTGTTATGGTTGGCATATATAATGCCTTTCTTAAGAGGTTCATGTTACCATCAGATGCTTTAACATTTCTAATCTTCTTTATAGAGTGTCCAATGTCATCACCTATCTCGACTTCATGCTTCCCTTAAGGTTCTTCAAGGTCAGACAACAATGCTACATTTCCAACCACATGATTGGAACAACCAGAATCAATATAGAATAGTTAGTCATCATCTTTACATTGTTTGGCTATCATATTCATGAGTAGTAGGGAATCCTCTTGATCATCTGTATAGTTGTTGTAGTCTCTTCTACCTCTAAAGCCTCCTTGATAGTTGTTGTTGTAGCCTTGGTTGTAATTGTGGTGGTAGTTGTTTCCTCTATTATTGAACCTGCCTCTGGATTGTCCATAGCCTCCTCTATGGAAGCCTCTTCCTCTTTGATTCTTTGTGTTCTTAAAGCACTCATCTGTGGTATGATTGGTCAAGCCACAAATGTTGCAAGGTGAAGAGTTGTATGGTCTCCCCTGCCTTGCTTTCCTCCTCTACCCCTTCCTCTAGCACCTCTTCCTCTACCTATGAAATTCACTTGAGAGGTACTTGACTCTTCTTCATTCCTTTTACCTTTGCCTTTATCTTTACTCTTATATTTTTCTTGTGTAAAGGGCAGAAGATTGATTACCTCTAGAAGTATCTCCATTCTTGTTGAGCTTTGTCTCATGTGTGAAGAAATGACCCATCAATGTGTTGAGGTCAGGTATCTGCATGTCCATATACAGGTCCATTGTTGTGGTAAAGGACTCCCTTTTGTCATCAGCCTGCAGGCCATTTATGATCTACCTTACTATCTGCTGCTCTTCTATTTCTTCTTCAATGCTCCCAAGTTGATTAGCTACATCCGTCATCTTGGTCACATAGTCAGCTACACTTTGCTTTGGTTGCTTCTTCAAGGTCGTGAATTCCATCCAAATCTGGTTCTTCCTAGCCCTTGTATTTGATGAGAATTATGAAGAAAGTACTTCCCAAGTCTCTTGGGAGGTGTTGCAATTCCTAATATGAGGAAATAAAAAATTAGATATTGAGTTAACTATATAAGACCTGGCTAGAGCATCCTTTGCACACCATGTAACTAGTCTTTCTTGCTCCTCTCTTGTAGGTTGATGTTTGCTTCTGAATGTTGGCATTTCTTCATCTCTAGAGATGTATCCATACAAGCTTCTTCCTTGGAGGCTTCATCCTGAAGGACCATGTTAGATGGTTTCCCCTATCCAATTTTCAATGAATGATGGAAATCCATCTCCCATTTTGCTTTGATGTTGCTCTCATACCACTGTTGGAGAAGATGGTGGACACTTTTTGGAAATGAGATGGTGCTACAAAATCTTGCTTCACACTAGACAAAATTGAGTTGGGGAGTGCAAGGTAGACTTGTTGAGCTTTCCAAGAAGCACAAATAAACACCCTAGTACTTTGGAGTATGATCCTCAAATCATTGGATCAAAACATATGAATAGGAGTTTGAACTATGAACCAGAACTTGCTATTTTGGTCACCACACCTACTCAAAGAAATGAACAGTACTCCTTGTCTACTAGCAATTGATTAAAATTCTTTTGGTCATATCTAATTAAATAGAATAGCTAATGTTTTCAAGTGATCTCACTTGAAATGATAGACTATACTTAGAGAATGATGCGTAGCAAGTTAAAGGTGCATCCCGACATTTTTGGGCTTCAATAGTATGCAGACCAATGAGCAGAGTTTTGAAGATATCTCGAGATTGACTAAGGACGTGGTAATGAAACTTTATGCCACGAAAATAGGCAGCATGTTGGATCTATACCAACTTAAAGCACATCAAATGATCAAGTATGCGCTGAGAACCAAGTCAAAGAAGTTCACTGTTCTGAGTGGTACATGACAGAGAAGAGAGATTGAGATATGATCAACATGTATATATTAATGCACATGGATTACAATGCCATTGGCAATGAATGATTGCATAATGAGAAGAAAATATTAGAGCTATGATGTGAGCGCAATATGTCACTTGACCTCTGAAATCTCTACAATCTTGAGCTGCTACATGCAACTTTTGAAGTCCTATTTTTATAGCTCAAGTTGGAGCTCCTTTTTGAATTTGAAACTCAAATATTCTACCAAAAAGTTTCACTAGATTTTAGGATCTCAATCTTTAGCTAACTCACCAGCTAATTTGTGAAAATATTCTTCCTAACAACTCGTGATTAGGAGTGATTCCTTCTATGCACTTTTACAATGAGTAAAAATCAAACATTAAAAGAGGTTGTTCATGTGCTAACACATGAATATACATATGATCCATAAGATAAGTGATCAAGCGTTTAGGTTTGGAGTAAATTGCACCAACACCTTAGAACTCCTAGAAAACTTGATCTTGACTAGATGTGGAGGAGATTTTGCACATAACCTAGACATATGTTAATTTGGCAAGGGAGACAATTATGACATGATTTCGGAAATACCATTCATGAGACAATTAAAGTAGTGCAAGATTGGGAAAGAGATGTGTTGTACCTTCATCATCAAGGCACAACCACTAAGATAGATCTCCAAAATATCTTTCATATGGATGTCTCACCTCTTCAATGGAATCCCATCCATAAAAAGGACGATGATGTATCAATCCATAGTGCAATATCTAGTGATCAATCTTGGATGAACAAGGATAGTCAGCTATGTATTTGCAAGGCTGCCTACAGAGAAGAGAAAAGGCTCCAATGTTGGAAGCCATGGCAAGAATAAGAATTATCAATAGAAGAAACAGATTACATGGCTCAAATATTTCCCAATTATGCATTTGAACTACATGGATGAATGGACATATTACCAACTCTAGAAGTGTTTACTATGAACTAATGTGTAGATGAACAAGGATATGATCTAAGCCTATACATGGTATAGATCTAGGAAAAAGATGATGATGAAGAGGAAAAGGAAGAAGATGATGATTATGAAAGTATCATAATGGAACCTAATTTGATTTAGAAGAACAACATTTGAGAGAAGTAGAAATGAACAACATGGAAGAAAATTGCAACATCTTTTCCATAGAAGAATGTCCACAAAGCCCCAGTAAAGAGACTAATGAAAAGGAGGAACAAGAGAAGCAACAAGAATATTTTGAAGTTCTTGAACACTTTAAGAGATGCAAGGTGGAAGAAATAAAAATTTATATTCAAACAGCTAAGAGAGAGGCATGGGGAGTAGCATAGAACAACAAAGGGCATAGAAAGAAAATCATAGTGACTCGAGAAAATGATGAGGATAGATGCACTTTCAATTTGCTTCTACTTCAAGAATTAAGGAATCAAGCTCCATGGTTTCTAACTCTAATTCCTCTTCATGACTCAAGAAAATGATGAGGATAGATGCACTTTCAATTTTCTTCTACCTCAAGAATTAAGGAATCAAGCTCCATAATTTCTAACTCTAATTCCTCTTCGAATTTGGCACGCTTCCAACTTATCTCAACAATGGCATCATCAATTTAATCCACAAAAAAGGGGGAAAAAAAAATTGAGAATTGGCATCCAATTACGATGCTTCAAACGGGATATACGATCATTCCTAAAGTCATAGCCAACAGAATTTCTGGCCATCTAAGAGCTTGGCTAAGTGAGGACCAAAAAGGTTTCATCAAAGGCAGGTCAATATTGGAAGCCATAATTGATATTTGGGAAGGTCTCAACTTCACAGATGATTCAAGAAAAGATGTGGTTTTGCTCATGATCGACTTTTGACAAATCTTACGTCAGGCTGGAATGGGACTATATTTTGCAATCACTTAAAGATCTCGATTGTAGTGAGAAATTCACCAAGATGATCTCGACCCTATTGGGAAATGCGTCGACTCAAATTAATGTTCATGAGAAACTTTCGAAGGCGATCAAGTTAAGATGATCAAGTAGACAAGGATGCCGTTGGCTCCCCTCCTCTTTGTCATTGCCATGGAAGGGCTTAGCTGGCTAGTGAAACAACAGGTGGAAGTTGGTAATATCAAAGGCCTCCTATCGTCTCGTAACCATGGCCAGATCACCATGAGACTTTTTGCCGACGATATGAATGTGTTTGTCCACAATGAATGTACCAGCCTGGAGATGTTTTGGAGGTGGTTGGATACTTTCTGTGAAGCCTCTAGATCCAAAATTAACCACTCAAAGACCGCTTTCAGAGCTATTGTCGAGATCCAACCGAATCTTCTCTTTAAACATGGATGTCGAAACATTCCCCCAGAACAAATTTTTGGGCTGCTTGGGATTCCCTTGGGCATTGGTATCTCATTGGAGCAGTGGTGGAACTGGGTCCTAGTTAGACTCAAAAGCAAACTAAACTATTTGGAGAGGAATGCAAATCAATCTCGCTGGCCATGCAATGGTTATTAACACATTCCTCATTTCATCCACCATTTACTTCCTCTATTGTTGGAGACCAAAAGAGCAAGAGCTATCCAAACCAAAAAGTATTTGCAGAAACTTCCTTTGTACGGGAGCCCAAAAATAGAAGGGGGTGCCTAAAATCAAATGGCCCATCTACACTAGCCAAAGGGATAGTGGGGGCCTTGGTATTCTAGACATTGTGTGCATGGCTAACAAACTTGCGGTAAAATGGATGATTAAGGCATGGTGCAATGAGGAGACTTCGTGGCCCAAATTGATCTTCAAAAACAAGAACGTGTTGTCTTTTGTGGGATTCGGAATTGGAAGAATCTTGACATTCTGACCCGTTTGTTTTCCCCGATCCCAGTTTCATCACTCTTTGGCACATGCCATAGAGATGGCTCTAGTTTATGAGGATGATCATAGGGGCCAGGGCCAGAGCCCTCATGGACTAAGATGAGTCGAACCTGTTCCTTGAGTGGTCTTATTTTGTCCAGTGTGTAGCCTCAAAAAAAAAAGGCTACGCAGGTGCATGTGATCAAGATACCCTTTGGAGCTAAAGGGAGAGTCTAGAATGAAGTCTACAAGGTCATGGAAAAGTAATTGGAGAAAGGGTTGATTAGACCCAGCTATTCATGCTTTGTAGCACTAATTCTCTTAATAAAGAAGAAACATGGGTCTTATCGGATGTGCACAGACTATCAAGTACTCAATAAGATTACCATCAAGCATAGATACCCCATACCTAGAATAGATGATCTTCTTGATGCTCTAGGAGGAGCAATTGTCTATAGTAAAATAGATTTGAAGAGTCGCTACCACTAGATTAAAGTTAACAAACAGGATGCACGTAAGACAACTTTAAGGACCTGTTTTGGCCACTGTGAATATTTAGTATGCCACTTGAGCTTACTAATGCATCTATTCGTTTTATGATGTTAATGAATGATATTTTGTGTCCTTTCCCAGGAAACGTTGTTATGTGTTTTGTGGATGATTGGTTATTGTATAGTGAATTTGTACATGAGCATGAAAGTAATTTAAGGTTAGCATTGAATAAATTAAAGGAAAAAACTGCTTGTAAATATGGACAAAAGTTGATGCTTCAAGGAAAAGTACCTTTTGCATGGAAGGAAAAGCAACAAAATAGTTTTGATACTCTAAAGTAATCTCTTTCAAAGGCTCCAATACTCAAAATGGTGGATCCACAAAAGCCATTTGAGTTAGAGATCGATACTAGTGGCATAGCCATAAGGGTCACTTTGAGCCAAGATGGCAGGCTTATAGCTTTTGAAAGTAAGAAGTTAAATAATGCACAATGTGATTGGTTAGTGCATGAGCACGAGTCGTATGTAGTGGTGCATGCTCTTAAAGCTTGGAGACACTATATTTATGGTGTAGATTTAAAGTATACACAGGTCACCATACACTCAAGTATTTTTGTAGTCAGCCTGATCTTTGACACAAAAAGACTCATTGGGCTGAGCTCATGAAGGATTTTCATATGGAAATCTTGTATAGAAGAGGTAAACAGAATATAGTGCTTGATGCATTATCTTGAATACTGTATCAAATGGGCTTTACATATCTAAAAAACTCATTGCTTCAAGAAATAATGGAGGCACAAGTGGAAGATCCACACTTATTACAAATTAGCAGTGCCATCATTGATGACTCTATCATAGGAGATGGGGTAGTTCCATCTACTCTTCCCCTAGTAAAGCAAACAAGTGAATTCCATAATCCAATTTCTCAATGGATAATGGAATACTTAAATGGAAAGCAAATGTTTGCATACCAAATTCTCAAAATTTGAGAAGAAAAGTCATGCATGATAACCATGATGTTCCTTGTGCAATGCACCCTAGCATTGACAATGTTATACTTTATGGAATAATAGAATGTTGAATGGATTTTAATGTCTTGAGGTTTCTAATGTGATTGTGTTTTGATTTAGCAGGTAAAGAATCATGAGGATGTGAATGTGCATGGATTTATTCAAATATTCTTTAAGATATTTAAAATGATAGTATTTTATCGCGTAGAAAATGATGTTTTGTAAAAATAGTATATCGCTTAGAAAGTGATGATTTATAAATAAAGCAGATTTTTTTGTAAACACATACTTTTTGAAGCACCACTCTCATGTATCTTCAATTCAGGATGTAATGAAAATACGTATAGGTACACATACTCTCATAGACTCATCCATCAGAGTATGTGGGGGGAGATTGTACCCAATCTTGTGTTCAGTATCTTGTCTCTCTCTATTATGTGTGTGTTCTTGTGAGATCTTGTTATTGTATTATCTCTGCATATGTGTGTCTACAAGATCTGATCAAGAGTGTATCAAAGCTAGCACACGTCTATAGAGGTGTACTTCTTGGTGTTCGTTTGTGATTTGGCACCTATTTCAGTTCATTTATTCACATCCGGTCTAGGTTTGCATTTATCAATTCACGATTTTTTTGCTTTTTACCACTACTCGACGTGCACCATATGAAATTGTTTATGGTAAAAAGCTTCCCACTCCCATGACTATCACTCAAACTGATATCCTTACGGCCAATTCTTTTGCATAAGATCATATTTCTACACTTCAAAGAGGTTCATGAGCACATTAAGAAGATTCAAGAATGTTACATGTGTAATTGTAATAAGAAATGAGTAGCTTAAGAATTTAATGAAAATGACTTCATATGGTTACGAATAATTAAAAGATGTCTGACAAACATTTCACAACATCCTAAGGTTAAACTTACACCACATTATTATGGACCTTTCCATATTATTCAAAAAATAAATGAGAATGTTTTTAGATTAAACATAACTTCTCATTGAAATATACATAATTCTTTTCATATTAGTTTATCAAAATCCTTTAAAGGAACTTTACCACTCACTCCTATTTAAGATGATCATCCTTTACTTGAAGAGGATGCTGAAATTTTAGTTCCAGAGAAAATACTTGATTATGATGTTACTACTACATGCAGTGGTAAACAATATCATAGATATTTAGTTAAATATAAAAATCACTCACTTGAAGAATCTCAGTGGATTCTTAAGACATCATTAACTCCACATTATGACTACTTGATTTTTGCATATCATTCATAATCACATTAAATTCCAGTTTTCAATTTTCATGCATGTGTTTTTAAATGGAATATGCTTATGATTATTGAGTGATGGGACATGTGATTGGCCATCCATGTCTATTTTATTCTTATCAACTCAAGTTAGTTGTTTGTCAACTGGGAGGCAAGTTAGACTTTGTGGAGTAATGGAATGCTAAATGGGATTTAATGTCTTGAGGTTTTTAATGTGATTGTGTTTTAATTTAGTACGTGAAGAATCATGAGGTCTTGAATGCATGTGGATTTACTCAGATATTTTTGAAGACATTTAAAAAGATGGTATTTTATATATTTTTGTAAAAATAGTAGATCTCTTAGAAAGTGACATTTTTGTAAAAATAGTAGATCGCTTGGAAAATGATGTTTTGTAAATAAAGCATATTTTTTGCAAACACACACTTTTTGAAGAGTTGCCCTCATGTATCTTCTATTCAGGATGTAATAAAAATACCTATAAACATGCATACTCTGATAGAATCATCCATCAGAGTATGCGAGGGGAGATTGTATTCAGTCTCTTGTCTCTCTCTATTCTTTCTGTGCTCTCGTGAGATTTCATTATTGTATTATCTTTGTGTACATGCATTTACAAGGTCTGGTAATAGACAAGACCATTTGGCTAGTCAAAAGAACATTTTTTCATCTAGATTAGCCAAATATGTCCACACATATGTTCGATAACACTTTATTTGTCACGTCAACAAACCAGAAAGGGTTAAGACACCATGTCTTTTGCACCTTCTATAGATCTTAGAGCACAATTGGGATAATGTATCCATTGACTTGAGAGTGGGGTTACCATGAATCGAAGAAAATAGGATACTATCCTAATAGTGGTAGAGAGATGGAGCAAGATGTTTCATTTTGTACCCACACAAGAGATAGTAGAAGCTCCACATGTAGCGGAGTTATATATTGTTAGATTTATTTAGACCTCCATGGTCTACCATTGGTCTACCTGCATTTGGTCGAGGACCTTAGCCGAGTCAAGGACCAGAGCTTAGGGGAGCCAAGGCTCTAGCATGGATCTTCGAGGTTATTCCATCTCTTGAGAGTGGCCATATGAGGAGTGGTTGGACCTTAGAGAAGATTCTAGATGTGCCAAGGGCAAGGGCTATTTAAGGTTGGGAGAAGAGTGGCAGTGGCTAATTGGGATCTTTCATTTGGTATCAGAGCTTGAGTGAGAGAGGAAAATCTTAGAGAAGAGGCCACTTCATCATCTTCTTGAGAAAAGCTGGGAGGAAAGTTCCTTGGAGGAAGGATGTGCATCGCCTAGATTCTTGAGGAGAAGAGCATGAGTTTTTTCGAGTTGATCTTGGCAGACGGATGTCTTGGGAGTATCTACAGAGGGAATTTCGAGCAAAATGGAGCTTCCAAATTCGTCACCTACACTCAGGGGCATTGATCAGCAGGTATGAGTTCATACTCTTATTTTTTCATGCTAGGAGAGGTCCGCCCGCCTGTAGGCTCAGCTGCCTTAAGAAGGGAAGACAACACAAGTTCTCTCTCTTCTTAAGAGGTACTCAAGACTGCAAAGCTCTTTTTATAGGCACCAAATGTTTGATCCATGCTCTATGTGGGATGATTTTGTCGCCTGCTCGCTCTTCTTAGCTGAGGAAGCCGACTGGAAGAGAGGAAGAGAGATATGATGAAGCAAATTCTCTGATTTGACCCCCTGAAACACCTACCTAGGTGCACCAAAATGGCCATATCTTGAGCTAGGAATATCCAAATTCAAGAATTTAAAATTTTCCAATGATACATGATCTAATAGGTTTTGAGTAGATATGACCATCTATACAGATCTTGGAAGTTGATTGAATAGTATCGTGAGGGACTCTTTAGGCATGAATGAATTCTTATTTCTTTCATAGATGTTTCTGGACATGGTTTCTTTTCATAGGAGATAATTTCTCTCATATTTATCTTCATTTAGGATCATAAAAATCATGTCAAATCTTAAATTTTTTAGAGAAAATGAAGTATAAGAAAGGAAGAGGTTGTTGTTCATAGCTACTCTATTAGGATACATTAGATGTTGAAATTCTTCATTGATTGATTTTGTTGAATGAGTTTACGGATTGAATAAAGAGTGAATATTCAATTGTACATGGAATTTCATTAATGCATTTATTATTATTCTTTTCATTAAAATTAGTTGTATGAATTTGAAGATACAATTAGTATTACAACTAGTTGTTTACAAGAGAACGAGTGGATGTATGCATTAGAGAAAATATGATTTTAGTAATCTATGGACATCAATTTGCATGCACTCACCAAATAATTTGTCGTATATATATATATATATATATATGTGTGTGTGTGTGTGTGTGTGTGTGTGTGTGTGTGTGTGTGTGTTTGTGTGTGTGTATGTATGTATGTATGTATGTATGTATGTATGTATGTATGTATGTATGTATGTATGTATGTATGTATGTATATAGATATAAATGAGGAAGCTCCAATTGCCATGACAATTTGTATGATGGTACTTGATATAGTTGTTAACCTACGCACCAATTTTTATGTTTTTTGGAGTTATTTTAGTATGTCAAAGGATTTCAATACTTCAAAGCTGTTGTTTCTTGGAACACCCTCTGAAATGTTGATAGGGGTGTCTTGACAAAGTCATATCTCTTTATGTAAATATCCATTTTGAGAGTTATTTTATTGGATTGTAAAGCCTACCTAGTGTAGGTTTTTGTCTTCTAGATTTCATTACATTTTGAGTTACGGGTTAAGAGAAAAGTGAAATTGTCTCTCTCATGGTGCAGGGATTTTTTTCTGGCAATTTGTTGCAGGTGTGCAGGAACATTGGTGTTTCTCCCAAACCACTTGTCCAAATGCTATGAAATTTTGACATGTGCTGTAGAATAGTGATATACTAAAAATGTATAAATTTCATATGCTCTGGATAATATTTGAAGAGTACAAAGGCTATTTTGGCTATCTGGTCTCTCTAGCGAGGACTCATCAGAGAAGTGCGTAGAGGTCTAGTGATTATGCCATTTCTCTTTAATGGAATGTCCAATGAGAGTAAATTCTTTTGGACACGTTTTCCAGCTGTTTTAATGGATGCTAACCAAATTTGAAGTAATTTGGAGTTCATTTAAGGAGTTTATGATTGTAATCTTTCCTCTCATCTACTTTCTAAGTAGTGCAAAATGTGCAGGTGTTGCAGACACTATTTTGCTTGTTTCTCTCAGTTGGAGAGTGATATTCAAATAAAACTTGATGTAAAAATAGTTGCTTAAATAAGATTTCCAATGACCCAAATTGCACTAAATTTGCAGTTCAGTTGATAGGTCTACTCAGTGGATCTTGGGAGCTATGTCTCACTCCAAGGACCTCCTATACATAGGTATAGGTTCGCAGAGTTTTGGTCATAAAGTCATGTGCATAGATCCAATTCATTTGATTCTACTTGGAAGTGAATTCTAACGTCTAGGGCTATGTGTTTATCAAAAATCATTATATTTTGATATATTTAAGTACTTCTAATGTTCTAGTCTTTTTGCAGGTACTGCACTTTTTGACATAACAAGTAGGAGGAAGTTATCAAAGACTTTAAATTGTAATTTCTAGGGAAAATAACTTGAAATTATCTTGTATCACACTTGTAGTTAGTATAGGTACATATATAAATCATTTTTTGTAAATGTATAAAGCTTGTATATCTTATTCATGGTGCTTATCGCCGGATGTATTTTAGGAATTTGCCATTGCTTGTATTGTCATCATGTAGACTTGTAAAGGACTTTGGTTTTGTTGTGTGATCAATGTATGGGATTGAGAGGGGATCTAGAATACATCTTTTAATTCATGTTTTACACGAGCGACCTATCAATTAGGAATATCATTAGTTTGGTATTACCTTTTGCATTCACATGACTTATTAGTTGTTCTATGTTTTTTCAGAATGAATCCCAATGAGATTGTAACTCCCATGGAAGAGGTCGAGCTTGAGCAACCTTATACTACAGAGATTACAAATCTCAATGCTAAAGTTAGAGGCATGGAGGATACCCTTCAGAAGATCCTCCAAGGAATTAACAAACCAGAGGTGCCACCCATCGACACACGTATGTAGGTGGAAGTTCCATTTGTTGAACCATCTAGTTCACAAATACCATCGACAGATGTGGGGGCTTCTTCTGGTAGAGATATCAGATGGCAAGTGAAAGATTTAAATCCACCGAAGTACCATGGACAAAGTGCCAGGACAACAGATGCGGTGGAGAAATGGATAAGTAAGTGGGAACAATGTTTTTGGATTTGTAATATTGAGGATGAAAAACAGAAAATATAGCATGCCACTTATAGTTTGATGGATGTTGCTCATCGTTGGTGGAGAAAAATTGAGCAAGATAAGACCGAACTTGCCACTTGGGCAGAATTTAAAGTTATATTTTATAATAATTTTGTTCCTCCTTGTTGATATATTTAAGTAGTGATGTGTGTGAACACATTAGTACCACCCGGGCATTCTTTTCCTCTTTAGGAGGTTTTTTGCCCCCAGCTTGTATATATGCCTATTGCCCTAACGGGCTACTTATCTTTGTACATTCTAGTGGTAATATATTCAGTATTGTGTGTTGTGCTCCAAGCTTCTTCTTCTTCCTTGTGTTGTTCACGTGCTTCTACAGATGTCTAACTCCAACAATTGGTATGAGAGCAGGTTGTTGCTTCATCTAGGGCGTCATCGACACTCCTCCGGTTGCAGTCTCAAAATCGCACGAATTTTGGTGAGCATATTCAGCATGTTTCTGATATCAAAACTGCTTTGCTCTGTGGTGGCAAAATCGCGATCTGAGCTTGTTTCGGCCTCTGAATGCACTATCGTAGTGCTTGTGGAGGCTATTTTGTCCTTTTGTGCCAAAGGTATATACCAATTTTGGTTCGCCACTATAAGCATCTCAAACTCTGCTACAGGTTTAGCAGAATTTGTTTGGGCAGTTCTGTTCAACTTTTTGAGATTCTGTCAACTTTCTACATCAAGATATTTTAGTCACCGGCCATGGCTGAAAGCAGTGATGTATTTCGTATGTTGGCTGTTGAGGATAAGGTGGATAGTACCAACTACCCGTTGTGGGCTTATATGATGCAACATGTATTGGTTGCAAAGGGACTGTGGAACATTGTGCAGGGTGTTGAAAAATGTCCAACCACACCTGTAACTATTACAACTGCAGGTACTGAAGCGGATGCAGAAGGTGTCAAAGATGATGATATTCTGCATATTCTTGTTCGTGTTGCGGTTTCTGTTGCTGCACCTACTGGAGAGCGAATTTGTTGGAATGGCAGAGATGCCCGGGCACATGCATTGATAGCTTTGTCTGTCAAACATGCCATTATTCCTCACATTCGCTCTTGCTGAATAGCTAATGATGCTTGGGATACCCTTACCACATTATACCAAGTTAAGAATGAGGCTCGTGTTGCTTACCTCCTGTTACAGAATAATCAAAAGTTTGTATGGACTAGTGCACAACAAAAAGTAGACACATTGAAACAAGCAGTTTCAAGTGCCCCAATTTTATTGGTGGTAGATCCCCAAAACCCTTTTGAAATAGAAACCGATGCTAATGGCATCACAATTGGTGCAGTTTTGATTGAAGATGGCAAACCAGTAGCTTTTGAAAGTAAGAAACTTTCTCTAGCTCAGAGAAATTGTTCTGTCCATGAACAAGAATTATATGCAATAGGTCACGCTTTGAAGATTTGGAGACACTATCTATATGGTGCAACTTTTAAAGTATACATAGATCATAACACATTGAAGTATTTCTTTTCCCAGCCTGATCTTCGAGGGAGACAGACTAGAGGGGCTGAGTTGATGAAAGAATTTCATATGGAAATTCTATATAGAAAAGGAAAAATGAATATAGTTGCAGTTGCATATCTTGTATTTTGCATCAGATTAGCTTTACAATTCTTGATAGTGATTTGATCCAAGAGATCAAAGATTCACAGATTGAAGATGATTATTATCAGTCTATAATCAACAAGTTATCACAAAATGATAAAGATAAAGCATTCTCTAATTTTCAAGTGGAGAAAGGTTTGCTCAAAAGAAAGGGAAAGATTTGTGTGTCTAATTCCCAAGAAGGGAAGTTTAAAAAAGAAGTTATTTTCGAGAACCACAATGTACCTTGTGCAGGACATCCTATCATAGAGAAAACTTTGCAGTTGATAAGACACACTTTTTGGTGGCCAAAGTGATGGAGAGTGTTAATCTCCAAAAGAACAAGCTACTTTTGAAGTTAGAGCACCTCTATATCAATAGTAACTCAAAACCTGTACCAATTTAGATTATCAAAATTTTGAACAAACTATGAAGAAGGTGACTACACAGAAAGTCTGTTGCACATAACGCACTCATTGACTTATCAAATGTGTAAAGTTTTTTATAGAACTTTGCACAAAGTGCCTATAGTTTGCGCACCTCCTCCAAGTTAAATCGTTCCAAAAGATTCAATAGATCTTGAGAAATGATCTTAACAAGTCACCTATGTCTAAAATTATAGTTCTTTACAGTCGACTTTGACACCTGCAACTTCTAAAGCTTGGTTCTTAAAAACTAGAACCCATTTATGCAAATGCTTTTAGCCATAGATGGCTTACCTTCCAACTTAGATTTTGACTCCTCATTTGTGCAAAACTTTACACTATGCACTGAGAAATGATCAATTCTTTGCCATCGAGATTGCGCATGTTTCAGAAGACACTTAACACTTCTTCACATATGAATGTTCCTACTCATAATTCTCACAGCCTGTTTACAATTAGGCTCTCAAAATTTAACCATAGACTCAGTAACTATGGAATTAGACACCTACAAAAGGATTCTTGAAATGATAAAACACAAAAGGAGAACTCTCAGAAATATTGGGCGCAACTACTCTTCATTTTTGGAAAACTTTACATCTGAGTGATGAGAGAGATCTTACTCACTTCTAAAGTGTCTAATGACTCATACAACTTCTAATTTCTCTATTCACATGCTCTCTCATATTTGCCCTAGCATTTTTCCTTGTATATATAGGCAAATATGTACAATCTCATAACCATACAAAAGTATAAGTGATCTATCTCTGAATTAATGTACATATGTATACATATCTTCATTCTCTGATCATATCTTTCTCCATGCTTTCTGACTTGATCTTTTCTTCAATCCTTGACTTCAATACTTCATCAAAACTTCAATTGTTGATTGCCCTACACCAACAGCTCCCCCTCAATCATCAATTGAGGTTTTCTCTATCTTCTTTATACCTGCCATGTCTTTGGATCTCTATAGCTTTGGTCCATCCAAGCTCTTTGTTAGCATATCACCTATCTGATCTTTTGTTGAAGTATGTATTACTTCAATCTCCTTATCCATCACCTTCTCTCTTAGAAAGTGATACTGAATCTCAATATGTTTAGTCCTGGCATGAAAAACAAGATTAGCAAGTAAATACAATGAACTCATGTTATCTCCATGAATAGTGGGTGTACTCTGGATGATGTCAAAACTCTTCATAAGAGTCTTAAGCCATATCACTTCCTTTGCAGCTTCAACCATACCTTTGTACTCAGCCTCTGTAGATGATAAAGCAACTGTGTGTTGCTTCTTTGAACACCATGAAATTAACATATCTCCCACATAACACAAGTATCCATAAGTTGATCTCCTATCATCAAGATTACCTGCCCAAAATGTATCACTATATATCTTGATGTTTGTATCTGATGTAAAACCATAATACAAACCTTCTTTGAGTGTACCCTTAATGTATCTCAACACTCTTTGTCCTGCAATCCAATGTTCTTTCCTAGGACAATGCATGAATTGAGATAATACTCCAATTGCATATGACAAATCAGGCCTAATTAATGTAGCATAGATTAGACTACCAACCAAACTTTGATATAGCTTCATGTTCTTGAACTCTTCTCCTCCATATCTGCTCAATTTGTGATTCACCTCCATTGGAGTAGGTGCTACCCTGCAATCATCCATTTTAAACTTGATCAAAAAGTTTTTCAAATACCTTTCTTGAGTTACATACACTCCATGTTGAGTGTATGAGATCTCCATGCCCAAGAAATCTTGAAAACCAAGTTCCTTCAAGAACTTCACAAGTCTATAATTCCATGCCCTTGGGGCTTGCTTCAAACCATACAAAGCTCTCTTCATCTTACATACATGATCTGGATACCTTTCATCTATGAATCCTTGTGGTTGCTCCATGAAAACATCATCTGAAATATAACCATTTAGAAAAGCATTCTTCACATCTAGTTGACATAATTTCCAACCTTTACATGCAGCAATAGCTATGAGTGTCCTGATGGTTGTTATCTTTGCCACAGGATTATAGGTCTCTTCATAATCTATACCATATGTCTGAGCAAACCCTTTCACAACAAGTCTAGCTTTATACCTAGACACACTTCCATCTGCAAACCTCTTTGTCTTGTAGACCCATTTGCATCCAATGATCTTCTGACTATTTGGTTTAGGAACCAAATCCCATGTCTGATTCTCCATCAATGCATCATACTCTTCCTGCATAGCTTTCTCCCAATTTTCCTTACCTTTTGTCTCTTCATATGTAGAAGGGTCTTCATCTACCTTTACCATATAAGCATAATCTTTGGTAGCCAAAAAAGAAGTGTCATAGCTATACCTTGTAGGTTTCCATTTGTGTCTTGATGACCTTCTAAGTTCTCCACTTCTTGAGATTTCTGGTTCATCACATTCTAGATCAAACCTTGGCACTTCTTCAACTTCAACATGTACTTCATTGTTCTCCTCTTCATCTAATATCTGAACCTTTGATTTACCTTTCTTTTGATTCACAATTTCTTCATCACCTGCATGAACATTAAGTGTACCTGCATACCAAGTACCTTGCTCATCAAATGTAACATCCTTAGATACAAGGAATTGCTTTGTGGATGGACTCCACAACCTATGTCCCATCTGCTTATCATTATATACAATGAGCACATATTTTTCAGCTTTAGGTTCTAATTTATGCCTCAATTGAGATGGCACATATGCATATGCCAAACATCCAAATACTTTGCAATGATCTAGAGTAGGTCTCTTACCCCACCATGCCTCATATGGTGTCATACCCTACAAAGCTTTACATGGTAATCTATTGACCAAATATGTGGTTGTATTTACAGCCTCAGCCCACAAGTAATTTGGGCAATTTTTCTCCTTCATCATGGACCTTGCAAACTCAACAAGAGTTCTATTCCTCCTTTCTGCTACACCATTTTGTTGAGGAGAGTACCTGCAAGTAATTTCCCTTTTTATACCTACATTCCACAAGTAATCAATGAACTCATTATAGAAATACTCTCCCCCTCCATCTGACCTTAGTCTCTTCAACTTTTGACCAATAATTCTCTCTGCATAAACATGATAATGTTTGAATGTATTGAATACCTCTTACTTATTTGTTATCACATAGATAGTGATCCATCTGGTGGCATCATCAACATAAATCACATAATACCTTGAACCATTGATACTGAAATCCTTTGATGGTCCCCACACATCTGTGTGTACCAACTCAAGCTTCTCTGAATACATAAAACCATGCGTGGAATAAGATTGCTTATGAGCCTTACCTAATTGACATGCCTCACATCTGTATGTCATATGTTGACCTGCAACATTAGGAAATTCAAGCACTGAACCATTTTTAACCATATCTTTAATACCTCTTTCATTAAAATGTCCAAGCCTTTTGTGCCAAAGATCTAACTCTGAGATCTTATGTCCTCCATAGGTGTACAAGGCATGTTCAATGTTACCTTGAATCTTCAATGTGAAGAGTCTTCCTTCTTTCTTCCCTGAAACAACTTGTTTATACCCATTGCTAGGGTCTTCCACAAAAACTCCTTCATTAGTGAACCTAACTTCATAACCTTTTTCAAAAATTTGTCCTACACTTATCAGATTCTTTGGAATTGTAGGAACATACAAAACTTTACACAAGAGAGTACTTCCATCCTTGGCCTTCACTGATCCAATTGACTTCACATTGTGCTTTGTATTATCACCTGTTTGAACTACATGATTAGTTACCTTACTCTCCAAATCAGTCATCAAAGCTATGTTGCCACTCAGGTGATTGCTACACCCTGAGTCAATGTAAAAGACTCTTTGGTCTTCACTTTGCCTTTCACAACTTGCAATCATTATCAATGTTGAATCCTCCTTCTGATCTGAAGCATAATTATAGTAGGTATTGTTGTATTTTTTACTTTGGAATCCTCTACCTGCATTTCTTCCAAAGTAGCCTCTACTACCTCTACCTCTAAAACTACCTCTTTGACTTCTGCCACCTCTTCCTCTTGAATTAAAGTGCTGATTATATCCACCATTATTCTGAGTATTATGACAACAATCATTATCTAAATGATTTGTCTTACCACAAATCCAACAAGCTTTGCCTCCATCTTTATTACTTCTACCTCTTCCTCTACCTTTGCCACCTCCTCTTCCTCTTAGGAAGTTATCTTGGCTAGTTGTACCTTCATCTTCATTTGATTGTTGCTTCTCTTTGCTATTCTTCTTCTTATCCTTTGAATACATTGCTTGACCTACACTTTTATCACCATCACCTTTGACATCCTGCTCAAATGTTAACATGTGTCCTAGAAACTGATTAAAATCAGTAGTAAAATGATCTAGTGATAATTCAGTAGACAAAATGAATGGCTTCCATTTGTCATCACCTCTCAAACCTATAAGGATTTGCCTTACCAATTTATCCTCCTCAATATCTTCATCAACTGCTCCTAATGCATCTGCAATGTCCTTCATTCTTGTTATATAATTTGAGATGGATTGAGAGGCCTTCTTCTTGAATGTGGTAAATTCTGCCCACAATGATGCCTTCCTTGACTTTGTGGTGTTTTGGAAATGCTCCTCCAAAGCATTCCATATATAACTTGCACTTTCAAGACCTCTAATGTGAGGTAGCAAGTAGTCATTAATTGCCATGTAGATAATTCTCCTGGCTTGAGCATCTCTCTTCATCCAAGTCTTCAAATCTGACAATTCCTCCCTAGTTGGAACACTAGGATCTCTGAACTGAGGCTTTTCTTCTTCACCTGTAATATAACCTATCAAGTCTTTGCTCATAAGATGAGCTTCCATCCTCATTGACCATGTTGGATAGTTCTCTCTATCCAACTTCTCTATCTGAAGAGAATCTCCCATCCTTTCTTCACCTGCGTATTAAATCCTTCAAGCTTTATGAGGAATAAGGTTACCTTTACTTCCAATGAAGTTCTTTTGTCTTCCTTGATGTCTTATGGCCTCCTTCTCAAGCTTTTCTCTCAAGCTTTCACCTTTTGAATCTTCAAATGTTGAATTCTTTATGACTGCAGCAGCCGGGGTCCTCCTTTCTTCAATTTTGATACTTCTTGCTTTGATACCACTTATGGAGAGTGTTAATCTCCAAAAGAACAAGCTACTCTTGAAGTTAGAGCACCTCTATATCAATAGTAACTCAAAACCTTTACCAATTTAGAGGATCAATGATCAATTGTCAAAATTTTGAACAAACTGTGAAGAAGGTGACTACATAGAAAGTTTGTTGCACATAACTCACTCATTGACTTATCAAATGTGTAAAGTTTTTTATAAAACTTTGTACAAAGTGTGGCCTATAGTTTATGCACCTCCTCCAAGTTAAATCATTCCAAAAGATTCAGTAGATCGTGAGAAATAATCTTAACAAGTCACCTATGTCTAAAACTATAGTTCTTTACAGTCGACTTTGACAACTTCTAAAGCTTGGTTCTCACAAACTAGAAACCATTTATGCAAATGCTTTTAGCCATAGATGGATTACCTTCCAACTTAGATTTTGACTCCTCATTTGTGCAAAAATTTACATCGTCCACTAAGAAATGATCAATTCTTTGACCATGGAGATTGCATCTGTTTCAGAAGACACTTAACACTTCTTCACATATGAATTTTCCTACTCATAATTCTCATAGCCTGTTTACGATTAGGCTCTCAAACTTTAACCATAGACTCATTAACTATGGAATTAGAAACCTACAAAAGGATTCTTGAAATGATCAAACACAGAAGGAGAAATCTCAGAAATATCGGGTGCAACTATTCTTCATTTCTAGAAAACTTTACATCTGAGTGATGAGAGAGATCTTACTCACTTCTAAAGTGTCTAATGACTCATACAACTTCTAATTTCTCTATTCACATGCTCCCTCATATTTTCCCCGACATGTTTCCTTGTATATATAGGCAAATATGTACAATCTCATAACCATACAAAAGTATAAGTGATCTATCTCTGAATTAATGTACATATGTATACATATCTTCATTCTCTGATCATATACTTTCTCCATGCTTCCTGAATTGATCTTTTCTTCAATCCTTGACTTCAGTACTTCATCAAAACTTCAATTTTTTATTGCCCTGCACCAACACAAAGATGGTCAGAGATGTAAACAATTATGTAAGTCACTGTTTTAAATGGTAGGTTATCAAAGCAGAGAGGATTAGTCCTCCAGGTCTCCTACAGCCATTGGAGATACCACAGTATTGTTGGGATAGTATTTCCATGGACTTCATAATGGGTTTAGCTAGGACACCACGACAAAAGAATTTTATTCTTGTAGTGGTTGAGCGTTTGAGCAAAATGGCACACTTTATCCCTACAAAGGAATCAGTGGAGGCTCTACAAATCGCGGAACTATTTACTCAGAATATTTTTAGACTGCATGGTCTACCTAGATCTATAGTTTCATACAGGGATCCCAGGTTCAAAGGAAATTTTTGGAAATGCGTGTTCAATAAGCTTCAAGTTCAACTCAAGATGAGTAGTGGAGAGCATCCACAGACAAACGGTGAGACCGAAAGAGTTAATCCGATACTGGAAGATGTGTACAGGCATATGTTTTAGAAAAGCAAAAAGATTGGGATAGTTTTCTCCCATTAGTTGAATTTTCTTATAATAGTTGGAAGCACAAGACTACTAGGCTGGCACCTTTTGGGGTGATTTATGGATTTATTCCACATAGTCCAACTACCATTGGGTTACCCAGGAAATCTCCCAGTGCTTTGCAGTTTTTAACGGATATGCAAGCTAACTTGAAAATAGCCTAGTTCAATCTAAAGCAAGCTGCTGAAAGGATGAAAGCATTTGTAGATCGACATCATACACCATGAACATTTCAAGAGGGCAATCGTGTGTTTTTACAGGTTCCACTTGGTTCATCATTAACAATGGGTCAGAAACCCGATTTATCCCCTAGATTTTGTGGACCTTGGACAATAATCAAGAAGATTAGTGATGTTGCATATAAATTGCAATTGCAAGATAATTGCAAAGTTCACCTAGTTTTCCATGTTAGCAAGTTGATTCCATACATTTCTCGAGATGAGAATTGTGTAGATTGTTTAGTTACTTTAGAAAATAGAGCATCTCAACCAGATGTTCCATTTCATGTTCTTGATAAGAGGGAGTGAAAGTTAAGGAATCGCTCCATACTAGAGTATTTAGTAGCATGGACTAGCTGTCCATGCTACTAAATACTCTACCTTCCTTCCTTGATCACTGAGGACAGTGATGTCTAGAAGGGGGAGAGAGTATTAGATTTATTTAGACCTCCATGGTCTACCATTGGTCTACCTGCATTTGGTCGAGGACCCTTTTGGGGTCAAGGACCAGAGCTTGGGGGAGTCAAGGATCTAGCACGGATCTTCGAGGTTATTCCATCTTCTCAGAGTGGCCATATGAGGAGTGTTTGGACCTTAGAGAAGATTCTAGATGTGCCAAGGGCAAGGGCTATTTAAGGTTGGGAGGAGAGTGGCAGGTAGCTAATTGGTATCTTTCATTTATCCACCATGTCTTCAGATTGCATGGGTTATCGACATCCATAGTTTCAGACAGGAATGTTAGATTCATGGTTCACTTCTAGAAATTTGTCTTTAGCAAGCTTAAAGTTTCATTGAGAATGATTAGTGGTGACCATCCACAAACAGATGATCAAACTGAGAGGATCAATCAGATTCTAGAGGACATGTTAAGAGCATATATGTCTAAGAGGTAGACAAATTGGGATAGTTATTTGGCATTAGTAGATTTGCTTATAATAATAGACCTTATAAGGTGATTGGAATGTCTCCTTTTGAGATGAAGTATGGCACGAGTATACTACTCCTAGTACCATAGAAATGCAAAAAAATATCTTGGTGATTTGGAGTTCCTAAAAAATCCAATATATACACACATACATACATATACACACACACATGCACATACATACACACAGGTTATTAGAAGTAGTGCATTCACTATGTGTGCATCATTTTGATTGGATTTCGATATTCTTTAAGTATGCCAATACTTTGACCGTCCCATCTAAATGGCCATGGCCACAGACGCTTTTCTATCTACAAGCTAAAGTAAACGGTGTTAATCCATGATTGTTATAATGTCAAGTCTATGCTTGGCTATGAGTTGGTAAAACAAAAGAGAAAACCCCACATTATCCTCCTCTAAATCATATTTCCATAAACTAGTAGATATTGGCCTTCCTAATATTGGGATGGACCCTATTAGTTTAGTGATGCTGATTTTTAGTACTTAAGACTTGATTGTCAGTTAGATTTAAATTATTAGAGTAAATAATTTAACTAGGGCTATAAAATATCATTTGTAGATGAAACATTGGAAGAGCAAGAGCCCAAACGCCTGAGAAATGGGGTTATTCTAAAAATTATTGCTTTTCACATTAAAAAAAAAAAAACGAGAAACTCAAGACTATTAGTAGAAAGGTATGATCGAAATATCTCTTGAACTGAAATTTTACTGAAGAAAAAAATAGTGGAGCTTTTGTAAACCCTAATCATATAAAAAGGAGGTACTATAGGTGTATTATAGAAGACAATGGGCTTTTTACCCTCATTAGCATGAACCTATGAGTATATCACTACTACTTAAAGTGGCCTCTATCAGACAAATGAACTAAAGTGCCTTGTTTAGAGGAGGTTTATATTGGTTTAGAGAGAAGAAGATGTTAGATATACTCAATACTCCACCCTCAATTGACCACAAATGATCCATGATGCTCTAAGTTGTAAAGCCCCCATTATGAAGAGAAGTGATTGTGAGAGCCCAGACATTTTCTGAACCCTAACTTCCAAGGTAGATGAGGTCTATGTGTGACCATTGATGGTAATAGATGATCTTTGTGAGGCTAGCCATTAGGTTAGATTGGGCATAAACTTCCAGGCCATTGGTTTTCCATTCAAGAAAAAAACAAGGGCCTTGTGGTGTCGTGTGGTTTCTCCATAGAACCTTAATGGGGGGGGGAGTGGGGGGGGGGGGGGAAGGGGGGGAGGGGGGTTCCCCCTTTTGTGGGGTCCGAGAGGCCTAACCCTCTGGCTCATCGGGCCAAGATAGTAGGACTTCTAGTCATGGAGATATTGTTGGATTATATATTTTGCCGACTATTTGTATCTCTCAACTATGTTTTTCTATACCGACTCCCCTTGTAAAAGTTATATAAGCATGGCCCATGTTGAGCTTTACAGAGAATTGCGCATTACTAAGCCCTTCATCTAGAGTTTGTCTAGATCATCATCTAAGCTGCACATTGGGAGTGCACAGTTGGGTAACACCATTTTTGTAATTGGATTACTCTTGGCAATTTGCGAAATTGAGTTCTCTACCTCTCAGTCTGCATCTATCTATGTCCGCGTTTTTCTCTCAACTCTGTCTATTGGTCTATTATGTTGTGCTGTTATTTTCTTACAGAAGAACCATTAACTTGTAAATAAAAGTTATAATCTCTTGGATACAGAAAACACAAGAATAAGATGATGTGAGTTATACACATGCTTCAACCAAGAGTCATGTAAAAGTCTTACTTTCTACTTTCTAAAATCGTTATAACAAAATTACATTGAATTTAGATATGATATGTTGTCGGTGAGACATCTACTTGAGTTCATGCACTTGTGTACACTCTTCTTCTACTACTAATACTGCTACAAAAGAACAATATACAAAACGACCAAATACAAAAGAGTTCAAAAAGAGAACCCCGTGACTGCTAATGTAAAATGTGTCTTCACTCTCAATAAGCAAAGCATGTGAGTGAAGCCCAATGCAGATATTTTTGACAGATAGAAGTAAACAAGAAAATAAGAAATGTCACCTAAGAGATCATGTATTATGCTTGATCTCTCGAGAAAATAGCTCTTGTACATTACAGAGATCCTTTCCTACAAGGAAACCCTATAAAGTAATGAATGCGCATAATAAAGTGACATTAATGAAAGGAAAACAATATACAGATGGCACGATCTACTTCATCTTGAATATGAGGTGATGCTTACAACAGTAAGTGGACAAGTTCATATTGCATATACACAAAAGTACATAGAAGACTCCATTTTTATTTCATACCTATGATGTGACTTGAAATCTACAACTGACTACCTCTTCAGATTACAATGGAATAGGAATCTGGATAAAGAATTTAATTAATCACTCTGAGATTCTTGACACTTTGTCGTTTGAAAGCTTCAAAAATCAACAATGAACAGAATAGAAAAAAAATATTTTTTTATATAAAGGAAGTTTGATCTTGCGATCTACTCTTCCTGATTGCAGCGCTAGTGTCAAACTTAAAGTGAAATGAGATATAGTTAATGCTTCATGGATGATAGTTTTCCTTGTTGTCTAAGTCATATCGGTCAAAAGGATGCTTCTTGAATTTACATAGTATGTTGCAATATCATCGTCATTGATCAAAAGACTAGTGTCATTTAAGTTTCTAGAAGAACGATATCATAAATATGCATCTCAAATAGTGCATAATAGAGTGCTGCAACGAGTACAAAGCATGTGTTGGACATGTTCCAGAAACACATGTCATCTTCTTATTAGAAATACTTTAAGACAATGTATGCGAGGGTTACTAATATAATAGTTACATCACAAGAGTACAAAACAATCGGAAATGTCGCCACGTTTTTGAAATGTATGACTATAGTTGTTACTGACGTTTTTTTGACTTTTGACTTCTGATGTATACCCGACGTCTGACGGGTACGGTAAAAGATTTCTGACGTTTCCCGACGTGACTCTTTTTCATATATAAAAACTCAAGCATATACCTTTGTATACACATGTTACATTACATGTTTCGATAGAATAAACATTTTTACACATATTTATAGCCTAAAGAGAGCAAAAAAACATCATAATGACATAACATAGTTATGCTTTTCTTCATACCTATGGATACAAAAGAAAATCACCAAGAAGAGAGATGTAGAATCATTAATTTGGTCATGGCATCTTAATAAGAAGGAAATTTTAATACATGACTATTGTTATCATTAAATGCATTATGAATCATGAGTTATGATTATATGATATATGATATACCATTTAACATTGTATCATTATAATTTAGGATATAGATAGATAGATAGATGCATAGATTAATAGATAGATAGAGAGATAAATAGATAGATACATAGATGGATAACTAAATTCAGGGTTTAGAGTTGTGATCATTGGTATGCACATTAAAGATTATTTTTATGGCTATGTGACATATTCTGGTACCATACAGAGGATGAGGTTGTGCCCTCAATGTGCATGTATCTGACAACATGCATGTATCTGCTCAAATACATTGTGACACACAAGATATCTGTTCAAATCCATTGTTGCACCCATTATATCTGTCCACAGCCAATGTGGCACCCATTGTTCTTTGGTAGGTTTTATAATACATATATTGATTTATATTGTATATTATATACCGTATACTATACATTAGTTATAATTTTATATTGTATACTATCTATCGACTATAATTTATACTGAATATAGTAAACATAAGCAATTGTCAATAACATTATAAATTATAATGATGATGTTATGTTATGTATGTTTATTAACACATACATTAATTTTATTCTATACATACATATGCAGATAGATACAACAGAGAGCAGCAGACTATACATACAAAACAGAGTGCAGCAGACTGAATACCTATACAGCAGAAAGCAGCAGACTACATAGACACATTGAAGACATATACATGCAATGGACTCTGTACATATACAATAGAGAGCAGTGTGAAAAAAGTGTCCAAAAAATTTGACTGTCAGTCAGTCACACTTGTCCTGGGGAAAAAAGGGAAAGGCAGCTCCTCATTTCTTACGTGGGAGTCAGTATCGAGTCAAGAAAGTCAGGAAAAAATGATTCTGACGAGTCAGAATCCAACCTTGTGTATGACATGTGACTTTCAGATGGATATTTTAGAGCACGGCAATTAATATTGCTCTTCTGATTTTTTAAGGTAAAAGAACTTAATTTCATGTATACTCAGCAATTATAAACAATATTTTCAGTTAATATTAATGTATTCAAGCATCATTGAGTGATTGTGCAACCAATAAGCAACTACACATTGCACGAGAAGTCATTAACTTTGTCTGTTTCTCGAGACAGTATAGTGTGCAAGTACAAGAATAGTGCTAGAAATACGGAAAACAACAGATATGGGAAACGTTGAGAGAGAGAGGGGGGGGGGGGGGGGGGAGGGATGCCATGCATTTCTGAGCCAAAAACCAAAACGAGTGAACTGGTGCACACATTCGAGAGTCTATTTTGCTCAACGGAGTTTTTTTGTGGCCTATTAGTTCACCCTCGGAGGCCATAAATAACGTCATGCTAAGTGATTGATCTTGGTATGTCTTGAACTGCTTAGTCGCCTGCGCAGTAGATCCAGTATATAGCCGTGAAGGATGATTTGTAGATCTGTCCTGATCTGGGAGTGGCCTCTGCTGTATTCATGGGCGGAAGTCCACCTGTCGTCGATACCATCTGCACATGAGTGTAGTTCCCAAACAAGTTTCTGCAATGCCACATTGACACATTCTGTTTAGCACAAGTATCATCCAAGAAACACTCGATATTGTGTTACTACATAGGTATTATGTCACACAGACGTTACATATCGTAATAATCTTTGAATGATAGTGCACATTTGCAGCTCTATCAGACCAATTATATCTAATGTGCATTCAGATAGTTTTATTTCATGTTAGCCCAAATTTACTACATCCACCCATAAGTTGAGCACAAGCCACTTCACATATGGTTTTGCAGTCTGTAGAATTGAACCATGTTGTGCCCCTGGTGGTATTGGAAACTTGCATTTTGGGTGTCCATTGTTCAACTAGAGATATGAATCAAATTCCTTCACAGGTCTTAATGTTGGGTAATTAAAAGTACACGATTTAATCTTAAAACACATATACAAACAATCTTCTCCAACATCAGCTGAGTAAGATGTCCCCTTCCCTTTTGTGCCAACACTAACGCTGGAAGAATATTCCCAAAACTAAGACATGTTATGGGGGATTCAGAGACGATTTTTCTCATAGAATGATAGCAATAGAAAACTTCTAGAATTTATGCATGGAGAGATGCAGATATGGATGTGCATAGAGAAAGAAGCATACTTAATATGCAGAGTCTGCAGATAGAAAGAGGATACATACAATTTCCCAGTGCTGGTTGTGACCTCATTCAAAGACCAGGGTAGGGAACCAGGTGTAACCTGAACTGGCTCACAAGCATGCTTCCCGACGACCACAACCTCATTCGGACCATCAAATTGCCAACAGAATGAGCCTCCTTTGCTGTCAACGGTTACTTTGGTGAAATGTGTGCCCATTTTGTTGCCCCCTGGTACATCATAAAGCTCTGCATTTATGCCCCTTTGTCTCCATGTTGATCCATCAAACGCATATGTAACGATTCCTTGCCCATAAACACCTTGAATGGCTCTCCCAGATGCCACACTAAGAACTGGTGGCGTAGTGGGAGGGATCATGTCTTGCTTCCAAAAATGAAACTCGGCTTCAAATGGCAATTTTATCAGTTTCCCTTCCCATCGACAGGCTCCATCTTTGATGGGCACACCACCTTTAGTGTTCACCCTTGCTATGTAAGAAACCAAGCTTGCCTCGCCTCTATTCTTGTGCATGGTTGCCACAGCAAGAAAATCTGGTAAATCACGTGGACCTTTTCCAGTTGCAGTCAAGAATTGCTTGCCTGCCAAAGAATTACACAATGCATTCTTCAATCACAAAACACTGATAAGTGAGTTTTTTTGCTCGCTGAAGTGATTTTGTGATGAATCATATTCGTTGTTATTTGATGTCAAATTGATAATTATAGCCATATAATGAATTTCCCTTGCAGCTTGATGTCCTGTAAAGACCATTTGCTACTATAGAGGTCCTCATGCCATAACATTCAAACGAGAAATTGGACATAAAATGAAAAGGAAGATTTGGCATTCAGTGTCTTGTTACCGGACACCAGACTAGTCAAGTCTCCTGACTCTGCACGATCACCTGCATTGTTGAGAAGGTGCCACATTCCGGAATAATGAGGGCTATAATGTGTCCTGACCCAAGAATAGTTACCGACTTCGTGTCTCGTGTCGTAGAAACTCGTCAAACCAGCATACGCAGACTCCGGAAGCCACTCACCATCTAGGCATCTGTAAAACTGCACGCCGTTCCTTGTCTTCGTCTTAATGGCGAGACTGCAGCCCGCACAAAATAGGATTAAAGGTACAGGAGACCTTCAGGAAATAGAATTAATGCGTCTGAAGGAGACATAAGAGACCATATGCATCCATCTCGAACACTATGAAGCCTTACAGACCAAGTTGAAAATGAAGATGAAAAATTTGATAAGTACCTGTTGCCAACAGGAGGCATGAGGTTCTTCCAAGCGTGCAGGCAAGGCAACATAGCCAACAACAAAATCAGAACAAGAGTCGTCATTGTTCTCCGGTCTGTATGGAGCACAAATGCACATGTATGCAGTAGATGATACATGTTCGCCCGTATAAGCCAACGTAACTTAGACATAATAGAAAATCAGACAGAGAGCGAAGACAGTGAGTAGGGGAGCGTAAACCAAGGGCAAAGCAGCGAATCTGTAACATTTACGCTTGCCAACATACTCCACTGTGAGCAGCTCCCCTAGAGTAGACAGTGGAAATTGACGGTACCATTCAAGAACAGCTTTCTCATAGGCGAGATAATAGGCTATTCTACGGTCCTTTGAAATGCTATAAGAGGAGATGCATTTTAGAAGATAGGAAATTAGAGATGCATGGTCAATTTTGAAATCTTTTGTTGATATATAATCTAGACAAAAATGATCATGCTTTCTTAGCTCCTGAGAAGGGCAAATGTAAATCAAGCTCATCTACTAGTGGGTAAAAATCTACTAATCCCGCATGGTCAAAGACGGAAGATAAAGATGACAAAAGAATAGAAAATCAGAAATAGTTTTGCAAGTTTTGTAAGGCAAATGCTCGTGTCAAAGAGTTGTCCTAAATTGGTTACAAAAAGGCAAAGAAGAAAGAGGTTAGAATGGTTGTTGTAGAGGCCTCTACTCCTAAAATTGAGTCTACTAATCTTTTCGAAATGTAGAATGGGCATTTATGACTCATTGCAATTATGATCCATCTTCTCATGAGCAGTAACAAACTCGGATGTTTGATATTTTGAGAGTGGTGTAGTCAAACACATTACCTTGCAACACAATCTCTTCATTATCATATGTGCTAACAACTCCTCTTATCCTATTATGGGAGTTGAGAAGATTATTCTTACTCCTTTAAATGATAGTGCATTCACTTTATGAGATGCTTTATTTGTACATTAACAAAAATTGGATTAGAAGTGAAATTCTTTTATGATAGATGTACAATTCATAATCTCCCTGATAGTGCCAAAATCCTGTTGTATTTTGCGTAAAATGCATCATGCTTCATTTCCCAAGATGGTACAGTAAGAGATAAAAGAAAATTTTAGCTTCTTCATGTGGTTTCTATGGTCCCATCAAACACCTTCTTTTGGAAATTACCTTTACTTCATGACTTTCAAATATGATTTCTCTAGGCTTGCATGGGTGTATCTATTGAAAGCAAAGTTGGAAGTCTTTATAAGACTCAAAAAAATCCTAGTTATGGCTAAAAATTTGTCACTATGTAAAATGGGGATCCTCCATTTTGATCGAGGAGGGGATTATATGTCGTCTAAGTTGGATGCATTTATGGTTGAGTGTGTGATAAAACATTTGTGTATAATTCCATATATAGCTCAATAGAATGGAGTTGTTGAGAGGAAAAATAGGTCTCTTGTGCAAATGGCAAAGTGTATGATCAAAATTCATGTTTTACCACATAACTTCTATCTTGAGGCGATTGTGTGTGTAGCATATGTAGTTAATACATATCCCACTTAAGCATTGCAATACATCACTCATTATGATACTTGAAATGATTGCACGACATCTGTTTCACATCTACATGTTTTTGGTTGTTTAACATAGGCATTAATGCATATACAACACGAAGAAAATTGTTATCAGGATCTTCAGTGCACGCACACACAGAGGTAGATAGAAGACGGAACAAGAATCATAAACACAAAGATACTCAACGTGATATTGGGTGCAATCTCCCCCCGTGTACTCTGATGGATGAGTCTATCAGAGTACCCGTACTTATAGGTTTATTTCTATTACATCCTGAAAATAGAAGTTACATGAGAGTCGTCACTTTTAGAAGCGACTTTATTTACAAAAGGCGTCGCTTTCTAAGCGAACCACTACTTTTACAACCTAAATATAACTTATTCTAGAAGTTTTTGATTTCTATTACGTCTTGAAAATAGAAGTTACATGAGAGCCGTCGCTTTTAGAAGCGATTTTTAGGAAAAGCTACTTTATTTACAAAAGGCGTCGCTTTCTAAGCGAACCACTACTTTTACAACCTAAATATAACTTATTCTAGAAGTCTTCGATTTAATCTTCAAATCTTCAAATTTATTTATTTATATGTAGCTAGTACAAACGGGTCCTCTTGAGAAGTAATTGGTACTTATTCTCCGCATCATGAGCAAAGGCAATGGCTTCATGAAGCGATGTAGGCTGGCGTGAGCGAAGCTTTGCTTGAACCTCCTTATATATCCCAACATCATACTTCTTCTTCATAGTATCATTGGAAACATCTTCAAGCAAGCAAAGAGTTACTAAATATTGGTAAAACCAGTCTGTATAGGTGGTCAATGTATCACCTTCCATCCATGTAAATTCAGCCCATAATTGTCGTACATGTAGGTTGAATTGTAAAGGTAGGAAAGAATCTTTAAACTCTTCTTGAAAAGCCTTCCATGTGCATGGACAATCTGCACGACGACAAAGGTCATTCCACCATAGCTGAGCTCTTCCTAGCAAATAATTGGTAGCAAACTAGACTTTCTTATTTTCTAAATATAACTCATCGGAATAGAAATCATTGAATAAAGAAAGCCATGACAGGACAAATCGGCCATCCTTTCATCCATCGAATTGGAGCATGGCATAGCGTTCTTGTATAGCTTGTTGAAGTGCTTGAAGTTCTTGATGCATAATCTCTAATTGCTGCTCGAGTGAAGCTCCAGGTAAAGGTGAATTGCTAAAATCCTCCATCATTGTAGAGTCTATAACTAGAAAACAAAATCCCTCTTTCAAACTATGTTGAATTCTCAATCTAATAGGATAGCTAAAAAGCTTGTTCCGAGAGCTTTCCAACGATATATTATATGCTAAAATCCGAGTTATATAGTGAAAGTTATGCCCTTTTTATAATGCACTTTCCTAGGAAAATCGACGGGCGCTTCCACATGTGTGAGATTATCTTGGGACTTGGAAAAGGAAGAGGGAGGTGAAGTTGATGTTAAATAACACAAAAGAGAGATAGAGTGATAACTCAAAGAGATGAAGTAGTAGTTAAAGTACTTCCCTTGTAAGTAGGAGGTTGTGGGTTCAGATCCTCCTTCCTTAGGGAGTCTAAAACTCTCTATTGCCACTCCAAATTAAAATTGCCTCGCGCGTAACCAACGGTTGCCGAGGGAGCCTTGGGTGCCAATGTATTGCCTAAGTTCTTTGCCTTAGTCGACACCTTGGAGTAAGCCATAGGTGTAAACGCAACCACAACGCAAGTTCTGGTTCTGGAACTGAAACTAAAACAGAGGCACAGGCAGAGGCAGAGGCAGAAGCAGAAGCGGATTCGGATTCGGATTCGGATTCGGATTCCGATTCCGATTCACGAACAGAAAACACAAATTATCCCCTCGACGAGCAATCTCCTTCGAAGTGATACGTGCCAGGCTCTGATGCCACTGTTATCGGGATCTTCAATGCACGCACACACAGAGGTAGACAGAAGACGGAATAGGAATCAAAAACACAAAGATACTCAACGCGATATTGGGTGCAATCTCCCCCCGTGTACTCTGATGGATGAGTCTATCAGAGTACCCATATTTATAGGTTTATTTCTATTACGGCTTGAAAATAGAAGTTACATGAGAGCCATAGCTTTTAGAAGCGACTTTTAGGAACAGCTACTTTATTTACAAAAGGCATCGCTTTCTAAGCGAACCACTACTTTTACAACCTAAATATAACTTATTCTAGAAGTCTTCAATTTAATCTTCAAATCTTCAAATTTATTTATTTATACGCATCCTTTTGTATCCATGCTCTCATGCTTCTTCACTGCTATATCAAACACAACCACATTAAAACCTTTTGGACATTTAAAACATTAAAAATCCATTTAACCTTCCATGATTCCATAATATACAACAAAAACAAGATGATAAGGCTGTGAAATGTCTTTTTGCTGGGTATAGATCTAAAAGTAAGGGTTATTTTTTATAGCATCCAACAATTAAAAGGGTTCTAGTTAGTCAAGCCTAGTATTTGTGGAGGATGCGCTTCAGCCCCTACTTTCATGTACAAAGGAGACGTCAATTAGCTATTTGAGTGTGTTAGATCATCATTCTCATAGCCACGGGATTATTGCAATAGCCTCAGGCATTATACATTATTACCTGATGCATTTATAAAAAGATCCATCCTCTATGTTGTGTTGCTATTTACTATTCTCTGGACAACCTACAAGTATGCTCATTTATTAGTGCTTTCCAAGTGTATATATGGTCTCAAGCTTATAGATATCACATGGATCATGAAGCTAGAATCACCTCATCTTCATAATCAACCATCGCCTACTCATCATAGTGGTATCAAAGCTTCAACATAACTCATCATGGGTGATGATTTTCCTTCATCAATTCACAAATTCAATCGAGACAAAAACGATCATGCTTTCTTAGCTCGTCAGAAGGCCAAAGGTAAATCAAGCTCATCTACTAGTATGTAAAAGTCTACTAATCCCGCATAGTCAAAGAAGGAAGATAAAGATGACAAGAAAATAGAAATAAGAAATAGCTTTGCAAGTATTGTAAGGCAAATGCTCATGCCAAAGAGTTGTTCTAAACTAGTTACAAAAGAGGCAAAGAAGAAAGAGGCTATAATGGTTGTTGTAGAGGCCTCTGCTCCTAAAATTAGGTCTACTAATCTTGTTTGAAATGCAGAATGGCCATTTATGACTCATTGCAATTATGATGCATCTTCTCATGAGTAGTATATGTTTGCAATGGACTTGGATGTTTGATATTTTGAGAGTGGTCGAATCACACATATTATCTTCCAACACAGTCTCTTCATTGCCACATGTGCTAACAACTCCTCTTATCCTATTATGGGAGTTGAGAAGATTATTCTTACTCCTTCAAATGGCAGTGCATTCACTTTATGAGATGCTTTATTTCTACATGAACAAAAATTGGCTTAGAAGTGACATTTTTTTATGATAGATGTACAATTCATAATCTCCTTGATAAGCCAAAATCATTGCATCTAGAACGTTATGTCAAGGATTATATAAGCTCACAAATTATGGAAAATATGTGAAAGATTTTGCATGTGTAGCTGATGATTATGAGGCTATTAGAGATGTGAAACTTCGACATGCATGTTTCAATCATCTGAATTTTGTTAGTTTGCTTCACCTATAGAAATATGAAATAATATTCTCTTTACCAAAACATGAGGCACCTTGTAAGCATGCCCATGAGGGTTGTATTTTTGGTGAAATGCAATAATCTTCATTTCCAAAGATGGTATAGTAAGAGCTAAAAGAGAATTTTAGCTTCTTCATGCGATTTATATGGTCCCATCAAACACCTTCTTTTGGGATTTACCTTTACTTCATGACTTCCATATGTGATTTCTTAGGGCTTGCATGGGTGTATCTATTGAAAGAAAAGTTGGAAGTGTTAATACGATTCATAAATTTCCTAGTTATGGCTAAAACTTTTTCAGTATGTAAAATGGGGACCCTCCATCATGATCGAGGAGGGGATTATATGTCTTCTAACTTGATGGTTAAGTGTGGGATAAAACATCTGTGTATAGTGCCATACATAGCTCAATAGAATGGAATTTTTGAGAGGAAAAATAGGTCTCTTGTGCAAATGGCAAAGTGTATGATCAAGAGTCATGCTTTACCGCAGAATGTCTATCTTGAGGCTATTATGTGTGCAACATATGTAATTAATATGTATCCCACTTTAGCATTGCAATATATCACTCATTATGACACTTTGAAATGGTTGCAAGTCATGTGTTTCACATATGTATGGATCCTATGTGGCCAAATTTATGGATCCCCACCTTTCAGATCTTTGTATGTCCAAGCAAATACATCTCAATATTCATACACACAAACACATGCATACACATACATATGCATATACACACACACACACACACACACACACACACACACACACACATATATATATATATATATATATATATATATATATATATATATATATATATATATATATATATATATATATATATATATATATATATATATATATATATATATATATTTAACATATGCATTAGTGCATGTGCAACATGAAGAAAAACAAGATAATAAGGCTATGAAATGTTTTTTTGCTAGGTATAGCTCTAAAAGTAAGGGCTATTGTTTATGGAATCCAACAATTAAAAGGATTCTAGTTAGTCAGGCTTAGTATTTGTGGAGAATGCACTTCAACCCATTCTTTTGTGTACAAAGGAGATATCAATTATCTCTGTGAGTGTGTTAGATCATTCATTCTCATAGCCACGGGATTCTTGCAATAGCTTCAAGCATTATACATTATTACCCAATGCATTTACAAAAAGATTTATCATCTACCTTGTGCTAATATTTACTATTGTCTTGACAACCTACACGTATGCTCACTTCTTAGTGCTTGCCAAGTGTACATATGTCTCAAGCTTATAGAAATCACATGGATCATGGTAGAATCACCTCATCTTCATAATCAACCATCGCCTACTCATCATGGTGGTATCAAAGCTTCAATGTAACTCATCATGGGTGATGATTTTCCTTCATCAATTCACAAATTGAACCGAGACAACTACCCATCATGGTTTCTATAAATGTAAGCATACCCACAAGGAAGAATATATATAATTATGTGACCAAAGATGAGTTGATCTCAATTCTAGAGACCAAAGGACAACTAATTCAAGAGGGGAAAGAGAGGCTGAGCACAGGTGTGCAAAGGATTATCTAAAAAGATCATATATCTTAAAATAGATCTTTGAATTTTATTACCATACATTAGAAGTTGCAAGATTTCACAAAAACTCTAGGATGAGTTAGATTCATTATTTTCTTCAATCATTAGAGGTATTAAGAACCAAATATGTATTGAATTCACCTCTCAAGAAGAAACCTGAGTAGAATTTCATTGACTTTCTCAACAAGATCGAAGAGATAGTTGACTAGTTTGCAAGCAAGGGATAATTATTGGATGAAGAGCAAATTGTGAGAAAATTTATCAATGGAATCAGAGTAGATGATAAGTGAGAGTCATTCACAAATGCAATTGAATTATTATGGGCATGCAGGTACCATATTTCAATACACTCATGGGAAAATTGTTTAGTCATGATGCAAAGCTTATGAAGAATGGAGAGACTAAAAAAGGCAATAAATTATTTGCATTATACACTCATAAAGGTAAAGTTAAAGATGTTAAAGGTAAAGCCAAGAATTTTGATGAAGAAACAGCTACCTAACAAGCTAATTTTGAAAGTAGAGGGAGGTGTAAGAGCAAGAGCTAGAGGACATATGCAAGGCAAGGGGAGATCCAAAAGTTCCTCATCTTGTGCTATCTATGGTTTGACCAACCATATCACACAGAATTGTTTTAAGAATCAATGAAACAAGAGACAAAGAGGTTACAATAGAGGGGATTATGGAGGTCTCATAGTTACATACGAAAACAATGATGAATACAATGGTAACAACAAATATGACAACAACTATCAAGGTGGATACAAAGGAAGGATAACTTATAGAAATTATGCATATGATCAATCAAAAGAGGAATCACTCTTACTCATGAACCTGAGTATGCAAGAAAGTAAATTAAAGATTTATGCAACTTGGTCATTAGTTCTAATGAACGTTATATCCACATCCTTGCTCAAAACTTTTTCTCAAACATAATGATAATGCACTTCTATGTGCTTACTTCGTGCATTAAACATTAGATTGTTTGTCAAGTGAATACTTGAGATGTTGTCACCATAAATTGGAATGATCTCTACCTGCACATCAAGATCAGCCAATCAGCTTCTGTAGATGATAGTGCAATAGTAGGTTGCTTCTTCGAGCTCCATGTGATAGGTTTGCTACCCATCATGAATACATAACCTGAAGTGGATCTTCTATCTTCCTTCGAACTAGCCCAATCAACATCACTAAATCCCTCACCTGCAATTCTTCATCATATCTATAAAACAAGGCATGATTGACTGTGTGCTTCACATATCTTAGCACTCGTTTGATTGAATTCAAATGTTGACTTATTGGAGTTTGCATAAATTAAGAAAGAACTCCAATGATATAACACAAATCTAGTCTTGTGATCATAGCATAGATCAATGAACCTATAATACTCATGTATGTAGTTACATCATGTAACTTCTCTCCATAATTTGAGCATAACTTCACATTTGTGTCCATAACTTGAGTGAGTGGTTTGAATTCACTCATTCCAAATCTGAAAAGAACATCCAATAGGTACTTTCTTTGCATCAAGTAAATGCCATCTTTCCCATAGACTACCTCAATGCTTAAAAAATATTTCAACTCACCAAGATCTGAAATTTTAAACTCCTTACCGAGTTTTCTTTTTATCTCTTGTATTCTTGCAACATTACTTCCTGTTATGATGAGATCATCAACATATATGCAGATCTATACATGCTTGCCTTCTTCTTTCTTCATGTAGAGAGAAGGATCTGCACTACTTGGACTATACCCACACCTTGTGAGGTATTCAACCAATCTTTGGTTCCAAGCACGTGGTGCTTGCTTCAGCCCATACAAAGTTTTCTTCAATCTGCAAACAAAATATGGATGCTTTTTTATCTTCAAATCCAATCGGTTGACTCATGTATACCTCTTCTTGAAGTTCACCATTGAGAAAAGCATTTTTTTGTACAATTGCCATGTCCTTGCTGCAGTCACTGCAATCAAGGTCCTAATTGTTCCCATCTTTGCCACCGGGCTGAAAGTCTCTTCATAGCCGATGCCATGAGTCTGCTTGAGTCCTTTTGCTACTAGTCTAGCTTTATGCTTGGCTAGAGAACCATCAACATCTCTCTTTATTTTAAACACCCATTTATTTGGAACAATATTCATACCTTCAGCCTTTGGAACTAGCTCCCATGTGTGATTGTCCTTGAGAGCTTTTATCTCTTCTTGCATAGCTTTTTTCCATTCTTTTTGTGTACATGCTTCTTCATATGCATTCAATTCTTTGTCTTTGACCATCTGTGTCATATATGCAAAATGATTTGCAATAAAACTATCATAACTCAGTATTTGAATTGGATACCTTGGTCTTGAAGACCTCCTTTCATTTCCTTTTGAATATTGGTTCTTCAATCACTTCAACTTTACCTTTGGTGTAATCATCTCTTTATACTCTTCTTCACTTGCATTTGAATCACTATTTTGGGCAACACTTTCAGCTTCAAATGTTTCATAACCTGGTGTTGGTGATGAGGAATGACTCCTTAGTCTCCCCTTCCATGTTTAGCTTTCTCCATGTGATGTAGAAGCTTCTGGATGTGACATTTGAGTGCTTGTTTGCTAAAATTCTTCTTGGATAGCACCATAATCTTCTTCAAGAATCTTCTCTTTCCCTTTGTCTCCAAACCATGGTCTTAGCTCATCAAATACCACATCTTATGAGACTCCTGGCTCCTTTGTCACCGGATTATAACACCTATATCCTTTTTGCTCTAATGAATATCCAATGAAAGTACATTTTCTGACTTTGGCTTTGTCTTTGTCCTTAGTTCTTGAGGAATGTGAACATAACACACACATCCAAGAACTTTGAGATGTGTAAGGTCAGGTTTCTTACCGAAATAAACCTCCTTGGTAGATAAATTATGCACTCTAGATGTTGTGCACTTGTTCATCAAATAAACAGCTGCACTAGCTGCTTCCGCCCAATAGTTTAGTGGAACCTTCATCTCATTGAGCATGCATCTTGTGACTTCTGTGGTATGTCTATTTCTCCTTTCAGCAATTCCGTTTTGTTGAGGCATGTAGCTACATGTAAATTGTCATTTGATGCCATTTTCATAAAGAAACTTTGAAAATTCTTTAGAGAAATATTCTCTTCCTCCATCAGACCTCAAGGTCTTTATGTATCGTCTTGTTTCCTTTTCTACATGTGCTTTAAATCTCTTGAACATAGAGAACACATCTGATTTTTGTTTTATGCAGAACATCCATAATTTTCTTGAATGATCATCAATAAAAGTGACAAAATATCTATTACCATCAATTTATGGTTGTTGTGATGGTCCCCATACATCCATGTGTATCAAGTCGAGGACATTCCTTGCCACATAGTTGCTCTTCTGGAATGGTTGTCGGGTTTGCTTTCCTAGTTGGCATGCTTCACAAAACTCATGTAGTCTAGCATCATTGAATCTTGGAAGACCTCTTATCACTTCATGGTTGCTCCTGTCCTTGAGCTTGGGAATGTTGATATGTTTAAACCTTTTGTGCCACAAATTGATTTCAACAATTCTCTTGTTTCCAAAGTGAATATACATCACCTTTCCATGTGGTTGTTGAATGTCCAAAGTGACCATCCTACCTTCGTTCCTTCCTTGAGCAATGACCTTGAATCCTTCTCTTGGATTCTTTACAAACCAACCTTTTTCATTGAAGATAACATGATATCCTTTCTCTACCATTTGTCCTATTGAAATAAAGTTCTTTGCAATAGTAGGAACATGAAGAACATCAGTCTATACCTTCTTGTCTCCAAGCTTGATTTCTCCAACATGCTCAATTCTGTGTTGAGTTTCATCAATGGTCTCTACTCATCCTTTTCCACTTGGAGCTTGTAGATTTGTGAATAAATCTCCTTGGCACATCATATGATTGCTGCAACCTGAATCTATAAACCATCTTTTATCATCACTTCTCAGGCTATTGTGCTTATGCTTCATGGCAAGCATGGTTTGCTTGTCTCCTTCACTTGATGTACTCGCATAGTTATTTTGACTCCTTTGGTTGCCTCCACTCGGCCTTCCATTCTTTTGCCAACAATCATTTGCATAATGTCCTGCTTTGCCACAATGATAACATGTTTTACCTTTATGAGGATTGTATGAACCTTGACCTCTTCCTCTATTTCTTCCTCGACCTCTTTCATATGTGTTGTTGTTTGAGTTGTCCTTGTTGTCCTCTGAGTTGTGTTGGTTGGAATTTGTGTTGTTATAGCTTCTTCCTTTTCCTCTCAAGCCTCCTCTTGAGTTCCTTCCTCTAGCTTGACCTGCATATAACATTTGGCTATGGCTATCCTTACCTTTGTTGCCTTCTCCTTGTTGAGCTATTGAAGCCTTTGGTGATGGCGCAACAATAGTGAAGACCACAAGGCGACAGATGAGCTAGAATGAAACGAGGAGAGAGTAAAGGATAGTGTACTCTCTCACATAGAGAAAGAGGAAGATAACTCTCGTTCATACATGAGAAGATAAGATTGAGAGAGTTCTTCTCAGATGTACGCACGGATAAGAACAAAAAGAAGTGTGCCTTGCTTTCTCATTCAAACCATGTCTTCTTATACAAAAATAGAAGGCCTTTTGGCCAATCAAAAGAGGATAAGACTTCTAGATAGATTTTCCCTCCAACTTAGAGGTGTTCACATGAGATGATCAAGGCTCATAGCCAACAATCCCCCCCTTGAGCTTGATCATACAAATAGCTCTTTGGGAACTATCCTTTCCTCACAACTAGACTAGGGTGGTACAAAAAATATGATTCCTTCCCATGTGCAAAGAAGGTGGTACAATGTTTATATCCTCAACAAACTCATGGGTGGTACAAATCCTTCCCTATAAATATGAGGATGATACAAAGGGGATGTTTTACAACACATAATCATAGACAAAATTGACTTGAGCATCTTCTTCATTTACCTCCTCTGCTATGTTGACATTGCTTGGATTTTTGTTGAAATCTCCTTTGTTGTTGTTGATGTTGTTGTTGCATAGACGACAATGTTTTGTAGCATGGTTGGTTTTTCCACATATTTTGCAAGGGTTGACTTGATAGCAATCCTTTGACAAATGGTTGGTGCGATTACAATGAATGCACTTTGTAGCCCTTACAACCAAGGCATTTGTTGTGAATTCGTCATGAGTTTTGAGCTTATTTTCATGTTGTTGTAGAGAATTAATGACATCCTCTAGCTTAGGGATAGGGTCCTTTTCTTTAAGAACAGTTACAATTTGCCCAAACTTATCATCGGTCATGGCTTTGAGTAGAACGGCTACTTGATCCTCATTTTCAATAGGGCATTGCACATACGCTAATTGGGTACATATGCTTTTTAGCTTGTTTACAAGAGTAGGTATATCTTCTCCTTGAGACATCGTAAGAGAGTAAAGTTGCATTTTAAGTGTTATTTAGGAGTTCCTAGAAATAGCTCCAAAGTTTTGCTCTAAAGTAATCCATGCTTGATTTGCCGTAGTGCAATCGTCCAAGAAATGTACATAATTATCATCTAAAGAAGTGAGTAACATTCCAAGTGCTTGTTCATCTTTTTCTGTGAAATATGGTAGCCCTCTTCTATGTTCAAGTGTTTCGTTAGGTGCAAGTGGTTTTGTGACGGACCACAGTTCTTTGGTCATGAGATAACCCTTGATTTTTGTTTGCCATGTATGGAAACCTTGGCCATTAAATTTGTCTAAAGGCTTTTCACTCATATTGGAGAGGTCTTACCAAAGTGACTCACTTTGGCAGTGTCTAACTCCTTACAAGAATGTATATTTCAAGAATTTATTTACCAAGCAGATCTTTCATTTTTGGGAAAAAGATCTCTAAAACCTTTCAATTTCTATTCTAACAAGATTTTCATTTCTGATAATTATCTGTGCATTTATCCTTCAACGTTTAATGCTCTACATCAATGAATTGTGAAACATAGGCATCGGAATGGTAGAACACAGTTTCTCTCAGCACATAAGTAAGAAAACAATGGGGACTTCTCTACGCTGAAGAAGTGGATATACTTGCTAGCAGCTCCACAATTATTTTAAAGACAAACATTAACAATTCTTTTACCACAGCAGTCTATATCTCCCTCTGCATGAACGCTCGCAATAGTAGAGGTGAATGCTTCCTGGCCTTAGGTGTTCATTTGCGAACAAAATGAGGTGCGAGTTGTTGCAGCAGCAATTGAGAAATTCGAACCCTGGAAATTCCAAAACAGCATATTTCACACGCAATTTTTTATAATGGATTCTACGCCTTTTGTCTCCCTGTAAATCTCGTTCTATCCTTAATGGTTGGAACCAGCTCCAATTTGTCTGCCAAGCTTAGCCTCGCACCTGCTCCTTATCGAGCTGACAAATAGAAAATGCGAAGAGAAGCACACACAAGAATGGCCTGAGCTTTCTTTCCAGAGTGCAAGAAATCAATGGAGTTAGTTCAGTAAGGAGTGTCGTTGTGCCCTGGAAGCTTGCAGTATCGATTAGACCTCTGAGTGGTAGACTTTCACCAATGAATCTGCATAACTAATCCCGTACCTATAGGCGGCCCCGAAAAAAACTCTTTCTAATAGAACAAAGGTATTCCTTCTAATCTGGATGAGTTCATGGAGAGCCCCGATGGCAGAATAGAGGTTCTAGTCTTAATCGTACCTTAATCATCAACGCAGTAATAGACTTGAAGCCATCCGCCTTCTAATCTCTCGATATTTAGCGTACCTCTACACTTGCGCAACCATGTAAAGATCTTCCATCTGTCCGTTTGTCAGGCTGTCCATCACGTACATGCTCTGATACCATATGTTGAAGCCTTTGGTGATGGCGCAACAATAGTGAAGACCACAAGGTGACAAATGAGCTAGAATGAAACGAGGAGAGAGTAACGGATAGTGTACTCTCTCACAGTAGAGAGAAAGAGGAAGATAACTCTCGTTCATACATGAGAAGATAAGATTTAGAGAGTTCTTCTCATATGTATGCACGGATAAGAACAAAAAGAAGTGTGCCTTGCTTTCTCATTCAAACCATGTCTTCTTATACAAAAATAGAAGGCCTTTTGGCCAATCAAAAGAGGATAAGACTTCTAGATAGATTTTCCCTCCAACTTAGAGGTGTTCACATGAGATGATCAAGGCTCATAGCCAACATGAGCAGCCTGTCCAGCCACAAGATTTGGTATAATCTTGTCAAATGTTAGTAGAGGGTCTCTATAAAGAATGTTTGTGATGAGGGGCTTCCACTTCTCTTCACTCCTTAAGCCATTGACGGTTGTTTATATGATGTCTTCATCTTCTATCTTGCATCCTACTGATGCTAGCTGATCTCGAAGCTCCTTGATCTTCAACATATACTCACTAATGCTTTGGTTTGAGATTTTCTTCATGTTTTTGAGCTCATTCTTGAGTTGCATCTTTCGAGACCGTGTTGAGGTAGCAGATGCTACACCTTCTCCAATGCTTCCCAAACTTCATTGGTTGTCTCTAGGGGCTTTGCACATGGCCAATTATAGTGTTAGAAATAACTTGTGAAATGACGAACATCACCCTTTGATTCCTCTCTTCCCAATCTACGAATTGTCTCCTTTGTGTTGGAGTGATGTTGGGATGCTGAAGGTCCACTGATTGTGGATCATCTCTAGTAACTAGACTCCATAAATTTTTAACTTTAAGGTAATTTGTCATTCTGTACCTCCAAGACTAAAAATTATCTTTATCTAACTTCTCAACTTGCTGTCCTAAATCAACCATTGAAAGCTTCCAAGTTTGAAGTTTACCTCACATATGTTGTGGTGCTCTTTCTTGACTTTACAAAGCTCCCCCTTGATTTGTTGCTTCTCCTTTGCTTTACTTCAGTTCCAATGATTTTTCTCTTCAAGCTCCAATGCTCTATTGTTGAGCTCTGATACCAACTGTTGGAGAATTCCTCTCCTATGTGCAACGAAAAGTGTAGAAGACCTTCTCACGATCAAGAATTTTACCTATAGCTGAGCCTTATATTGAAAACTGGTATCAATTGAAGAACATAATGAACTTGAGACTTTAGTCACTCAAACTAGACACTAATAGATTTCAAATGAGCTATCAAACACTTTATTTGGAGTAGTTTTGGTTTGGCAACTCTTTGCCTCAAAACAGGTTGCATGTCCACTCAGCTAGGCTGAAAATTGGACCATGATGAATTTTACAAAACCATTTTAGATAGAGGAATTATATAGAATAAGCTTTCCAACAAATATTTAAACTTTAAAAATGGATACATACATTGAGAGATATGACTCTCTCAATCAAGCAACCTAGAAATGGTGAGCGATCGGCCATAGTCTATGAGTGACTGAAACCAAGTGAACTACCTACAAGGGGACTTCAATGCCTTCTTCCTCTATACTTGAGTGTCCTCCCTTGCATCTTTTGTAGCCAAGTGACCACAAGTTTTTTATAAGGATTTTTTATGAATCATATATTGATTTAAACGCTTAGATTTTTACACATGTAAAAGGAGAAAAAGAGAGCTCACATTCGATGAATTTGAGCTGGTTGAGCTTTACAATCAACCAATCAATCAATCAATTACTAAAAAGTAGATAAGTTTAGATCTTCACTTTTCCTAGATTGTAGGAAAGTGAATTGATTCTCTTCAACAAACTATTCTGCCTTGATTTGAATTCAAAATCCACTTATACAAGTCATGGAACACTTTAAGGTTCTATATAAATACTTCAAAACCATTTTACAATACATTGAAGCAACATACATATGCTTTGGTTCATCATTGTGTTGCTCCATTCTCTACTCCATCTTCTTCAACAACAGTGATATTGCAGAGGGTGCGGCTCTCTCTATAGAGCTTCACATTGAATGAGTGAGAATTTATTGGAAATTTATTAGTTTCTAGTTTATGTATACAATGTTTCAAAGCATTTGGATCAATATATTTGGAGAAATATCAATTTTATTATCTCCGGATCTATCTCTACATAGCCCTGAAAAATAGGGATACCTCTATTGAATGTTAATTTCATTCCAGAAGCATATCTTGCTTATTACTTGTACTCTTGTGCATTTTAGACTCTCAACCCTATGTGTATTATTCCTCCAAAAGGAAGTTTTTCCATCGTAATCATGTTGGCTGCTATGAGCATTTGAAGTTGATCATTTCATCTAAAGATAGCAAGTTTTTTGAGGTAGTCAATGTGCAAACCTATTTGTTTTGTATCAACCCTTTCTCCTTGATGATCCAAAGTACATAGTGGATTTTATTGCACTAATTACATGCCTACAAGGTATATTTGACTCTGCATAAGCTGAAGGGTTGGTCATGTGCTCGTTGGCTAGACCAAACTTCCTCACTTTGCAACTCACTTTTCTACCTCCTATAAGTTTCTCCAAGTTTTCTCGGTGATATTAGAGCTAGAACAAGATGGGTGATGGATTTCCCTCAGTGATTGAGAAGCTTGATAGACACAGCTATGCAACTTGGCAAATCAGAATGGAGGCCTATTTGCAAGGTAGAAATATTTATGAAATTGTAATAGGTGATGAAGCTATGCCTACTCCAAGATCCAAAGGAGGACCTACATAAGAGGAGATAGATAAGCTCACACTTTGGTGTGCAAGGGATGCTCAAGCAAGGTTAGACATACTAAAATCTATCTCAAATTTTCTATTACCACATATTGGAGGATGCAAGACATCTCAAGAGACTTGGGATGCCCTAGAGACTTTCTTTTTTGCTAGCACAAAGGCAAGGAAGAACCACATTTGGAATGAGTTCAACCAAATGAAGTAGAAACCTAAACAAACTATCATAGAGTTTGTTACCAAGGTCAAGGAGGTTGCAAATTAGTAAGCATCCAATGGAGAGTAGATTGAAGAAGAGGCCATCATGAGGAAATATTCTAAATGGAATTAGAAGTGATAAGCAATGGAAATCCTTCACCATAGCTTATGAATTTATCATGGATGTACAAACCCCAAATTTCATCATATTCCTTGGACAACTCTTCAACCAAGAGATCAACAATAATATGAAGGAAGGTAACTCTTATCAAGGGAATACTACAAGTGCTCTCTATATAGATAAGGGAGACAAGAAGCACAAAGGCAAGAAGAAGGAAGAGGATGAAGATAGACTTCCCAAGCCAGCTTTGTAGGCAAGAGCAAGTGGAAAGGGAAGAAGAAAGGACCAAAGCATGACAAAGCAAAAGGCCAAAATGTTCAACTTTGTGCCATCTATGATAAGACCAACCACACCACTCAAAATTGTTGGTTCAATGGAAAGACCCAGAAAGGAAGTGGAAGGGGTGGATATGGCAACAATAGAGGCAGTGGTGGACACAACTTCAACAATAACAATAGAGGCCATAACAAAAGGGACTACAAAAATTATTTTGAAGATCAAAACATGAAGACTCATTGCTTTTGATGAATATAAGCCAAAAGGAAGGTAAAGAAGATCATTTATTCTATATAGATTCAGGATGTTCAAATCATGTTGCAGGCAACATAGCTCTCTTATCTGATTTGGAAAGTCTAAAGCATAGACATGAAGTTCAAACAGGGGATGACGCAAAGCATATTGTGGAGAAGATTGGTAATTTCAAGGCTTCCAATGGTAAGAGAAATGTTCTAAGCAAGGTACTCTATGTTCCCACTATTACAAAAACCCTAATAAGTGTAGGGCAAATAGTTGACAAAAGGCTTGCAAGTTAGGTTCACCCAACATGGAGCTTTTGTGGAAGATCCATGTCAAGGCTTCAAGAAGATAGCCAGAGGTGAGAGCATGGTAGGCTAATCTTTACTTTTGAAGTAGGAGAAACCAAAAACATAGCTCTATTCAACTTTAGGAATCAAACCCTAAGCGAGCTTGAAGTGTGGCATAAGAGGCTAGCTCATGTGAATGAAAGAACCTTGAAAGATATATGCAGGGATCAGAGTGTTCTAGGATTGCCAAACATATCAAAGCAACGACCTTTCTTCTTGGAGTGGAAATACGCTCCCTTGAACTTCTTCTTGTCCTTCTTCTTTTTGTCCCCATCTTTTAAAGAATTGGCTTTGGTACCTTTGGCATTTACCATGAATGCAGCTTCTCCTTTACCGATGTCATTCCTTGCCTTGAGCCGCAACTCCTCCTCCATGAGTAAGGCACTGAATTCTTCAAAGGTTAGTGGTTGTGGTTTGATCTAGGTATTAAGGGAAATTACTAGACCATCAAACTTTGGTGGAAAAATTTGTAGACAACACCGAGCTATCTCCTCACTTGACTTTTGTACACCTGCTCCCACCATTTGATCTTGTAGATCCTTTATTTGAGTGATGAACACTTTAGCAGTTTCCCCATGAGCAAATCTCTCTATTGCTAGTTGATTCTCCAAGTTCTTAATCGATGTCTGATTCCGAGTTTCATATTGATTTCTCAATATGTTCCAAGCATTGCGCACCTTTGTGGTGTGCTGAATAAGAGTCAGAACGCTATTAGAGGTACTTGTAACTAGAGTATAGAGTGCATCTTCATTCCTATGCTTCCAAGCACATAAAACATTAGCATGAGGAATCATTTGACGAGGATTATTTTAGTCACGTGTTTCTTGGGGCTCACAATCAGTGCCAAGTATAGTCTCGATCAGCTCATAAGAGTCAAGGATAGAAGTGATCTTAAATTTCCACAAGGTGTAATTAGTACCATCGAGTTTACCTTCTATAAAGGCTGGCGGTTGTATCCACAATGTTTGCATGAACTGCATCATTACTGCTCCAATTTGTGTTCCGCATACTTTTGCTAATGAACCACCTTTATTTCCAATAGTAGATGATGACACACCAATTGACATCTTCTCTCTATAAGTCATTCAAAGACTTCTGTGGCTTCTGCATTTTTGCTTATGCAATACTCAAATCCTCCTAAGCTCTGAAACCATGTTAGAAAATAAATGATCAAGAGGAATAATGCAACGAAATTGAATCGATAGGTAGAGTAAAGAGAGGCAAAACACTCTAAAAGAATTGTACGCAGATAGAGAGATTGAGAACTCAATTTATCAAATTATCAGCAACAATGAATATACAATGATGATACCATCCACTCGTGCGCTCCCATCATGGAGCTTAAATGGTGATATAGATAGACTCTAGATGAAGGGCTTTATAGTGTGTATAACTGTGATTTACCTCAGTAATCCAGGTTTGCCTAATCCATTGATTTAGGCATGATCTCTAGGACCACCTGATGCTATGCTTTAGGCATAACCGTTAGGATCATCTATAATTTTGAAACATCTATAATTACCAGATTGAGTAGATCTTCGAAAAAAACGTAGAACATCAAAAAAAATCTAGACCGCCAAACTGGTAACCAAACTTTTAGATAGGTTGACTATCGAACTAGTCACCGTAATTCTGGACATGTTGAATACACACTTTTGGACTTCCTTCGGGATTCCACACACATCATTGTAATTTTGGATTAGTTGACTACCAAACTGACATACCTCCAGAATCTTGGATAGATCACCGTAATTCTAAATTGGTTGACTACTGAACTATCATACCTCCGAAATTTTGGTATGTCTAAAGTATAGACCCTAGCTGGCCTTCTAGTTAGACTCATGTAGATCATCTAGAACTTTTGTTGGTCTCATGTAGACGTCATCACAAATGTCCAGACTCTCATAAAGGCTTTTCTTCATAATGGGGGCTGTATAACTTAGAGTACCATGGATCATTTGCAGTCACAAGTGGATGGAGCATTGAGTATATCTAACACTCTCCTCAACTGAATGGAATTGCAGAGAGAAGAAACAAGACATTTGTTGGATTAGCTAGAATAATGCTTGAAGAAAAGAAGTTACCACATTATCTATGGATAGAGGCTATTTCAAGTACTATGTACCTTGTCAACAAATATCATCCAAATCACTCCAAAGCTCCTTATGAAGCATGATATGGAAGAAAAACCTAGTCTTAGAAATTGCAAAGTGTTGGGTTGTTTAGCTTATGTTCATGTACCTTCACAAATTAGAGGTAAGCTATATGAAAGGGAAAAAAGAAATATTTATTGGATATGATTCAACTTAGATGGGTTATAAGTTCTATAATCCTTCAACCAAGCGATTCACTACAAGTAGGGATGTTGTGTTTGAAGAACACAGGCCTTCGTATGATGAAGACAATCAAAAGGTAACTCTACCATATGATCTTGATTGTAATTTCCATCAATTAGGAAGCAAGCATGATACACATGTCTAGGATCCAAGAAGTGACACAAATGATGACCAAGATGAAAGGGAAAAGGATTACAAGCTATGGAAGTCAAGAGGCAAAGCAAAAATGCAAGAGTGTGGAGAATGCTCCAAACAAGCACTTAGAAGGCCAACGAGGGAGAAGGGACAACCGAAAAGGTATGGATATGATTTCACATTTGCTATAAAGCATTCAATCTACTTGGCAAATGACTCAATTTCAGAAGAACCCTCAATCTATGAGGCAAAGGGAAATCCTAATTGGGGAAAGGCTATGAAAAAAGAAATAGATGCATTGAAGGAGATGGAGACTTGGGATTTGGTTCCAATGTCACCCAATCAAAAGGTAACTAGTTGTAGATGGGTATATAAACTCAAAAGAAACTCAAATGGATCAAATTTGCAGGTACAAGGCAAGATTAGTTGCCAAAGGATGCTCACAATCTCATGGCATAGACTATGAGGAAACATTATCACCAGTTGCAAAGATGACTACAATTAGAACATTCATAAGTGTAGCTGCTACAACAAATTGGAGACTCCTCCAAGTTGACGTAAAAAATGCATTTCTAAATGCTTGAGATCTATATGTCAAAACCTCCAGGTTTTGAAAACCCTAATCATACATCTTATATTTGAAGACTCAAGGAAGCATTGTATGGATTGAAACAAGCTCCTAGAGCTTGGAATTACAGGTTGTTTACATACCTTCAAGATCAAGGGTTTGTTGATATATTTAGGTAGTGATGTTTGTGAACACACTAGGACCATTGGGGCACTTTTTCCCTCTTTAGGAGGTTTTTTTCCTAGGCTTGTATATATGCATATAGCCCTACGGGTTACTTATCTTTGTACATTCTAGTGGTAATACATTGAGTATTGTGTGTTGTGCTCCAAGCTTCTTCTTCTTCCTTGTGCTGTTCATGTGCTTCCGTAGATGCCTAACTCCAACAATTGGTATTAGAGTAGGTTTCCGCTTCATCTAGAGCATCATCGACACCCCTCTGGTCATAGTCTCAGAATTGCACAAAATTTGGTGTGCATACTCAGGGTGATTAGGAGATCAAAAGGGCTTTGGTTTGTTGTGCAGAAATCACGATTTGAGCTCATTTTGGCCTCCGAATGCACTATCATAGCACTTGTGCATGCTATTTCATCTTTTTATGCCAAAGATATATATAGGCCTCGGTTCACCAATATAAGTGTCTCAAACTCTGCTACAGGTCTAGTAGAACTCGTTTGGGTGGTTCTGTTCAACTTTTTCAAATACAGTCATTTTTCTATATCAAGGTATTTTAGTCAGTGGCCATGGCTAAAAGCACTGATGTATTCCGTATGTTGGCTGTTGAGGATAAGTTGGATGGTACCAATTATCCATTGTGGGCTTATATGATGCATAATGTATTGGTCGCAAAAGGACTATGGAATATTGTGCAGGGTGTTGAAAGACATCTTGTTGCACCTACAAATACAGGTACTACAAATACAAGTACTGAAGCTGATGCAAATGCTGTGGAAGATGGTGATATTTTGCAAATTCCTATTCGTGTTGTGGTTTCTAGCACACCTACTGCAGATCCAATTTGTTGGGATGGAAGAGATGCTCAAGCACATGCATTGATAGCATTGTCTATCAAACATGCCATTTTCCCTCACATTCGCTCTTGTAAAACAAGTAAAGATGCTTGGGATACACTTACCACATTGTACCAGGCTAGGAATGAGGCTCATGTTGCTTACCTCTGAAAACATTTGGAGCATGAACACATGAATGAAGGTGATTCTATGGACAATGTTCTAACCAAGATCAAGGATTTGAAGGAACAATTGATTTTTGCTGATGAAGTCCTTCTTGACAATTCACTTGTGCAGACTATTCTGAATGGTCTTCCCGAATCATATCAAAGTCTTACTTCTACTCTTCTTTTGATGATGAAAGACAATTGAAATGCCTTAACATTTGAAGGTTAGTTTTTGTTTTGTTGCAGGAAGATCAGTCTAGGCAGAATAGGTCTATTATGCATGTTGCAGATCAAGCTTTCCTGGATAATCAGAAGGGCAAAGGAAAATGGAGCTCTTCTACTAGTAATAAAAATTTGCTAATCCTACACATTTGAAGAAGGAAGACAAAGATGAGAAGAAATCAGAAAAACAGAAACTGTTTTGCAAATACTGTAAAGCAAATGATCATGTCATTAAGAGCTATCCAAGACTAGCTACTGAAGAGGCAAAGAAAAAAGAGGCTTGAATGGTTGTTGTAGAGGCCTCTACACCGAAAATAGAGTCTGCTAATCTTGTGCAAGAAGTAGAATGGGCGTTTACTACCGTTTGCAGTTTTGACCCATCTTCTTATGAGCAGTGCATGTTTGCAATAGACTCAAATGCTTGGTACTTTGATAGTGGGGAGACCAAACATATTACCTCATAGCATAGTTTCTTCCCTTGACTCGAGCCTACCCCTATAGGGAATACTGTCACATGCGCCAACAACTCCTCTTATCCTATCATGGGAGTTGGTAAGATCATTCTTACTACTATTGATGGTAGTTGTTTCACTTTGTCAGATGTTTTATTTGTGCTAGGGATCAAGAAGAATCTATTATCAGTTTTGGTTTTAGCCAAGATTGGATTGGTTGTGAAATTTGTTGATGATAGGTGTACAATTCATGATCTTTCAAATGGTGATGTGATTATTGCTTTTGGCATTTTTATGTCATGGGCTGTATAAGCTCATAGACTATGAAAGATCTGTGAATGATTCAGCATGTGCAGTACATGATTCTCAGGCTATATCAGATGAAAAGCTTTGACATGCATGCTTTGGTCATCTGAATTTTGCTAGTTTGCTATGCCTACAGAAATCTGAAATGGTGTCCTCTTTGCCCCAAAACTTGAGTGCTTGGTAAACACGTTTGTGAAGGCTGTATTTTGGGCAAAATGCAACATTCCTCCTTTCCAAAAGATGGTTTAGTTTGGGCTACTCAGAAATCGCAGCTTGTACATAGTGATGTCTGTGGTCCTATGTAGATAGCTTATTTTGGAAACTATCTTTACTTTGTGACTTTCATTGATGATTTTTCCAAGCATGCATGGGTATATCCACTCAAAGCAAAGTAGAAAATGTTTATGTGCTTCAAACAGTTTTTGGTTTTGGTTGAAAATCTGTCAGCATGTACAATGGGCACCCTCCGTTCTGATCTGGGGGGGAATATATGTCTTCTGACTTTAATGCATTTATGGCTGAACATGGGATAATACATCAATGTACAGTGCCATATAGGCCTCAACAGAATGGAGTTGCTAAATGGAAGAACAAGTCACTAATGGAGATGGTGAGGTGTATGGTCAAGAGTCAGGTTTTACCACATAGTTTCTGGCTTGAGGCTGCCATATGTGCAACATATGTACTTAATAGGTGGCCCACTAAAGCACTTCAGTCTATCACTCCACATGAGGCTTGGCATGGTTGCAAGCCATCTATTACTCATCTGCATGTTTTTGGTTGTCTGGCATATGCATTAGTGCTTGAACAATATAACATGAAATTGGATGATAAAGCACTACAATGTATTTTTGTTGGGTATAGTTCTGAAAGCAAAGGCTATCGTCTGTATCATCCCTAGACAAAACACATTTTGGTTAGCTGTGATGTTGTTTTTGCGGAAGATGCTATTCAACCTTTACTTTCATGTACAAAGGAGACATCTGTTAGCTCCAAAGACATGTATGATACTTTGTTGCCTCTTTTTACATGTGGACATTCTAGTGCTGGTCCTAATGAGGCAACTTCTCAACCTTTACAGTTTTTGTGTGATGATGTAGATCATTCTATTTCTGATGCAGATTTACATTATGTACTTGCTGATGAGAGAGCTGATATTGAGGCGGCAAAAACTATGCCAAAATGGCTAGTGTAGACTTTTCCTGATAGCAAATTAGATGCACCTCTATCATACCGTACTCGTTTAGGCTCTCATAGTGCCTCTTTTGTGTCAAATTTCTATGCTATGGCTACCTCTAGTCTCTATGATGAGATTGAGCATGTTTCATTTGATGAAGCACAAATTTTTGAACATTGGATGGCTGCAATGCAATATGAATATGATGCTATCATGAAAAATTGTACCTAGTCTTTATATGACTTGCCTCATGGCAAGAAGGCCATTAGCACTAAGTGGGTATACAAGCTGAAGCATAAACCTGATGGAACAATTGACAAGTATAAGGCTAGGCTTGTTGCAAAGGGTTATGCATAGGAAAGAGGCATTGATTTTGATGAAACCTTTGCTCCTACTTGTCGAATGACTAGTAGCATCTGTGCACTTGCAGCTCATCATGGTTGGAATGTACATCAATTGGACATTAGAAAAACATTTTTGAATGGTGACTTGCATGAAGAAGTGTATGTTTTTTAGCCCCATGGCTTTGTGCAGAAAGGGCATGAAAACCAGGTGTGCATGTTAAAGAAGGCATTATATGGTTTAAAGCAAGCACCACGTGCTTGGTATGAAAAGATACATGCCTATCTGATTGCACATGGTTTTGAGAATAGTCCGCTTGAAAGCACCTTATATGTTAAGCATGCTAATGATGTGCTTTTGATCATTGTGGTGTATGTTGATGACATGTTGCTCTTTGGTCCTAATGAGGAGCATATTGCTGATTTCAAGGCTGATTTCCATGCCTCATTTGAGATGTCTGATTTGGGGCATTTGCATCATTATTTGGGCATTTAGTTTATGCACGTTGATGGTGGAATGGCTTTGTGTCAAACGAAATATATTGACACATTATTGGAGCATTTTGGCCTTGAAGACTATAAACCTATTGCCACACCTACGGACACAGGTTTATGATTGAGTCTTTATGATGCCAAAGATGCATTTGATGCTGTTCTCTATCAAGAGGTTGTTGGATGCTTGGTTTACTTATGCATTACTCAACCAGGTATTCAGTTTGATGTCTCACAGATGAGCAAGTTTATGCATTGCCCAAGTGTCAGGCATTGGTAGGTGGTTGAGCACATCTTTCACTACTTGAGTTATACCTAGCTACTTGGGTTGTTTAATCCCAAGGGGGATCACTACCATGAGATTTGCATGCTTTTTCTGACTCTAACTAGGTTGATTGCTATGACACTCGTGTGTCCACTAGTGGTTTTTACTTCATGCTTGGTAGCTCATGCATATCTTGGCTGAGCAAGAAGTAGCCTACTGTGGCCACTTCTAGTTGTGAGGCTAAGTATAGGGCAGCTTTCACAGCAATTGTTGAGTGTGTGTGGCTCAGATGCCTTATGGTTGATTTGGGTGTTGGTCAGTCTTCGACCACCACCATCTTCACTAACAATCAGAACACATTGGTAGTTGAGAGGAACCCTATGTTCCATGCTCTCACTAAGAACATTGAGGTGCATTATCATTATGTCAGGGAGAGGTTCTCTGCTGGAGAGATCAGCTTGGCATAGGTGCCCACGTAGAAGAACATTGTAGACCTTTTCACAAAGGCTCTACCTAGGGAGAAGTTTGAAGCTTTTTGCAAAGCTTTGGGCTTATTTCCTTTTGTGGATTGATTCCACATAGCTTGACACTTCCTTATACATGAGTGCCAGCTCCTTATTCACCACATCACTCCCAGGGGGGATTTGTTGATATATTTAGGTAGTAATGTGTGTGAACACACTAGGACACTTTTTTCCCTCTTTAGGAGGTTTTTTCCCTGGCTTGTATATATGCATATAGCCCTAACGGGTTACTTATCTTTGTACATTCTCTAGTAATACATTCAGTATTGTGTGTTGTGCTCCAAGCTTCTTCTTCTTCCTTGTGTTGTTCGCGTGCTTTCGCATACGTCTAATTCCAACACGTTTTAGACTTAGCAACTCAAATCCTTCATTGTTCATAAAAAGAAATAAAAATGAGGTTATCTGTCTATGTATATATGTAGATGAAATTATTGTGACAGGTGATGACTTGAATGACATTCAAAGGATGAAGAGACACACACAAGAGGAGTTGAAAATCAATGATTTAGGTGAGCTCCCATATTTCCTAGGTATGCAAGCGATTTACACAGATGAAGGAATGTATCTGACTCAGAGGAGGTACATTCAAGGTCTACTTCTTAAGTTCAAAATGGAGAACACTAAACCTGCAGGTACACCTTTGGAGATGAACCATAAACTTAGTGTTTATGAAGGTGAGAAAAAATTGAAGACATTAAAGAGTATGAAAGCTTGGTAGGTAACTTGATATATGCTACTCATACAAGGGCAGATATCTCATACAGTGTACGAGTGCTAAGCCAATTCATGCACTCGCTTAGAAGATCACAAATGGATGCAACTAAGAGAGTACTTAAGTACCTCAAAGGTACAATCAATGAAGGTATATTCTATCTTTACTCTTTAGATTTGGATATCAAAATCTATTTAGATGCAGATTGGGTAGGAGCTAAGGGTGATAGAAGAAGCACCTCTTGTTACTTAGCATTTGCAGCTTCAAAGCTAGTGTCATGGAGTTCCAAGAAGCAACCAACAATCACTTTATCCTCAACTGAGGTAGAGTATAGAGGTTTTACCATAGAAACTCAAGAGCAATATGGTTAAAATCATTGTACTTAGATTTGGGACTTATGAGTTCCAAACCTCACATATTTGGAGATAATGTAAGTTCCATGCATCTAGAAACAAACCCTATTTTCCATGCAAGAATAAAACCCATAGAGATTCATTATCACTTCATCAGGGAGAAGCTCATGGCAAAGGAGATTCAAATTTCTTTTGATCCAACTGAAATGCAAGTATGATGACAAAGGTGTTTCATGGAATAAAGATTTGAAGATTTAAATCAATGGCAAGTATTCAACGTATTAGAGAATGAACACTCAAGAATACTTTAGCTTGAGGGGGAGCTATTGGAACATCAATCTTATACTATGCTTGATGTGGATTAGCTCTACATAAAAAATTCATCATTGTGTCAAAGTTTCCCATTGAATATATTTTTATTTGTGATCATTTTTGGTATTTTTCATTAGGATTCTTTATGTATCATTTACCAACATAAAAGCCTACAGTCTTAAATACATAAAAGAAGAAAAAGAGACCTCACATTCCACGAATTTGATTTGCTTGAGTTTGACATCAATCAATCAATCAATTACCAAAAAGTAGATCAGATTAGATCTTCACTTTTCATAGATTGTAGGAAAGTGAATTGATTCTCTTCATTAAAGTATCCTGCCTAGATTTGAATTCAAAATCCACTTATGGAAGTTGTGAAACACTTCAAGTGTCTATATAAAGACTTCAAGACCAGTGTGCAATACATTGAAGCAATATACATACAATATGGTGTTGGACTTAGACGTCTGCGGAAGCACGCGAACAACACAAGGAAGAAGAAGAAGCTTGGAGCACAAAACACAATACTGAATGTATTACTAGAGAATGTACAAAGATAAGTAGCCCATTAGGGCAATAGGCTTATATACAAGCCGGGGAAAAAAACCTCCTAAAGAGGGAAAAAAGTGCCCCAGCGGTCCTAGAGTGTTCACACACATCACTACCTAAACATACCAACAAATCCCTCCTCGGAGTGATGCGGTGAACAAGTAGCTGGCACTCATGTATAAGGAAGTGCCAAGCTATGTGGAAATCAGTCCACAAAAGGAAGTAAGCCCAAAGCTTTGCGGAAAGCTTCAAACTTCTCCCTGGGCAGAGCCTTCGTGAAAAGGTCTGCAATGTTCTCCTGCATGGGCACATATGCCAAGCTAATCTCCCCAGCAGAGAACCTTTCCCTGACATAATGATAATGCACCTCAATGTGCTTAGTGCGAGCATGGAACACAGGGTTCCTCGCAACTGCCAATGCACTCTGACTGTAAGTGAAGATGGTGGTGGCAGAAGACTGACCAACACCCAAATCATCCATAAGGCGTCTGAGCCACACACACTCAACAGTAGTTGTGAAAGCTGTCCTATACTCAGCCTCACAACTGGAAGTGGCCACAGTAGGCTGCTTCTTGCTCAACCAAGATATACATGAGCTACCAAGCATGAAGCAAAAGCCACTAGTGGACACACGAGTGTCATAGCAACCAGCCCAGTCTGAGTCAGAAAAAACATGCAAATCTGACGGTAGTGATCCCCCCTTGGGATACAACAACCCAAGTAGCCGAGTACCACTCAAGTAGCGAAAGATGCGCTTAACCGCCTGCCAATGCTTGACACCTGGGCAATGCATAAACCTGCTCCTCTCTGAGATAGCAAACTGAATATCTGGCCTAGTAATGCATAAGTAAATGAGGCATCCAACAGCCTGCTGATAGAGGACATCATCAAATGCATCTCCAGCATCATGAAGACTCAATCGTAAACCTGTCTCCATAGGAGTGGCAATAGGTTTACAGTCTTCAAGGCCAAAACGCTGCAATAATGTGTCAATATATTTCGTTTGACACAAAGCCATTCCACCATCAACTTGCATAAACTGAATGCCCAAATAGTGATGCAAATGCCCCAAATCAGACATCTCAAATGAGGCATGTAAATCAGCCTTAAAATCAGCAATATGCTTCTCAATAGGACCAGTGAGCAGCATGTCATCAACGTAGACAACAATGATCAGAAGCACATCATTAGCACGCTTAACATATAAGGTGCTTTCAGTTGGACTGTTCTCAAAACCATGTGCAATCAGATAGGCATGTATCTTCTCATACCAAGCACGTGGTGCTTGCTTTAAACCATATAATGCCTTCTTTAACCTGCACACCTGGTTTTCATGCCCTTTCTGCACAAAGCCATGGGGTTGAAAAACATACACTTCTTCATGCAAGTCACCATTCAGAAATGTAGTTTTAATGTCCAATTGATGTACATTCCAACCATGATGGGATGCAAGTGCACAAATGCTCCGAACAGTAGTCGTACGGCATGTAGGTGCAAAGGTCTCATCAAAATCAATGCCTCTTTCCTGCGCATAACCCTTTGCAACAAGCCTAGCCTTATACCTATCAACTGTACCATCAGGTTTATGCTTCAGCTTGTATACCCACTTAGTGCCAATGGCCTTCTTGCCAGGAGGCAAGTCACATAAAGACCAAGTACCATTCTTCATTATTGCATCATATTCAGATTGCATAGCAGCCATCCAATTTTCTGAATTTTGTGCTTCATCAAACGAAACAGGCTCATTCTCATCACAGAGATTAGATGCAACCATAGCATAGCAATCTGATGCAAAAGAGGCACTATGAGAGCCTGATCGAGTATGATATGATAGAGGTGCATCTAATTTGCTATCACGCTAGGTCTGCACCAGCCATTTTGGCATAGTTCTTGCCTCCTCAATATCAGCTCTCTCATCAATAAGTGCATTATGTACATCTACATCAGAAATGGAATTATCTACATCATCACATGAAACCTGCAAAGGTTGAGAAGTTGCCTCATTAGGACTAGCACTAGACTGTCCACCTGTAAAAAGAGGCAGCAAAGTATCATACATATCTCTGAAGCTAACAAATGTCTCCTTAGTACATGAAAGGAATGGTTGAATAGCATCTTCCACAAAAACAACATCACGGCTAACCAGAATGCGTTTATTTTGTGGATGATATAGACGATAGCCTTTACTTTCAGAACTGTACCCAATAAAAATACATTTTACTACTTTATCATCCAATTTTCTGCGATGTTGTTCAGGCACTAATGCATATGCCATGTTGGTGCAAGGCAATCAACAATTGAAGTTTTGATGAAGTTTTGAAGTCAAGGATTGAAGAAAAGATCAAGTCATGAAGCATGAAGAAAGTATATGTTCAGAGAATGAAGATATGTATACATATGTACATTAACTTAGAGTTAGCTCACTTATACTTTTGTATATTTATGAGAATGTACATATTTGCCTATATATACAAGGAAAAATGTCGGGGCAAATATGAGAGAGCATGTGAATAGAGGAATTAGAAGTTGTATGAGTCAATTGACACTTTAGAAGTGAGTAAGATCTCTCTCATCACTCAGATGTAAAGTTTTCCAGTAATGAAGAAAAGTCGCGCCCGATGTTTCTGAGAGTTCTCCTTCTGTGTTGAGTCTTTTGTGAAATGATTTTGTACAAGTCTAAGTCTATAGTTGATTGACCTCTGTACAAATTTTCAGCTTCTAATTGTGATCAGGCTGAGAGAATTGAGTGTAGGAACATTTACATGTGTAAATGTAAAGAAGAGAAGTTGTAGGACACGCAAAATTTGATGCTAATGTTTTGGTCAGTTCTCCTTCCACTGTGTAAAGTTTTGAGCAAGCAAGTGCTCATTCTTTAAGTTGGAAGGTAAGCTACCTATGGCTAAAATCATTTGATTAAACGGGTTTTAATTTGAGAGAACCAAGCTTTAGAAGTTGTAGGTGTCAAAGTCGACTGTAAATAACTATAGTTTTAGACATAAGTGACTTGTTAAGATCATTTCTCAAGATCTACTGAGTCTTTTGAAATGATTTAACTTGGAGGAGGTGCACAAAGTATAGGTGACACCTTGTGGAAAGTTTATAAAAAACTTTACACATCTGATAAGTCAATGAGTGAGTTATGTGCAGCAGACTTTCTGTGTTGTCACCTTCTTCACAGTTTGTTCAAGATTTTGGAAATTGAGTATTGATCCTCCAAATTGATGAAGGTCTTAAGTTATTCTTGATATAGAGGTGCTCTAACTTCAAGGATAACTTGGTCTTTTGGAGATTAACACTCTCCATCAGTGGTATCAGAGCACGAAGCATCAAAATTGAAGAAAGGAGGACCCCGACTGCTGCAGTTATAAAGAATTCAACATCTGAAGATACAAAGGCTGAAAGCTTGAAAGCAAAGCTTGAAAAGGAGGCCAGAAGATATCAAGGAAGACAAAATGAACTTCATTCGAAGCAAAGGTAACCTTATTCCTCATAAAGCTTGAAGGATTTAATACACAGGTGAAGAAAGGATGGGAGATTCTCTTCAGATAGAGAAACTAGATAGAGAGAACTATCCAGCATGGTCAATGAGGATGGAAGCTCATGTTATGAGCAAAGACTTGATAGGTTATATTACAGGTGAAGAAGAAAAGCCTTAGTTCAGAGATCCTAGTGTTCCAACTAGGGATGAATTGTCAGATTTGAAGTCTTGGATGAAGAGAGATGCTCAAGCTAGGAGCATTATCTATATGGGAGTTAATGACTACTTGCTACCTCACATTAGAGGTCTTGAAAGTGCAAGTGATATATGGAATGCTTTGGAGGAGCATTTCCAAAACACCAAAAATCCAAGGAAGGCATCCTTGTGGGTAGAGTTTACCACATTCAAGAAGAAGGCCTCTTAATCCATCTCAGATTATGTAACAAGGATGACGGACATTGCAGATGCATTAGGAGCAGTTGATGAAGATATTGAGGAAGATAAATTGGTAAGGCAAATCCTCACAGGTTTGAGAGGTGGTGACAAATGGAAGCCATTCATTTTGACTACTGAATTATCACTAGATCATTTTACTCCTGATTTAAATCAGTTGCTAGGACACATGCTAACCTTTGAGCAGGATGTCAAAGGTGAAAGTGATAAAAGTGCAGGTCAAGCAATGTATTCAAAGGATAAGAAGAAGAATAGCAAAGGGAAGCAACAAGCAAATGAAGATGAAGGTACAACTAGCCAAGCTAACTTGCTAAGAGGAAGAGGAGGTGGCAAATGTAGAGGAAGAGGTAGAAGTAATAAAGATGGAGTCAAAGCTTGCTGGATTTGTGGTAAGACAAATCACTTAGCTCATGATTGTTGGCATAATACTCAGAATAATGGTGGATATAATCAGAACTTTAATTCAAGAGGAAGAGGTGGCAGAAATCAAAGAGGTAATTTCAAAGGTAGAGGTAGTAGAGGTTACTTTGGAAGAAATGCAGGTAGAGGATTCCAAAGTCAACAATACAACAATACCTACTATAATTATGCTTTAGAATAGAAGGAGGATTCAACATTGATAATGAATGCAACTTGTGGAAGGCAAAGTGAAGACCAAAGAGTCTTCTACATTGACTCAGGGTGTAGCAATAACCTGAGTGGCAACATAGCTTTGATGACTGATTTGGAGAATAAGGTAACTAATCATGTAGTTCAAACAGGTGACAATACAAATCACAATGTGAAGTCAATTAGATCAGTGAAGGCCAAGGATGGAAGTACTCTCTTCAGTAAGGTTTTGTATGTTTCTACAATTCCAAAGAATCTGATAAGTGTAGGACAAATTGTTGAAAAAGGTTATGAAGTTAGGTTCACTAATGAAGGATTTTTGTGGAAGACCATAGCAATGGGTATAAACAAATTGTTTCACGAAAGAAAGAAGGAAGATTGTTCACATTGAAGATTCAAGGTAATATTGGTCATGCCTTGTTCACCTATGGAGGACATAAGATGTATGAGTTAGATCTTTGGCACAAAAGGCTTGGACATTTCAATGAAAAGAGGTATTAAAGATATGGTTAACAATGGTTCAGTGCTTGGATTGCCTAATGTTGCAGATATGACATACAAATGTGAGGCATGTCAATTAGGTAAGGCTCATAAGCAGTCTTATTCCAAGCATGGTTTTATGTATTCAGAGAAGCTTGAATTGGTACACACAGATGTGTGGGGACCATCAAAGGATTTCAACATCAATGATTCAAGGTATTATGTGATTTATGTTGATGATGCTACCAGATGGATCACTATCTATGTGATCAAAGATAAGTCAGAGGTATTCAATACATTCAAACATTATCATGTGTATGCAGAGAGAATTACAGGTCAAAAATTGAAGAGACTAAGGTCAGATGGAGGGGGAGAGTATTTCTCTAATGAGTTCAATGATTACTTGTGGAATGCAGGTATAAAAAGGGAAATTACTTGCAGGTACTCTCCTTAACAAAATGGTATAGCAGAGAGGAGGAATAGGACTCTTGTTGAGTTCGCAAGATCCATGATGAAGGAGAAAAATTGCCCAAATTATTTGTGGGCTGAGGCTGTAAATACAGCCACATATTTGGTCAATAGATTACCATGTAAAGCTTTGCAGGGTATGACACCATATGAGGCATGGTGGGGTAAGAGACCTCCTCTAGATCATTGCAAAGTATTTGGATGTTTGGCATATGCATATATGCCATCTCAATTAAGGCACAAATTGGAACCTAAAGCTGAAAAGTATGTGTTCATTGGATATGATGATAAGCAGATGGGATATAGGTTGTGGTGTCCATCCAGAAAACAATTCCTTGTATCAAAGGATGTTACATTTGATGAGCAAGATACTTGGTATGCACGTACAATCAATATTTATGCAGGTGATGAAGAAGTTGTGAATCAAAAGAAAGGTAAATCAAAGGCTCATATATTTGATGAAGAGGAGAACAATGAAGTACAGGTTGAAGTTGAAGAAGAGCCAAGGTTTGATCCAGAATGTGATGAACCAGAAACCTCAAGAAGTGGAGAACTCAGAAGGTCACCAAGACACAAATGGCAACCTACAAGGTATAGCTATGACACTTCTTTTTTGGCTACCAAAGATTATGCTTATATGATAAAGGCAGATGAAGACCCTTCTACATATGAAGAGGCAAAAGGTAAGGAAAATTGGGAGAAAGCTATGCAGGAAGAGTATGATGCATTGATGGAGAATCAAACATGGGATTTTGTTCCTAAACCAAATAGTCAGAAGATCGTTGGATGCAAATGGGTCTACAAGACAAAGAGGTTTGCAGATGGAAATGTGTCTAGATATAAAGCTAGACTTGTTGTGAAAGGTTTTGCTCAGACATATGGTATACATTATGATGATACCTATAGTCCCGTGGCAAAGATGACAACCATCAGGACACTCGTATCTATTGCTGCATGTAAAGGCTGGAAATTATGTCAATTAGATGACATTGAAGAATGCTTTTCTAAATGGTTACATTTTAGATGATGTTTTTATGGAGCACCCACAAGGGTTCAGAAATGAAAGGTATCCAGATCATGTATGTAAGCTCGAGAGCTTTGTATGGTTTGAAGCAGGCCCCAAGGGCATGGAATTATAGGCTTGTGAAGTTCTTGAAAGAACTTTGTTTCCAAGTATCTAAAGCAGATAGTAGCTTGCTTGTTAAAGTAAGTGATGATGGGTTCATTTACACATGCATATATGTTGATGATATAATTCTTACAGGTACAAATGAGAAAGGCATTCAAAGCCTAAAGAAGCAAATGGAGAAAGAGTTCAAGATTAGTGACTTGGGAGACCTGTCATATCTCCTGGGCATGGAGATCTCATACACTCAACATGGAGTGTATGTAACTCAAGAAAGGTATTTGAAAAACTTGTTGATCAAGTTTAAAATGGATGATTGCAGGGTAGCACCTACTCCAATGGAGGTGAATCACAAATTGAGAAGATATGGAGGAGAAGAGTTCAAGGACATGAAGTTATATCAAAGTTTGGTTGGTAGTCTGATCTATGCTACATTAACTAGGCCTGATTTGTCATATGCAGTTGGAGTGTTGTCTCAATTCATGCATTGTCCTAGGAAAGAACATTGGGTTGCAGGACAAAGAGTGTTGAGGTACATTAAGGGTACACTCAAAGAAGGTTTGTATTATGGTTTTACATCAGATACAAACATCAAGATTTATAGTGATACAGATTGGGTAGGTAATCCTGATGATAGGAGATCAACTTATGGATACTTGTGTTATGAGGGAGAGAAGTTAATTTCATGGTGTTCAAAGAAGCAACACATAGTTGCTTTATCATCCACAGAGGCTGAGTACAAAGGTATGGTAGAAGCTGCAAAGGAAGTGATATGGCTTAAGACTCTTATGAAGAGTTTTGACATCATTTAGAGTACACCCACTCTTCATGGAGATAACATGAGTTCATTGTATTTAGCTGCTAATCCTGTTTTTCATGCCAGGACTAAACACATTGAGATTCAGTATCATTTTCTAAGAGAGAAGGTGATGGATAAAGAGATTGAAGTTATACATACTTCAACAAAAGATTAGATAGCTAATATGGTAACCAAAAGCTTGGATGGACCAAAGCTACAAAGATTCAAAGACATGGCAGGTATAAAGAAGATAGAGAAAACCTCAATTGATGATTGAGGGGGAGCTGTTGGTGCAAGGCAATCAACAATTGAAGTTTTGATGAAGTTTTGAAGTCAAGGATTGAAGAAAAGATCAAGTCATGAAGCATGAAGAAAGTATATGTTCAGAGAATGAAGATATGTATACATATGTACATTAAGTTAGAGTTAGCTCACTTATACTTTTGTATATTTACGAGCTTGTACATATTTGCCTATATATACAAGGAAAAATGTCGGGGAAAATATGAGAGAGCATGTGAATAGAGGAATTAGAAGTTGTATGAGTCAATAGACACTTTAGAAGTGAGTAAGATCTCTCTCATCACTCAGATGTAAAGTTTTCCAATAATGAAGAAAAGTTGCGCCCGATATTTCTGAGAGTTCTCCTTCTGTGTTGAGTCTTTTGTGAAATGCTTTTGTACAAGTCTAAGTCTATAGTTGATTGACCTCTGTACAAATTTTCAGTTTCTAATTGTGATCAGGCTGAGAGAATTGAGTGTAGGAACATTTACATGTGTAAATGTAAAGAAGAGAAGTTGCAGGAGGTGCAAAATTTGATGCTAATGTTTTGGTCAGCTCTCCTTCCACAGTGTAAAGTTTTGAGCAAGCAAGCACTCATTCTTTAAGTTGGAAGGTAAGCTACCTATGGCTAAAAGAATTTGATTAAACGGGTTCTAATTTGATAGAAACCAAGCTTTAGAAGTTGCAGGTGTCAAAGTCGACTGTAAATAACTACAGTTTTAGACATAAGTGACTTGTTAAGATAATTTCTCAAGACCTACTGAGTCTTTTGAAACGATTTAACTTGGAGGAGGTGTGGAAACTATAGGCGACACCTTGTGCAAAGTTTTATAAAAAACTTTACACATTTGATAAGTCAACGAGTGAGTTATGTGCAACAGAATTTCTGTGTAGTCACCTTCTTCACAGTTTGTTCGAGATTTTAGAAATTGAGTATTGATCCTCAAAATTGATGAAGGTTTTAAGTTATTCTTGATATAGAGGTGCTCTCACTTCAAGGATAACTTGTTCTTTTGGAGATTAACAGTCTCCATCATGCCAAACAACCAAAAACACGCAGATGAGCAACAGATTGCTTGCGGTCATGCCAAGCTGCATATGGAGTGATAGACTGCAACGCTTTAGTGGGACACCTGTTCATACATATGCTGCACACATGATAGCCTCAAGCCAGAAACTATGTGGTAAAGCCTAACTCTTGACCATACACCTCGCCATCTCCATGAGTGACCTATTCTTTCGTTCAGCAACTCCATTCTGTTGAGGTGTATACGGCAGTGTACACTAGTGTTTTATCCCACGTTCAACCAGAAATACATTAAAATCAGAAGACATATATTCCCCCCCTCGATCAGAATGGAGGGTGCCCATTTTACATGCTGACAGATTTTCAGCCAAAACCAAAAACTGTTTGAAGCACATGAACACTTCAGACTTTGCCTTCAATGGATATACCCATGCATGCCTGGAAAAATCATCGATGAAAGTCACAAAGTAAAGATAATTCCCAAAAGAAGGTGTCTGCATAACATCACTATGTACAAGCTGCAATTTGTGAGTAGCCCGAATTGAACCATCTTTTGGAAATCACGAACACTACATTTTGCCCAAAATAGAGCCTTCACAAACATGTTTTCCAGGTGCCTCAAGTACAATTTTTGCTTTTTTGATTTCTTCTCATCTTTATTTTCCTTCTTCGAATATGCAGAATTAGCAGATTTCTGGTTACTAGTTGAAGAGCTCCATTTTCCTTTGCCCTTTTGACTAGCCAGGAAAGCTTGATCTGCAACTCGCATAATGGACCTGTTCTGCCTACACTGATCTTCCTGCAATAGAACATAGACTCACTCCTCAAATGATAAGGCATTTGGATTGCCTTTCATCATCAATCGAAGAGTAGAAGCAAAACTCTGATATGAATCAGGAAGACCATTCAGAATGGTCTGCACAAGTGAGCTATCTGGTATAACCTCATCAACAAAAATCAACTGTTCCTTCAAGTCTTTGATCTTCATTAGGAAACTATCCATAGAATCACCTTCATTCATGTGCTCACTCTCCAACTATTTTTGGAGGTAAGCAACACAAGCCTCATTCCTAGCTTGGTACAATATGGTAAGTGTATCCCAAGCATCCTTAGCTATTCTGCAAAGGTGAATGTGAGGAATAATGGCATGTTTGACAGACAAAGCTATCAATGCATGTGCCTAGGCATCTCTGCCATCCCATTGAATTTTCTCTGCAATAGGTGCAGTAGAAACTGCAGCACGAATAGGAATATGCAGAATATCATCATCTTCGACACCTTCTGCATTAGCTTCAATACCTGCAGTTATAACAGTTGCAGGTGTGGTAGGATGTTTTTCGACACCCTGTACAATGTTCCACAGTCCTTTTGCAACCAACACATGTCGCATCATATAAGCCCATAATGGGTAGTTGGTACCATCCAACGTATCCTCAACATCCCACATACGGAATACATCACTGCTTTCAGTCATGGCCGGTGACTAAAATACCTTGATGCAAAAAATTGATTGTATCTCAATAATCACATCGCCATTTGACAGATCATGAACTGTACACCTATCATCAACAAATTTCACAACCAAGCCAATCTTGGCTAGTGCAAAAACTGATAACAGGTTCTTCTTGATCCCTGGCACAAATAAAGCATCTGACAAAGTGAAAGAACTACCATCAGTAGTAGTCAAAATGATCTTACCAACTCCCATAATAGGATAAGAGGAGTTGTTGGCGCATGTAACAATATTCTCTGTAGGGGCAGGCTCGAGTGAAGAGAAGAAACTGCGCTGCGAGGTAATATGTTTGGTCGCCCCACTGTCAAAATACTGGGCAAACATTTGAGTCTACTGCAGACATGCATTGCTCATGAGAAGATGGGTCAAAACTACAGACAGTAGTAAACGCCCATTCTTCTTCCTACACAAGATTAGCAGACTCTGTTTTTGGTGTAGAGGCCTCTGCAACAACCATTCCAACCTCTTTCTTCTTTGCCTCTTTAGCAGCCAGTTTTGGACAGTTCTTTATGATATGATCATTCCCTTTACAGTACTTACAAAACAATTTCTGCTTTTCTGATTTCTTCTCATCTTTATCTTCCTTCTTCAAATATGCAAAATTACCAGATTTCTGCTTACTAGTTGAAGAGCTCCATTTTCCTTTGCCCTTCTGACTAGCCAGGAAAGCTTGATCTACAACTCGCATAATGGACTTGTTCTGCCTGGACTGATCCTCCTGCAACAGAACAAAGACTAACTCCTCAAATGATAAGGCATTCGGATTGCCTTTCATCATCAACCGAAGAGTAGAAGCAAAACTCTGATATGAATCAGGAAGACCATTCAGCACGGTCTGCACAAGTGAGCTATCTAGTATAACCTCATCAGCAGAAACCAACTGTTCCTTCAAGTCTTTGATCTTCATTAGGAAACTGTCCATAGAATCACCTTCATTCATGTGCTCACTCTCCAACTATTTTCGGAGGTAAGCAACACGAGCCTCATTCCTAGCTTGGTACAATGTGGTAAGTGTATCCCAAGCATCCTTAGCTGTTCTGCAAGAGCGAATATGAGGAATAATGGCACGTTTGACAAACAAAGCTATCAATGCATGTGCATGGGCATCTCTGCCATCCCAACGAATCTGCTCTATAGTAGGTGCAGCAGAAACCGTAGCAAAAAACACTCAACGGTGGTACTTCCTATTTTTCAGGAATCCTCAAAGATTGACCATGAGATAGAAAATTCAAGATTTCTCCCAATCGTCTAAACCAAATGCTTTGAAAATTTATAGGCATAAACTGGACACTAATATATTTCCAATGAGCCATCTTGCACTCGATTTTGACCTCTATATAGAGAGAAACAACCTCTGCAAGATTACTGTTGGCGAACAAGATGATGCAGAGAATTGAAGGAGCAAGACAATGATGGTCACAAGTGTATGTATATTGCTTCCATGTATCTTACAAGTGATTTCAAGTCTTTATATAGACTCTAGAAGTGTTCCAAGAGTTCTACAAGTGGAGTTTGAATTAAAATGAAGGTGGGAATGGTTGTTGGAGGGAATCAATTCACTTCCTACAATCTAGGAAAAGTGAAGATCTAGTTTGATCAACTTTTAGGTGATCGATTGCTTGATTGAATGCAACTCTGCTCGAGAGTGTTAATCTCCTTCAGAATAACCTACTCTTGTGATTAGAGCACCTCTATACCAAGAGTAAGTCAAAACTTCACAACACAAACATTCTACTGCACGATTTCTTTAAATTTATCTTCACAAGTTACTTTTGTCTGTAACTGTCATTCTGAACAGTCGACTTTACACCTGTAACTTCTAAGACTTGGTTCTCCTTGAATAGAACCCGTTTAAGCAAATGCTTCTGGTTACGAGTAGCTTATCTTCTAACTTAAAGATTAAGCTCTCACTCATGCAAAACTTTAAAGTATGCACTGAGAAATGATCAAAACATTGATCACCGAAAATGCGCCTGTTTCAGTAAACTTTGAACACTCAACACATATGAATGTTCCTACTGACAATTATCGTTTTCTGTTTACAATTAAACTCTGAAACTTAAGCTATAGATTGATTAACTATAGACTTAGATATCCTCAATAGGATTTCACAAATCATCTATCACAGATGAAAACACACAGAAATTTCGGCGCAACTTTTCTTCGATTACTCAGAAAGTTACAGTTGAGTGATGAGAGGAAAACTCAACTAACTTCTCATATGTCTCATGACATCTAACTTCTCATTCTTCTCATTCTATGTCTCTCATTCTATTATCTACGCCTCTCATACTTTCTCTCTTCTTTCATCTCTCATACTATGCGCCTCGGCATTTTCAGGTATTTATAGATAAATTTGTACAAGCTTATAACGCTGACTATACTACTGTACATATGTGTACAATTTTTCCGGTTCTTCTTCCAAGCTTCAAAATTTGTTCTTTTCTTCCTCTTTCCATCCTTCAACTCTTCATGAACTGAAATCTGTAAAATTGATCTATTCCGGTAACATTCCGGTGACTTTACTGTGACCTTCCGGTACTGTTCCGGTGCCCTTCCGGTGACCTTTTTAAGGAATTTTTGCTGAAGGTTCTGCGGACTTAAAGACCTTCAATTGTTGATTGTCTTGCACCAACAGCTCCCCCTCAATCATCAATTGAGGTTTTCTCTGTCTTCTTTATTCCTGCCATATTCTTGAACCTTTGTAACTTTGGTCCATCCAAACTTTTTGTAAGCATATCAGCTATCTGATCTTTCGTTGAAGTATGGATTACTTCAATCTCTTTATCCATCACCTTTTCTCTTAGAAAGTGATACTGAATCTCAATGTGTTTAGTCCTGGCATGAAAAACAGGATTAGCAGCTAAATATAATGAACTCATATTATCTCCAAATATAATTGGAGTCCTCTGTATAGTGTCAAAATTCTTCATTAAAGTCTTTAGCCAAATCACTTCCTTTGCGGCTTCAACCATGCCTTTGTACTCAGCTTCAGTAGAAGACAAAGCAACTGTATGTTGCTTCTTGGAACACCATGAGATTAGCTTATCTCCCACATAACACATGTATCCATAGGTTGACCTTCTGTCATCTGGATTACCTGCCCAATCTGCGTCACTGTATATTTTGATATTTGTATCTGATGTAAAACCATAATACAAACCTTCTTTGAGTGTACCCTTAATGTACCTCAACACCCTTTGTCCTGCAATCCAGTGTTCTTTCCTTGGACAGTGCATGAATTGAGACAATACTCCTACTGCATATGATAAATCAGGTCTGGTTAAAGTAGCATAGATAAGACTACCAACCAAACTCTGATATTGTCTCACATCCTTGAATTCTTCACCTCCAAACTTACTCAGTTTGTGATTCACCTCCATTGGGGTAGGTGCTATCCGGCAATCATTCATTTTAAACTTGATTAACAAGTTCTTCAAATATCTTTCTTGGGTCACGAATACTCCATGCTGAGTATATGTGATCTCCATACCCAAGAAGTAAGACAAGTCTCCCAAGTCACTTATCTTGAACTCCTTTTCCATTTGCTTCTTGAGTCTTTGTATACCTGACTCATCTGTTCCTGTAAGGATTATATCATCAACATATATACACATGTATATGAAACCATTATCACTTGCTTTTATAAGCAGACTACTATCTGCTTCAGACACCTGGAAACCAAGTTCTTTCAAGAACTTTACCAGTCTATAGTTCCACGCTCTTGGCGCTTGCTTCAAGCCATACAAAGCTCTCTTGAGCTTGCACACATGTTCTGGATACCTTCTATCTCTGAACCCTTGAGGTTGCTCCATGAACACATCATCTGAAATATATCCATTTAGAAAAGCATTTTTCACATCTAACTGACATAACTTCCAACCTTTGCTCGCAGCAACAGCTATGAGTGTTCTGATAGTTGTCATCTTTGCCACTGGACTATAAGTCTCATCATAATCTACTCCATAAGTCTGAGCAAACCCTTTGACAACAAGTCTAGCTTTATATCTAGACACACTTCCATCTGCAAATCTTTTGGTCTTGTAGACCCACTTACATCCAATAATCTTCTGGCTATTTGGTTTAGGAACTAAATCCCATGTTTGATTTTCTACCAATGCATCATGTTCTTCCTGCATAGCTTTTTCCCATTTTTCCTTACCTTTTGCCTCTTCATAAGTAGAAGGGTCTTCATCTGCTTTCACTATGTAAGCATAATCTTTCGTAGCCAAAAATGAAGTATCATAACTGTACCTTGTAGGTTGCCATCTATTTCTTGATGACCTTCTGAGTTCTCCAGTCCTTGAGGTTTCTGGTTCTTCACACTCAGGATCAAATCTTGGCCTTTCTTCAACTTCTTCCTGCACTTCATAATTTTCTTCTTCATCAATTATTTGAACTTTTGATTTACCTTTCTTTTGACTCACTTCTTCTTCATCACCTGTATTGTTGTTAACTGTTCCTGCATACCAAGAACTTTGCTCATCAAACGTAACATCTTTTGATACCAGAAAATGTTTTGTGGATGGATTCCACAACCTGTATCCCATCTGTCTATCATCATAACCAATGAAAACATATTTTTCAGCTTTAGGTTCCAACTTTTGTCTTAATTGTGATGGCACATATGCATATGCCACACATCCAAATACTCTGCAATGATCCAGGGTAGGTCTTTTACCCCACCAAGCTTCATATGGTGTCATACCTTGCAAGGCTTTGCATGGTAACCTATTTACCAAATAAGTAGCTGTATTTACAGCTTCAGCCCATAAATAATTAGGGCAATTTTTCTCATTCATCATGGACCTTGCAAACTCAACAAGAGTCCTATTCCTTCTTTCTGCTACACCATTTTGTTGAGGAGAATACCTGCAAGTAACTTCCCTTTTTATACCTGCATTCCATAAGTAGTCACTGAATTCGTTGGAGAAATACTCTCCCCCTCCATCTGATCTTAGTCTCTTCAATCTATGACCTGTAGTTCTTTCTGCATATGCATGATAATGTCTGAATGTATTAAATACTTCTGACTTATCCTTGATCACATAGATAGTGATCCATCTGGTAGCATCATCAACATAAATCACATAATATCTTGATCCATTTATACTGAAATCCTTTGATGGTCCCCACACATCTGTGTGTACCAACTCAAGCTTCTCTGAATGCATAAAACCATGCTTGGTATAAGAATTCTTATGAGCCTTACCAAACTGACATGCCTCGCATTTATATGTAATATGTTGACTTGCAACATTAGGCAATCCAAGCACTGAACCATTGTTAACCATATCTTTAATACCTCTTTCATTAAAATGTCCAAGCCTCTTATGCCAAAGATCTAACTCAGAAATTTTATGTCCTTCATATGTAAACATGGCCTGACCAATGTTACCTTGAATCTTCAGTGTAAACAGTCTTCCTTCTTTCTTTCCTGAAACAATCTGTTTATACCCCTGACTGGGATCTTCCACGTATACTCCTTCATTAGTGAATCTTACTTCATATCCTTTTTCAACAATTTGTCCTACACTTATCAAATTCTTAGGAATTGTAGGAACATACAGAACCTTACCCAATAAGGTACTACCGTCTTTGGCTTTCACTGATCCAATCGACTGCACTTTATGCTTTGTGTTGTCACCTGTTTGAACAACATGATTAGAAACTTTATTCTCCAAATCAGTCATCAATGATATGTTTCCACTCAGGTGATTACTACATCCTGAGTCAATGTAGAAGACTCTTTGATCTTCACTCTGACTTTCACAAGTAGCATTCAATATCATTGTTGAATCTTCCTTCTGTTCTGAAGCGTAATTGTAGTAGGTATTGTTATATTGTTGACTTTGGAATCCTCTTACTGCATTTCTTCCAAAGTAACTCCTACCACCTCTGCCTCTGAAATTTCCTCTTTGATTTCTGCCACCTCTTCCTCTTGCATTGTAACTTTGACTATATCCATTATTACTTTGAGTATTGTGCCAACAATCATTAGCTAAATGATTTGTCTTACCACAAATCCAGCATGCTTTGCCTCCATCTTTATTGTTTCTGCCTCTTCCTCTACCTTTGCCACCTCCTCTTCCTCTTAGGAAGTTGGCTTGGCTAGTTGTTCCTTCATCTTCATTTGCTTGTTGCTTTCCTTTGCTATTCTTCTTTTTATCTTTCGAGTACATTGCGTGACCTGCACTCTTGTCACCATCTCCTTTAACATCATTCTCAAATGTTAGCATATGACCTAACAGCTGATTTAAATCAGGAGTGAAATGGTCAAGCGATAACTCCGTAGACAAAATAAACGGCTTCCATTTGTCATCACCTCTTAAGCCTGTAAGAATTTGTCTTACCAATTTATCCTCTTCGATATCTTCATCAACAGCGCCTAATGCATCTGCAATGTCTTTCATTCTTGTCACATAGTCTGAAACGGACTGAGAAGCCTTCTTCTTGAAGGTTGTAAACTCTGCCCATAAGGATGCCTTTCTTGACCTAGTAGTATTCTGGAAATGCTCCTCCAATGCATTCCAAATGTCCGTTGCACTTTCAAGACCTCGAATATGAGGTAACAAGTAATCATTTACTGCCATATAGATAATGCTTCTAGCTTGCGCATCTTTCTTCATCCAGTTTTTCAAATCTGCTAACTCTTCCCTAGTCGGAACACTAGGATCTCTGAAGTGTGGCTTTTCTTCTTCTCCTGTGATATAAGCTATCAAATCTTTGCTCATAAGATGAGCTTCCATCCTCATTGACCACGCAGGATAGTTTTCCCTATCCAGTTTCTCTATCTGTAGAGAATCTCCCATCTTGTGTCTTTCTGTGTATTGAAATCTTCAACCTTTATGAATAATATATGTACCTTTACTTCAAATTGGACTCCGTTTGTCTTTCTTGATGTCGTATGATCTCTTCTTCAGGTTTCGCCTTCAAGCTTTCACCTTCTAGTTCTTCGGTTGTTGAATTCTTTGTAACTGCAGCAGTCGGGAACCTCCTTTCTTTGATTTTGGTGTCTCCTGCTTTAATACCACTTTACCTGCTCTGATATCACTGCTGCTCTGATACCTGCTCTGATACCACTGCTGGAGAGTGTTAATCTCCTTCAGAATAACCTACTCTTGTGATTAGAGCACCTCTATACCAAGAGTAAGTCAAAACTTCACAACACAAACATTCTACTGCACGATTTCTTTAAATTTATCTTCACAAGTTACTTTTGTCTGTAACTGTCATTCTGAACAGTCGACTTTACACCTGTAACTTCTAAGACTTGGTTCTCCTTGAATAGAACCCGTTTAAGCAAATGCTTCTGGTTACGAGTAGCTTATCTTCTAACTTAAAGATTAAGCTCTCACTCATGCAAAACTTTAAAGTATGCACTGAGAAATGATCAAAACATTGATCACCGAAAATGCGCCTGTTTCAGTAAACTTTGAACACTCAACACATATGAATGTTCCTACTGACAATTATCGTTTTCTGTTTACAATTAAACTCTGAAACTTAAGCTATAGATTGATTAACTATAGACTTAGATATCCTCAATAGGATTTCACAAATCATCTATCACAGATGAAAACACACAGAAATTTCGGCGCAACTTTTCTTCGATTACTCAGAAAGTTACAGTTGAGTGATGAGAGGAAAACTCAACTAACTTCTCATATGTCTCATGACATCTAACTTCTCATTCTTCTCATTCTATGTCTCTCATTCTATTATCTACGCCTCTCATACTTTCTCTCTTCTTTCATCTCTCATACTATGCGCCTCGGCATTTTCAGGTATTTATAGATAAATTTGTACAAGCTTATAACGCTGACTATACTACTGTACATATGTGTACAATTTTTCCGGTTCTTCTTCCAAGCTTCAAAATTTGTTCTTTTCTTCCTCTTTCCATCCTTCAACTCTTCATGAACTGAAATCTGTAAAATTGATCTATTCCGGTAACATTCCGGTGACTTTACTGTGACCTTCCGGTACTGTTCCGGTGCCCTTCCGGTGACCTTTTTAAGGAATTTTTGCTGAAGGTTCTGCGGACTTAAAGACCTTCAATTGTTGATTGTCTTGCACCAACAAACTCAACCACCAAAAATTCGTGGGATTTGGGCTCTATCTTTCTACTTTTACATGTGTAAAGCTCAAGGCTTTTACAATGGTAAAAGATCCATGAAAAATCTTTTTTTTTTTATAAAAATACAATAAGTGAGCATAAGAAAAGAACTCTCCAATGGACATTCTTTCGATGCAATAGCCTTTGATGTAGATCAAATCCACCTCAAGTATAGTGTAAGCTTGATGCTCCAACAGATCCCTCTCAAGCTAAAGTATTCTTGAGTCTATATTCTCTCATAGGTTGAATACCTGCCATAGCTTTGAATCTACAAAGCTTTATTCCATCAAGTGCCTTTGTCATCATATCTGCTACTTGTTTTTCAACTAACGAAAGAAATGTCAATCTCCTTTGCCATGAGCTTCTCCCGGATGAAGTGGTAATGAACTTCTATGTGTTTGGTTCTCGCATGGAAAATAGGGTTTGCCGCTAGATGCATGGAACTTACATTATTATCAAATATGTGAGGTTTGGAACTTACAAGTCCCAAATCTATATACAATGCTTTTAAGCATATTGCCTCTTGAGTTGCTATGGTCAAACCACTGTAATTTGCTTCACTTGAGGATAAAGTATGTTAGACGGCCGCCGAACAAAGGACAATTGTACTTAGACAGAGGTTTTTAATGTAGAAAGAACCCTTCTGAAAGTACGCGGTAAAGAAAGATTCGCGTAAAAGCCTTGTAACAAAACTCTATTTAAAGCGATCAGAGAGAGCAGCAGAGGAGAGTCGAGAAAAGAGAGCAGTAGGCCGCCCCCCGTGTTTTTGGAAGTTGCGAATACATTGTGAGAGTTCCCGTTTTTGGGGTTACTGTTACTGCTTCTACTGTGTGCAACGAGTAGAGTGTCTTGGTTCTGTCCTGCCTGTGCACTTTCTCTGTGTAATCATTCGACTGTGTATGTGTGATACACTGTGTGTTACGAGTCGGTACTGCGATTGTGAGATTCTGTTCGGTAACGAGTTAAAGAGTCCCCTGTGTTTTGGGAATTGCACGCATAAGTGTTGTATGTGTAGAACAAGAGTAACTCTGTTCTGTTTCGTCTGCTCCCTTCCCTCTCCTGTGTATGTGCTTGTGTGCGTATGTGCGTTATACGCAGTGTTACGAATTGATACGGTGTTGCAGAGATTTCACCCGGTAATGATTAAGGTAATTCCTAAGCGTTAGTCGACAGGAATGCGTTTGTCTGATCGTTCTTCTGTGGAGCACGGACGCAGAGAGAACTAACATGGTTCGGTTGTGAGTTATGAGTCTCTGTGAATGACTGAGCAGGTAGTGTGTCTATGTTCAGATTAGTACCAGTAGTGTTCTGAATACGAGTAGAATGATGATAAAGTGCGCGACAAGTTATAGTCAGTAGGTCTTGCAATTTGAATGAGGTACTCGGTAAAGTCGTAAATTGTGCAGAAGGATTTCGTGGTGTGTTCGTGTTAAGTTACCAGCAGTGCGCTTTGTGTATTGATTCTCAGTCCGGATTACTGCTCAACTGTGATAGCAGGTAGATCTTGGAGTACGGGATTCTAAGACGTTGATAGCCTTGGTTGATCAGAAACAACTACTGAGCTAAGACGCGCTGACCGAGTAACGAGTGAGTGAGAAGTTGGGAAAATAGTATAGGGCCTCTGTCTAACAGACCCCTACCACTCCCAAGGACCCACGTGGCTAGAGTCAGTCTATTATTGCGGTAAGATTGAATACAGAGAAAGAGAGACTCGGAAATATCTGGTACGTAAGTGTGGAACCAGATTCTGGAGTCTCCGAAGGGTTGTTGCGTTGGAATAGTAATTAACGACCGCGGTAGGCAATTAACAGTTACGATAATCGTAAACGACGAAGTAACCTTTAACATTTTTAACCATTAACATTTGGCGCCGTCTGTGGGAAAGTGGCATCCGCCTGCCAACTCTCTGGCCCAGGTGCCTGCGAAAAAAGGGCAACTGATTACCAGTCTCTACGGTAAAGTAGCATTTAATTACGAGTCACTTGTGAGACAGTGGCACTAGAGTGCTAACGGTTTGTAAGAAGCAAACATCCAGCAACATTTTTTTCACTAACAGTAGCAACAGATCCAGATTGTTGCGAACTGCTCGAATAGTATCACTGGGCAATGATACATGCCGGTCACTCGATCGGGCGAAACATACCCTAAGAATCGTCAGACTGGAGCACGAAAATCCCAAAAGATAGCCTCGGAAGAAGTAGGCATAATTAAATCTGACCAAGTGGTCAAGGAAAGTAGAAACGTTACAAGTAATTCCGGTCATATTCTGGTAGAACGGTCAACGCCTTTGATACATTCTGATGCTACTTCGACCCAGCATATCGAAGATATAGCAAGACCAGACTCTATCAAAACGCCGTTGGAACCTAGTCTAACAATATCAGATAAAGAGTTAGAGCTATCCACGGTCAGAAATACGTTAGAAAAGTTCGGTAAAAGTAGTAAAACAGGGCATTCTGGCCCAATTTCGGTTCATTCCGGTGAGATTCCGGTAATAGAATTACCAATCGCTGGCAAGGGTTTAGCCTTTTTTGCGGAATCATCAACTCGACCTTCGTGTTTGGAAGAAAGATTTCGAATATTAGACATCCAGAAGGAAGGAAAGCTGTTCGAAACAGAGATCCGAAGCATCTTAAGCCGACATAGTACACCGAAAAACGCACCATCCGGCGATACAAGTCCCGATAGTTCACCCGATCAATCCCGAGATATAGAAGGAAACCCTGAACCCTTCACAATGAGCGGGCAACACCAACAACAACACCATCAACAACAACAACTAGGACCGCCAAGGCCACCTCCAACAGGAGTAACCTACGCGAAATTCGGAGGATTCCCAGGAGACGACCCAGACGCCCACGTACGGACGTTCGAGATAAGTTATGCAGTTCTTAACCACCCACCAGATCAGGCGTATAAGGCCATTGTTTTTCAATCGACACTGATCAACGAAGCGGCGAGATGGCTCACGGAATATGATATCAATCATTTCGGTACTTACGATGCAGTACGAGACGCCTTTTTACAGCGATTCAGACTGAAGAAGAATCCCGCTGAAATCTTTGAGTATCTACAGAACAACAGACAGAAGGTAAATCAGACCGTCCAGGAGTACGCTACCCTCTTTAGAACACATTTACAGCAGATACCACAGGCTCACGCTAATCTACCTGATGATGTCATCTCTCAATGGTTTATCAATGGATTAACCCCACAACTGAAGCAGATCATGATTATAAGATGTGTCGGAGCTATGACCTTGGATGCCGTTATTGCAATGGCTCTACAGCTAGAATCCAAGGTTGGTGGATTTTCGGAAGACTTGGAATGGCTAAAAACAAACAAAAATACGGCTGAAGATATCACCAGGCAAGTATATTGCACCACATGCAAAAATTCGGGGCATACAAGTGCCCACTGTGCACTAAACCAAGTGTTTTGCGCTATCTGCAACACTACCGGACACACCACCGGAAACTGTATCTACAACGCTAGGATACAAGGGACAGCAACCGTCAATGCAGTCATCCAAGAACATGGCCAACCGGTAAATCGCTATGTGCCTCCGCAACAGAGAAACAATCAACAACAAGGATATCGGAACTATCGAGGACAGAGAAACAACACTTATAATGCCAACCGATGGCAGAATGGACCACCACCGGAAAAACCTGAGTTACCACCTCCACGATGCCATTTTTGTGGCGAATTCGGCCACATTAGAAGGTTTTGTAAGGACGCAATAGAGTATTATCAAAGAAGGAAGGAACGCCAGAATCCAATGGCCAACATGGTGACAATTACACCGCTTGAGACACAGACTGCTACAATCCAGACCCGTTCTGGTAAACAACTTCAGTCGGCAGCAGAAATCTTTGAACCAGGGATACAAGAACAACGAAGGATGTATAACAAAGCCAGTCACTGGACCACAACAGAACCACCAGTGTTCCCCGAACCTATTCCGGTGACTCAGGCTTCTTCATCAAAGGACGACACAACACAAAAGGATGCATCAGTAGGGCCATCATCATCAGCAGAAACAACAGCAGATATTTCTGCGTCAGTAGAGACTGCAAGTCCAAAAGAACAAGACAATCAAGCTCAACAGGCCTGGGAAATTTTGTCCAAGGCATCCATCACGCTACCTCTAGGCCAACTTCTTGCCTTAGTGCCTGGGATCCGACAACAGTTTCAGCAACAATTCAGTCCAGTACCTTCTTGCGTTCCTACGACAGCCGCCATTCAACCGGAACCTGATGCTGCGATTGACCACGCAGTACCCTTGATCACAGTATGGTATAAGAACCAAAAGATCACGCAAGTATTAATTGATGGAGGCTCAGGCGTAAACATTGCAACCGCAGCATTATGCAAAAAGCTAGGCTGGACCGAAATTGAACCAGTGCAATTCTTTGTTCGAATGGCGGATCAATCGAGAGTCCATCCTGTAGGACTTGTGCGGAATGTACCAATCACTCTACAAGGTACAACCTTCAAGATGACTTTTGTCATACTAGATCTACCCGAATCCACTTTGGATTACAATCTTCTTTTCGGCCGACCTTGGCTGAAGCATGCGAAGGTAATACAGGACTGGTCTGCACAAGAGCTTACGTTCAAGGATGCCCATCGTAAATATGTGGTGAAACTAGATGCTATGCAATCTTGCGAACCTCACGCCCGACCATACTTTGCTGAACCAGTTCACATGTTAGATGGACTGTCAGATGATGAAGAAGAGCAATTTCTGAAGAGTAACGCCGATTTAATGACTCTAGGAACTGTTGACCTACAATCCGTCATAGATAACTGGAACACGTCAATATGTACAGTAGTAGCTATCACCGGAAATTCGGTCCAGGAAAATACTTCCTCAACCCATGACGACGAATTACAACCACTGTTCAAGCCAACAGATGATACAGAGAAACCTCAACAATTTTATATTCCAGAAGACCAGCTGATCACGTACAATCTAGGAGATAGAGACCACCCACGACCTGTGAAGATAAGGCAGAACTTACCGGAAACATTTAAGGCGGATTTGATTAAACTTCTTCAAGAATTTGCAGACGTCTTTGCATGGGATTACAAAGACATGAAAGGATTAGATCCGCGCATCTATCAACACAGGGTCATGTTGAAACCAGAAGTGAAACCGCAAAGACAACCCAGCTATAGAATGAACCCTCATTATGCATCACAAGTAAAAGCTGAACTTGATAGACTATTAAAAGTCGGATTCATTGTACCAGTAGAACACGCTGAATGGATCTCACCCATCGTGATCGTGCCGAAGAAAAACAAACAGTTACGAATCTGTGTGGATTACCGGAAACTAAATGCAGCAACAGTACCAGATCCTTTCCCGATCCCCTTTTTGGATACCATGCTCGACAGAGTCGCAGGTCATGAAATGTATTCATTTTTAGATGGATACAGCGGGTACAACCAGGTTAGAATGGCTGAAGAAGATATACCAAAAACTGCCTTCATTACCAATTGGGGTGTTTTTGCCTGTACAGTAATGTGGTTCGGACTAAGAAATGCGCCAAGCACATTTCAAAGATGTATGCAGGAGATATTTTCTCCTTATCTCACTTCATTCATGCAAGTCTACCTCGACGACTTCTCAATCTTTGGGAAGATGATAGCCCATTTGTTTCACTTACGATGCTGCTTTCAGAAGTGCAGAGAATATAGACTCTGCCTTAATCCTAGCAAATCCGTGTTTGCCGTTTCGTGTGGCAAACTACTTGGGCATATCGTATCTGCTCAAGGTATTCAAGTGGACCCCGATAAGATTTCAGCGATTCTAGAAGCCCCGATACCCACAACTCCGAAGGAAGTAATGCGTTTTATGGGTCAAATACGATGGCATGGCAGACACTTACGGTGGATTGCTCACCTAGCAGTACCTCTGAACAAGCTAATCACAAAAACTCCTCGACAGTTTGAATGGACTGAAGAATGTCAGACTACATTTGATCGACTCAAGTATCTCCTGACGCACGCTCCAATTTTACAACCACCGGACTGGGACAATCCGTTCCATGTCTTTGTTGACGCTTCAGATATCGCAATAGGCAGTATTCTGATGCAGCAAACAGACAAGTGGTTTCGCCCTGTTTATTACGCCAGTAGAAGACTTGCGCCTGCAGAAAAGAACTACTCCACCACGGAAAGGGAATGTCTAGGACTAATCTACTCAATCAAAAAGTTCAGACATTATCTACTAGGTCGTAAATTTACCTTCCATGTGGATCATGCTGCCCTTGTTTATCTAGTAAGACAGCAGCACTTAGGAGGACGATTGGCACGATGGGTGCTACTTTTACAAGAATTCGATTATGATGTCATTCACCGACCCGGAAATGCACACGCCTTAGCAGATTTCTTATCACGCCTAGATTCCGGTGAAGCTCCGATAGGAATAGATGACACGACTCCTGCGATTTATAATGCTGAACCACTACCGGATGAGTCACCCAACTTAGAAACACCACCTACATACTATGATCAGATTCTAACTTTCCTCACCGAAGGACGCCTTCCAGCCGAGACTGCCAAGGCAGTTCGAAGAAAAATCGCAGTTGTTAGCCGCCGATTTCGGTTAGTTGCTGGAGAACTGTATTATACAGATCATACCGGAATCCTACTTCGCTGTATTCCACCACATGAAGTTAACTCAGTTATCACTCTGGCTCACTCAATTCCTTCCGGTGGCCATTTTGCAGCAGACTCAACTCACCGGAAAATTTTACAAGGAGGACTCTGGTGGCCAACTATGTACAGAGATATCTCACAGTTTGTTAGACAATGCGATGCTTGCCAAAGAACTGGTCAACCCTTACAACGGCATCTTTTTCCCCTGCAACCCATCTTACCATTAGAACCTTTTCAGAAATGGGGTTTAGATTTTATAGGGCCAATTACACCTCCAGCAGTATCCAGTAACAATCGATACATACTGACTTGCACAGATTACGCAACTCGATGGGCAGAAGCTTGGGCTTTGCGATCTGCTACAGCAGTTACGGTAGCAAAATGCCTGCTCACGGATGTCTTTCCACGATTTGGTTTACCCCTGGAAATTGTCTCAGATCAAGGTACTCATTTTGTAAACAATTTAATGAAGGCTCTCACACAGTCCTTCCAAGTCACACATAAATTTAGCTCTCCTTATTATCCACGTGCCAATGGATTGGCCGAAAGTACAAACAAAGCACTGTTAAATATCCTCCGGAAATTGATCATGGAAACACCGGAAAGATGGGATCAACTACTACCTGCAGTATTATGGGCATACCGAACTACATATAAAGTGACCACAGGCCTGACACCTTTCAAGTTAGCTTATGGCTTAGAAGCTATCGCTCCCATGGAAATAGTCATCCCAAGTTTGCGGGTAGCAATCACTCAGAAGATGCTTCCAGAATCTTCACTAACAGAACGAATGGACGCACTCAGAGCACTCGATGAGCACCGATGGCTCAGTTTTTTAACTATGCGTGAAGTTCAACTAAGACAGGCTAAGACGCACGATCGATATTTGAAGACGCCAATCTTTTCGGTAGGACAGCTTGTACTCTTCTATAATGCAAAATCGGACAGAGCAGCCGGAAAATTCAAACTACGATGGTTCGGCCCTTTCAAGATCTCAGCACAAGTAGGTCCGGCAACTTTCCGGTTGACTACGTTGACCGAAATTCCACTTCCAAAGGTAATTAATGGATCGAAGTTGCGACCGTATTATCCCACTACCAGTACGCCTTAATTATTCGGCGACGAGCCACGTTTTTGTACAAATTTATACGTTTTGCTTTTAGCCGTCTTTTGTACAGATCTTTATGATACCAGCCGCCTCTCCCTACCGATCACTCAGTACGCACGCCAGCATGCAAACCATATCGTTCCCGCACCACACAATGATCCTCACCTCCACACCGTGTTCTACATATTTAAACCCCTCGGTTGCGCCAGAACCGCTATTGTGTTTTTCTGATTGTATGTGTTATCCGAGTACTCTGTGTTTTCTGTATGTGTGCCTGTAACCACCATGGAGGCGCTAGCTAACTACACCGCTTTCAGTGAAGGTATCCCTGCCGACGTAGGCGAATACCTGCGATGCAGAGGGTTGGCCAACTTCGCTGAGTTGCCTTGGCACTCAGTGGAAGCCCATCCCTTCGCTGCACAGATCATCCAAGCCATTGCCCAAAGCCCCCTCGCAGACCGACAATGGGCCTTCCTTTCCCTCCCACATCGATCCGTCATCACCCTCCAAGCTTTCGCTGACGCCTACCGCCTCACCCTGCAAGGCCGCGAAAATGGCCCGAGCATCCCTGTTGCTCGTATGACCGAACTTTTTCCTCGCTCCTCATCCAACGAATACGCCATCCTATGCCGCCCAGACCCCGAGCGATCCGCCCTCCAATTCCTTGTAGCAATTCTCAACCTGCAGAAGAGAACATATGGTATCTCTCGCCCTTTCTACTCCGCCTTAGAATTAGCAGCCCGCGAACCTGTAAACTTTGCCTCCTACTTCTTCCTGAGAATCCATAGAGAGTGCGTAGCTATCGTTAAACAGCTTCAAAAGGGATCCACCCCACGCTCTCGCCTTCCCCACATCATCTCCTTCCTCTTTCCCACCATTCTCGCCGCACAACCCCCACCCACAGGCCCCGCAATTAGGCACGAGGAATCAGCACAGCCGATCGAAGACACCGAAGACGAAGACGAAGAAATTAATCAACTCTTCCGCACCAAGCGCATTCGAATCAGCTCCTCCGAAAGTGAAGTCCAGAGATCCGCCGAAAAAGATCAGGACACCAAGCCGGACGACCACGAAGAAACATATCACGACACCGCCACTTCCATACATAACGAAACCTCGACGGAGCAACCAGACCAGCAGGAGCAAGCCGAAACAGAAATACTATCCACCGAAAAAGAATCTGAGCACCACCAAGATGAACAGGAGTCCGCCACCAAAGCATTAGATCAACTGATCGACGCCATCAACCAGACAGAAACACTCGCTAAGGTAAACCCCTCCGACACCACACCACCTCCTGACAAGCCATTCCCCCCACCGGAACCACCCCTTCCACCCTTCACCGAACCAGCACCATCCTCTTCTTCCTCACCTAACTACTCTCCACCCAACTCCCAGCAACTACGCTCCGATACATCCTCTCAACTACCACCGCCACCCAACGCATTCTCGGAACTTGCCGCCATGGGGCAGTTCCTCATTCAGCTATCACACCAGCTGCCCGCACAATTTACAGCCGCTACAAACAGCCTGAAGGCTGAATACCAGCACAAAGTAGACACCATAGAAGCCGACATCACCCCCCTCCAGGAAGAGATCGTCGCCGTAAAGGCAGAGAATCATCACCTGCAGACACTGCTAGCCGAACTCCAAGCACGGTTTTCAACAGAGCAGACCTTACTACAACAACGAAATGCAGCCCTGGAACAGCTCGCTGCCAAAGACCTGATCATCCAAGATGCCAATGAAGAAATTCAGAACCTGAAGACCGCCCTTCAGGAACAAGAAGACATCAACGCCTCTCTCGAAGATTTGGTCGCAGACTCGAAGACCCAATTACAAGAAGCCACCCAGAAGCTGCAGGACCAACAGAAAGAAACTGCCGAAGTTCAAGAACGATTACGGCGAGCCGAAGAATGTGCCGACGCGGTCAACATCATTCTCAAAAAACAATTAATAAAGGAAGGCCAATATCAAAAGGATATTGCAAGAACGCGCAGAGAACGAGACGCATTAAAGAAAACGCTGGATTTCCAAACCCAACAATTCGAACGTCAAGACAACCAAATACGCAACCAGAAGGAGTGTATCCACGAGCTGCAGAACAAATTAACCGAAATTACGACCGCCCGAGATGCAGCGCTCGCCAACGACTTCTATCTACAGGAGGCTTTCCTTCAAACCCAAGCCGACATTTTGTTAAATCAAGCCATAGCCCTCAGTGCAGTTAGAACCGACGCACAATTATTAGAACCCACCACCTTAGTCCAGATGTTAGAAACCCTTAAAAAGAAAATTACCCGAACATTTAGACTTGCCAGAAGTATGTATTTAGAAGGTATAGTATCCGAACCGTAGGAACTTGCGGGTACGAGTCCCGAGGACCCGATAATACTAAGTCCGAAAGTTAGTATTAGAAGTCACGATTTTTGTGTACAATACTTTCACACATGTAAAAGACGTTCCAAGTCCAGCACCAGTCTCCAGAATGATGATTCTTGATTCGAGAATCTCGGTAAGCAGCCTAAAATGTCATATCAGAATGGAATACCATCATTCTAGCGACTGGCAGCTTAAGGTCTCGCACTTATAAATACGAATACCCGGGAACGCACACTTACACCAAACGGTGTTGAAGACAACAACCGATACTACATCACAGTGGCTTCGATCGAACTGGCAAGACACTAGGCGTACGCTGTGTGACTTAGTGTGGAACAAGACTGAAAGACAACGCTCTTCATGGTGGCCGGAAAGGGTGATGAAGCAAGGTAGCGTCAAGAATGGTGCCGATGCAGACGAAAGCAAGACGGGGAGTGACGAAGTGCGAATACGACTGCGGGGAAGAATTGATCATTTCCAGCGACTCGGGAGAAGTGATCATGGCTAGCGATTCGGAAGACGACAGGCGAAACGAACAGGATAATGACGAGGATTTGATGGAGAATATCAAAGAACTTCGACAACATCACCAGAGGATGGGACTCCTACAGTTTGCTAAGTCACCCTGGGGACAGTGGACTTCTTCCGCCACTAGAACAAGTGCGATCAGAAAGGATTGGGAAGTTAATTCCTGGCATGGACCGACAGACAATATAAATGGATATCCCAGCCAGGTGGTGATAGGATACTGTATGGTTACATGACTTCTGCAGAAGACATGGATTCAACAGCACAGAGGGTACTTTGATTCCATTCATGAAGCGCTTAAAGCACAAGATCAAGAAAGAGGGCCCAGGTAACAACGAAATCAAGAGTAGATTCTTATTATATGTATAAATCGACATGTTTTTCAGAAGGGCTTAGATGTTCAGAAAACTATTTAAAGGAAGAGCTGCGAGTATCTAAAGTTTTGTGTCCTTGAGGCAACTAGACCAGCTATACGAGTTTGAAGAAATTCTGGAGAAAGAGACGACCTACCACGTACAGCGACATATTCGGGATTGGAAGATAGTTGCAGAAACACCCGCAGGATATGGACATTATGAATGATTAACCAGAGTCTTTCTGGTGGACAGCCCAGGCAGACATGCCCTTGGACGAGCCGCGGGCGCAAGTTGCGTTCAAAAACTCGATGATTCGCGGAATTCTGCAATTCACACTACGTATCGCATTTCGCTGCGTTCTTCATCGTTGCAAGAGCCAAAAGGACATTACCAACAGTATTGCACTTGCGGGTTCGAGTCCACCGTGCGTGCCAGTGTTAGACGGCCGCCGAACAAAGGACAATTGTACTTAGACAGAGGTTTTTAATGTAGAAAGAACCCTTCTGAAAGTACGCGGTAAAGAAAGATTCGCGTAAAAGCCTTGTAACAAAACTCTATTTAAAGCGATCAGAGAGAGCAGCAGAGGAGAGTCGAGAAAAGAGAGCAGTAGGCCGCCCCCCGTGTTTTTGGAAGTTGCGAATACATTGTGAGAGTTCCCGTTTTTGGGGTTACTGTTACTGCTTCTACTGTGTGCAACGAGTAGAGTGTCTTGGTTCTGTCCTGCCTGTGCACTTTCTCTGTGTAATCATTCGACTGTGTATGTGTGATACACTGTGTGTTACGAGTCGGTACTGCGATTGTGAGATTCTGTTCGGTAACGAGTTAAAGAGTCCCCTGTGTTTTGGGAATTGCACGCATAAGTGTTGTATGTGTAGAACAAGAGTAACTCTGTTCTGTTTCGTCTGCTCCCTTCCCTCTCCTGTGTATGTGCTTGTGTGCGTATGTGCGTTATACGCAGTGTTACGAATTGATACGGTGTTGCAGAGATTTCACCCGGTAATGATTAAGGTAATTCCTAAGCGTTAGTCGACAGGAATGCGTTTGTCTGATCGTTCTTCTGTGGAGCACGGACGCAGAGAGAACTAACATGGTTCGGTTGTGAGTTATGAGTCTCTGTGAATGACTGAGCAGGTAGTGTGTCTATGTTCAGATTAGTACCAGTAGTGTTCTGAATACGAGTAGAATGATGATAAAGTGCGCGACAAGTTATAGTCAGTAGGTCTTGCAATTTGAATGAGGTACTCGGTAAAGTCGTAAATTGTGCAGAAGGATTTCGTGGTGTGTTCGTGTTAAGTTACCAGCAGTGCGCTTTGTGTATTGATTCTCAGTCCGGATTACTGCTCAACTGTGATAGCAGGTAGATCTTGGAGTACGGGATTCTAAGACGTTGATAGCCTTGGTTGATCAGAAACAACTACTGAGCTAAGACGCGCTGACCGAGTAACGAGTGAGTGAGAAGTTGGGAAAATAGTATAGGGCCTCTGTCTAACAGACCCCTACCACTCCCAAGGACCCACGTGGCTAGAGTCAGTCTATTATTGCGGTAAGATTGAATACAGAGAAAGAGAGACTCGGAAATATCTGGTACGTAAGTGTGGAACCAGATTCTGGAGTCTCCGAAGGGTTGTTGCGTTGGAATAGTAATTAACGACCGCGGTAGGCAATTAACAGTTACGATAATCGTAAACGACGAAGTAACCTTTAACATTTTTAACCATTAACAAGTAGTTGTAGGTTGCTTCTTGGAACTCCATGACATTATCTTCCAACCTGCAAATGCTAAGTCACCAGAAGTACTTCTTTTATCATCCTTTGCTCCTCTGCATTTTGAATAGAGTTTGATATTAAAATATGAAGAGTAAGGATAGAATATACCTTCGTTGATTGTACATTCGACATACTTAAGCACTCTCTTAGCTGCATCCATGTGTGGTCTTCTTGGTGAGTGCATGAATTGACTAAGCACTCCCACACCATATGAGATATCTGCCCTTGTATGAGTAGCATATATCAACCTACCTACCAAGCTTTGATATTCTTTTATGCCTTCAATTTTCTCATCTTCATAAACACTAAGTTTATGATTCATCTCCAATCCATTTTGAACTTGGGAAGAAGATCCTAAATGTATCTTCTCTCAGTCAAATACATTCCTTCATCTGTGTATATCACTTGCGTAACTAGGAAATATGTGAGCTCACCTAGGTCACTAATTTTGAACTCCTCTTGCATGTGTCTCTTGATCCTTTGAATGCCATTTAGATCATCACTTGTCATAATAATATCATCTACATATACACATAGATAGATAACCTCATCGTGATTCCTTTTGATGAATAGAGAAGGATCTGAGTTGCTTGGTTTGAACCCTTGATCTTGAAGGTATGTAACCAACCTGTAATTCCAAGCTCTAGGAGCTTGTTTCAATCCATACAATGCTTGCTTAAATATGCAAACATAAGATGGATGATGAAGGTTTTCAAAACCTGGTGGTTGTGACATGTATACCTCTTCACTTATCCAACCATTTAAGAATGTATTTTTCACATCAAGTTGGAGGAGTCTCCAATTCCTTGCAGCATCTACACTTATCAATGTTCTGATTGTAGTCATCTTTGCAACTGGTGAGAATGTTTACTCATAGTCTATACCATGCATTTGTGAGCATCCTTTGGAAATTAATCTTGCCTTGTACCTACAAACTGATCCATTTGAATTTCTTTTAACTTTATATACCCATCTGCAACCAATTACCTTTTGATTTGGCGACATTGGAACCAAATCCCAAGTGTCCATCTCCTTCAATGCATCTATTTCTTCTTTCATGACCTTTTCCCAATTAGGGTTTGCCTTTGCCTCTTCACAGGTTGAGGGCTCTTCTGAAATTGAATCTTTTTCCAAGTAGATTGAATGCTTCATAACAAATGTGGAATCATATCCATACCTTTCTGGTTGTTTCTTCTCTCTTGCTGATCTTCTAGGTGCTTGTTTGGAGCATTCTCCAACCTCTTGCATCTTTGCTTTGCCTTTTGACTTCCATAGCTTGTAATCATTTTCCCTTTCATCTTGGTCATTGTCTGTATCACTTCTTGGATCCTCGACTTGTGTATCATGCTTGCTTCCTAATTGATGAAAATCAAAATCAAGATCATATGGTAGAGTTACCTTTTGTTTGTCTTCATCATACCAAGACCCGTGTTCTTCAAACACAACATCTCTACTTATAGTGAATTGCTTGGTTGAAGGATTATAGAACCTGTAATCCATCTGAGTTGAATTGTATCCAATAAACATTGCCTTTGTTGCCCTTTCATCTAACTTACCTCTTATTTGTGATGGTACATGAACATAAGCTAAACAACCAAACAACTTGCAATGTCCAAGACTAGGTTTTCTTCCATACTAGGCTTCATAAGGAGTCATACCTTGAAGTGATTTGGATGGTAGTCTATTGACAAGGTATACCGTAGTTGAAATAGCTTCTGCCCATAGATAATGTGGCAACTTCTTCTCTTCAAGCATTGTTCGGGCTGATCCCACCAATGTCTTGTTTCTCCTCTTGGTGATTCCATTTAGTTGAGGAGAGTACTTAGTAGTCACTCCCCTTTTGATACCTTTATCATGCAAGAACTCATCAAACTCTTTAGAGAAGTATTCTCCCCCTCCATCAGATCTGAGCTTCTTTAGCGATCTACCTATATGATTCTCCACATGTGCTAGATACTTTTTGAAGCAATCAAACACTTCATTCTTACTCTTGAAAAAGTCCATAATAGTCCATCTACTATGGTCATCAATAAATGAGACATAATACCTTGATCCTGCCAATGAAGGTTCTTGACTTGGTCCCCATACATCTGTATGTACTAAGTCCAATAAGTTGTCGTGGATGTAGCCTTTGTGGTTGAATGGTTGTCTTTGTGCCTTCCCAATCTAACATGCATCACACCTATTGATCATGTGTTGCTTTGATATGTTCGGCAGTCCTAGAACACTTTGATCCCTGCATATATCCTTCAAGGTTCTTTCATTCACATGAGCAAGTCTCTTATGCCACACTTCAAGCTCACTTAGGGTTTGAGACCCAAAGTTGAATAGAGCTATGTTCCTGGTTTCTCCTACTTCAAAAGTAAAGAGCCTACCATGCTTCTCTTCTCTCACTATTGATGGGGGAAGTATCTCAACCCCTAAGCAACGATGAAGCGCGAATGACCTCCACAGGTATCCTTCTTTGACCTCTGCACACCAAAAATGCTCTTACTCAGAGCTTATGCAGAGAACTCCAGTGAGCTTTTGTAGACCTGTAGTAGACACCAAGGGCTTTCCAACAAAACAAATTTCACTTGAAATGGATGCTTACACAAAGAGAAACAATGTCTACAACATGAGCTAGTTGAATGCTCACAACTGCTAGTCAAGCAGAGACCTCACTTCACTCCAGCAAACTTTTCTCAGAGATTATACAGAGAATGAATCTCAAACTTGAGTCAACTTTAGAGCACTCTAATAGCTACCCAATGACACCAAAATCATAGCAAATGGATACATAGAGAAGGAGAACCAGCCCTTACAACAGAGAGCAAAATATTTCCAACAGAGCCTACACAAAGAGAGAGATATCAATCACACAACTTCACTAAAATGAATGTTGCTCCCAGCTTACTCAAAGAATGCTCTAGAGAATTGGTAAGCATAAACTAGACTCTTATAGCTATCCAATGAGACAAGAATTACATCAAATGGATACCATATGAGGGAGAACCAATGCTAACAACTCAGGGGTAGAGAGTTGCAACACTGCCTGTGCACACACATAGATATACCTACTAAAAGAAAACAAACAAGCAAGCAAGGGGGTTGCTTAAGCAAGGGGCTTGCTTATCACAACTCCAGCACTTAGTGCTCACTTTACATGAGCTAAAACTCCAAGAAGATGGCACAAAAGAAGTCGGGATACATGCTCCTTTTATAGTGAGAGGTGTGCCCCTAAAATCTGGGAACTACCTTTCCAAATCAGCCTCCTAACTTGGAGGAATTAGTTGAGATGACTTGGGGAGTGGTTGAGTGACTTTTCTTGATGGAATCTCGTGGCTTTTGGCTTCCTTTGATTGCTCCACATGTCCATAAAAGATTCCCCACGAATTTTTAGCTTGAAGCTTGACTTTTAACACTCCCCCTCAAGCTTCAATTCTTCATCCTCATCCAAGCTCCTTCATGTTGATGCATTGCTTGAATTTTGAAATCTTCATCCCATCCAAAGCCTTTGTAAACATGTCCGCAACTTGGTCCTTGGTACCAATATGATGTACTGAAACTTCCTTGGATATCACCTTTTCCCTTATGAAGTGATAGTGCACTTCAATATGCTTGGTTCTAGCATGATAGACAGGGTTCGATGCTAGATGAATGCTACTCATGTTGTCACAAAAAATTGGATATGTGTCAACCTGCAAATTAAGCTCCATAAATAACTTCTTAATCCACATTAGCTCACATGTGACTTGAGCCAAAGCTCTATACTCAGCCTCGGTGGAAGATAATGCCACCGTGGGTTGCTTCTTTGAAATCCATGAGATGATCTTGCTACCTACCATGACTAGGTAACCACTTGTACTCCTTCTATCTTCCTTCGAACCGGCCCAATCGGCATCGGAATAAGCTTTGACCTGCATATCATCATCAAATGAGTAGAACAATCCTTCATTTATAGTGGCTTTGAGATATCGCAACATTCTTCTTGCAGCTTGCAAGTGTGTAGTCCTTGGACTATGCATAAATTGTGATAACACTCCAACTCCATATGCTATGTCGGGCCTGGTTATTGTGGCATAATTGAAAGAGCCTACAATAGATCGATACAAAGTTACATCCTCTAATGGCTCTCCATCAATGGAGCTTAGCTTTACATTAACTTCCATGGGATTTGAAATAGGCTTGCAATGTAGCATCCCAAACCTCTCAAGTAGGTCTAGAATATACTTCCTTTGTATGAGCATAATACCTTCTTCTTTGTATACAACTTCAATGCCAAGAAAATACCTAAGATCTCCAAGATCAGAGATCCTAAACTCCTTTCCAAGCTTTGCCTTGATCTCCTCAATGCCCTTTGTATCATTACCTGTAATGATAAGATCATCTACATACACACACATGTAGACCACAAGTTCTCCTCTTTGTTTGATGAAGAGAGATGGATCCGCCTTGCATTGATTGTAACCACATTTGATCAAATAGTCCACCAATCTTTGGTTCCAAGCCCTTGGAGGTTGCTTTAGGCCATAAAGTGCCTTCTTCAACCTACAAACATGATGTGGAAACTCTTTATGAACAAAACCTAGTGGTTGCTCCATGTATACCTCTTCTTCCAAGTCTCCATTGAGAAAGGCATTCTTGATATCCAATTTGAAGAGCTTCCATCCTTTGCTAGCAGCCATTGCAATGAGTGTCCTAATGGTGCTCATCTTTGCCACGGGGCTGAATGTCTCTTCAAAGTCCACTCCATAGGTTTGTGCAAAACCCTTGGCCACCAATCTTGCTTTGAACCTAGAAATAGATCCATCTGAATTCCTCTTTACTTTATACACCCACTTATTACCTATTACCTTCATGTTCTCCTTCTTGGGCACTAGAGTCCATGTTTGATTTTCCTCAAGTGCGTCGATCTCTTCTTGCATTGCCTCTTTCCATTCGGTGTACCTGCTTGCATCTTCATAGCAATCGGGCTCATGATCTTCTACTACTTTGTTCATATATGCATAATGTGTTGCCATGTATGAATCATAAGTAAACCTTTGAGTTGGATACTTAACTCTAGAAGACTTCCTTTCTTCACCTTTTGGAGGAATAAACCTCCTTTGCCTTGGGAACTTGATCTCTTTCTTTGACGTGGCTTCTTTCTCCATCATGTGTCCTTCATCATCTTCAACTTCATTACCTTCTTCATCCACCTCCACCAATGTTGCTTTGCCTTTGTTGATTGATTGTGCTTCATAGCTTGATGAAGATCTCCCCCTCCATGGTGAGTTCATGCTTGAACTATCTTCATTGATGGAACACCTTGGGCCGCTTAGCTCTAGGTCAATTTGTTCTTCATCATGTCCATGCTTTTCTTCTTCATAGTCCTGCATACAATCATACTTCTTATACCAAGGGAGTAGCTCATCAAATGCTACATCCCTTGATATCCTCAAGTCCTTTGTGTTTGGGTTGAAGCACCTGTAACCTTTATGACCATTTGAATATCCTAGAAACACACACTTTTCTGCCTTTGGTTGTAGCTTGTGCCTCAATTCACTTGGCACATGTACATAACAAGTACATCCAAATATCTTCAAGTGGGAAAGATCAGGTTTCTTACCATAATAGGCTTGATATGGTGTCAAGCCATGGATCCCTGAGGTAGGAGCCCTATTCATTAGATACACGGCGGTATTTGCTGCATCACTCCAAAACATGTTAGGTACATTCATCTCATTAAGCATTGCTCTAGCGATCTCGGCAATGTATCTATTCTTTCTCTCTGCTACTCCATTTTGTTGGGGTGTGTACCTGCATGTTACTTGCCTCTTGATGCCTTGATCCATTAAAAAATCAGAAAAGTCATTTGAGAAATATTCTCCCCCTCCATCGGACCTTAGCTTCTTGATATATGTACCTGTTTCCTTCTCTACCATTGCCTTGAATGCTTTGAAACATGTAAACACATCTGATTTGTTTTTGATGAAATAAACCCAAACCATCCTTGTGCAATCATCTATAAAAGTGACAAAGTACTTGTTACCTCCAATGGATTGCTCTTTCATTGGCCCCCACACATCTGTATGTATCAACTCCAATGGATGTTGGCTTATGTAGCCACTCTTCTTGAATGGAAGTCTCGCTTGCTTCCCTAGTTGACAAGATTCACATAAATGCTTCATACCTTGTCCTTGGAAGTTGGGAAGACCTTCAACCAGCCTCTTGAATTGCATTTCCTTCATTCTTTGTATGTTGATGTGACCTATCCTCTTGTGCCACAAGTCCAACTCCGAAATCCTCTTGTTTCCATATGTGAAGTAGACATGTTGAGTAGAATGAGAATTTACCTCCAAAGTGAAGAGTCTCCCTTGCTTCTTTCCTCTTGCTATGACCTTGTAACCTTGCTTAGGGTTCTCCACAAAGCATCCACCTTTGTTGAACCTTACTTGATAGCCTCTTTCAACCATTTGCCCAACGGACACCAAGTTCTTTGTGATGGTAGGTACATGCAAGAAATCCTTGAGACATCTTCCTTCCTCCTTGTCATCCAAAGCTACATCTCCAACATGGGAGATCTCATGGGCTGTATCATCACCTGTTTCTACATGTCCTTTACCTTTGGGAACATGTAGATTAGTAAACCAAGAAGAATTGCAACTCATATGGTTGCTACATCCACTATCAATATACCAAGTGTTATCTACTTTGCTTGAATTCCCATTCATGTGCATCATCAAGAGATTGTCATTTTCTGAACTTGTAGAAGCATAATTACCTTGGCCTTTGTATGAAGAACCTTGATTATAGTTCCTTTGGTTTCCTCCTTGGTAGCAATCTCTAGCATAGTGGCCAAACTTGCCACATATGTAACATCCTTCGCCATCTTGATTCCTATTTTGTTGATGTCGTCCTCCTCTTCCTCTTGATCTTCCTCTCCCTCTTTGTGATGAGGTGCCTTGGTCATGTCCTTGATTTCTTGAGTGGCCTTGCCTTCCTCCAAACCTTCCTTTGCCCCTTCCTTGTCCTTGTCTTCCTTTGCCCCTTTGATTACCTGCATAGAAAACTTGTGCATCTTTGCTTTTAGTTGAACTTCCACCTATGTTCATTTCTTCGGTGACCATGAGAGCAACCAATTGCTCAAAATTGGGAAGATTATCCCTTACATAAACTGAAGTGGTAAAGGGTTTCCACTTCTCATCATCTCTCAAACCATTGAGAGTATAAGCCACAAGATGGTCATCGTCTAGGTGGCTTCCAATGGATCCCAATGCATCTGATAACTCCTTGACCTTAAGTATGTAGTCATTTATGCTACTCCCTGAGCTCTTCCTAAGGTTGTTGAGCTCATTCTTGAGTTGGATCTTCCTTGCTTTGGTGCTTGTTGAATAAAGCCTTTCAAGTGTCTCCCATACCTTCATGCTTGAATCCAGGTCTTGGATATGGCCGATCATGCTATTGCTAATGTGTTGGGAAAGAATAAAGATAACCCTCTTGTCTCTTTCATTCCATTCCCTAAAGGCCCTTCTCTGGTCATTGGTTGGATTCTCATCCAACCTAGGTCTTGGTTCACTTCCACTAATCAACCCCCAAAGGCCCTTGCCCATAAGATAGTTGGAGACCCTAAATCTCCATGGTTGATAGTTACCTTTGTCTAGCTTTTCAATTTGAGTGTTGAAGTCTCCCATATCTAGTCTTTGATACTTGACCTAGCCCTTGGCTAATGCTCCAATGTGTGTAAAATGAAAATGAGGCTCTGAGGTTACCTCAATCCAAAGCTTTCCTTAGATGGACACCTTGTGCTCTTGCAAATTTGAGTAGAATAGCTCCCCCTTGATGTGAGCTACCTCCAAGAAGCTTTTGTTGATGCAACTCTTCAACCACCAACTCCAAGAGGTCTTCTTGCTTGTATGTGATACCTCCAAGATGCCCAAATGCTCTGATACCACTGATGGGGGAAGTATCTCAACCCCTAAGCAACGATGAAGCGCGAATGACCTCCACAGGTATCCTTCTTTGACCTCTGCACACCAAAAATGCTCTTACTCAGAGCTTATGCAGAGAACTCCAGTGAGCTTTTGTAGACCTGTAGTAGACACCAAGGGCTTTCCAACAAAACAAATTTCACTTGAAATGGATGCTTACACAAAGAGAAACAATGTCTACAACATGAGCTAGTTGAATGCTCACAACTGCTAGTCAAACAGAGACCTCACTTCACTCCAGCAAACTTTTCTCAGAGATTATACAGAGAATGAATCTCAAACTTGAGTAAACTTTAGAGCACTCTAATAGCTACCCAATGACACCAAAATCATAGCAAATGGATACATAGAGAAGGAGAACCAGCCCTTACAACAGAGAGCAAAATATTTCCAACAGAGCCTACACAAAGAGAGAGATATCAATCACACAACTTCACTAAAATGAATGTTGCTCCCAGCTTACTCAGAGAATGCTCCAGAGAATTGGTAAGCATAAACTAGACTCTTATAGATATCCAATGAGACAAGAATTACATCAAATGGATACCATATGAGGGAGAACCAATGCTAACAACTCAGGGGTAGAGAGTTGCAACACTGCCTGCGCACACACATAGATATACCTACTAAAAGAAAACAAACAAGCAAGCAAGGGGGTTGCTTAAGCAAGGGGCTTGCTTATCACAACTCCAGCACTTAGTGCTCACTTTACATGAGCTAAAACTCCAAGAAGATGGCCCAAAAGAAGTCGGGATACATGCTCCTTTTATAGTGAGAGGTGTGCCCCTAAAATCTAGGAACTACCTTTCCAAATCAGCCTCCTAACTTGGAGGAATTAGTTGAGATGACTTGGGGAGTGGTTGAGTGACTTTTCTTGATGGAATCTCGTGGCTTTTGGCTTCCTTTGATTGCTCCACATGTCCATAAAAGATTCCCCACGAATTTTTAGCTTGAAGCTTGACTTTTAACAACTATCTTCTTGAAGCCTTGACATGGATCTTCCACAAAAGCTCCATGCTGGGTGAACCTAACTTGCAACCGTTTTTCAACTACTTGTCCTACACTTATTAGGTTTTTAGTGATAGTGGGTGCATAGAGAACCTTACTTAAAATGTTTGTCTCACCATTGGAAGCTTTGACATTACCAATCTTCTCCACATTGTGCTTTGTGTCATCCCCTGTTTGCACTTCATGTCTATGCTTTGGACTTTCCAAATTAGATAGAAGAGCAATGTTGTCTACAACATGATTCGAACATCCTGAACCTATGTAGAACAAATGATCATCTTCTTTACCTTCTTTGTGGCTTAGATTCATAAGAAGCAATGAGTCTTCATGTGATTGATCTTCTGAATAATTGTTGAAGTCCCTTCTATTATAGCCTCTATTGTTATTGTTGAAGTTGTGTCCACCTCTACCTCTATTGTTGCCATATCCACCTCTTACACTTCCTTTCTAGGTCTTCCCATCGAACCACCAATTTTGAGTGGTGTGGTTGGTCTTATTGCATATGGCACAAGGTTGAACATTCTGACCTTTGGCTTTATCTTGCTTTGGTCCTCTCTTCTTCCCTTTCCACTTGCTCTTGCTGCGAAGTTGGCTTGGGAAGTCTCTTATTCATCTTCTTCCTTCTTCTTGCCTTTTAGCTTCTTATCCTTCTTATCTACATATAGAGAACTAGTTGAATTACCATGATAGGAGTTACCTTCTTTTATGCTATTGTTGGCATCTTGATTGAAGAGTTGTCGAAGAAAGATGTTGAAGTCTGGAGTTTGCACATCCATGATGAGATTATAAGCCGTTGTGAAGGATTTCCATTGCTTATCACTTTGAATCCCACTGAGAATTTGCCTCATGATAGCCTCTTCTTCAATCAGCTCTCCAATGGATGCTAACTGATCTGCAACCTCCTTGACCTTGCTAAAAAACTCCATGATGGTTTGTTTAGGTGTCTTCTTCATTTGGTTGAACTCGTTCCAAAGATGATTCTTTCTTGCTTCGATACTAGCAGAAAAGAAAGTCTCGAGGGCATCCCAATTCTCTTAAGATGTCTTGCATCCTCTAATATGTGGTAATAGACAGTCAAAGATAGAGTTTAGTATGTACGACCTTGCTTGAGCATCCCTTGTGCACCAAAGTGTGAGCTTATCTGTCTCCTCTTGTGTAGGTCCTCCTTTGGATCTTGGAATAGGCATAGCTTCAACACCTGCTACAATTCCATAAAGATTTCTACCTTGCAAATAGGCCTCCATTTTGATTTGCCAACCCACATAGTTGTGTCGATCAAGCTTCTCTATCATTGAGGGAAATCTATCACCCATCTTGATTTAGCTCAGATACCACTGAAAGAACTTGGAGAAGCTTGTAGGAGGTAGAAAAGTGCATTTCGAAGATACGAACTTCGGTCCAGCCAACCGGCACAAGACCAACCCCTAAGCTCATGGAGACTCAAATAGACCTTATAGGCATGCAATAAGTGCAAAGAAATGCATTACATACTTTGGAGCATCAAGGAGAAGGAGTCGATACAAAACAAATAGGTTCCCACATTGACTAGCTCAAAAAACTTACTATCTATGGAAGACACAATGAACTTCAAATGCTCATAGCAACCAGCGTGATTACAATTAGAAAAAATCCTTTTACTGGAGTGATACACATAGGGTTGAGTGTATATAATGCGCAAAAGTATATGGAATAAGCAAAATATTCTATAGGAATGAATCAAATACTCAACGGTGGTACTTCCTATTTTTCAGGAATACGCAGAGATTGATCTCGAGATAGAGAAACTGAGATTTTGCCCAATCTACTAAACCAAATGCTTTGAAAATTTATAGGCATAAACTAGAAACTAATATCTTTCCAATGTGCACTCAATTTGGAGCTTTGTAGAGAGAGTAGTAGCCTCTGCAAGATTATTGTTGGCGAAGAAGATGATGTAGAGAATTAAAGGAGCGAGACAATGATGGTCACAAGTGTATGCATATTGCTTCCATGTATTGTACAAGTGATTTCTAGTCTTTATATAGACTCTAAAAGTTTCCATGAGTTCTACAAGTGGATTTTGAATTCAAATGAAGGTGGGAATGGTTGTTGGAGGGAATCAATTCACCTTCCTACAATTAAGAAAAGTGAAGATATAGTTTGATCTACTTTTAAGTGATTGATTGCTTGATTGAATGCAACTCAACCATCACAAATTCGTGGGATTTGGGCTCTATCTTTCCACTTTTACATGTGTAAAGCTCAAGCTTTTACAATGGTAAAAGAAACATGAAAAATCTTTTTTTTTTTTAAATACAATAAGTGAGCATAAGAAAAAGAACTCTCCAATGGATATTCTTTCGATGCGATAGCCTTTGATGTAGATCAAATCCACCTCAAGCATAGTGTAAGCTTGATGTTCCAAGAGCTCATACTATCAAAAAATATTTATTCATAGAAGACACTATGCATACCTTTTTCTATCATCCAATATTACCAAGAAGTAACTAAATATCTTATCAACACAAGGATTTAATTACACTAAACTCAACAGTATATTTGTGGATCTTCAGAAGCTTCAACAAGCAATGGTTCACTTTTGTAGTTCAACAATCAAAGGTACCCCTACTACATTTTATATTGTGTTCAAGTTTTATTACATTCAAGTGTTAAATTAAGGTAATATTTCTGATGGATTTAGACGTCTGCGAAAGCATGCGAACAATAGAAGGAAGAAGAAGAAGGTTGGAGCAAAACACACAATACTGAATGTATTACCATTAGAATGTACAAAGATAAGTAGGCAGTTACGGCAATAGGTGTATATACAAGAGGGGTAAAGACACCTCCTAAAGAGGGAAAAAGTTGTCCCTGCGATCCTAGTGTGTTCATGCACATCACTACCTAAATATATCAAAAAATCCCCTTGCAACAAACAAGGAGTTGGCACTCATGTATAAGGAAGTGCCAAGCTATGTGGAATCAATCCACAAAAAGGAAGTAAGCCCAAAGCTTTGTGGAAAGCTTCAAACTTCTCCCTAGGTAGAGCCTTTGTGAAAAGGTCTACAATGTTCTCCTGTGTGGGCACATATGCCAAGCTCATCTCCCCAGTAGAGAACCTCTCCCTGAAATAATGATAATGCACCTCAATGTGCTTAGTGCGAGCATGGAGCACAAGGTTCCTCACAACTGCCAATGTGCTCTGACTGTCAGTGAAGATGGTGGTGGCAAAAGACTGACCAACACCCAAATCAGCCATAAGGCGTCTGAGCCACACACACTCAATAGTGGCTGTAAAAGCTGTCCTATACTTAGAATCACAACTAGAAGTGGGCACAATAGGATGCTTCTTGCTCAACCAAGATATACATGAGCTACCAAGCATGAAGCAAAAACCACTTATGGGCACATGAGTGTCATAGCAACTAGGCCAATCACTATCAGAAAAAGCATGCAAATCTTGTGATAGTGATCCCCCCTTGGGATAAAACAATCCAAGTAGCCAGGTACCACTCAAGTAGCAAAAGATGTGCTTAACTACCTACCAATGCTTGGCACCTGGGCAATGCATAAACCTGCTCATCTGTGAGTCAGCAAACTGAATATCTAGCCGAGTAATGCATAAGTAAACCAAGCATCCAATAGCCTGCTGATAGAGAACAACATCAAATGCATCTCCAACATCATGAAAACTCAATTGTAAACATGTCTCCATGTAAGTTTTTATAGAGTTTTTTACCTCTTGTCTAATAAATACAGTGAGATTTTGAGGCATTTTAAGGAACTTCTAGAACCCTTCATCATAGAAAGCCAGTGACAAAGATAAATGGAGGAGGTTTTTTAGGAACATGATCATAGAAAAGCAAGGTGCATGTACAGTGCAAGAAACTTTGTAAGAGAAATGGAAGTTCACCTGAATGAACATAACTGAATACTTCGATGCATTCAAAGAACAAGCACAGATGCAAGGGTTACCTGAAGACGTACTAGTTAAGTACTTTGAAAGAGTAATCTCTAGGTTAATTGTAGATACCATCCATGTTCATTCAACTAAAAAATGGGATGACTTCCAAAAGGAATTCCATAAATGTTATTTCTTGAAGACTTTAGTCAGCATAGAAGAGAAGGATTTTTAAGATGGGTAAATTCCCCAAAGTCCAGTATGTCTCTAACTCATCTACATGGGAAGTTATGAGATGATTTCCTCAACAGCTTGAAGCTGATAGAAATGCAATGAATCCCAATCTTGTCATTCATTTCTTAAAAATCTTAAGCTCAGAAGATAGGACCAAGGTAGAACGAAGGATTGAAGAGTCTAGCAAATGATACAATTTGACAGACAAATGGCAAACAATAAAAAGAGAAGTTGAGGTCGTTGCTGAGATGAGGCAACATTAGTCTCTACTATATGAAATGATAGTTTCTAATTAATCTAGAGAGATACCTACTTCAAGACATTCAAATATGCCTGTGATTGCAACTGTAGCCACAACCTATAATGTAACTACTCCTTAAACTCCTATGGAGTTTTAGCTTGAAATTCTATGCAATCAGATGGAAAATGTATGCAAGCATATCTTTCCAAGGAGGTTGCTAACTTAGATAATAAGGTTTTCTCCATGGGCTTGCACAATCCTGGAGCAAGTATTAGTGGAGTTGGACAAGCTAATGTAGCTCTACCAAGGCATCCTGTGATACAACAATTTGCTCCTCTACCTACTCAGCCAATATTTCAAAGAAAAATTGAAACTAATGAAAAACGGGGAATTAGTGGCAAAAGATGTGTTTGGTGTGATGGGCAAGATCATGCTACCTATGTGTGTGATGATTTAAGACAAGCAAAAGAAAACCAACTTCTGATGGAAATAGACAAAAAATTATGCAATTTTCATACACGACTTCCTTTGGCTGTCAATTGGGGCAAAGGAGGTATGAGAAAGATATATGAAAAAATAACTATCACAAATGAATCTGTTAGCACTTTAGCAGGTAAATTAGAGCCCTTAGAAGAACAAATATTTCATTTAGCTGAGATTCACACCACCTATTTTATTGAAAAATTGGTAAAAGCTAGAGATGAGATTATGCAAAAAACTGCATGAAAATCATATATTGATCAGTTTTTTTGTATATTCTCATATAGCTAATGTTGAAGAAAAATGAAGATGTGATGATATGCATGAAGAAGTTGACGAGTTTGATGGAAGAGTGACTAGAAGACAGTCTAAAGAAGAAGAAAAGAAGAAAACAAATGATGAAAGGAAGGTGTAGTTTGAGGATATTGCAACCCTTGACTGAGAAAGAAAAGAGAAAAAAGATTAAAGAAGGGAAAAAACCACTTAATGAGAATAATAAATCATAAGATAATAAAAAAAACAAAAACAAAATGATTAAAAAAAGAATCAAAGTATTGATAAAATCTTGGATGATGAAAAGAAACAAGGAGAGGAGAAGATAAAAAAGAAAGTGCGGAGGACTCCAAGAGCAATTATGATATTTGGGCTCAAAAAGAAAAATGACATTAAGGAAATTTTGAACGATATACTATTAAAAATCCAAGTAACAACATCCCTTAAAAAAGTGTTTTCCATAGAAAAACGTGAGTTCAACGATAGTTTTATTAGGCTAATGAGGAGAAGAAAATTTCTTCTTCCTTGAGATGAAGATATGCAGGATGTTACTAATGAAACACTTGCAATAAATGATGCAGTCACATTAAGTGATTCGTTATATAGTGATAGTGACGAAGAGGAGGAGATTGAGATGGGAAAAGTGAAAAGAAATTTTGCTTGGTCTGATTCTTCTCGATGACAAGATGAACAATGGAGAGAGCCAATTTGATAAGAATTTTTGGGCATGAGGAACCCCAGAAATCAAAATTCGCATTGGAGATAAGAAAGAATCATGTCTAGCTGTGGCCTTGATTGATTCAAGATCAGAGATAAACATGATATCTATTTTTTTTTTATAAATCTAGATGGCCCATTGACAAGAACCATGAATGGAGAATGACAAATGCAAATAATGGGTCTCGGATCTTACTAGGTGCATGTGCCTATTATTATAGGAGGAGTCCACGAGGAACTCCATTTCTTTGTGCAAGATAACTGGTCATATGAAGTGATATTAAGGCAACCTTTTATAACAAAAATGTAGTTGGAGACAAAGGCCATGAATGATGCTTCAACATATGCTAGAATTCATTCAAAATTTGGATTGGATTCCTTACAAGTGATGACTATCTGTCAAAATCATTCAAGGAATAGGAGAAATTTACAAAGAAATGACATTGACTTTTACAATCAGGTGTGTGATAATTCTCCGCTAGTAAGAGAATGTGGGACATATTATGATCAAAATTTCTGCTAGATTCCACTATTGAGCGAGACAATAGTGGATGATGGTTTGATGTCTCACATGAAGATGTACATAATTTTGAGAATTTTTCAATATGTGTCCCTGCATCTAGTTTGTGTTTTATTAAAAAAGAAAAACTTCCAAACAAATTTAGAAAAATGAATGAAAAAAGATACAAAGACCTAGGATTGATTGCATATGAGGAAAACATTGCAAGTATGATTGAACTTACAAAAATTCTGAATTTGATTGAAGAGCTTGACAATACTCTCCAAGGAAAAAATGAATCAAAGATTATCATTCTTGACTCTATTAAAGAATATTAGCTGATTGCAAATTTCTTAATAGAGCATGAAGTCAAGACTAATACAAAATACAAAATTGTTGAAAAGAAGGTAAAACCCATAGCTCGGTTGCTACCTAAAGAAAGTTATGATATGATTAAAAGAGTTTCTAAGGATCCTATTCTTAGAGATTGATCCTATTCTTAAAGAATCTATGAAACATATAAATTTTAAGGAGGAATTTCTTTCGAAAATTGAAAAAGAGTGATTTAGAGAGATGATTATTCGACATGAAAAAGCCTTTTCCCTTTTTCCACATGAAATAGGATGTGATAATTTGAAGCTAGTTGCCCCTATGATCATATTCATTGTACCACATATTCCATGGAATCTTCAGCTAATACCAGCCCCAAAAGCTCACTTACCTTAGCTGATGAGATTGTTTAAGGAGAAGATTTCTATGAGGATTCTTGAACTATTAACTTGCATAAATTGAATGCCCAAATAATGATGCAAATGCTCCAAATGAGACCTCAAATGAGGCATGCAAATCAGCCTTAAACTCAGCAATATGCTTCTCAATAGGACCAGTGAGCAACATGTCATCAACATAGACAACAATGATTAGAAGCAAATCATTAGCACCCTTAACATAGAAGGTGCTTTCAGTTGGAATGTTCTCAAAACCATGTGCAATTAGATAGGCATGTATCATTTCATACCAAGCATGTGGTGCTTTCTTTAAACCATATAATGCCTTCTTCAACCTGCAAACCTATTTTTCATGCCCTTTTTTCACAAAGCCATGGGGCTGAAAAACATACACTTCTTCATGCAAGTCACCATTCACAAATGCAGTTTTAATGTCCAACTGATGTACATTCCAACCATGATGGGCTGCAAATGCACAAATGCTACGAACAGTAGTCATACGGCATGTAGGTGCAAAGGTCTCATCAAAATCAATGCCCCTTTCTTGCGCATAACCGTTTGCAACAAGCCTAGCCTTATACCTGTCAACTGTTCCATCAGGCTTACACTTTAGCTTGTAAACCCACTTAGTGCCAATGGCCTTCTTGCCTGAAGGCAAATCACATAAAGACCAGGTACCATTGTTCATTATAGCATCATACTCAGATAGCATAACAACCATCCAATTTTCTAAATTTTATTGTTCATCAAATGAAACAGACTGAAGGCAAATCACATAAAGACCAGGTACCATTGTTCATTATAGCATCATATTCAGATAGCATAACAACCATCCAATTTTCTAAATTTTATTGTTCATCAAATGAAACAGACTCATTCTCATCACAAAGACTAGACACAGTCATAGCATAGCAATCTAATGCAAAAAAGGAACTATGAGAGCCTGAATGGATACAGTATGATAGAGGTGCATCTAATTTGCTATCACACAAAGTCTAGACTAGCCATTTTTACATAGTTTTTACCTGCTCAATATCAAATCTCTCATCAATAAGTGCATCATGTAAATCTGCATAAAAAATGGAATGATCTGTATCATCACATGAAATCTGCAAAGGTTGAGAAGTTGCCTCATTAGGACCAACACTAGGATAGTCCACCTAAAAAAAGAGGCAGCAAAGTATCATACATGTCATTAGAGCTAACAAATGTTTCCTTACTGCATGAAAGTAAGGGCTGAATAGCATCTTCCACAATGACAATGTCACGAGTAACCAGAATGTGTTTAGTCTATGGATGATAGAAGCGATAGCCTTTGTGTTTAGGACTGTATCCAACAAAAATACATTTTACTAATTTATCATCCAATTTTCTGTGATGTTGTTCAAACACTAATGCATATGCCAAACAACCAAAAACACGTAGATGAGCAACATATGTCTTGCAAACATGCCAAGACTCATATGGAGTGATAGACTGCATTGCTTTAGTGGGACACCTGTTAAGTACATATGCTGCACACATAATAGCCTCAAGCTAGAAACTATGTGGTAAAGCCTGACTCTTGACCATACATCTCGCCATCTCCATGAGTGACCTGTTCTTCCATTCAGCAAATCCATTCTTTTGAGGTGTATATGGCACTATAAATTGATGTTTGATCCCATGTTCAACCAGAAATGAATTGAAGTCAGAAGACATATATTCCCCCCTCAATCAGAATGGAGGGTGCCCATTTTACATGCTGACAAATTTTCAGCCAAAACTAGAAACTGTTTGAAGCACATAAACACTTTGGACTTTGCCTTCAATGGATATACCCATGCATGCCTAGAAAAATCATTGATGAAAGTCACGAAGTAAAGATAGTTCCCAAATGAAGGTGTCTAAATAGGACCAGAGACATCACTATGAACAAGCTGCAATTTCTGAGTAGCCCGAACTGAGCCATCTTTTGGGAAGGAGGAACACTGCATTTTGCCAAAAATATAGCCTTCACATACATGTTTATCAGGTGCATCAAGTTTGGGCAAAGAGGACACCATTTCAAATTTCTACTGGTATAGTAAACTAGCAAAATCCTGATGACCAAAGCGTGCATGCCAAAGCTTTGCATCTGACATAGCCTGAGAATCATGTATTGCACATGGTGAATCATTCATAGATTTTTCATAATCTATGAGCTTATATAGCCCACGAGATAAAATGCCAAAAGCAATAATTACGTCGGCATTTGATAGATCATGAACTGTACATCTGTCATCAACAAATTTCACAACCAAGCCAATCTTGGCTAAAGCTAAAACTGATAATAGATTCTTCTTGATCCCTGGCACAAATAAAGCATCTAACAAAGTGAAAGAACTACCATCAGCAGTAGTCAGAATGATCTTACCAACTCCCATGACAGGATAAGAGGAGTTGTTGGCGCATGTGATAGTATTTCTTGTAGGGGCAGGCTCGGGTGAAGAAGAAACTATGCTGCGAGGTAATATGTTTGGTCACCCCACTAGCAAAGTACCAAACATCTGAGTCTATTGCAAACATGCAATGCTCATGAGAAGATGGGTCAAAATTGCAAACAGTAGTAAACACCCATTCTTCTTCCTGCACAAGATTAGCAGACTCTATTTTCGGTGTAGAGGCCTCTGCAACAACCATTCGAGCCTCTTTCTTCTTTGCCTCTTTAGCAGTCAATTTTGGACAACTCTTAATGACATGATCATTTGCTTTACAATATTTGCAAAGCAATTTTTGCTTTTCTGATTTCTTCTCATCTTTGTCTTCCTTCTTCAAATGTGTAGCATTTGTTTCTTTCTGCTCACTAGTAGATGAGCTCCATTTACCTTTGCCCTTCTGACTATCCAGGAAAGCTTGATCTACAACACACATAATAGACATGTTCTACCTAGACTGATCTTCATGTAATAGATTCAAATGTTAAGGCATTTGGATTGCCTTTCATCATCAAATGAAGAGCAGAAGCAAAACTCTGATATGATTCAAGAAGACCATTCAGAACTGTCTACACATGTGAACTGTTAGCAAGGATTTCATTAGCAAAAATCAACTATTACTTCAAATCCTTGATCTTTGTCAAAAACGATCCATAGAGTCACCTTCATTCATGTGCTCACTCTCCAATGTTTTCGAAGGTAAGCAACACGAGCCTCATTCCTAGCTTGGTACAATGTGGTAAGTGTATGCAAGAGCAAATGTGAGGAATAATGGCATTGTTGATAGACAAAGCTATCAATGCATGTGCCTGAGCATCTCTACCATCCAAATGAATTTGCTCTATAGTAGGTCCAACAGAAACAACAACACGAACATGAATCTATAGAATATCACCATCCTCAATACCATCTGCATTAGCTTCAGTACCTATATTTGCAGTACTTGTATTCGCATGTGTAATATGATGTCTTTCAACACCCTACACAATATTCCATAGTCCTTTTGTGACCAATACATGATGCATCATATAAGCCCACAATGGGTAATTCGTACCATCAAACTTATCCTTAATAGCCAACATACGAAATACATCACTACTTTCAGCCATGGCCACTGACTAAGATACCCAAATGCAAAAAATGACTGTATCTGAAAAAGTTGAATAGAACTACCCTGATGAGTTCTACTAAACCTGTAGCAGACTTCAAGATGCTTATATTGGCGAACCGAAACTGGTATATATCTTTGGCACAAAAAGATAAAATAGCCTACACAAGCATTGTGATAGTGCATTCGGAGGCCGAAATAAGCTCAGATCATGATTATGGCACGATAGAATGAAGGTATTTTGATCTCTGAAACACCCTCAGTATGCTCACCAAATTTTGTGCAATTTTGAGACTGCAACCCGAGAGGTGTCAACGATGCCCTAGATGAAGCGACAACCTACTTTCATACCAATTGTTGGAGTTAGACGTCTATAGAAGCACACAAATAGCACAAGGAAGAAGAAGAAGCTTGGAGCACAACACACAATACTGAATGTATTACCATTAGAATGTACAAAGATAAGTAGCCCATTAGGGCAATAGGCATATATACAAGCCGGGGGGAAGAAACCTCCTAAAGAGGGAAAAAAGTGCCTCAGTAGTCCTAGTGTGTTCACACACATCACTACCTAAATATATCAATAGTTTCCTCTTTGCTGCAGATTGTAATGTTAAATTAAAGTTCATACTAAAGCTTGATGAGTGCCAAATTATAAAGGGTTGGTGTTTGGAAAGGTTAAGTGTGACAATAATGAATGAATTTATGGACCATGGAAAGATAATTTGAATTCAAGATTGGCTCCAAACTCAAATATAAAAGTGGATCAAAAAACTTGCGTGATCATCCCGATTTTTAAGAAGCAGTACAGAGGGATTCTATGTGATTTGAGAGCTGAGTTCATGGCTCAATCACTACCATCACATTGTGCAATAGATTATTGCCAACTACATTGTATTTCTATGTGATCTAATATATACATCTTGACTATATCTCTACTTTACTTATGTGCCATGACTACTTCAGTACAGTGATCTTCTTAGAGCTTGTTCTCAGTGTAATATTCATCATTTGTTGTGATTTGAAGCATCATAGATTCAATATATTGTCTAGTTTATAGCTAGCAAATCTCATAATCATTGGTTCTCTCAATCGTGAGATATCATCATATCTTTACTCTCTAGTCTATACTTTGATGCATCAAGAAAATGTCAGGGTAGTCCTATGATTTGCTAAACATCATACTCAGCATGTAGTTCATCTTTTTTATTGAGATCACTCATAGTTGGTAGTTGTCTAAGTTGATTAGACACCATCAAAAGGAATCAATCTAATTGCTATCATGTTCAGAGCACTATCCATAATACTAAACAGGTGTGGAGACTAAAATAGAATGTCTATGACCTTGGATTTATTTCCTACTCATATGTTTTGATCCATTGATTAGTGGCTCATGTTCCATAGAACATAGGTGATTATTTATGATCATTAGCAAGCTAAAGTGGTTGGTGTGAAGCAGGTTTTAGCAACACCACTTCGTCTCTAAAGACTATCCACCATCCCCTCCAACAATTGCTAGTGTGTTGGACGATATGTGATGAAAAAGTCAAACCTAGATAAGAAGTTACTCCATCGATATTGCCTTCTATTGAGCATGTGAGTGGTCATAAAATACTCCAAATTCTTATGATTGATATACACAGTAACTTTATGGGTTGCTCCTTCTAAATGATGATGCTAGGTATCAAATGCATCCACTATTGCAAGAAGTTCTTTATCATGGATTTCATAATAAATCTCTAGAGGGGAGAATTTCCTTGAGTGATATGCAACTAGATGTAGGTGTCCATCATGTCCACATTGGGATAGAATGTCCCCTAAGGCAAAGTATGATGCATCTATCTTTTGAAAGAAGGATTGGAAGGATCAGGATGGACTAGAATTGGAGCAGTGGTGAATGTTGATTTCAAGGTTTGGAATGCTTTTTCTACTCTTCAATCCATGAGAATTTTGATTTCTTGTAAGCTTTGTGAGAGGTGTCACTATCTTGAAGTAATCTTTGATGAATATCTGATAGAAATTGGCAAACCCTAAAAAACATTGTACATCTTGAACACATGAAGGTGGTTGTCAATCAAGGATTTTCTCAATCTTCTTAGGTTCCATAAAGATTCCTTTCTCTGAGGCTATGTGCCCTAAAAACTCCACTTCTATCTGATGGAAATAGCACTTCTCCCATTTTGCATATAAACATTTTTCTCTTAGTTTCTCTAGGATTCTCTTTACATGAAATTTGTGAACCTCTATATTTTTTGAGAATATCAAGATATAATCAAGGTATATTATCAAAAAGGAATCTAAATAATCTCTAAAGATATCATTCATCATATGTTGAAAGATGGCTGGAGCATTTGTGAGATTGAATGGCATAACTACATACTCAAGATGCCCATATCTTGTTCGAATTGCTATCTTCCATTCATCTCCTTCTCTAATCTTGAAAACATTGTAAGATCCTCGAAGTTCAATCTTTGTGAAGAACTTTGCTTTCCCAACGCATCCCAAGAGCTCTGATATGAGTGCTAGAGGTTATCTATTCTTTATAGCTACTTTATTCAACCCATGATAGTCTACACACATTCAAAGAGTACATCCTTCTTCTTCAAAAATAGGATAGGGGCTTCTATAGGACACTTCGAGTGTCTGATAAAATTCTTGGCTAGATTCTCATCAATATTCTTACGTAATTTTGTAATTTCCTTTGGGGATAGTCTATAGATTGTTTTGAGGGGTGGTTGTGCTCCCTCTTGAAGTTCTATGGCACAATCATAAGTCTTATGCTCTGGGAGGATATTTGCATCTTCTTCTCAAACAGATCTTGAAAATCTTGTTATTGACTAGGAAGATTTAGTGGATCATCTTTCTTGGACTCTTGACCTAGTACGATATAGATCATATATGTTGGTTCATTCCTTACTATATGCATGAAGGCTTTGGCTCCTACATATGTTGGGTTCGATGAGTGATTTTATCCTTCTCCCAATGAATGTCTAGATTATGTTTCTTTAGCCATGGCATTCCAATGACAACATGGTTCATCATACTTAATATAAAATTAAAGCATATGTGGGAATCATGATCACCAAGCTGTACTCTTAATGGTGTGGTTTCCTTGGTAATATTCCCAGATGCTAGATGTCATCCATCCACTACTTGAGCTACTATTGGTTTGTTCTTCTAAAGCATTGGAATCTTGTGTTTCTTAACCAATCCCTCATTGATGAAATGTGAGGAGGCTGTTGGATTGACTAGGGATGTAAGGGATAGGTTCTTCTTAGGCATGCATGGTCAACTTGATAGGGGCAAGACATGTTTTATGGGTGTTGCTAGAATTATGAGACCCTTTCTTATATCATGGTCTGACTATATGGTTTGTTTTACAAGTCGACCGTGATCTACAAGCGTTACTATGACTCTAGAGTTTCTTCTCTTGTTGGGACAGACAATTAAATACAATCTGGCCAGATTTTCCAGAGTAGAGGCATAAATTGTTCTCTCCTTCTCTTCTTTTCTTGTGGAGTTAGAGACTAGAACCTAGTTATGTCTATCTGCGTAGGTTTAGGCATAGGTTCTTCTATAGGAGTGGGTTGGAAGGGTTTCTATTGGTGAATTCTTCCTTCTAATAATTTTTCTTGTTTCCTTTCAAAGAGGAGGCTATCACATTGAATGGCTTGCATGATGTATTCATTCAAATTCTTAACCTCTCACAATTAAGAGCAGAAGGTTCTTCATATCATCTCTTCAACCCCATCTAATTTGGCTTATGAAATAATCTTTGTGCCAAGTGAGATCGCATGTCAATTGCCTAAATTTTGATGCATAGGAAGAGGCAGGGTGGTTACCTTGATGTAGCTTCTATATTTTTTTTCTACAACGCAAATCATGTTTGCATCTCCAAACATGGTGGTGAGCTCTAGAAGAAACCCCTCATAGTCACGAAGTACTGCCATGTCATTGTCCAAGAATGGGGTAAACCATGATAACGCTTGACCATAGATTAAGGTTCTAGTAAAACCAACCTTGGATGCATCATCATGGTATCTACAAGGCTGCATAGAAATGTAGAATTGACTTGTTACAAGAAACCATGGAACTTTGTGCGATTACCATCGAACTTTTCTCGCATGCAAAACTTGGATTCCTTCATGAAGGATGAACTAGGATGTTGGTTTACTTGAATACTTCCTTGATTTGATTGCAGACTCCCAATTTTTTCTTTTAGTTCTTGGATGAGTACACTTATATGCACGGGATGTCTCATCTTGACTTGTGTTTTTCGATGAGTTAATTCCTCAACTTTTTATTGGAGACTCTGAAGTAATGCCACAATATGTTCATAAGTTTTCACCATGATATCTTGTCTTGGATAACAACTAGACTTGCCAAAATGTCAGGGGAGCACTAGATTCTGCCCTCTAAATAGACTAGACAAGATTTCATAATTACACTTTCGATTATAATATACCCACATAGGGAAATAATACAAGAATATATAACTGATACAAGAAGTCCCACAACTCAAGAGTGATGGGGATAGATAGATCAACTAGAGATGATATAGAAGATCCCACAACGTGGGACTGTAGGTATGGAGCAAGATCTTTGGATTACAAGAAATCCCTTCAAGGAGATAACTAGATACAAGGAATAACTCGAAAGGATCTTGTACTATGAGATTACAATAGGACAAGAGAGGATGTCCAAGATACAAGGCTAACTAGAGCAAGGGACAAGACTAGAATACAAACTCAAACTTGAGAGTACTTACTTCGTGATCACGACTCCTTGAGTTCCCAAGACTCGCATTTGCAAGACTGAGTATGTGTGTAGCCAACCCCTCCTTTTATAGGTTTTCAAGGGTGGTTCATCAATGGCAAGGGTAAATGGACTTCATCTATTTCAAAAAACTGGATGGCTTCTGTTGTCAGGATCTTGCTCACACACACAGAGAGGTTACTATTGGAAAATTAGTAGGCCCATAACTAATAGCATAGGTCCATATTTCCATATGTCCAGGATCTACAACATAGAATCCAACAATCTTCCCATATTGACAAAACATTAACATACCACACTTAATCATACAAATGATGAGACAAAGATAGAGAGAGATTACACAACATGTGTAAAGTGTTATGTAAGCCACTACTTACTCACACTATCATATATACAAATGTCAATTTACAATGTGGGAGCAAAACTCTCAACCACTCTATGTGAACAGAAATGAAATAGATGGAAGAGTGTATATACATATAACAAACATATTCAGATGTATGGATAGAAATATGAATATATATGAGATGTGTGACCTAATAGGTTGTAGAAGAGTAAATATGAGTGATAGAAAGAGGAAGGATCAGTCTAGAACAGATAATCAACAAACCCTCATCTGAACTTAGGCTATGGAAGACCCTAAGTTAGACATGTGTGTGAAAAGATCACATACTTACAAAAGTAGCAAAGAATGCTAACAAGTTTGCTGCCAGAAATCCTCAAACTCATATAAACATCCCTTCTTGAACACCTCATCCAAATATCCATACAACATACATGTACTGATTCTCTTGTACCTATGCCGAATATGACTCCTCCTGATATGGATGCCACTACCTTCATAAACTCCAAGTAGTACCTATGTGCATAAAGAGAATATGTACCTAAATTCTTAACATAAGATGCAAATCTTATGTTAACCTCCATCCAATGTCTTTGAAGTACACCGAAATCTTCATGTAGAAGACAATCTTCAAATACATTATGTAGATGGTTGATCCACACCACCAAGCTGCTGATGGGCAAGTCCTCTCCATAAGCAAGAGTGTGAGCACACTCTTCTCCAAGAAAACTCCATAGCCGCTCCTCAACATGCTCCAAAATAGCACCATGGCTGCCCCATGTGTGCTAGAAGCACCACCTCTATTGAGGGACTAAGCTCCAAAGCTTGTGTTGCAAAAGGTGTAGGATAATAGATAATGAGCCAAAGTTCTTCTTTTATAGTAGTTCTAGTGATCCCTTGAAAAGCTATACCGAAAATCTTCGTAGCAAAAATAAAACACACTCTGATCGTAGCTTTAACCGAACATGATAATTGTGATCGCTGCTGCCTGCCGTTTTGCTTTTCATAAAGTTCAAAACTTTGTTTTTCGTTGCTATGCACTGCTTGCTGACGGGTATTGAACCCAAAACACTGTGATAGGAGGATTATGTTCTAGCCATGAGGCCTGGCGTCGTTGTGTTGTAGAGGGTACCAAAGCTGTAGCTACTCATGCTGTGATACCTGAGCAAATTTGACCAATAGAAATTGTACCTATATGATATTGCTTCAAACAATCCCCCTTGCAATGTCATATTGGTACAAATTGAACTAGATATATAACTTCATTCATCTATAAGCTTAAACTTGTACTCCCAAATTGACCTTTAAACCTTTTCTTCAAAAGTCTTCTTCAAAACTGAATTCGACTTTTCTTCAAAATTCAAAAACTTGAACTTGCTGAATATGAACCATAATAGTTGAGAAAATATGCAAACTAGATATCCAATAGTGTACTCATCAAGCAATCATTTGCTTGACAACAAATGTAGCATGTACTGACTCAGAACCTGCTATCTCTTATCTTCTCAAACCTGAAAACATACACTAGGATCCACATATTTTCATTTACCTTATGAAAGCTTTCTCAATGTACTTCTGCTGTGTCATGTGAATACACTAAACATAATCAAGAATTGAATTTTGGGACTTGTGACTGACAACTCACAACTTAGTATATTATGAACACTGCTAGTTCATCTCTGGCTGTACTTAAGTCAACTCATGAGTCTCATCAAAATATCATATCTATGATGTCATCATGTCTTCATGCTTGTTCATACCTGTTTCCTTCCTTCAGAATTTGGTATATGTTGGAGACCTCTAAATCTCCAAAGACTTGATCTATACTGATTTACGAGCACCTCTATTACACAAATGTTACCTTAATTTATCAAGTCATTGAGTATCACTTCTTTGAGTGAAAACTTTCCTTCTTTAAGAAGTCTGCTTCAGAATTTGACTTCATTACCTACACATTACTTCAAATTTCTTTAATCTAATGATGCATGTATCTCCATGCTACCTTTGCACAATCATATCAAACATTAGACCTTCAAAAGAGTTATTAAAACTCTGATTTGATCATTAAGATCAAAGGTATGTTAGAAACTATCTTCCTGAACAAGCGACTTTGACATAGTCAACTTCTAAGGTTGATTTCTCATAGCACACGTCCCGTTTTGCTAAATGCTTTTAGTCATAGCTTCTTTACCTTTGAACTTAGATTTTGAATGCTCAGTCATCAAAAAATTTACACTGTGCACTGAAATCCAAGCAAAACATTGACACGAAAAAGTGCACGACTCTGAGAGGTCTACTTGCAGACTTTATATATACATGTTCCTATTGATCATACACACAACCTAAAAAGAATTAGACTATGAAACTTTGAACATAGCTTCATTAGATTCTATATTAGATGTGTTCAAAAGATTTCCTAATCCACATGATCAATATGAGAAAATCAGAGAAAGACTCGACGCTAACTTCTGAAGATAACTCTCTACACATCTATCTCATAGACACTTGGCTTCTAATAACTCTCTCTCAAATTTCTTTACATTATTGACTTATATACATATGATTATAGACTCATCCCGCGTCTACTGCATTACTCCTTATCATTCTAATGATTATCTATACTCATAGTACAAGAATTTTCATCTCTAATGTACATATGTATACAAGATATATTTTTGAGATCTCTTCACTATCTTCAATGACTTCTTTGGCTTCATTCTGATTCTTGACTTGCTTCAAGTTCTTCATAATAATCAATTTGGGATTGCTTTGTTCCAACAGCTCCCCCTCAATCACTAATTGTTATTATACCATTCTTCTTTATTCCTGCCATCTCTTTAAACTTCTATAGCTTAGGTCCATCTAAGCTTTTTGTCAACATTTCTGCAACTTGCTCTTTTGTTGGTGTATACAAGACTTCAATCTCTTTGTCAAGTACCTTTTCTCTCAAGAAATGATACTGAATCTCTATGTGTTTAGTCCTGGAATGAAAATAGGATTAGCTGCCAAATATAATGAACTCATGTTGTCTCCAAAAATAATTGGAGTACTCTGATCAGTTCCAAAACTTTTCAATAAGGTCTTCAACCATATCACTTCTTTTTCAGCCTCTACCATTCCTTTATACCCAGGTTCTATGGATGACAAAGCAACTGTATGTTGCTTCTTTGAGCACTAAGAAACTAACTTATCTCCAATATAACAGAGATAACCATGAGTAGACCTTCTATCATCTGAATTACTTGCCCAATCTGCATCACTAAACACTTTGTTTTTTGTGTCAGAAGTAAAACCATAATACAAACCTTCACTCATATTTCCCTTGATATATCTGAGTACCCCTTGAGCTGCAACCCAATGATTTTTCTTTGAACAATGCATAAATTGTGATAAAACACCAACTGCATATGATAGGTCTGGTCTTGTCAAGGTAGCATAGATCAAACTACCTACCAAACTCTGATATTTCTTCATGTCATTAAATTCTTCTCCTCCTTATCTGCTCAATTTATGAGTTACCTCCAATGGTGTTGTTGAAGACTTGCAATCTTCCATGTTGAATTTGACCAAGAGATTCTTCAAGTATCTCTCTTGTATAACATATACTCCATGTTGAGTATACACAATCTACACTCCTAAGAAATAAGACAAGTTTCCCAAATCGCTTATGTTAAACTCCTTCTCCATTTGTTTTTTAAGCTCCTTGATTCCTTGAGCGTCTATACCTATGACAATAATATCATCAACATAAATACACATGTATATATACCCATCTTCACCTACCTTCACTAGCAAGCTACTATCAGTCTTTGAAGCTTGATATCCACATTCATTCAAGAACTTAACAAGCCTGTAATTCCATGATCTTGGAGCCTGCTTCAAACCATACAAAGCTCTCTTGAGCTTACACACATAATCTGATCCAATTGAATTCATGAAACCCTCTGGTTGCTCCATGTACACTTCATCTGCAATATATCCATTCAGAAATGCATTCTTCACATCTAACTATGATAACTTCCATCCTTTACAAGCAGAAATAGTAATTAGGGATCTAATTGTAGACATCTTAGCAAGTGGACTAAAGGTTTCGTCATAATCTACCCCATAATTTTGGGCATAACCTTTAACCACAAGTCTAGCTTTGTATCTAGACACCTCACCATTTGCAAACCGTTTTGTCTTATACACCCACTTACATCCAATTACCTTCTGATTCTTTGGTCTTGGAACCAATTCCCATTTCTCATTCTCAAGTATAGCATCATATTCTTCTTGCATTGCCTTCTCCCAATTCTGTTTACCTTTAGCTTCTTCATATGTGGTTGGATCTTCTTCTCTCTTCACCATATAAGCATAATCTTTTGTTGTTAAGAAAGATGTATCATAGCTATACCTGATGGGTTCTTTTCTTTCTCTCAAAGATCGTCTAACCTCTGCACTTCTTGAAGTCTCTGCTACATTTGATTCTGGATCAAATCTTGGCCTATCTTCATCATTGCCGTGCAATTTACTTTTACAATCAACATCATCAATATCTTCTTCATACACCTTTACTTTTGTCTTCTCTTTCCTTTGTATTTCTTCAACATCTGTATAATCATTTGTTGACCCTGTATACCATGTGCTTTGCTCATCAAATGTAACATCTTTTGTAACAAGAAATTTCTTTGTAGATGGACTCCACGATCTGTAACCCATCTGTCTATCATCATACCCAATAAACACATACTTCTCTGCTTTGGGTTCTAGCTTATGTCTTAATTGTGAAGGAACATAAGCATATGCTAAACATCCAAATACTTTACAATGATCAAGAGTAGGATTCTTACCCCACCATGCTTCATAAGGTTTTTTACCATCCAAAGCTTTGCAGGGTAACCTATTCACAAGATATGTTGTAGTGTTGATAGCTTCTGCCCATAAGTCGTTTGGACAATTCTTCTCTTTCATCATTGATCTTGCAAACTCTACAAGAGTTCTATTTCTTCTTTCTACAACTCCATTTTGTTGAGGGGAATACCTGCAAGTTACTTCTCTTTTTATACCTGCATTCCACAAATAATCATCAAACTCTTTAGAAAAATATTCTCCCCCTCCATCTAATCTCAACCTCTTGAGCTTTTGTCCTATAATCCTTTTTGCGTAAGCATGATAATGCTTGAATGTCTTGAACACTTCTGATTTGTCCTTGATTACATAAAGTGTAATCCATTTTGTTGCATCATCAACAAACAACACATAATATCTGGATCCATTTATGCTATAGTCCCTTGAAGGACCCCACACATCTGTATGAACCAATTTAAGCATGTTTGAATACTTGTATCCTGATTTATTGCATGAACTTTTGTGTGCTTTACCTAATTGAAAAGCTTCACACTTGTATACCATGTGTTGACCTTCAACATTTGGCAATCCAAGCACTACATCATTCTTTGACGTTTCTTTTATGGCTCTCTCATTGAAATAACCTAGCCTTTTATGCCATAGGTCTAACTCAGACATCTTTTGACTTCCATAAGTAAACAATGCATGTACCACATTACCTTGGACCTTGAGAGTAAAAATTCTTCCTTCTTTTTTCCCTGCAATGATGCTTCTATATCCCTAATTTGGATCTTGCACATAAACACCATCATTTGTGAATCTGACTTCATATCCTTTCTCCACAATTTGTCCTACACTTATCAAGTTTTTAGGAATAGTAGGAACATAAAGTACCTTGCTTAAGAGTGTATTTCCACTCTTTGTCTTCACTGATCCAATGCTTTCCACTTTATGCTTGGTGTTATCTCCTTGCACTGTATGTCCACTTACCTTTGGTTCCATGTCAGTCATCAATGATATGTTGCCACTCAGATGATTGCTACATCCTGAGTCAATATAGAATACCCTTTGATCTTCTCCTACTACTTCATGCGTTGCATTCAAGATAAGAGTCATGTCATCCTTGTGATCTGATGCATACTTATAATAGTTGTTATTGTAGGATTGCGGTTGAAAGCTTCTTCCACCTCCTCTAGCATATGACATCCTACCACCTCTTCCTCTGAAGTTACCTCTTTGATTTTTGCCTCGTCTACCTCTTTGATTGAAACTATGATTATGACTTCCACCATTTTGATTGTTATACCAACAATCATTTGCCAAATGATTTGTTCTTCCACAAATCCAACAAGCTCTAACATTATCTTTATTCTTAGCTCCTCTTCCTTTACCTCTTGAATTCATCTTTCCTCTTGTGAAATTAGCTTGGCTTGAAGATCCTTCATCATCAATTGGCTGCTTCCCTTTGCCATTCTTTTTCTTGTTCTTGGAGTACATAGCTTGACTTGCACTCCTATCATTATCTCCCTTAATGTCCTGCTCAAAAGTTGGCATGTGTCCTAGCAATTGATTGAGATCAGGAGTAAAATGATCTAATGACAATTCTATGGACAATATGAAAGGTTTCCATTTCTCATCTCCTCTCACCTGTAAGTATTTGTCTTACCAACTTATCCTCTTCAATATCTTCATGTACTCCTCCCAAGCTATCTGCAATATCCTTCATTCTTGCCACATAATCAGAAATTGATTGTGAGCTCTTTTTCTTGAAGGTTGTGAACTCTACCCATAATGAGGACTTCCTTGACTTGGTTGTATTTTGGAAATGCTCTTCGAAAGCATTCCATACATCTGTTGCACTTTCTAATCCTCTCATATGAGGTAGAAGATAATCATTTACAACCATGTAAATGATGCTCCTAGCTTGAGCATCCTTCTTCATCCAGTTCTTCAAATCTGCAAGCTCTTCCCTAGTTGGGATACTAGGATCTTCGAACTCAGGCTTTTTTTCTTCTTATGTAATGAATGCCATCAAATCTTTGCTCATGAGGTGTGCCTCCATCCTCATGGACCAAGCTGGATAGTTCTCCCTATCTAGCTTATCAATTTGCAAGCTTTCTCCCATCTTTGATCTTTGTCTTCTGCAAATGTTAAGATAAATGAATATGCTTTGTACCTTTAATGTGAGACTTCAGTATTTCTGATCCTTTCGTGTTCAATCTTCTCACTTCTCAGGTTGTCTTCAAGAATTTAATCTTCTCCACCTTCAAATAGAAGAAACTTCAATGTCTACAACAATCGAGACTTTCAATGCTCTTTACTTCACCTTATATTGCACCTTCTACTCTGATACCACTGTTGGAGACCTCTAAATCTCTTAAGACTTGATCTATACTGATTTAAGAGCACCTCTATATCAGTTATAGACCAAACTTTACACAAATCTTACCTTAAATTATCAAGTCATTCACTATCACTTCTCTGAGTGAAAACTTTCCTTCTTCAAGAAGTCTACTTCAGAATTCTACTTCGTTACCTGCACATTACTTCAAATTTCTTTAATATAATGATGCACATATCTCCATGCTACCTTTTTGTAATCATATCAACCATTAGACCTTCAAAAGAGTTATTAAAACTCTGATTTGATCATTAAGATCAATATGTCAGAAACTATCTTCCTAAACAAGTGACTTTGACATAGTCAACTTCTAAGGTTAATTTCTCACAGCACACGTCCCATTTTGCTAAATGCTTTTAGTCATAGCTTCCTTACCTGCAAACTTAGATTTTGAATGCTCACTCATCAAAAACTTTACACTGCACTGAGATCCTAGCAAAACATTGACACACAAAAGTATGCGACTCTGAGAGGTCTACCTACAGACTTTACATATACATGTTCCTATTGATCATACACACAACCTGAAAAGAATTAGACTATGAAACTTTGAACATAGCTTGATTAGCTTCTAGATTAGGTGTGTACAAACAATTTCATGATCCACATGATCAGGCTAAGAAAATCAGAGAAAGACTCGATGCTAACTTCTGAAGAAAACTCTTTACACATCTATCTCATAGACACTTGGCTTCTAATAACTCTCTCTCACATTTCTTCACATTATTGACTTATATGCATATGATTCTAGACTCATCCCGCATCTATTGCATTACTCCTTATCATTCTAAGGATCATCTATACTCATAGTACAAGAATTTTCATCTGTAATGTACATATGTATACAAGCTATATTTTTGAGATGTCTTCACTATCTTCAATGACTTCTTTGGCTTCATTATGATTCTTGACTTGCTTCAAGTTCTTCATAATCATCAATTTGGGATTGCTTTGTTCCAACAGTATAAACATATATGTGCGCACTTCTAAAAACATACCTCTCTGAAATATCAAATTTCTCTTCAATAGAATTGTGGAACCTTCTCCTGAACAAGAACACCTAATACGAACTTTCTCCAGACATTCTCCTTCTTCCTTCTTCTTTCAAAGCTAGAACATAAAGAGAAACTGACAAAGGAAATATAGGAATACCTGATATAGGAATAACTATAAGTATGAATCTGCATTCTTTTACATATGGCTGAAAATAAGTCTTCATGTTTTATCACCCCTTGGATGATTTAACACCAGTATCCAGAATTCTTCAAATATATCAGACTTTATGAAATCTGGAACGTCTTCCTTCATAAATCTGATCTTTCATAGCATTAATACCTGTGTCTCAAACAAATAATCTGAACCCTTTTATTAGCATTGTGGGCATGCCCATAGCTTTCCCTATGATTCCTCAGCTTCCCAAAAATCTAGAATAAGGTTAGCTGATCTATCATAAAATCCTTGCTAAAAGCATTTTAGGATTCATAACCTTCTGCAACATAACAAGTATCTTCTTCTATTCCTCTGCAACACAAATCTGATAGAATCTGAACCTTTGACTTACTTCCTCCAATGTTAAAGAACTTTCACAAACAAAGGATAGATATCTAACTCATAAATACTCAAGATCTTCATGATCATTCAAGACCATTCAAGATCATTCAAGATCATCCAAGATCATACAAGATCTATCAAGATCTTACAAGATCATACGAGATCATCCAAGATCAATGATCTCTCCAACAAAATACCTGCATAGAATCTGCTCTCATCAAACCTTCATGATTGAATGTTTGATTTGTTACCTGAATGTCTCTAAGTGTCCAAGCTTCTCACATAAATTTGTAAAACTTATCTTTAACCAAATCTTTTCCAAGAATTCGCAACTCGTACTTGAAACATAAGAGGACAAACTCTCACCTTGAGAACTCCAAAAGCTACAAGTTGATACTTCATATCTTCATATTCTACTCGAGTGAAATGTGATAGTATCTGCTTGACTTTCTTTGACTAACTCCACTTGTCAATCAAGTGATAGGATATGAATTGGAACACCTTTCTGAATACAAGCATGTATCCAAAAATCTAGACAATCATAGAAAGTAGATTCTTCAACTAACTAGTACATCAAAAATCTAAACTTTTCTGAAGTTTTCAGAAAATACTGAATATGAGGTAACTTTTCCAAACATAAAACCTCTCTTCAAGTCTCCAACATCTTCAACAAATACTCTTTTACCTCAAGAGTTAGATAAAGAAGAAGTATACTTCTCTGCAACTTCTCATATACAAAGTAGCTTTGTATTGACACTCCAAGAATTCTTTGAGGGAATATATAGCTACCTGCTCAAAATCTTCAACTTATATATAACTCATACATATGAGTCAAAATATACAAGTTTTCTTAAAAATCTACTGCTTTTCTTTCTCGCAATGCAATTCTTTGTCAAATCTACTAAATCATGACCAGGTATAATGCAAAATAAGAAATTGCTTCTTCTTTAGAGGATAAAAGTAGGAAAAGTATATGGAAAATATAAGAGAAGAAATAAGTATTACTTTTCCTTTGGAATTGTTGGACTTTCTTCTTCTGTATCTTTCTTCCACCTGATGATGTCCACATCTTCAAACTTTTCTTCCATACCTTTTGTTCTCTTCATCTTGAAGTAGCAAGCACTCTTAACTTCTTCAAATGAATTTTTCTCTTCCTCTAGTGCTAAGAGTAAGAGACAAAACAAACATGGTATATAAATGGAAGTGAACATAGAATCATGTTTTACCATCTCCTCATATCTCTGAATCAAAACTCTGCTTCAAATGATTGATATGAATAAATTCACCAACCTTTTGTCTGAATGATGAATTACCTTTCTAGAGTTACCTCTCTAGATACAAAATGTGAGCAAAAACTTCCAACCAACTTACAATACAAGATTGGCTGAAAAAAAACTAATGCTCTCCACATTTGTCTTCTTGCCATGAAAGAGATCTCTCAAAACTCTCTAGAAAAACCTATAGATACCTGTTTTGATGTAGCCTTTAACTTTCAAATAATGAAAGTGTATAAAAGCACTCCTTGAATCCTTCAAATATCTTCATAAGTACTCTTCTAAGATATGACCTGCAAATGATAATCTGATAGTAGAAATTGATACTTGTGATTTGATGTTGATATGGTTCCTTCATCTCCTCCAAACCATTGTTTTTCCTTGAATTTGAAATAGCCTTCTCTTCATCAAGTCTTGATCTTCAAGTAATACTTATGTAAGGTATCTTCATACTCTTCCAAAAGTATTCGACTGCTAAAAGATCATCAACTTCATACTCCACACTGATGAATAAACATGTGACTTAATTGTCTAATTCTCAAATCTCTACTTATCTATATTAAGTGTGTATGTCAAATGTCAAATGTTAGAAGATGCTCTAAAATCATGTGTTGTAAACCTAGAAGTCTCGAAACCTATGAACCTAGATGCTCTGATACCAAAACCCTAAAGCTCTGATACCAAATGTTGGAAAATTAGTAGGCCCATAACTAATACCATAGGTCCATAGTTCCATAGGTCCAGGATCTACAACATAGAATCCAACAATCTTCCAATATTGACAAAACATGAACATACCACACTTAATCATACAAATGATGAGACAAAGATAGAGAGAGATTAGACAACATGTGTAAAGTGTTACGTAAGCCACTGCTTACTCACACTATCATATATACAAATGTCAATTTACAATGTGGGAGCAAAACTCTCAACCACTCTATGTGAATAGAAATAGATGGAAGAGTGTATATACAAATATAACAAACATATTCAGATGTATGGATAGAAATCTGAATATTCATGAGATGTGTGACCTAATAGGTTGTAGAAGAGTAAATATGAGTGACAAAAAGAGGAAGGATAAGTCTAAAACTCTTAATCAACAAACCCTCTTCTGAACTTAGGCTATGGAAGACCCTAAGTTAGACACGTGTGTGAAAAGATCACATACTTACAAAAGTAGCAAAGAATGCTAACAAGTTTTCTACCAGAAATCCTCAAACTCATATAAGCATACCTTCTTGAACACCTCATCCAAATATGCATACAACATACATGTACTGATTATGTTGTACCTTTGCCGAATAGGACTCCTCCTGATATGGATGCCACTGCCTCCATAAACTCCAAGTAGTACCTGTGTGCATAAAGAGAATATGTACCTGAATTCTTAACATAAGATGCAAATCTTATGTTAACCTCCATCCAATGTCTTTGAAGTACACCGAAATCTTCACGTAGAAGACAATCTTCAAATACATTATGTAGATGGCTAATCCACACCACCAAGCTGCTGATGGGCAAGTCCTCTATATAAGCAAGAGTGTGAGCACACTCTTCTCCAAGAAGAACTCCATAGCCGCTCCTCAACATGCTCCAAAATAGCCCCATGGCTGCCCCATGTGTGCTAGAAGCACCACCTCTATTGAGGGACCAAGCTCCAAAGCTTGTGTTGCAAAAGGTGTAGGATAATAGATAATGAGCCAAAGTTCTTCTTTTACAGTAGTTCATGTGATCCTTGAAAAGCTATACCAAAAAGCTTCATAGCGAAAATAAAACACACTCCAATCGTAGCTTTAATCGAACACGATAATTGTGATCGCTGCTGCCTGTCGTTTTTCTTTTCATAAAGTTCAAAACTTTGTTGTTCACTACTACGCACTGCCGATGGGTATTGAACCCAAACCACTGCAATAGGAGGATTATGTTCTAGCAACGAGGCATGGCGCCGTTGTGTTGTAGAGGGTACCAAAGCTGTAGCTACTCATGCTATGATACCTGAGCAAATTTGACCAATAGAACATTGTACCTATATGATATTCCTTCCAACAGTTACGGATGCAAAAAACACATAAAAAAATAGACACACTAGGAGACGAGATAGTATCCAGTATTGAGTGCAATCTCCCCCCATGCACTCTGTTTGATAGTCCACAGAGTGCATGTATTTATAGGAATTTTTTATTATGTCAAAAATAGTGGCTACATGAGAGCGGCTTAAAAAAGCATGTGTGAAAGTAAAAGTTGGTAACTTTTGTAGAACACCTTTGCTTTTAATATCAGAAAATGTGGTCTACAATGAGCCTTATTCTAGCCACTACTTTTCTAACTGTTTCTAACAATAGAACCCTCTACGCAGGTTTATTTACAAACTATATAAATTATAAATCGGATTATCGATGTCCACTTTTTCACGCCTTTCACACCCTCATGAACCTTTAGATGCTATATCAAAAACACCAAAATACATTAGTACATTAATAAATTAACACTCCGACAATGCCTCGTTCAACACATTCCATAGATTATAACATGCCCCTCAGTTGAAAAAGCAACTGACCTCAGTTGATAAAATAAAAATAAAAATGGATGGCCAATCACATGTTCCATCACTGAACAAAAATAAGCATGTTCCATGTAAAAACACATGCATGGAAATGTTCATGGAGATGTTAAATTATTAATATTATCTATGAGGTGCAGACATATTCTCTAAATAAGTCAATAAAAGAATGTATATTACCAACTGTTCTTTCTTTTTTTGGTTTTTCAATCATTCACGATCTAGAATATGCTCGAAATATTCTAGTTTATTTTGGGAAGTGTAACTAAAGTATGCTCCTACATACTAAGTGCTACATGTAAATGCATCACATATTAAAAAAAAAATAGACTATTAAAAAGGTTGTTGTTGTTGATATGGCTACTACAAGTTGATCATTTTGATAATCCATTGATACTCTTTCTCTGCATCATGAGCAAAGGCAATAGCTTCATGAAGCGATGTAGGTTGGCATGAGTGAATCTTTGCTTGAATCTCCTTCTCTAAACCATCATCATACTTCTTCTTCATTCTATCACCAGAAACATCTTGAAGGAGGCAGAAAAATACTAGATATTGGTAGAACCGGTGCGTATAGGTTGTAAAAGTATCACCTTCCATCCATGTAAACGTAGTCCACAATTGTCGAACATGTAGGTTGAATTGTAGGGGTAGAAAAGACTCCTTAAGCTTTTCTTGAAAAGCCTTCCATGTGTTTGGACAACTTGCACTATGAAAAAGATCATTCCACCAAAGCTGAGCTTTTCCAACTAAATAGTTAGTGGCAAATTTGACTTTTTCACTTTCATCATATGTTTCATCAGTATAAAAATCATCAAACTATGACAACCATGACAGAACTAAAGGGCCATCCTTACGGCCATCAAACCATAGAAACTAGTAATTTTTCACACCAATCTTGGAATGTGTGCCATCAGATTGGGTAGAGATAATAGCTTTGACCACCCTCATAAGGTTATTTTCATCTGTTTGCATCTTCTGGAGTACATTGCACTATCGGATCTCATTCTGAGTGCCTTAAAGTTCGTGCTGCAGGAGCTCGAGTTGTTGCTCCAATGGTACCTCGGGTAGAAGTGACTCACCAAAATCCTCATGGCATTCGTAGGGTCCATGAGTATGTGGAGAACAAAACCCTCTTGCTAGATATGTAAAAAGAATTTTTCTTTTTAGATTGCTTTGAATTAATATGTAAAAGGAAGCTTCTTGGCTACTTGCCTATGGAATTTCCTTGCTCTCAACCTCCGTCTCTTCAACCTAGTTCTCAGCCATGCAAGTTATCTGGGATCCTCAATCTAGTGCTTCCCTCTTGGGATGTACCCTGGGGAAATGTACCCTAGCAGGATGTACCCTAAAAGGATGTACCCTAGCGTGATGTACCCTAATAGGATGTACCCTGAGATGCACTACATCGCGTCACGCCGTGCCACCTTGCCCAAACCTACTTGAAAAAGTAAGAAAGAGATGCAAGTTGTGTTAAATATAAGAGGAGAGAACTAGAGTGATAACACAAAGAGAGAGTGTAGTGGTGAAGCATTTCCCTTGTGAGAATGAGGTTGTGGGTTCAAATCCTCTCACCTTGGTGAATATAAAACTCCTTATTGCCACTCATAAATTAAAATTGGTTCCGGCATAGCCAACGGCTGCCAATGGTCACCAAAGGAGCCTTGGATGCCATAGATGCCAAAGTAATTCCTTAGTTATGCCTTACATTATGCCTAAGTTCTCCACTTTAGTTGATGCCTTGGAGTAAGTTGAAGGAGTAAATATAGGAGTAAATGTAGGTGTAAACTTAGGTTCTGTTTCTGGAACTAAAATTGAAACTGAAATAGGAACATGAACCGGAATCGGAATCGAAAACGGAATCGGAATTGGATCACAAGCAGAGAACAACAAAACAGAGATCAATCACCAAAATAAACAGAAGCAATCCCCTCTGTAGTGATGCGTGCAGGGCTCTGATACCACTATTATCAAGATCTTGCTCACGTGCACACAGAGGTTACAGATGTAGAAAACACACAGAAAAATAGACACGCCAGGAGATGAGATAGAACAGAATGGAGTATTGGGTGCAATCTCCCTCCATGCACTCTGTTTCGACAGTCCATAGAGTGCATGTATTTATAGGAATTTTTTATTATGTCAAAAATAGTGGTTACATGAGAGCGGCTTCAAAAAGCACGCATGAAAGTAAAAGTTGATAACTTTTGTAGAATGCCTTTGCTTTTAATATCAAAAAATGTGGTCTACAATGAGCCTTATTCTAACCACTACTTTTCTAATTGTTTCTAACAATACAAACCTCTATGAGGGTTTATTTACAAACTATAATAAATTATAAATCGGATTATTGATATCGGCCCTTTCACGCCTTTCACGCCCTCACGAACCTTCAACTGCTATATCAAAAACACCAAACCACATTAATACATAAATAAATTAACACTCCAACAATGCCTTGTTCAACACATTCCATAATTTATAACAGCTGCTATGCAATCAAACTATGATGCTATTACAAGCAATGGTACTTGTTCTTTATGTGATTTTCCTCCCAATAAAAAGGCCATTGGAACTAAATGGTTATACAAGTTGAAATGTAAGCTTGATGGAATAGTTGACATGTATAAGGCTAGGCTTGTTGCGAAAGGTTATACTCAAGAGAGAGGCATTGATTTTGATGAGACCTTTGCACCTGCTTGTCGAATGACCATCGTGTGTAGCATCTATGCACTTGCAGCATTGTGCATTGCTTTTACCCAAAACTTGTAGGGTAATTGTTTGTTGTGAAGCATGGTTCTTTCCATCTCCATCACACTTGGGATCTTTCTCTCAGATACTCCATTTTGGGATGGAGTGTGTGGTTGAGTGACTTTTCGTTTTATTCTTTTTTGCTTTAAGAAATTGTCAAAGTCATGATTGATAGATTCACCACAGCCATCGCATCGAATAGCCTTGATTGTCTTTGATGCTTCAATCTCAACTTGTTTGATCCATTCCTGAAACTTAGAGAAAGTTTCTATCTTTGACTTCAAAAAATATACCCAAATTTATCAGGAGTCGCCATCTAATAAAAGAAATAAGTAGAGTGTGTTGGAGGAGATGGTGGATAGATATCAGAGATGAAATGGTGGCTACAATACCCTACTTCACACCAGCCAAGAACAATTTTTGGAGAGTAATAGGCCCCTTTGGCTTCCTAATGATCAGTAATAATCACTTATGTGCTTTGGAACATGATCCTCTAATAAATGGATCAAAAGAGGTGAGTAGAAAATTGAGCCAAGATCATAGACTTGCTATTTTAGTCTCTGCACATGTTCTGTAGAATGAACAGTGCTCCTAACCTCCTAGCAATTGGACAAATTCTTTTTGGTTGTATCTAATTAACTTAGAAGATAATAATCATGATTTATTTCAATAAAAAAGACGGACTACACACTAAGCATGATGCTTAGCAAGTTGGAAGACTTGCCAGACATTTTCGGGGTGCTTTAGAGTGCAGACTAGAGAGCAAAGATATGAAGATATCTCACGTTTGAAAAGAATAATAACAATGAAATTTTGTAGCTACAAAGTAGACAGTATGGTGAGTCTATAATATATTAAATTACATCAAATGATCAACCATGCACTAAGAACAAGCTCTGAGAAGTTCATTATTCTGAGATGGTCGTAGCAGAGAAGTGAAGTAGAGATATGATCAATGTGTATGTATTAAATCACATAGTAATACAATGTCATTGACAATGTTCAATTGCACAATATGACGGTACTGAAGTGGCTATGAGATGAGCACACTAATCACTTAAATCCCTCTCAATTTATCTCTCCAATTGGGCTTCTTAATCACCTCACTCACGTGAGTTTTTTTATCCTCTTTTATAATTGAAGTTGGAGCCAAGTTTTGAATTCAAATTCAAATTCTCACCTAAAAGTAATTCCTAGACTTTAGGCTTTATTCTTTCATTTATTGTCCATCAAGATTCGAGATTTTATTCCTCTTAAATTTTCATGAAATTAGTGCATCTAACATATGCACTTTTACATGGGTAAAAGTAATTGGTTTTTACAAGGCAATGATCATATATGACTATATGAAGTACATGCTAATTATCCAAGTATGTAGGCTTGGACTCTTTTGCACCAACAGCCCCCTCAAGCCTAACATGCTTGGCCTTCATTCCTCATTGATCTCCTCCAAGCCAATCATCATCTTGAACTTGTTCATCTTATTCCATCCAAAGTCTTATGAGCATATTTGCACATTGCAATTGAGTTGACACATAGGACAGTTGGATGTCCTTGCTAAGTAATTTCTCTCTTACATAATGATAGTGCACTTCAATGTCCTTAGTCCTTGCATGATATATAGGATTAGCATCCAAATGACGTGAACTAGTTTTGTCTCCAAAAATCATTGGAGTATAAGAATGTAACCCCAAATCTGTGTAGAGTAACTTGAGCCACATAGCCCCTTGTGTTGCATTTGCTAAGCCTCTATATTCTGTGTCTGTTGATCAAAATGCTACAGTTGGTTGCTTCTTTGATGACCATGATATTAGCTTTGAACCTGCAAAAGATAAGTAGCCAGAAGTGCTCCTCCTATCATCCTTGGAGCCAACCCAATGTGCATTAGAATACATCTTGTTATCCAAATCAGAAGTGAATGGATAAAACAGCCCTTCATTTATGGTACCCTTCAAGTATTTTAAGATTCTCTTGGCAGCTTCCAAGTGAGGTTTTCTTGGTATATGCATAAATTGTCTTAATGTACTTACTTCTTAATATATGTCCACTCTTGTTATGGTTGCATGATTGAGACTCCCAACAAGCTTTTGGTAACCTCTAATATCTTCAAGAAGTTCTCCCTCATGAGAACTAATTTTGTGGTTGAGTTCCATGGGTGTACTTCCAATTTTGGTATTAATAAAGATTCCATAATTTGTATATACAAGTTCTAAACCAAGAAAGAGTGTTAACAAACCAAGATCACTGATTTTAAACCTCTTCCATCATTTGAGCTTTAATCTTTTTATGCCATTAGCATCATTCCCTATAAGGATAATGTCATCCACATAGACACATAAGTAGATAACTTATGAATTAGTCTTCTTTATGAACAAAGAAGAATCTACTTTGCTAGCAACAAATCCTTGATCTTGCAAATACATAACAAGCCTATGGTTCCAAGCTCTAGAAGCTTGCTTTAGACCATAGAGTGCTTTCCTTAGATTGCATACATAACCTGGTTTGTCCTTATCTTCATAACCTAGTGGTTGAGCCATGTACACTTCTTCAGAGATCCATCCATTTAGGAATGCATTCTTAACATCTAACTGATATAGGTTCCAATTCTTAGAAGCAGTAGCACTTATCGAAATCCTGATTCTTGGCATCTTAGCCACAAGTGAAAATGTCTCCTCATAATCCACTTCATGGGTTTGAGCAAACCCATTTGCCACTAGCCTTGCTTTGTACCTGTTTATAGAACCATCTGAAGTCTTCTTGATTTTATATATCCACCTCGATCCTATTACCTTCATACTTGGCTTCTTGGGAACCAAATCCCAAGTGTTGTTTTCCTAAAGTGCTTCAATTTCTTCCTACATAGATTCTCTCCATTCTTCCTTCTCATTGGCTTCTTCAAATGAAGAAGGCTCTTCTACCATATATTCTTTAGTGATGTACACTGAATGCTTGGTGACTAATGATGTGTCATAGCCATACCTTATGGGTTTTTTACTCTCCCTTTGAGATCTTCTGAGTTCTTGATTGGAGGACTCTAGAATGTCTTCCAATTGCTTGAACTTGGTCTTACCCTTTGACTTCCAAGCCTTGAATTCAATCTGCTATTCATCCTTTGAGTTGATATCTTCTAGTATTTGTTGATCTTCTTGAGTGAGGGTTGGAAAATCACTTTCCAAGTCATAAGGTAACTTGATCTTCCTGCAATCATCTTCAAACCATGAATTATTTTCATCAAACACCACATCCCTACTAACTGTAAAACCTTTGTTAGTGGGATTGTACAACCTATATGCCTTCTGGTTTCGATCACAACCAATGAATATACAATTTTCATCTTTTGGATCTAGCTTCCCTCTAATATGTGAGGGAATATGTGCATAAGTGTTATATGGAGTAACCCTTTGGGAGAGGTGTGCCTGAACCACCTCTTAACTTACTTAGATAGCTTCACACATGAGTGCCATGTGGCACCCATGTGTAGAGCCATAGGGGACTCATTTAATTATGGAAAGAGAGAGTGAGATTATCTGGGAATATGTACACGGCTCGGCGGCAGATTGAGCATCATACTCCGTGTAGGATTTGTAGGTCTTGTCAATCAAGGATGAACCCATCTTGGGAATAGTGTGAAGTAGAGAGGGGCATCAAAAGAAGGGCTTCATCGAGAGACATCAGAGAGTACAACACTGGCATCAGAGCCCAGGGGATGGTTGTAGACGGCCCACATGGATGGAGCGAGTGAACACACCTATCGAGGCGCCAACAGGCCCATGGACGAAAGGACAGCCGACGAGGGACCTCCCCCATCTCTCCTCTCTCTCTTCCCTCCCTCTTGGATGGGACTAAGAGCTTTGAAGCTCTTTATTTATACTATGACTTGTCCCTCTATAGCCCCTATGTGGGATAAGTGAGCACGCCATCGACCTCCTTTCAGTCTTCTTCGAATTTGCAACCATTTCAAGCTTGTGGCTAGAGAAAATTCGAGTTCTTTTTTAATTTTTGGGGAACAAAATCCATGATTTGGATATAGACTGTGGAAGAATAATGATGCACTTATGTACTATGGGCTATGGACAAGGGCTATGGGTCATGGGTTTTTCTTGAAAAGCTTCAGCTCCTCAATTTTGAGCTTCTCTAAGTCATCCTTCCATGAAGATTAGCTTTTCCACTTCCTACTTGTGACATACCTAGCTTCTCCGCACCATAGCTTCCTCATACGATATCCGATTTCAAAAATTTTGGTCATGTTACGAAGATAACTCCTAACTTCACTAAAGACCATTGATGTTGGATTTGGACGAGATTTGGTCAACCAAAATCTCTCTACAACACTTCAGTAGGAACTAGGCGGCCACTTTCGGGCCTAGTTTTTTATCATTTGGTGTCCAAATTCACTTTTTTCACTTGGGATAGCATTATATCTTTGAAGTACAGGTACTGGGCTATATTTCTTGGACTAGCAAGGACTGTTGAGTCTCAAAAGTTGTTCAGTTTCACTGAGTTTGCCCATTTGGGGCTATTGCTACATGATTTTGGCATTGTTCTTGTTGGTTTTTGGTGATTAGACTCTAGAGATTACTAGGAAAGATACTTCTCTTCCTAGTAAACATAAAGGAGAGAGCTCTAGGGAAGCTCCCCTCCTGAAAGACTTGAAGCCACCTACCTTTATGGGGGATGAACGAGATAGGAATAAGGATGCAATCTACAATCTTTTACAAAATTTGCATGATTTGCATCAATTGAAGGGCACCCCACCAGAGTACCATGTGCTAGAGGCAAGTCTCTCCCTCGGCATGCATGCTTACAAATGGTGGATGAGTCTTAAGGAGGCAAACTCTATCCCTACTGATTGGAATCAGTTTGAGACTCTTTTTCTAAAAGAGTTTCTTCCTGAGAATGAAGAAGAGAGGAATTGGGATGAGTGGGATAGGATTACCCACAGAGGTAGGCCTCTTACGGTCTACTTATCCCACTATAGAGAGATCATTTTGAAACTTAAGGGCTTAGATGATTTCCAGAAGACCAGAGGGTTTGTTAGGGGCTTAGATAAGGTCATAAAGAGGGAAGTCAGAAGGAATGCACCTAAGACATTTGAGGAGGCAATCAAGTATGCACAGATCTAAGAGGACCATAATTGTTCTTAATACACTCCTATGGAGACGGATCAGCCCCTCAAGCCTCTTAGTACGACTAAATTCAAGAAGAAGTTGCCATTTGGAAAAAACAAAGTTCTTATCAAAAAACAAAGATCACAAGGACCTAGGTTATCCACTGATCAGTTTGAGAGGGCCAAAAGAGATAACCTGTGTTTTAGGTGTTTGTCTCTTAGCCATTCACAGTGGAACTGTCCACTTAAAAAGGGGGAAGAAAAGAAGAAGGGACTAGAGACTAGTTTGGCCCCTAAAAAGGGCAAAAAGGTGGTCCACCTAGTGTAGGACCTTCCTATTCATGGCAGCTCTAGCTGCAACGGATTGGAGGTGATGCATGAGGATATAGAGCACACCTATTGTTTGACTCAGTCATTGTGGTCACAGCAGTTTGGACCACATGACCTAGTTAAACTCCATGGTAGTGTGTACGGGACCAAGGCGCGGGTCATGATAGATGACTTTGCCACTCATAATTTTATTAACTATGCTTTGGTCAAGAAATTAAAGACTACCCAGTAGCCTAATGCACATAAATACATAGTATCTATGATGCAAGGGCAAGATAAGAGGATATGGGATACTATGGTATCCAATTTGGAAGTCAAGATACAGGACTACACAGATTATATGGACTTCCAAATCATGAATATGGAGAGGACAGACCTTGTGTTAGGAAGAGAGTGGCTATGGGGGTTGGGAGACACAAGTAAATGTAGCTATCAAAACAAAACACTTGAATTTGAAAAGAATGGAAGTAAAGTTTGTATTCAGGGAGAGAGAGAGAGAGAGATGTACCTAGTGCACCTCTCATTTCATCATTAGAGTTGTATAGTCTTTGTTGTTCTCAGCATGTATAGGAGATGTTTTTATTGTATAGTCATGATATGGAGCATTGTATAGACAGCTCATCTAATGTATATTTTCATGCTAGGAATGTAAATATGGACAAGACTTTCTACTATTCTTTTTTGCAAGATTGTGTGGTTAAAAGTTTTAAGGATCTTATGTTTGAGAATAGAAATGTTTTCCCGCTGACTTACCTAGAGGGCTACCACCTGAGAGAGGGGACATTGACCATGCGATTGAGGTTGTTACTAACACTAACCCTATTTGTAAGCCACCTTATAGGCTTAGTGTTTCTCAGCATGAGGAGGTTGAGAGGCAATTGTAGGATTATTTAGATAAGGGCTTCATTAAACCTAGTAACTCACCTTGGGCATCACCAATGCTCCTAGTTAAAAAGAAAGATGGCCCTATGAGACTATGTATAGATTATAGAGCACTTAATAAGGTAACTATCAAAAATAGATTTCCAATGCCTAGATTGGAAGATCTATTTGATCACTTACATAAAGCTAGGTATTTTACCAAGCTTGATCTTAGATCAGGATATCATCAGATTAGGATTAGGGTAGAGGATGTCCCTAAGACTGCATTTAGGACTAGATATGGGCATTATGAGTTTTAGGTGATGCCTTTTGGTCTCACCAATGCTCCTTCCACTTTCGTGAAGCTCATGAATAGTGTTTTACGGCCTTATCTAGGACATTTTGTAGTAGACTTTTCGGATGACATTCTAATCTATAGTGCATCAGAAAAGGAGCACTTGGAACACTTAAGAAAAGTGTTTCCAATGCTAAGGGAAAATTCACTCTTTGCTAAGGAGTCAAAGTGTGAATTTTTCAAGACTGAGGTTAGATACCTTGGGCATATAGTCTCCTAGGATGGAATCCAGATGGATATAAAAAATTAAGGGCTATTATGAAATGGCCACATCCAAAGAACCTAGAAGAGCTACAGATCTTCCTAAGTTTATCAAGTTTCTATCGAAGATTCATTAAGAATTATGCCAAAATTGTTGTCCCAAGGGAAAGGGAAAGCCTTTCATTGGGGAGACGAACAGAAGCAAATTATGGAGAAATTAAAAGTAGCAATTGCTACAGCTCCACTTTTACACATAGTAGATCCAACAAACCCTTTGTGGTTGAGACTGACGCAAGTGACTTTGCCATAGGAGCGGTTTTAGTTCAGGATGCTCGACCATTAGCTTTTGAGAGTAAGAAACTAGAACCGGCTCTGAAGAATTACTCTGTCTATGAGAAGCAATTGTATGCAACTGTCCATGCTTTGAAGAGGTGGCATCATTATTTATATGGTGCCAAAGTTACGATAGTGTTTGATCAAGAGAGCATTAAGTGGCTCTCTAATCAAAGAAACCTTAAAGGTCTTAAGGCCCGATGGGCAGAGACCCTTCAAGAGTTTGATTATGAGCTTAGGTATAGGAAGGGAAAGTTTAATGTAGTGGCTGATTCGCTTAGCCGCATGCCTATGCTCAATGGAATGAGTTTTACTCAGATCACTAGTGAGCTACTTGATTCCATTAGACGTAAATGTAGGCTTGATCCTGCATATTCTGAGATTTGGGAAGCCATAGAAAATGGGGATCGTGATATATGGGTTTCCAGTGAGGACGGAGTATCGACGGGTACTCAAGAAGGATTCAAATGGAAAAACTACAATGTCCATGATGGTTATCTGTTATATAAAGGTAAGGTGTGTGTCCCTAGAGATATTGAGATGAGATGGCATATTTTGTATGAGTGTCATGACACACCTAGTGCGGGACACCCAGGAGTTAACAAGACTTATGATCTTGTTAAGAGGCAGTTTTATTGGCCTTGACTTCATAAGGACCTCCTAGAGTATGTGCTTAAGTGCACTAAATGCCAGGTCAACAAAGCTGAGAGATTGAGGATTGGAGGACTACTCCACCCATTGGATATTCCTAATGGGAAGTCGGAGAGTATCTCCATGGACTTTAAAGTCAGATTACCTAAGACACAGAGAGGGCATGACTCAGTCTCAGTAATTGTGGATAGGTTAACCAAATTGGCTAGGTTTATTCTGACACATACTACAGTGAAGACACCAGAGTTGGCTAGACTCTTTGTAGAGAACCTATACCGGTTATATGGTCTTCCTTTAGGCATAGTTTCTGATCGGGATAGGAACTTTACTAGCCACTTTTGGAGAGCGGTCTTCAAAAGGTTGGATACGAAACTTAGCATGAGTACAGCCGAGCATCCACAGTCGGATGGGCAAACAGAAAGGGTTAACCAAATCCTAGAGGATATGCTTTGAGCATATGTGAATGAAAGGCAAACTAATTGGGAAGAGTACTTACCTATAGTAAAGTTTTCATAGAATAGTGCCAAGCACTCTTCCACTGGGCATAGTCCATTTATGCTTATGTATGGGTTTCATCCAAGAGCTCCTTATGCAGTAGGCTTGCAGAATGGGAAAGTTCAAGCTGCAAAGGACTTCTTGGAAGAAATGAATGATATGCTTAGGCTTGCTAAGGACAGCATTAGGAGAGCTCAGGATAGAGCTAAAGCCTATGCTGACCCTCAAAGAAGAGACATCAACTTTGAGGTAGGAGAGCAGGTCTATCTTAGAGTTCCATCTAGGTCTGAAACCATGAAGACGGGACCTTGTCCAAAATTATCTCCTAGGTATTGTGGACCTTTCCAAATACTTAAGAGAATAGGAAAGCTGGCTTACCAGTTCCAACTTCAAGAGAATAGTCAAATCCATCCAGTTTTTCATGGTAGCCGGCTTAAGAAAAGGCTGGGTGAATCTGACAACCTCATTCCAGATAGTGAGGTAATTGAGCCTATTTCTGTTCAATCTATTCCACATGAGCTTGAGAGCATACTACGCACTCGAGAGAAATGGACGAAAAGTCACTTGTATAAAGAGTGTCTAGTAAAGTGGAAAGATAGTTCAAAAGATAGTGCCACATGGGAGCGGGTTAGCACCCTTCAGAGATGGTTTCCCAGCTTTAGATTACCTTTCCAAGGGTCTTCTTAAGGGGAAGGATATGGGGAAACAACGCGGAGACATGACCATGTATTTTAATACATGGGGATTTAGTGGGAGTACTATTCCGTTGATTATCTCTTTCTTTTAGGCCTTCAAGTACCATTTTTTAGGACAAAAATGGAGTTAAGGGGAGGGAAATGTTACATGGAGTAACCCTTTGGGAGAGGTGTGAACCACCTCTTAACTTATTTAGATGGGTTCACACATGAGTGCCATGTGGCACCCATGTGTAGAGCCATAGGGGACTCATTTAATTATGGAAAGAGAGAGTAAGATTATCTGGGAATATGTATGTGATTGTGTGGGAGATCGAGCATCGTACTCCATGTAGGATTTGGAGGTCTTGTCAGTCAAGGACAAACCCCTCTTGGGAATAGTGTGAAGTACAGAGCGGCATCAAAACAAGGGCTTCATCGAGAGACATCGGAGAGTAAGTGCTCTCTCCTTTATGTTTACTAGGAAGAGAAGTATATTTCCTAGTAATCTCTAGAGGAATAGGAGGGTTTCTCTTTCCTTCCTAGTTAGGAAAGAGGTGACACTCGTCTCAAGTGAGATCATTTGAGACTTTAGCTGCTGAATGAGAGATGTGATGCTACCAAGATCTCTCTCTAATTTAAGGGTTTGCTCTTTCAAGTCTATGAGATGATCATGAGTGACAAACTCATCTAGAAGTTCCTCATATCTATACTCTTCTTGCTGAGGCTCTTTCTCTTCTAAGTTTTCTTCTACTTCCTGCCCTAATTCTACTTCTTCCATTCTAGAATCACGATCCTCTAATTGCTCTTTAGATGGAGAAGTGTGTTCAACTACTTGTTTCCCTTTAGATTCCATGTTTTACTTCCCTTCCCCCGTTTGCTAACTAGAGTATGTGAAAATGAATGGAAGTAAAGTTTAAATATGCAAGAAGAAGAGAAATATATCACAAGAGCACTTCCCTATTACAAAATGAAACTTCGGAAGCAAAATCCAAGTGATCCTTGAAGCTTTAGGTCACTGATTTTGAATCCTCACCAAACCCAAATGAAAATTGGCAATGTCTGGTTGGTCCGGAGAGATTCTAATCACCAAAAACCAACAAGAACAATGCCAAAATCACGTAGCAATAGCCCCAAACGGGCAAACTGAGTGAAATTGAACAACTTTTGAGATTTGAGAGTCCTCGCCAATCCAAGAAATATAGCCCAACACCTATATTTCAAAGATATAATGCTATCCCAAGTGAAAAAAGTGAATTTGGACACTAAATGATGAAAAACTAGGCTCGAAAGTGGCCGTCTAGTTCCTGTTGAAGCGCTGCAAAGAGATGTTGGTTGACCAAATCTCGTCCAAATCCAACATCAATGCTCTTTGAGCGAAGCTTAGGATCTTCGTAACATGACCAAAATTTTTGAAATCGGATATCGTATGAGAAAGCTATGGTGTGGAGAAGTTGGGTATGTCACAAGTAGGAAGTGGAAAAGCTAATCTTCATGGAAGGATGACTTAGAGAAGCTCAAAACTGAGGAATTGAAGCTTTTCAAGAAAAACCCATGACCCATAGCCCTTTTCCACATCCCATAGTAGATAAGTGCATCATTATTTTTCCACAATATATATCCAAATTTTGTTCCCCCCAAAATTAGAAAAAAAAACTCGAATTTTCTCTAGCCACAAGCTTGAAATGGTTGCAAATTTGAAGAAGACTGAAAGGAGGTTGATGGCGTGCTCACTTATCCCACATAGGGGCTATAGAGGGACAACTCATAGTATAACTAAAGAGCTTCAAAGCTCTTACTCCCATCCAAGAGGGAGGGAAGAGAGAGAGGAGAGATGGGGGAGCTCCCTCGTCAGCTGTCCTTCCGTCCGTGGGCCTATTGGCGCCGCGATAGGTGTGTTCACTCGCTCCGTCCGCGTGGGCCATCCACCACCTACCTTTACGGGGGATGATGGACATAGGAATAAGGATGCAATCTACACTTTTTTACAAAAGTGGCATGATTTGCATCAATTGAAGGGCACCCCACCAGAGTACCATGTGCTAGAGGCGAGTCTCTCCCTTGGCCCACGTGCTTACAAATGGTAGATGAGTCTTAAGGAGGCGAACTCTATCCCTACTGATTGGACTCAATTTGAGACTCTTTTTCTAAAAGATTTTCTTCCTGAGAATGAAGAAGAGAGGAATTGGGATGAGTGGGACAGGATTACCTAGAGAGGTAGGCCTCTTACGGTCCACTTATCCCACTATAGAGAGATTATTTTGAAACTTAAGGGCTTAGATGATTTCCAGAAGAACACATGGTTTGTTAGGGGATTAGATAAGGCCATAAAGAGGGAAGTTAGAAGGAATGATCCTAAGACGTTTGAGGAGGTGATCAAGTATTCAGAGATCTATGAGGACCATAACCATCCTCAATACACTCCTATGGAGACGGATCAGCCCCTCAAGCCTCTTAGTACGACTAAATTCAAGAAGAAGTTGCCATTTGGAAAAAACAAAGCTTTTATTAAAAAACAAAGATCACAAGGGCCTAGGTTATCCACAGATCAGTCTGAGAGGGCCAAAAGAGAGAACCTCTGTTTTAGGTGTTTGTCTCCTAGCCATTCACAGTGGAACTGTCCACTCAAAAAGGGGGAAGAAAAGAAGAAGGGACCAGAGACTACTATGGCCTCAGAAAAGGGTAAAAAGGTGGTCCAGCTAGTGCAGGCCCTTCCTATTCATGGCAGCTCTAGCTGCAAGGGAGTGGAGGTGATGCATGAGGATATAGAGCACACCTATTGTTTGACTCAATCATTGTGGTCACAGCAGTTTGGACCACATGACCTAGTTAAACTCCATGGTAGTGTGTATGGGACGAGGGTGCGGGTCATGATAGATGACTCTGCCACTCATAATTTTATTAACTATGCTTTGGTCAAGAAATTAAAGATTCCCCGGCATCCTAGTGCACATAAATACATAATATCTATGATGCAAGGGCAAGATAAGAGGATATGGGATACTATGGTATCCAATTTGGAAGTCAAGATACAGGACTACACAGATTATATGGACTTCCAAATTATGAATATGGAGAGGACAGACCTTGTGTTAGGGAGAGAGTGGCTATGGGGGTTGAGAGACAGACTTAAACGCAACTATCAAAACAACACACTTGAATTTGAAAAGAATGGAAGTAAATTTTGTATTCACGGAGAGAGAGATGTACCTAGTGCACCTCTCATTTCATCATTAGAGTTGTATAGTCTTTGTTGTTCTCAGCATGTACAGGAGATGGTTTTATTGTATAGTCATGATATGGAGAATTGTATAGACAGCTCATCTGATGTATATTTTCATGCTAGGAATGTAAATATGGACATGACTTTCTACTATTCTTTTTTGCAAGAGTGTATGGTTAAAAGTTTTAAGGATCTTATGTTCGAGTATAGGGATGCTTTTCCCATTGACTTACCTAGAGGGCTACCACCTGAGAGAGGGGACATTGATGATGCCATTGAGGAAGACTTGCCCGACATTTTCGGGGTGCTTGAGAGTGCAGACCAGAGAGCAAAGATACGAAGATATCTCATGATTGAAAAAATTAATAACAATGAAACTTTGTAGCTACAAAGTAGACAGTATGGTGATTCTATAGTACTTTAAATTACATCAAACGAACAACCATGCACTAAGAACAAGGTCTGAGAAGTTCACTATCCTGAGATGGTCATAGCAGAGAAGTGAAGTAGAGATATGACCAATGTGTATGTATTAAATCACATAGTAATACAATGTCATTGGCAATGTTCATTTGCACAATGTGAGGGTAGTGAAGTGGCTATGAGATGAGCACACTAATCAGTTAAGTCCCTCTCAATTGATCTCTCTAATCGGGCTTCCTAATCAGCTCACTCATGCGAGTTTTTTTATCCTTTTGATAATTGAAGTTGGAGCCAAGCTTTGAATTCAAATTCAAAGTCTCACCTAAAAGTAATTCCTAGACTTTAGGCTTTATTCTTTCATATATTTTCCATCAAGATTCAAGATTTTATTCCCCCTAACTCCTCGTGAAATTAGTGCATCTAACATATGCACTTTTTTTTTTGGAGTACAATGAATTGGAAAGACACACACACCCGATCTCATTAGGTAGAGGCACCCATCTTGGGGAACTTCATGGAATCCCATCTTTAGAAACTCATGGATATGTCCAGCCAAGATTTGAACTCAAGACTTCCTCCTTGAGACTCAAAGCATCAACCACTAGGCTATGGGTAAAAATAATTGACTTTTAGAAGGGAGTGATCATATGTGACTATATGAAGTACATGCTAATTATCCAAGTATGTAGGCTTGGACTCTTGCACCAACAGAGTGAACCACTAAGAGAATGGGTATTCATAGGTCAACAAAGCTCCATGTGGACGAGGGCTAAAGAGTTCCTAGATCTTGTGGAAGCCTCCTTGGGAATGGGAGCCCTACGTTGCTTGCCTTGGGTGCAAGCTTGGCAGAAATCCTTGACTTGCCCGATATTGGGTAATCATTTAACTATCTGAGAGGAGGAAATCCTTGGTAAATATGAAGTGTGACCATACCTTTGATGCCACAAACTGGAAAGTGACTCCTTAGATAGAAAGCAAGAGAGTTTGTAGAGCCGTTTTTCTTCTACGCCTTGTGCGATGATGTCTTGGGTCTTAGGGTCAATCACCCTAATTGAAGCGTTATCAAGTAGCACTTGTTTATCGTGATCAGTGATGGCCTTGACTGATAGTAAAATCATGCATAAATTAGGAACAAATAAGACATTGGATAATGATTTGCCCTCCCCTCAGTCATCGGTGATTTGTACTTTGCCTTTCCCTTTGATGGGTAGGCTCTTGTTATTGCCTAGGTAAACTTTGCCAGTATGTTCCTCAATCTCTTGAAAAGAATCCCGATCCTTACACATGTGCGATGTCACTTCATTTTCAAAGATCCATTCTTGAGATGAACTAGAAGTTACTAGGGCATTGGCCTCTGTGGAAATAAACAGGTCTTCACTAGAATAGTGAGACCTATGCTGAGATGTTTTTGATGGGTTCTTGGAACTAAAAGGCTTCGATGTATGCTTCTTCTTGTAGCAAAATTTTCCCAAGTGCCCTGTTTTTTCACAAAAATTATAGCTAAACTTCTTCATTGAAGTGTTGGAACCTTGCTTTGGTTTATTGCTAGTATTATGACTCGCATTTTTGCCCTTGTGAAAGGGTGCCTTCACCTTCATGGCTGTCTCTTATGAGGAAGTTGACTTTGCTCGTGAGACGTGGAGGAGCAAAAGTCAACAAACCTCTTCCCAAATTAGAACTTGACCTCTATTATACAGAGTGGTCACAAATGTTTCATAGGACCTAAGAAGTTTGTTGAGAAATCTTATAGCCATGTCTTCACTTGAACTTTATCATCCACAAAGTGCTAACTTGCATTGATAATCTTCAAATTGGGCTATCACTTTGGTGATGGTTTCTTGTGGATGTATAGTGAGATTGTGAAACTCGGCCTCTAGAGTATAAATCTTACAAGGTGTTCTATCTTCATATAGATTTGCAAGAGTACCCCAAGCTTCTTTCGAAGTCTTACATGCAGTGATGTGACCCCTTTGTCAATTCATCACATGTGAGGAGAAGTTGGCCTAATGCTCACTTGTCCTTTAATTCCATATATTCCAAGCTCCTAGATCGCTATCCTTATGAGGCTTTTGTTCTCTTCCTTTGACTACCTTGTACAACAAGTTTGTATAGAGGTAGGCCCTAATAGTTTCCTTCCATAGGTTATAATCTGTGCCATTTATTCTTTCATCTTTTGCCAATGAATATCGGCGTAAAGGAGGGTAAATATAATTGACTTGAGGATGTTGTGTTTGAAATCGTTGACATTATCCTTATTGAAATGAAGTTACCACACTTGGGATAAAAAACGGTTCACAAAGTTGAGTTGGGGTAGGGGTGGGGGGGGGGGGGGGGGGGGGGGGTTTAGAGTAGTCCTACACTTGCATAGAAAATTAAGTGAACATCTTGGAGAGGGGGGCTTAGAATAGCCCTACACTGGATAATGCGAGAGAGGCACCTTGGAGGGGGGGCTTAGAATAGACCTATGCTTGCACAAAAATCGAGATGAATCAATGTGAGAGGAGGGCTTTGAGTAGCATGTTGCACAAAGATGGTCTTAGAATAGGCTTTGGAACTCAAGAACTTTGTGGGTGGGCTTAGACTAGCCTCCAACCCACAAGCGCACACACACGCACACTATCTTCTTCTTATTTTGAGTGTACAAAGTCGGGCACTTAGTGCCAAATAGGGTGCCAATGTTAGGGTTGAAACCCTTAGGAAAGTACAAAAAATGATGAGTCCTCCCAAGATAATGGGATTGAAGAATTTAGAATTTAGTGTGTGACTGCAAACTCTTTGCCAAATAATTAAGGTAAGCTTTAACGATTCTTGTACAATTGCTTTGTAGATTCGTGTGGGTGATTCGTATGTGAATGGTAGAGGCCAAGCTTTATGATGGAACCTTGAATGTCTTCGTGGCACGTCTAATTACCTTGTCACAATGTGTGCCTTCAATCAAGGAGATTCCACGTGCATTGCTTATTCTTTTTGTCACACTAAAGGTCAGCTGATCAAACTGACAGAACTGTTATGCTAATAGCTATGAGATATATGAGTATATCACGTGGACGATCGGTGACTATCCAGTGGCCAAGAATTGCAGTCTATTAGATAGACTTTGATGTGGATTGGTCCGTTCTTCGTGAGTTTCTAAAAATGGCGCATTAGATATTCATTCCACGTCATATCTTATGTAAAAAAACTTGTTCGAGCCTCCCTCTGTATGTGATTGATGCAAATGCACTGTAGGATATGTGGTTGATCCAAAACCATGTGCTTGCTACTATGCAATTGTGTCTAACAACATCACGTGGATAGCCCAGATGAGGAGTTCTGGCGCTCTCATTCTCTCTCATTGCTTGCATCCGGCCTAATGAGCATTGAATATAGCCAATCCTCGAGGTTTTTGAATAAGTGCCATGGCATCCATCTCCGCTTCTTTGGTTGTTCATGCTCCAATTGAGGTGTCAACCTCCTACAGAGAGGAGACCAAGAGCACTACTTCTGAATGCTCCTTTTGTTGCTCAATCTGCATCACCAAAGGAAGCTTTGTATGCTCTAATGCTTGGAACATAGCATAGATTTGGAGGAGAAATAGTGATCCCGAGTACAACACCTCAACAGGAGGAGGCAGAGATAGCATTCACTTTCCCTCTCTCTCTCTCTCTCTCTCTCTCTCTCTCTCTCTCTCTCTCTCTCTTCAATGATTTCTCTTGGAAGGGATTAGCGTAGAGCTCTGTAGCTTCAATGTATCTCCCTCCTCATTAGCCCACACATCGTCAACAAGACCAAGTCAAGCTTGTTGCCTTCAACTACTCGAGACTAATCACCGTTTCTAATTCGGAACTCTTCATGGACTGCCTATGAGGCATTATCATTTCCTCTGTGATGAAGGTTAAACATTGAGCAAGAAAATGTAGAGATGTTATGGGAACTAGACGACTACAGAGATGAGAATTGTTGTATAGGCAGTTTAGAATAGCCTATTGTTGTGTAGTAGTGAGACAGGGAGACCCGAGAGATTATATTATGGCTACCTTGAAATGGCTTTCCAATGCTTGAAAATGATTGTTTCACACATGATGCGTACATAGAAGCAGTACTATGTCGGTAGAAATATCTTTCTCTACTCGTTTTCGTGAATACTTGCCTATGGATATCGTGGTTGTGCCAGATAGAACATGCACATGCAAATTACATCTCTTAGATACACAGATGCATGGTCTAAATTGTTGATGACATGATTGCTCCTACATCATCTACATTTGTATCTTCGTGAGTGCATCTCATTTGTATCTAGGAGGCAATACATTTCTAGTTTATTTTTATTTTTATATTGTATTTCCTTTGTATTTGGGTACCTTGCCATTTGCTTCTACCATTGTATTCATTCTCCTTTGAGGGGAATTATCCCACATGAGATGTACTTTGGAGAGACCCTCCAAATCTATATAAGGAGGGCCTCTCCCCCCATTTGTACTTGGTTAGGAGCTTGAGGATCCTACTCACACTCTTTCTTTTGTGAGTACACTCTTCTTTTCATTTTGTTTCTGCATGTGTACTCTCTACATGGTATCAGAGTGTTGGGTGGAGGTCTTGGTGGTGCGTTTGGTGCTGATTTTTGTGGTGGTGGTGGTGCTTTACTTTGGTGGTGTGCTTTCTCCCCATTGAGAGAAGCCTTTTGCCATCAACTTTTGGGACACATCTTGCCCATTTTCCCACCCTTTCTCCCCATTTTCCCTCCCTCCCACCCTTTCTTCCCATTTTCCCTCCCTCCCACCCTTACTCTTGGCATTCTTTGATTATTTACGATCTGTTTTGTGGTCAATTTTTGAAGCATTGAGCTTGCATCTCATTTGTTTTGGAGTGTTTATAAACATTGTAACAAATCTCATTTTCCATTTTCTTTAATTTGTAATGTGATAATCTAGTGGTTTTCTCTACATCGAATGTTCAAATCTTGACCTTCCATATCTGTGTATTATGTCCGTGTTTGCATGGTATTCGAAGTGCAAGCTTCTCATGTGCCATTGAGCATAGAGATATGTGAGAGTGGTATTCTTCGACGAAAAGCCACCTACACTCTTGCTCCACCTCTTGCTTTAGTGCATTGCTCATGGACAAAATCCAATACTGTAACAATTCTACTACACCATTCTATCTGTGTGTGCCACATTTTTAGAGAGAGAGAGATCAGGAAAGAAGCTATGAATTCAAAGAAGGGGCATACATCAAGTTTTACAACACACAGTAGTTCGTGCAGTCTCTATTTGGTAGGTTGAACGTGCAACTACCCTCCGTGGTGCCGAGCTACCTTTTGGACAAGCAGTACCATACAGTGCAGGGGTTGTTAGACTCTGTTCATCAATTACAATACTCTTGATCTCTGGTATAGAGGAAAGGGCAGCAACAAACTAAAATAGAAAGAGAGAGAGAGAGAGAGGTATAGAGAGCATTGCTCTTATCTTTGTGGTTCTCCAGCTCCAGCACTTTGAGAGGATCCTGGTGCATGAAGATAGAGAGCAAGAGAGAGATAGAAGAACCTCTTTTCTTAAGTTCAAAGGTGCCTACACCTCTGCATACCCGAATTCACACTAGCTCTCTCACAAGACATAGAAAGCAAGAGGATTGCTCATCCATACTTCATCTTCTCTGTGATGCAACCAGAGAGAGAGGAAGAGAGAGAGAGAGAGAGAGAGAGAGAATGCATATCTCATCTCTCTGAATGCCATCTTTCGGATATAGCTGCATATAGATGGCTGGATAATTCTATGCCTGTAGCAGTTGAATCTTCAAACATACTCTCCTGCTTCATCGTGAGCCAAACAATTTTGAGGCATCGTCAACTGAGTGCAAATGTAGGCCACATTGGGAAGCTCTCAATTCTTTTAGGATAGTCATTAGTCCTTGAAGGACTCCCTAGTTGTCAGGTCTAAAGCACAGTTGGTGGTATAAAGAAAATAAAGCCTGATTCCACCTGCAACTTTTGTCACAGAAAGAACCACAATGCAAGGATGTCAAAGGAGAGAAAGACAGAAAAATAAAGAGTTGTACCAAATCTATCTAACCCTGCTCGTGCCTTGTTTCTATCTATGGTAGGCAGTGGGCACTAAGCAGTTCTGTTGAATGACTTAATTAATGATGTTTTCTTTGGTTGATTCATGTGATTCAATGACTTCACATAGCTATATCTTTCTCTATCTGTTTGTGTCTTAGCTTTTAGCTTTTCAGCACTAGTCAAGACAGATTCTCATGTAGATTTAATGACATCATCGTTGATGCTTCAAGACCCTATTTCATATAGGTCTATCGTGCACTTGACAGGGAGAGATTAGGATACATAATATTTGATTTTCTTGTATCAATGCTACTTGAATGCACCTCCACATGGATTTCAAACAAAATTAGCTTATCTCAAAATAAAACCTCATAAGGGTAAGATTGAGCATTGAGTACCCTTTGTGACTAAATTGCACATCTTTTAAAAGAACTCATCCTTCAATGAGGTTCATCCCTCACTATACCCCTACTTTGATCACTTTGTATCCTCAAAAAGGGCTTTATTTTTAGGGTATCACACCTCTATTTTGCACACTTTTGGCACTAAGGATTCCTCTTTGTACTCTCCCTCATTAAAAGGGTTATTTTGTACTTTCCCAATGACTTTAACCCCAACATTGGCACCTTATTTGGCATGAAGTGCCCACTTTTGTACCATCAAGCATATAAGAAGAGGAGTATTGTGTGTGTGCCTAGGGAGGCTACTATAAGCCCCTGAATGTGACTTTTTTTGTGTACAACAGGCTAATCTAAGCCCTCGTCGTGTTGCATCGACTCGTCTCTCTCGCATTCTCTAGTGCAGGGCTATTCTAAGCCCCCCCATCTCCAAGGTGCCTACTTCATTTTTGGTGCAAGTGTAGGGCTACTCTAAGCCCCCCACCGCTACCCCAACTCAGTTTTGTGAATAAATTTTTCTCACAAGTGTGGTCACTTCATTTCAACAGCGAAAATGTCGACAATTTCAAAAATGCCACATTGTCATGTCAATTATATTTACCCTCTTTTATGCCAATATTTATGCCAAAGGATGAAAGGCTAAATGGAACTAACTACAACCTATGGAAGGATATAATTAGGGCATATCTCTATACAAATCTATTGTACGAAGTAGACGAAGGTACTAAATGAGAGCCTGACAAAGAAACTGACCTAGGCGCTTGGAATATATGGAATGTAAAGGAGAATCGAGGATTAGGCCAACTTCTCCTAACATGTGATGAACTGATAAAGGGTCACATCACTGCATGTCAAACTTCCAAAGAAGCTTGTGATATTCTAGCCAATTTGTATGAGGACAAAACACCTTCTAGGATTTATACTCTAGAAGCAGAATTCCACAATCTCACTATACATCCACAAGGCACTATCACAAAAGTGATTGCCCAATTTGAAGATTATCAATGCACGTTAGCACTTTGTGGATGACAAATTTCCAGTGAAGACATGGCTATAAGATTGCTTAACAAATTTTCTAAGTCCTAGGAAACATTCGTGACCACTTTGTATAATACAGTTCGGAATCTGGACCAATGTAAAAGCTAACAAAATTTGAGGGGTCCCCACATGGTGCAAAAGATGCCTTTGTGGCATGGAAGACTTGGGACACCTCTACTATTCGTGCCCCAAATCTATATCGGTCTAGCAGACCCTTGAGAGAATCATGTTACACGGACAAATAAACTAGAAGCAACCTTTGCGGGGTGAAGCAATCGGATGTTCCTCAACATTGTGGAATGCTATAAGAGGGGAGACTCTATGGATAATATTGAAAGAGAGGTGTGCAATCACCTTTGGAAGCCCTCCTAAAGAATGGTCAATTTCTTCCTACAGAGTAACAAGATCAAAACTAAGTGGGCCCCACAAGAGGGGGACGAGAGGCTTATAAACCTTCTTTGTGAAATTCTCTAGTAATCTATAAACAACAACAACCCTTGCTTCGTGGGATACAAGAGATCCCATGAGTGCTAAACCAGTTCACTTGTATGTTTTTTTCTCTCGCTTTGTCTTGTTCTCCCTCTTAGGAGGGCAAAGGCATGCATTCTTACAGGGCCTAGAGCGTGAAATCGTGCGACTGGAGCTGAGCTCGCTATATTTTTGTTTATCGTGCGGCTCGCTATATTTTCAAACGATTACGCAAGACCCACATAACATCGTGCCTACAAAAGGACGCCATATTCTCAAGCAGTGGGCAGTGGCGCATGAGCGGAAGATTCTGTTGTGTTTCAAAAATTTTTATTTTTATAACAAACCAGAACTTTGCGAATCGCGATCCCAAAAAAAGCATGCTTTCTCCATAAAAATTGAGAATTCAAAAAGCTTTGTCGGTTTTTTTTAATTCTCCCCGGCTTCAAAAAGTCATGAGCCCGAATAGGATTTCAAAACTTCCCAGTTAAACGACATCCTCATGAAAGCTCTAGAAATCATGTTAGCACAAAGACAACACAAGTTCTTTTTTGCTTAGTGAGCTAAAAGAAGGGAAGAGGGGGAGGGGGGCGGGTGCCAGTGTTTAAATTTGATGCCCAAAATGGGCATCAAATGGTGGTTTGGGCATCAAAGGATGCCCACATTTTAGGTTCGGGCATCCCAAGGGATGCCCATATTTAAGAGCCGAGCATCCCAACTCTCTCTCTCTCTCTCTCTCTCTCTCTCTCTCTCTCTATATATATATATATATATATATATATATATATGTGTGTGTGTGTGTGTGTGTGTGTGTGTGTATGTGTGTATGTGTATGCCTAAAGGTGTGTATGTGAGTATCTATAGCCATTGTGCCAATGTTCTTGTCTCTTGATAGTCGGATTTGAATTTGGGCATATGACACACTAGTCATTCTCTCTATGTACATTTTGGGCCCTTAGCATTGATAATTTCTACAAAAAATAAACCTCAGTGGTATTCTTTTTTAATTTTTTAGAGCACATTTCTAGTGAATTATTTCTATTTCTATTCTAGTATCAAATTTGGCCCAAACACTTCAAAATTGAACTTGCCTCTTTGGAAATTGAGTGAGAACATTGAGAGCTCATTGTTGTAGCACTTGGAAGCCTCATTGCCCATGTCTTTACCGTTTTCCTAATCCACACCTATAGGTTAGTAATTTGGATAAGAACTTGCGTAATTGCCATTCTGGTCATTCATATTATATAGTAATTATTTTACATATATGTTATAGAGTGTTTCTCCCCATACCCCTATGTTGTCAAGTGGATGCTTTTGGATACATTCATGGTTCTTACCAATGACCAACAATATTAACAAATGAGTTGTGACTCACCATATAGGATATACCAATGTATCATTTATTTATTTATTGTGCAATAGTGCAAGAACTTCGAAGGTTTCCTAGTGCCCAATGCTTTCCAATTGTGAATGATATGCATTGACCAGGTAGAGAGTAGATATTAAATTTCTAAATGGTTAAAATTGGAAATTTTTAATTTTAAAGAGGATTAATTTTTGTCATCAGTTGCTTGTTGAATAATATCACAATCCATGGCACACATCAGTTGTTATTTGCTGAAAATGAAGACGATTTCCCATATTTATGTTGATGTAGATTTTTCTATGTATGATATGATGAGAATGGATGACTAGTTATTTGCTAACATCTTTCTTAAACACTCGCAAATTCTATCGAATCAAAGAGTTCCCGAAGTGTCTTTTAAACACATTTTTTGGCATCAAAATGCCACTAAAAGTTGTAGCTTGAAGTGCCTCAGAGTTCACAACTTAACTCCTTTTGAAAGATTGTGACCTTAAAAAAAGAAAAATTTTCCTTTTTAATTTTACAATATAAATTCTAGAAAATCATTTACATACAACCGAAGCATGCTTAGTCAACCATCTTGTGTAATAACTTAAGATAGTCCTCTAAATTCTATCCCATACATTCGAAACATGGTTTTGAATTATTTTAAGGATGCCCACTTTTATCCCTCGGGCATCCCTCAAATTTTGGTGATGCCCAGGGTCGGGCATCAAATTTAAGCACTGGCGGGTGCATAGCTGTCCCCTCCCTCATTAAAGACAATGTGAGCTAGTCAGAAACTGGCAAGGGCATAGGGACTATCATCCCATTTTCTGATGTGCGGCCGCCAGCAGTATCATTGATCAAAATTGAGGTAATCCAAGTGCAAGAAGAACTCAGAAAAGCATGCATCATTGGACAACTCTTTGGACTTTGCCCCTCAGTCAAAGTGTTGAAGTTATGGCTCAATAAACGATGGTTGCTAAAAGGAACTGTTGTAAGCAAGTGATAGTTTTTACCCACAAATGAAATTTTCTTCTTTTTCAGAGCGAGGGGGTGGCCTTGCAAGCTTTCCACATTGAAACCTGGCAACTTGAGAGAACGATTCTGTGCCTTTCCAAAGCATTCTTGACGTTCATCCCGAATAAAATGAAACCACATTGGGATACCCATTGTGGATGGATCTTCCTATGATGAGGCATTTGAGTATTTTTACACAAATTCATTTAATATATCTTTCATTTGAAAAGCCTGTCATTGCGCATGCTTGTCTGGTATTGAGGTGGTTCATCTGTTACAATTCCTTTGGAATTATTCCGTAGCCATATTATAGGGGAGTTGTACTGTATTGTATTCTCTTTTAACTAGCATATCTGTTTCCTCATCAACTTTATAAAGCGAGATCTTCCAGCTCTTTGAAATGGATTCGAACTTATGACTACATTCTCGTGAATTAATGTGTAATTGCATGGATAGTGTGCACATCTCAATTCGTGGCTAGAAGCACACCAAAGTCATGTTTGTAGTATTCACATCTTTGCATGTCTGCACATGTATATTAGACAATATGTGTGTGCTAGTTTGTGTATGTATTCTTTTGTACGCATGTGGATCTTTGTGTGTGTTTTGGTTTCGATGCAGATGTTCAAAAGCGGGCGAAGGAGAAGCTGAAGGTAGCAGGTTCATGCGTAGCTGGAAGAAATTCGGAGTGACGAAAGCGCAGCGGGCAGAGAGAGAGAGAGAGAGAGAGAGAGAGAGAGAGAGAGAGAGAGAGAGAGAGAGAGAGAGAGATGCAGTCAATATACTCTTTCCATATACAGCTCCAAAGGGGTTTTATTTTAGTTGCCGGAGGTAAACCGGAGCTTCCCTGTGAGAGAGACACACACACACACACATATATATATATATATATATATATATATATATATATATATATATATATATATATATATATATATATATATATATATATGTATATTCTACATTTTACATTGAGTTAAAAAGAATCAAAGAGTTAATTAAAACTAGAGGATCAATCAAAGCAGCACTACGAATATGCAAGCAGTTAAACACCAAGAACAATAAATTTTACATTTTCCCCTAGGATTATTAGTTTTTATACAATATGGTACAAGAATGAAAGGATTTTGGATATGTTCATGAACTGTTGATGTTATCCTCGCCACTAAGTTTCTAATTGCATTTAACTTTTCCTGTATTTAGGGAGACTGACATGCTCAGACTGTTAGTGAGACCAACATGCTCTTGTGAAGACTCAGCTGTTTCAATGCTAAAATGACTAATCTCTCCTCATACAGCGTCCATTCACCTGAGTTGCTAAGCATCATATCGTCCAGTTCCACAAACAAAGCTCAGCAACCCTATACTCCGGAGAGTCTATACCAGCTACCTGGTGCTAACAGCAGAAGAGAGAAATCTTATCCAACGTGTAGAGAATGATCTGCCGTGCATGTCTGGGATGATAGATGCGATTATCAATCTATCAGCTTCATGTATCCGTAGAATTGATGCCGAAGCTGTCGGCTATCAGGAAGCACCTATTCTCAACTTCTAGAGGTTCTCGTCCGCTTGGACCCAGAAAAAAAAAATGCAGCTCTCTCTCTCTCTCTCTCTCTCTCTCTCTCTCTCTCTCTCTCTCTCTCTAAGCTGTGGGTTTTCCTGCATGGAGGGGGACACGAGTCTCTCGCCTTACACCCTCTTCCCAATGGGTCTTATCCAAAACTACATTCTCTGGGATGAAACGTAGATTTAGGTGGAAAATGGAGAAGATGGGCATCCCTCCTGCGAATCTACAGGTCGAAGATGGTCATAATAAGGGTCATGAGGATCCTCCGAAGGGTTGAGCTTTTGAAGAGTAATGAAGAGAGTGTGCTCATGTGTGTGAGAGTGCTGAAAATGGCCCAACGGTTGGTTAAACCAACGTGAACACTCAGTTACGGTCCTGGTTACAGTCTCCACCACAACGTTAGCCTTTGTAAATCCTTCCTTATCTATTGGACGGGTCTGCATTTCAACAAAATAACAGAAAACAGAAAGACATGTTAACCGCCAGTACATAAGCTTGAGTATTAGAAAACTTCCAGATGAGTTGAAGTTAGAATAATCACAGGCCAAGAAATAACAATCATAACGGGTCAAGTTTCGTTCTTAGAAAGAGCACTACGAGAAGAAACGCATATGTAAGAAAGGCTTGCGAATGATATGTGTGCAACTCTCCTTCCATCCATATATACCCTCTTGGTATTCTAAAAATAGTAATGATCTGGAATGGTCTAGTGCCGTCATGTGGCCATCATGCAATGCTCATCTCCATTACTATTGAATACCTTAGGATATCCCCGAGCTTGGGACCTTGGCTATGGATGGCCCTTGTCCCACACACACATGGAGTGATCCCTATGGACCAATGTCATGATCCCTGTGGATCAATGTCTGACAGCATAATACACAGACTGATCTCTCGTCACCAATCCATCAAACAGTGGTGTAGTGGAGTGCTCTGAGGTCATACCACAGTATGAAAATGGCTCGACCATATTCAAATGCCAAATAGTCCACTGTTTGAATCTGGATATAGTGATATTAAATAGAGATAAATTCACCCAATTCGATATGCATGCTTCAAGGATCCTAAGTAACATAACTGAGCATATGAGAGATACATATTCATCCATACAGGAATATATGCCACTGAAACCAGTAATCCCATAGAAGATGTAGAACTAGACATTGATATCTGCAAAATTAGCTAAAAAGATATCCCATTGAACTCAGTGGTGCCTTAGACGGCGTAGAACTAGACATTGAAATATCCATAATCAGGTCGAGATTTTATGTCGAGATTTTGTGATTAAAGCTCTTAATTACATAACAATGGGCACTGAAAAGATTATTGAAGAATGAATCATGTGTGCAGATCTTGGTCAGAATATTCTTGTTTGCTGCTCAGCAACTAAGCCGAAGAAACTCCTAGGATGCATAATATTATACATAAATATGTGCAGATTGCTAGAAATTTTGTAATTAGGGAAATTCTTACAAAACGAAAATGCGCACGTAAAAGATTGGTGAGGAACCCATTATGCACAGTACAGAGGTTGGTCAGTGTTTGCTCCTTAAAGTAGGCATTGCTATTCGCAGAGATTTTTCGATCGACAACCTCCAAACACATTAAAATTGTGCGCTAAAAATTAATGGACACTGATGTCCACACAAAACCATCCATAATATTCTTATTTTCTGCTCCGAAACCAAATTAGGCTCGTTCATACAATTAGACATGGCACTCCACGAATGTATATGGCGAGGATGGATTTTAGGGAATTCCAATCACACAAACAATGCACATTTTAAAGATTAGAGGAATCAACTATGCACAGTTCCAGACATAAGTCAGGTTGTTATTATTTCCTCCCTGAAAAAATGGCATTGATATCCGCAGAGGCTTTGTAATTAAGTATGCTTATTGCAGATTGTTCACGATATTCATATTTCATGCTCAGAGACTCGGCTGCTCGTGACGAATCCATAATAAACTCGTAGGAGCGATTCGACATTGCACTGCGTGAGTTATCTATGGCACGTATGAATTTTGAGGAACTCTAATCACATGAACAACGCGCACTTCGAAGATGAGCGAAAAATCATCGAGTCAGGATTCTCTTGCTTGCTCCTCGAAATGTAGGCATTAATCTTCGCAGAAACTTTGTGATTTAGGAGTTTAATCAGATCAACAATTCACACTAAAAGTATTAGTGGACAATTCACTATGCTCAGTGCGGCGATTGTTGAGGATGTTCTTATTTCCTCGTCAGAAACAAAGCCACTCATACGAAATCCGTAATAGGCTCATAGCTAGAAAAGAAAAATTGCACTCGATGAAATTGAATACAAAAGATATCGTCAATAACTGGTAAATCTAAATAGGATACCGACCTTGAAATGTAATAGAGGGCATTGATGACTCCCCATTGGATGTTGAGGGCACATGTGCGGCTCTCCCTGTGGATTGAGGCAGATATCTTTGCAGAAAACCTCATGCAAATGGATGAAATCGTGGCTCATTTCAATGTAACATAGTCCTTTGTGCAGCCTGAAGCTTGAAAATGTGCCGATCGTAGAGGAGCGCATGCGCACGTAGGGGTTCCAGTACACAGATTGCCTGTCTGCAGAAGGGACGTGAATTTTGCAAGTCCGGAGACGGTGCTGATGACGGCTAGTGTGGTAGTGGTTGCTGTAGTCCGAGGACGAGTTCGACAGAGAATTGGCATACCAGCGAGGGGGGCAGAAGGCGGGGTCCACATCAACGAACTGCACAATGTGGTGGTGGTGAGCGAGGACCATAACAGGTAGCTTTACGTCACTCAATCGCGATGGCAATGGATAGATATCCTTCTGTTTGCTTTCACCATCACCGTCATTCGCTGGCATTAAACAAAAAAGGATAGACGCTTTAATCCATCAATAACGTGCTAGAAGCAGAAAATGAGGCGGAGCCGACAAAGCCTTGGACTTCATGAAACCATATGTGGCAGTAAGGAGGGAAAGTGCGATTTCAAGAGAGAAATCATCGGCGGTGCTGCGGTGCTAGAACTCGAATCAAGGGATTGAGAGGCATACAAGTAGATGGATCAGTGTTTTCCTCTTCCAAGTATAAAAAATCCGTATCGCCCGGTTCGCTGTCAAGACCTGACGCCTCTTCTTCTATTACTTCGCTGTCAAGTCCTGACGCCTCTTCTTCTACTGCTGCTCGTTGTGGCCGTGCTTCTTCTTCGTCCTGATCCTCGTCCTCGTCGTCGTCCTCATCCTCATCCTCACACGTCGCGTAAGATTTTAGCAAACACTCTCTCAAACCCTCATCTTGGTGGGCCTGCTTCACAGCTTGAGTCCTGAAAACGTCCCTTTCTTCTTCAGTGAAATCCGTGAGTTTTCCGAAGAGAATATCCACGATATCATCCACGCCATCTTCCATTGGCGTCGTCAGTCCCGATTCTGCTTCCGCTTGTGCAGATCAGGATTGCCTCGACAGCGAGCGGGCGATGTGACCGTTTATCTTTTTTTTTTTCTTATTAGACATGAAGAAATTACGTTGTCTCAAGAGGTTAGTATGGTTTCGCTGGGACAAACCTTCAAAAATTTAGAATTCCTAGGAAAAATTATTTCATATGATAGTTCGACCATACATTTGTTCACACAGGCAGACGGAGCATGATATAAATGATTGGTATGCCATCCTCTTATGTGAACAATGGATGGCAGCAAAACAAAAATATTGGATTGATTGAAATATGTAAAATTAATTTGCAAAAGAAAAGAAAAAGAATATAAAAATAAAAAAAAAGAAATCAATATTAATGTGGGACGGAGTGTTCCATGATGGAAAGGTCGAAACAAAAATCATGAATTCGTTCCGTGAGTTGGCATGTGTACTGTCCGAGAGCTTTCACCCTATGTGAATGGTTCATTCCAAATGGAATGTAATGATTGGTTAATCAATGTTCGCTAGATGGGGTGCCACCTTATCTGAACCCACCCTATGTATATCAATGATGGTGGAATATGGGCAGTAGAATAAACATAAGAAAATTTGTCTCTCTCTCTCTCTCTCTCTCTATATATATATATATATATATATATATATATATATATATATATATATATATATATATATATATATATATATATATGTGTGTGTGTATATATATTTATAGATATATCGAAGTTTGTAGTATGAAAGGTAGAAACAACTTTTTTTTATTGTGAATATGAAGAGAAAAACAAATCTAAACCTGAAATTCAATTTAAATTATATACATTTCTTGTTACACTTATGTGTTCCTCGAGTAGCTTTGATGTGAACCTTTTCCCTATACATGGGCACTTTTTAGTTTAGTGTTGGCTAGATGTTTTTTCTCCATGTTACCACATACATGATTCACTCATATGTGGTGGTACTTTGTACTTAGGGATATTATTCAACTCTTACTTTAGTTCAGTTCATCGTCAATAGAGAGAGCTATTCGAGCCATCCATCTTCTCCATGTGTCTCGCTACATTTGTGCTCCTTGTGTGTGCTTCTCGTGTGTCTCTTGCACTTCTACACACACCCAATAGTGGTATCAGAACAGGTTCAGGTCCTTCTCAAGTTTCGGTTTTTCACGTCGCAGCGCACACACTTTTAATAGTGCAAATCAACTTGGGCGCATAGAACAGTGAATCAACAGCCAAGAAACATTTCCACCAGTTGCATTGGAGTTTTACCCCCATTTCGAAGCCATTCATGCAGTCAGAATCGACATCAGAGTGATGGTTTGTGAACTGAAATTTCAGCTTTCATCAAAGTAAAGATTTTATCACATTCTTGTTCCTTAGTGAAATGGTAGGCAACAACGACTTGTTTGGCATGTTTCAAGCTAAAGATAAGATTGATGGGACCAACCCTCCAATGTGGTCTTACATGATGAAGCATGTTCTTGTTGCAAAACAACTTTGGAACATAGTGGCAGATGTAGATCGAAGACTCGCAGGTTCTTCTACTTCAAAGTCTACTATCACAAATGGAGCTTATTCTTCAAGTACAGTGGTTTCTCCTTCTCCACCTACATAGGATCAGCTTATATGGGATGGAAAAGATGCTCAAGCCCATGCATTGATTATGCTTTTTGTGAAGCATCATATAGTTCCACAAATTCGGTCATGTTCTACATCAAGACAGGCATGGGACACTCTTGCTTCTTTGTATGCCATGCGCAACGAAGCATGTGTTGCATACTTGAGGAAGCAACTTGAGGATGTATGTATGGCTGAAAATGAGTCGGTGGATGTGTATGTGACATGCATCAAGGACTTGAAAGAGCAATTGGCAAACATAGATGAGATTATTCTGGATGCATCACTCATTTTTACATTGTTGAAAGGATTACCGAAATCTTTTCAAATCTTTGCTGCTACACTCCATTTGGTTGCAAAAGGGAGTCCCAATATGTATGCATCTTTTGAGGTTCTATCTCTTCTTTTTCAAGAAGAGCAATCTAGAGTGAAGGAGTGGTTTGATTGAGGGAACGCAACCACCTGCTATCTCACAAAAGGGGAAAAGCAAGTATGGTTTAGCTTTGGGTTCATCAAAACCAAAGCCTCAACTTTCCTCTTCCACTCATTCCTCTAATGATGCTAATTTGCAAAAGAAGAAGAGATGCAAATATTGTCAAAAGGTTGGTCATACTATTGATGAGTGTAGAAAGCTTTCTAAACGCAATGAAAAGAAGAAGGAATTTGGGATGTCTATTGCTGAAAGTTCAGCAAATGGAAAGAATGAAGAAGCTAACATGGCTCAAGATTTTTGGGCATGTGTTGTTACATGTCATTATGATGCATCTTTGCATTCTAAATGTATGGTTGTGAGTGAGGCTGATTCGGATTGGTTCTTTGATAGTGGTACTTCAAAGCACATAACATCATGCAAAAGATTTTTTGCATCTTTGAAAGATGCACCTAAAGGAGGACATGTGGTGTGTGCAAACAATGCATATTATCCTATCATTGGAGTAGGAGAAATTGAGCTTATGGCTACAAATGGAGGTGTGATTCTCTTGAAAAATGCATTGTATGTGCTTGGTATCAAGGAGAACTTAATTTCAATTCTGTTGATTGCTAAAGCTGGATTTCATGTACACTTTGTTGATGATAAGTGTATGGTTCATGATTTCAGCAATGGCAATGTTATCATGATGTCTGGTGCATTATGTAATGGTTTCTATCACATGGATACATACAAAAGGGCTACCTTGAATGCCTTGGTTGCTCATACTCCTTCCATGGCTGAAATGGAGCTTTGGCATGCCCGTTTTGGTCACTTAAACTTCAATAGTTTGCTATACTTGCAAAACAAGGACATGATTATTGGTTTGCCAACACTTGAGTCCATTGAAAAGCATGCATGTGAAGGTTGCATTCCTGGAAAAATGCATCGTGCTTCTTTTCCAAAAGATAGTCACACACACACTATAAGAAAATTACAGCTTGTTCATAGCGATGTATGTGGTCCCATCAAGACTCCATCTTTTGGGAAGCATGTATATTTTGTTACCTTCATTGATGATGCTACTCGCCATACATGGGTGTATCCTATGAAAGCAAAGAATGAGGTATTTTTTGCTTCAAACCATTTTTAGATATGGCTGAAATTTTTTCTTCACAAAAGCTTTTGACTCTACGCACAGATCATGGTGGTGAATACATGTCACATGAGTTTAATGCTTTTCTCTGTGAAAAAGGTATTTTACACCAATGTAGGGTGCCATATACACCTCAACAAAATGGTGTTTTTGAGCATAAAAATCGAACTCCACTTGAAATGGCATGATGTATGGTTGAAGGAAAGCATCTTCCTTATAAGTTTTGGATGGAATCAGTCATGTGTGCAAACTATGTGTTGAATCGCTACCCTACAAAAGCATTGAGTGTCATCACTCCTTATGAGGCTTGGAATGGTCATAAGCCTATGGTTAGTCATATGCGTGTGTTTGGTTGTTTGGCATATGCTCTTGTTCCATCCCAACAACATCACAAACTTGATGACAAGGCAAAGAAATGCATATTTGTTGGTTATAGTGCTGAAGGTAAGGGATATCGTTTGTAGCATCCATTGACAAACACAATTATTGTGAGTTGAGATGTGGTATTTGCTGAAAATTTAGTTTTCCCTCTCCTTGAATGCAAAAAACAGCCTACATTTGGCGCACAAGATGTGTTTGATACATTCATTCCTTTATTCCAAAATGGTGCGCTTCACTTGGCCATGTAGACCAACTAAGGCTCAAAGGGCTGAAAAATTTGAGCAAAATAGAGCTGAAAATGAAGAGAATTTCCAGCCAAAATTCGTCGGAATTGTTGGAAATTTCCAGCCACATATGGCTGAACATTTGCGACAAAATATGGCTGATAATGAGCATGAAATTCAGCCCATGCATGATATAAATGTCAATGAGCCACTTACTTTTAAAGATGCATGTGAAGATCCACAATGGATGAATGCTATGCAATAAAAAATGGATTCCATACATAGGAATGGTACTTGGGAGTTATGTGAATTGCCAAAAGAAAAAAATGCCATTGGTACAAAGTGGGTTTACAAGATTAAGAGAAAGTCTGATGGTAGCATTGATCGCCACAAATCTAGATTGGTTGCCAAAGGATATGCGCAACAATATGGCATTGACTATGAGGAGACTTTTGCACCTACTTCACACATGACTACCATTCATACCCTAGTTGCATTGGCTGCCCATCGAGGTTGGAAAGAGCATCAATTGGACATAAAAACAACCTTCTTGAATGGTGATTTGCAAGAAGAGGTCTATGTGAAACAACCTCTTGGATATGCTATGAAGGGGCAAGAGCATATGGTTTGTCGCTTGCATAAAGCCTTGTATGGTCTCAAGCAAGATCCAGGTGCATGGTATGACAAAATCCATTAGCACTTGATTGCTCTTGGCTTCACATGTAGTCCAATTGAAAGCACACTCTATGTATGAAAAAATGAGGCTGATCTTAGAGTGCTTGTTCTTTATGTCGATGACATACTCTTGACTGGGTCATGTGATGCAAAACTTGACATTCTTATGGCTGATTTGCAGCATACTTTTGATGTCACTTATCTTGGTCTTTTGATGTCACTATCTTGGCATCTAGTCTCTATCTATTGTGGGGGAATTGTTATGCATCAAGCAAAGTATGTTGAAAAACTACTTCAGCATTTTGACTTTGAGGATTGCAAGCCAATTTCCACACTAATTGAGACATTATTTAGATTCTCAATTGAGAATTTCAGTGATGCATTTGACACTTCTCTTTATCAACAAGCTATGGGATGTCTTACATATGCATGCAACACAAGGCGAGATATACAGTATGGAGTTTCCTAGTTGAGTCGATTCATGCATTGCCTTGGCACTAAGCATTGGCAAGCGGTAAAACGTGTGTTTAGATATCTCAGAGGCACTTGAGCTTAGGACTCTTTTATGGCAGAGATATTCAGCCATGCTTGCATGCTTTTACAGATAGTGATTGGGTTGGTTGTTATGATACTCACGTGTCCTCTAGTGGTAATTGCTTTTTCCTTGAGACTCATGCATATCTTGGTTGAGTAAGAAGCAACCTATAGTGGCGACATCGAGTTGTGAAGCTGAGTACAGGGTAGTTTTCATAGCTACAGTGGAATGTATATGGTTGAGAGGCCTATTGATGGATCTTTGCATGGAGATTGATGTTGCTATGCATATTCTCACTGATAGTCAGAATGCATTGGCTGTTGCACAAAACCCAGTGTTTCATGCACAGACCAAACATATTGAGGTGCATTATCACTATGTGAGAGAGCACCTTCATACATGAGATATTGATTTGGTATATGTGCCTACACAAGATAATGTGGCAAACATATGTTCCAGAACTAGGCAACACTCCCGCTAGACACAAAGCAAAATAGAGCAATCTGAGAGAGATTGGCATTATCCTCTGTTGACAGTATACGGGAAGAAGCAAGTACGGACACACATACAGATCTAGCACTAAGGCAACCCTTCATTTTTCTCAAAACCCTTACATCATTTTAAAGTGATTCTCATCACTAAAAACCCCTGTAAATACCATTTTCACCTTTTTGTAGCTCCATTTTGTACAAGTCGAGGAGTCCTCAAGCTTGAGGAGCCTTAGAAGTAGTTGCCTGCCAATTTTCATATTTTCTAGATCTCGTTTGAGCCCTCAAATAAACCCTGGAACCTAATTTTTAACTAGGTCGGACACTAGGTCTGGACAGTGCCAAAGCTAGGCAAAAACTATAAATAGAGCTAGAGAGCTCATTTTTGGGCTAGCTTCTTGTAGTTTTGAGCTTGTATGAGAACTTTGTTGCAATAGAAGTGATTTCATTGTCTTACTCTCTTTGTTCTTGCCGTGTGTGCGCGTGTGTGTGTATGTGTGCGTGCATGTTAGTGTGCTTCTCACTCACACATTTGTGCCTTCACTTGCTCGAGGTCTTCATACCATCCTCATGTCTTCCCGGATTGACATTAAAGGAGGTGCTACTCATCACTGAGCTACACCAAAACTTTGGTGCCGTTGCCGGGGATTCGAGCTTTGAGGACGAGCGTGTGATGGTAAGACGTAGAGAGGACGTGTTGGAATGGTAAGTAGTAGGTAAATTTCTGATTTTTCTCCATCTCCATCTCCATCTCCACCTCCATCTTCATCTCCACCTCCACCTCCTTCTCCACTACATATTCCCTCTTCCTTGTCATTCCCCTCATTTGTTGTGTGCGAGTTTGAGAGAGAGCGAGCGCGTGCATTTGTGTTGTGTGTATTTTTTGCATGTTCTTGCAGGTACCAGCTCCATCACCATCTCCAGCAAGCTCAGCAGGTACAGAATCCTTCTGCACAGGCCCCGAGGCGTTGAGCTTGACCTATCGCGACACTTCGCAAACTTCGACTAATCGCGTTTCTGAGTGCACCACGACACTGCGCAGGCTAAGAGCACCTAGGATCACAAGACAGAACTGAAAAATTTACCATATCCTGAGCTATCCCGACACCTCGAGGTATCGCGACACCTCGAAGTATCGCGACACACCGGACTATCGCGACACACCGACCCCACCTATCGCGACACCTCGGAGTATCGCGACACTCCCAAGTATCACGACACCTCGGAGTATCGCGACACTCCCGAGTATCGCGACACCCCGACCTATCGCGACACCTCGACTTATCGCGACACCTCCCACCTATCGCGACACACCGACCCCACCTATCGCGACACCTCGGAGTATCGCGACACTCCCAAGTATCGCGACACTCCCAAGTATCGCGACACCCCGACCTATCGCGACACCCCGACCTATCGCGACACCTCGGAGTATCGCGACACTCCCAAGTATCGCGACACCCCGACCTATCGCGACACTTCCACCTATCGCGACACCTCGACCCGAACTATCGCGATACACAGGCTTAACGCATAAATTTTTAGGATAACTTGATTGATTAGAATTGGGGTACTTTTTGGGCTTAATCTTGGACACATTGGGGCGATATAAGAGCCTTAGGAGTGGGCAAAAGACCTAGAAACCAGGGAGGAATTTCCTGAAACTTGAGAGCCTGTTTGGACCCCTAAGTGCCTGAATGGTCATAACTTCACCATACGAACTCCGATTGATGAGATTTTGGTCTCGTTGGAAAGCTTGTTGAAAATCCTACAGGGACCTTGACTGGTTTTTTGTAGAATCATACGTGGAGTTTTAGAACATGTATTTTCAAGTTGGCCTTTAGGTGAGACTAGGTGGTCCTAAGATTGAGGGGGTGCAGTGAGTTACTCCAGGGGGGACTGCAAATATTGATGTGTGTCTTTCAATTACTTGTGGTAATAGAGCTATACTGACTAATGAGCTTTTGCAGGAACATTGTGTGCACTCAAGGCAATCCCAAGCAAGCTAGCAAGGGTGAGTACCAAGCTTGGGAGAAGGCTTCCTAGGCTTATGCAGCAATCTGAGCAACCAGAGGATTAAGGTTGGAAGTTCTCTCAGCCCTCCTTTGTCAATTCCTAGCCTAGGCTAAGTACGACTTAGGTGTGGTAATTAATTAGGGCAACGTTAGGCACGAATCAAGTCCAAGAGAATTAATCAACCAAGTGCAAGAATTAAGTAGGTCTTAAGTGCGAAAACCCTAAGGGACAAAAAGTAAACTGGAGTCGACCACTTATCAAGTGTGAAATTCACTTAAGTACTCCTGACGACGTGATTTCAGACAAGATCATAAACATAATATTCAACTCAAAAGAACAAGGTGATTGGTGCAAATTAACCTGCAACGACAATGTGCTTGGGTCCAAGGGGGTAGATAAATCAGGCATATGAACCTTAGATCAGGCAGACACTTAGGCCGAGACAGACAAAGCCTCAGATCTTCTGAAGCTAGTGTCAATCACACTACTAGGTCTTGGGCCCAGCAGTTGAGTGATTACCCATACACTCCCAGATCAGAAACAAGTGATTCTGAGATGTCCTATAACATGGAGAGACCAGTAGGTAGTTCAGGGTTGGTTTATCTAGAAAAGCCAGAAGGACCTTACAAGACTCAACTGGAATACATCCGGACTAATCGTCTAGGTGCTCGCATCTATGAAGATGGCCTGAGAAGATCGGTGGTCCAGATTAAGAACCCCGATCAACCCCATGGATTAGACCACCCAGTAGTCAAGTTTGAGAATGGAGCATACCTAGATAAAGAAGGGACTATATATGTAGTCACCACTCTTCCTGATAGAACTGATGAGTTTGGAAATGTGATTGCGGAGACCGACATGGGTGATATAGAGCAAGGGAACTTAGAGAGAGAGCCAAGAACTCCCCGTGGTAAATCAGTCTTGACCAGAATCATGACTCCAGAGTGGATCCCACAGGATAATAAAAGCATAGACTTGCTTTTAAACCAAGAAACGGATGAGGCCTTTTGGAGATATAAACCTGCTCACCCTCAGGAAGTAAGTGCTCTCACAATCTATGAGTTGAAAGACCCTGATAGCCCAGGCAAAGTCACCTACCTAGACAATACATCAGAGAGGATCTTCGTGGTCACCGAGCATGGCAGACATGCCTACACATGGAAGGGTGAATTTGTTTTTCCCCAACCTCGGACTAATGTGTCATACAGTCACCAAGGAGCTGGGACCTCCCAAGCTCATGGAGCTCAAAGAGATAGAAGTAGAGACAAACCTGAGGTAAGTTTTGCCAACTCCCTCGGAAGAGAAAGAACGGGAACGGAAAGGAATAGAGTGGAACCTGAGGGACATAGAACCCCATGGAATCAAAGGAATGCTGACGATTTTCCTTTGCCAAGGCCGAGAGAACACACTAGGACCCTGCGACCAACTCAACTGGTGAAGTCCATGAAGAATTACTTCGATGGCACTGGAGACCCTTATGACCATGTGGCAGAATTTCGGCAAGTATTGAAAGCTGAACAGGTAGAGGACCTATTCACACAATATAATGCTTTTGGTCTAACCCTTAGGAACACTGCCCTTACGTGGTTTCAACCACTGAACGAGAGGCATTTTCAGAAACATAGACCAACTCTTAGAGGCATTTATCATTGAGTTTTCTAAGAGTGGAATCAGGCACAACACTTCCTCACTAATTCATAGCTTCAAGCAAACACCTCAAGAGACGGTCAGACTAGCTGGAAGAAGATTTAGGCAATACCTGGAGAGATGCCCGATGCCGGAGTTACCCACACCAGCCAAACAAGTGGCCTTGTTCTTAGATGGATTGTTGAGCACCAAGCTCAGGTCATATGTGTATCTGAAGGACCCCAGAACGATAGAAGAGTGCGTGCGCATGTGCATAGACATTGAGGACAATCTAGGTGAGGAATTAGAACTATCAAAAATCTATAAGGATTCTGATAGCTCTAGTAGCCTCACATCTGGTCAATCCACATCCATTGAGGAACTTGCAGAGAAGGTAGCTCAAAAACTAGGTGTCTCTAGCAAACAAATTCCGAGATTTGCCCCAGTTAAGCGGTGTTACACTTGTGGCGGTGACCATATGGCAAATGTATGTCCCATTATGGCCCAACCCCAGGCGAATCCTAGTAGCCAGTACTGCACCATAGAGTGCAGGTACACCAACCACACTGCACAAGACTGCCCATATAACAAACAAACTGTTAGGCAAAATTACCCTCAGCCATATCCACAACAGGGTAGATACCAGAATCAGTACCCACCACAACAATACAACAGACCACAGCAAACTTATCAGCCACCTTATCAAGGGCAGCAGAGACCTCAACCAGTCCTAGTGCAGCAACCCCCTGCTCCAACTAATGTGATCCCAGTGAAATATGCATCTGCTGAAGAAAATCCGAACAGAGCCATAGTCCCAGTCACCCCATTGCTATCAGACAGTGATCCAAGTGACCATAGTTTTGACTCCACACATATTGATAGCCCACAAGCTTACTACATGCAGTCACCCGAGCATAATGAGTCATACTATTATGAGGACCCAAGTGAAAATAGTGGGGAGCCTGAGTATGCTAATGTCTTGTACACAAACCCCAACTCTAGACCTCAACCTAGGCAGGTACGACCCCCATTCCCTAGAGGACCATGCTTCAGATGTCAGGGAGATCACCTTATACGTAATTGTCCACTGCCTGCCTCTACACAACCCCAACCAGTGACAATTTAGGGTTTCTGTCAAGACTGCGGAAAAGAGCATCTCCTACGAGATTGCCCAAAGAACCCTAATAACATGCCTAAAATCACTCCTATCAATGTTGTTGGGTTAGTTGTAGACTCCACAGGGAGTGTGACTTCCACTGCACCTGTGCAAGTGATCACAAGAACCCAAGCACTACAGCAAAACCAAGGTGTTGGTCAGGAAAAGAGCCCCGAGGTGAGTGAAACAGAGAGCATAACCAAAAAGAGGACTAGAGCCTGGAAGGATAGTCGTGAAAGAATGAAAAGGCAATGGGCAAAAAAGATGAGCGAACTTGAAGAAAGCTTGAGAGAAACCAAAGCAAAGATAAGTGAACTCGCATCTCAAAACCACTCTTACACCACCCCTCCACCACCTCTCCCTTTACCCGCCAATCCACCTTCTTCCATCCCCCAACCTTTCAATACACCACCCTTAACCCACCCACCACCCAGAGTAGGATCCGTCCTAGCCGATCCCACTCCCGAGGACCTAAACATGATGCTTAGAGCATATCAGGCCAGAATCCAAGAAGGGCCAAACGTAACTGATCATGAAAAGTGTTACCCTAGAGCAGAACTAGAGCTAGAACAAACCAAAATTTGTGCTAAGATGGTGGAATTGGCTCAGACTATGTTTGAAGCCAGTCGCCTCTTTAACATCTCTAGTTCAGCTAAGACGCAGTTACACTTTGATGGACTACTAGAACGAATAGAGAGGCTAATTGCACAATCAGAAAAGGAAGCCGCCTCTCAAAATAAGGGCAAGGCAAGTGAGAACGTGAGCCTACCTCCCCAGGAAGCCTATGTGCCTAACTCTACGGAGCCAGACACATCATCTTCTATGAATCGGTTCACACCAGAATTCCTACGAGAGATTCAAGAAGACAAATGGGCTAAAGAAAGTGAAGTCCCTCCTCCCATTGAACTTGTGGATGATGCACACGAGCAATTCCCACAGGACATCCCATCCATTTATGAGGAGCATGAGAGCATCCACTCTCAAGAGAGATTAGACTTTGAGTCTAATTCTCTACAAGAATTACCACATTTCACAGGCCCATGGGAAACCAAGTCTACTTGTCTGAGAGCGCCCACAGTCATGATAAGAAATGAAGATTCTATCATACCTAGGAATACAGAGGTAGTAAAGAACACTAAAGTGTAGTGCAATCTCACTTTAGAAGAGCTACTCAAAGTTAAGCCAGAAGTGTGGAAACATGTAGCCAAACAAGTGCTAGACATAGCAAAATCGCGCTCCCAAGTAGGATCTCATAGAACAGTGCCTGAAATACCATTGGATAAGATAGGAGACATGAGTGAAGGAGAAGAAGGAAATACCTATCTCCCAGTTACTCATCAGGGTTACACAACCAAGGCGATTTTGGACTCAGGTGCAGGAGTTGCAATTGCTACAACTTCCCTTTGGAAGCGATGGGGCAAGCCGGCACTCCGACCAACGAGAATGAAATTGCAGATGGCTGATGGTCATATTGAAAGGCCCTTAGGATTGCTAGAAGGAATAACTCTCACTACATGTGGGGTCGAGTTTGAACATACTTTTGCTATATGCGACTTTAGCAAAAACCAAGCCTACGAGATGATTTTGGGAAGGCCATTTATGCGGCAATTGCAAGTAGTCCAGGATTGGGGAACCAATTCCTTGTATTTGCAACATCTAGGTTTTACAACCAAAGTCAATCTTAAGGATTACTCTCATAGAGACGTACCGCCTATTCAATGGAATCCCATCCATAGAGCCAAAGATGAGACTGAGTCTCTGCATTCCATAGAATCCGGATCCTCGTGGATGCATGAAGACACCCACTTATGGATGTGTAAGGTAGCAGTAGAAGAAGAGAAGAGAGAGAAAGCCAGAGAGGTAGGTGCAAAAGAAAACCATAGATCAATTCAAGACCCAGCCTATGCACCGGTAGTCTTTCCTGATGAGGAATTTGAACCCCATGGCTGGGCAGAAATCCTAGCAACAATGGATGTAGCCATCAATGAAGAGCAGTGGACACCTCATTGTGATGAGGATGGCTATGACATTTCAGTCTTTTCAATAGAGCCAATCATGGGAGATGCAGTTTTAGAAGAATGCGAACCTAGCCTTGATGCAATTGAGGATGCGAGTGACTCCGATCTAGAGTCAATCATCATGGACCCACCTTTTGCATCAGATGAAGAATACTTCTATGAAGTAGAATTTCAACCCCAGAGGCACGGAGAGCTTACAAATGAGGTGAGGTTAGCCACACAAGTAGCTACTAAGGGCGGAGGAAAGAAAAGAAAGAAGAAGGAAGTCACTCTGGAGGCAGAAGAATCCTTGTTTGAGGTCCCTGAAAACTTTAAAAAATATGAGATAGATGACAGGAGAGTCATGATCAGAATGCCTAAATGAGAGGCACAATCAGGAGAGGCCTATGATAACAAAGAAACCACAAAGAAAATTGTGGTAGCCATGGAAGAAGGAGAAGAGAGATGCACGTACATAGGCCATGACCTGACAGAAGAGGAAGAACAAGAGCTAATAGCCTTGCTAAGAGAATACAGAGATGTATTCGCTTGGAGTTACAAGGATTTGAAGGGGGTTGATCCAGACATATGCTCACACACTATCCCCATGACCTCAGATGCCAAACCCTCTAAGCAAAAGCCATATACATATAATGATAATTATGCTGCCAAGATCAAAGAGGAGATAGATCGACTAGTTGAAGCTGGATTTATCTATGAAATTGAGCACACTGAGTGGGTATCCCCCATTGTAGTGGTGCCCAAGAAAAACGAAAAGCTGCGTGTGTGCATTAACTTGAAGAAGGTTAATGCAGCCACAATTCGAGATAACTATCCGCTTCCTATCACAGAGCATCTCTTAGAAAGAGTAGCAGGCAAAGAAGTGTACAGCTTCCTCGATGGATTTTCGGGCTACAATCAAGTAGCCATAGCTCCAGAAGATCAGCATAAGACGGCATTTGCCACTGAATGGGGCATTTTTGCCTTTAGAGTAATGCCATTTGGGCTTACCAATGCACCAGCTACCTTCCAAAGGCTGATGTGCCATGTGTTTAAAGAGTTCCTGAGGAAGAACTTAGAAGTCTATGTTGATGATCTTTGTGCTCATTCCAACATTAGGCAAACCCATATTCCCGAACTCAGACAAATCTTTGACAAATGTAGAGAATATCAAGTCTGCCTGAACCCAGAAAAGTGCGTCTTTATGGTCAGGCAAGGCAAGATTCTAGGACACATAGTGTCAAAGAATGGCATATCCACTGATGAAGAGAAAGTGAGAGCCATAGCAGAGCTACCTAGGCCAAGGAATGTCAAGGAAGTACAAGCTTTCATGGGGCATTGTGGTTACTACCGCCGGTTCATTCACATGTATGCTGTCATTGCAAAGCCCATGTACGGACTTCTGACTAACTTTGAGTGAATTGATGAATGTGAGAATTCCTTCCAGGAGCTTAAACGAAGATTATGTTCAGCACCAATCTTGACCACACCAGATTGGAACAAGCCATTCCATGTTCATGTGGATGCATCCAATTACGCTATTGGATGTGTACTCGCACAACCTACTGGTGAAGGTAATATGGATCTCCCAATTGCCTATGCCAGTAGACAATTGAATGCAGCTGAACGAAATTACACCACTACTGAGAGAGAAGGCTTAGGCATGGTATATGCAGTTAAGAAATTTAGACACTATTTGCTTGCAAACAAGTTTAAATTTTTTACTGACCACCAAGCATTGTTATATCTCGTGAACAAGCCATGCAATACAGGAAGATTAGTAAGATGGTTTCTCTTGCTGATGGAATATGAATTCGAGGTTGTAGTAAGGAAAGGGAAGACTCACTTGAGAGTGGATCATCTCTCTAGGCTCACATCGGGAGAAGCCCCACAAGGAGTGTCAGATGACCTTCCTGATGCTTACTTGTTTAATTTGGAAGTTGTACCGCAGTGGGCTAAGCCATTGGTACCAGTATTGACATACGGGCCTAACCATCCAGTAATAAACACGCAGGATAGAGAGGTAGTAAAAGCTCAAAAGTATCATATCATGGCAGGTAGTATGTACAAGCACACAGATCAAGGAGTCTTGGCTTTTTGTGTGGAAGAGGATGAGTACGCTAAATGGTTGCAATTAGCACATGTAGGTGCATTAGAGCAACACTACTCAAAACAACGAACCCTACAGACACTAAGGAGACTCGGAGTGCATTGGCCAACTATGGAAGCTGATGTCCAAAAGCTGTGCAAGGAATGCCCAATCTGTTGCACTAAACCACCTGTGGAACATGCCACTCTTTATCAAGTGTCCATAGTGCCAGGTTGGAGTGAACCACTGGTAGCCTTCCTGAGGACGAAAACATTCCCTCCAGACATGACTCTGGTTAGGAAAAGAAGTCTAGAACAAGAAGCCCTAGAGTACTCACTCATTGGTGATAATCTCTACAAGCGTGGTAAGGATGGTTACCTGAGACTATGTGTCCATGAAAGTGAATATCTAAAGATCTTGGAAACAACTCACCAGGGTGTAGCAGGAGGACATTTTGGTCCAGATAGGGTGATCAAAGCAATTCTATTTGCAGGATTTTGGTGGCCCACCCTTCACATGGATGCACATACCTATGTGAAGAGGTGTGAGATTTGTCAGCGAACCCAGCCTCCTATACGCAAAGATGAGATGCCACTGAAGCCTATGATGGGCGGACGTGCATTCTCTAAGTGGGGAATAGACTTTGTAGGTCCTATCAATCCCCCAGCTAAGGGTTCCCATGCTGAGTATATCATCGTTGCCACGGACTATCTAACCAAGTGGGTAGAGGTAAAAGCCACAACGAAGAACGACGCTCAGACAACTGCTAAATTCTTGTTTGAGAATGTATTCACAAGATACAGGCTACCTATAGAGCTAGTTAGTGATAGAGGCACTCACTTCTTGAATGAAGTTATTGAAAATCTGCTCCAAGAATTCTTGGTAGTGCATAAGAAGTCTGCCCCCTATCACCCTCAAGCCAATGGGCAAGCCGAAAGCACCAATAAAATCCTATGCAATGTATTGACAAAATTAGTGAACAATAAACGCTCTGATTGGGACAAACAGCTACACCATGCTGTTTGGGCATACCGAGTCGCCTACAAAACGGTACTCCAAGCCACCCCCTTTCATATGGTATTTGGCCAAAACGCCGTGCTACCTTTGGACTTCTTAATACCTACATTGAAAGTAGCACAAGAGCACGAATGGACGGGTCATGAACTCTCCTCTAGACTTTTTGACCTTGAACGATTAGGAGAAACAAGACTGAGAGCAGCTGCAGGGATATATGCAGCTAAGAAGAGACAGAAGGCACACTTTGATGCCCATGTGAAGGATAAGGGCTTGAAAGCAGGAGATCTAGTTTTAGTCTACACATTGAAACAACACGCAAGGAAGCTAGAAAAGAGAGGCTACGAACCTATGATCATCAATAGGATCTCCACGAGTGGAGCAGTACAACTAGCCACTTTAGAGGGTGATGTTCTCCCAAACTATATTAGCGGATGCAGAGTCAAGTTGTATCAGGAACCCCTCACGGAGGAAATGCTAAGTCGACTCAACATTGCTAAGCAACGTAAAGAGGAGGAAAAACGAATTCGAGAAGAAGCACAGGCAGAGGCCTTAGAGCGCATCAAACGAATGAAGTTGAGGAGACAAGGGAGGGATCAGCCTATGATTGACACTCAAGAGTCTCCAGGCTATCACATGGCCATGTGTGAGGCTTCAGGTGAACGTACCCATAAGATAGTGGATCGACGACCTTTTGTGACCCTAGAAATAGGACAAAGAGACAGCACAACAAGCGTGAGAGCTTTAATTGATTCAAGAGCAGCCACAAGTGCAGTTCGGCTTTCTTATTGCCAGCAGCTACAATTGGAGGTAAAACCCCTAGAAGCATATCTGATAGGATTAGGAGGTGTTGAAACCCCTTGCATGGGAGAGGTGGATCTTCCCCTCTACATACAAGAGGTCCTCATGCCAGCAAAAGTGCTAGTGTGTGAAGACGAGGATCTGACCGAACCTCTGGTCCTGGGCCAAGACTGGATCTACGATCACGCAGTCAACCTCAACCTAAGAAGTGGACTTCTTCAGGCCTGGGTAGGCCAAAGCCGTCTCACGATTGAATTAGAAAATCAAGCACTCAAACCAATAGAACAGGCACCAACTCCTGGTCCCTCCAGGAATCCACATGAAGATAACAATGTTGTTCTTGTCCAAACTTCTATGGTGCAGAGGATTGTCAATCTTACTGAAGGTACAGGAGCCAATAAGGAGTTCCCAACTGATCCAAAGAAGATTCTAAACGGGCAGACCGAACATCACTCGACACGAAGGAGGCCGCTGATCAAGAGGCAGGAGCGCCAACCCGTGCAACACGGAGCACCTCGTGGCGCGAAGCAGATCTGGATACGCAAGGATGGAAAACCCACAACTCTAATAGTAGACTCTCGAGGAGACAACAAACAAGCCACACCATCACGGACACAAGTGAAGGAGTACCCTAGGAAACCTCCTAGGCACACCACATCTATTTGGGTCCCTAAGCGGTCAAGGAAGGCTAGCCCCAATGCTAGACACATATGGGTGCCCAAGGCCTGTTTACGAGCCCAAATAGCTCCAACTCTAGTTACTAGCATAATTCAACACTCTCAAGTCCTCTCGACTAACAATGCAGGAACTCTACCTAAATACCACTCTGACCCACACTCAGTCACATCGAGGAATGTCTGGAAATGGGTACCCAAAAGGTCCCAAATCCATCACAACCTAGTTCATAAACCGTTGCCTGTCTTTAGCTCTAAGAGCTACGAATCCCCTATCAAAGTTTGGAGACTTAAACCATGTATCAAACGCCCTAACCCAATTTTTGTAAATCCATCCACTCTGACATAGGTGCATTATGAGTCCATTGCATAACCAAAGTAGGCATCTAGGATGATACTGACCTCTAATCACCACTCACACCTATCACAAGCACTTCATCTCTGGCCACTAACCTTCGGGATTGTCATGTTAGTATTGTGAAGGGAACACCATTACATCCTGTTTCCTATGCAACACTAATGTGCCTTTCTTCTTCTAGCAGATAAGCACCCGATTCCCATGGCAGCAGCAGCAGGCACGAGTTCTCAGGCAGGCACCAGCACTCAAATCAATTGGGATACCATGCCTGTGGAGGTTCCACTGATAGCTAGGTCGGAGGAGCTTTTGAACGTAAGAAGAATTCCCATTCCGGATCTACCAAGTGGCCTAACAGAAAGAGTAAAGGGGCATTCTCACTGGTTCAATGAGATGCCAGGAGATTTGGGAGACGCTGATCATATCTGGGAATCCAAGATGGAATGTGGAGGAGTGTGGTGGACCTTCCAGTTCTTCTCACGAGAATTTGAAGCATTGCAAAATGCAGCTCCTCTTCAGGATATTTGGCAGAAAGCGGGATTGCAAGATTACTTTAGTGTAGCTTTGCCTAGACCAGACTTTCTTAGGTGCTACTACTTGATTGCCACATTGAAGCCGACAGGAGATAAAGATCATTCAGGCACATTCTGGGTGCCCTCCCTATCAAACCAGGAGGAAATGAAGAATTTTGAGTTAAATGTTACTTTAATCAGGGAAGCTCTTCAGATGTATGGCACCCATGTGCCTTCTGATCGGGATCCCTTGATACCAGAGTCAATGAAGAGCAACAGAATCAAGAAGTTGAAGGACATGTGTGCCCTCACCCCTAACATCGCCATACCCCTGCGAATGTGCCTTCAACACTTTGCATTTCCAGCTCAAGACCGCTTTACCCAACCTCACAAGAAAATATGGTATGGATTATATTTAGCAGAGACTGGAAGCTTGCCAATTAAGATGCCTGTATGGATTCTGGATCAATTGTATGAAGCAGGCAAGCGGGGTGTGAGGAAGCATACATTACACGGCTGCTGTGCGATTACCAGAATTATTTATAGATGTCTTGCATATGATGTGCCAATAGCCATGGCCCTTAAATATTCACAAATGGAGTTTTTCAAGGGGCGGAAGTCAGGGAATCAACCTGCGAAACGAATGCGTGGATCACTCTCCCAGGTCATGATCCCTCACGAGGTCACAGCCGAAGCTCCCCCTAGAGAAGAAGCACATGTAGCACCTTTCACGGTACATCTCCAAGGAACTCAATCAGGGGGCGTAGTACAGCCCACTCCATCCGCCCCTCCACTACCGACCGATGCCGAGTTTGCATCTATGGCCACCTTAACTGAGGATCCCAATTTTGATTTTGAAAGATTCCTACAGACGGCCCATTTATCTGATAGTGAAGATTTTCCTGACAATGCCGATCCGGGATCATCATTCCAAAGAGAACAGCCACAGGGCGAGACAAGCAGGGTACATTGGGAAGGTGAGGCACAACATCCTCATGATCCAAGCACACAAAATCAGGAAGAAGAACGGGGAGATGAACAAGAGGAGAGTGAAGAGAAGGCCCTTGCCTACACGGCACAACTCAAACGGCTATACAAGACAATCAAGCAGGTACAGAGAAGACATAAGATGACAGAAGAGGCGAATAGAGCTCTAGTGAACCAAATGCTTCAAGCCGAGAACGTAGACTCACATTTTGTTGAATCATTGAATCTATTGGCTGACACATGTGGGATCGGGGAAGCATTGAGGACTATGGTCTATCGGGAGAACCCTACCTATGATCAACGAAGGATTGATACACGACCACGACGAGGAAAAATGATTCAAATGGCAGTCTCTACTGCCTTGCCTACCACAATTTCAGAGGATGTTCACATGACACGCCCAAGTCCCACTGACGAACAAGATGTAAATACACAGGTACCATCTCCACCGTCACCTTCCATTCAACCCTCAGAACCCTTCTCCACTAGTCTTTCTGAACAACCGATATCCACCCATCATGAAACCATTGTACACACCTCTGTTTTTACATCCTTCCCTTTACCCACATCCATCACTTCCACCCAAATTTTTGAGCCTCACACTGGTCATCCTGCCACCGATCAAACCATAATAGGTCACCCTTCCTATCTCCCCGCCCTTCGACAACCACTTGCCACTAGCCAGACCTTATCCCATCCTTTTCCATTCACCCACACCCAAACCCTATCCACCACTTCCCTAGTAACTGCCTCATACTCAACCCAAGTCACACAACCGTCATTCTGGACAAACCTTGTAAATATACTCCAACAGGTCGAGAACTATAATAAAAAGTCCCTTTCCCAACCCCACTCCCCCACATTCACTGCCACCACTAACACACCACCTACTGTTCCCGTATTCACAATTCACACTCCACACACTCTCACATCCGATCCCATGGATATTTCACCATCCACAGAAGCACCCACCACCACGTCTGTTCCACCATCAGCACATCTCACTTCACTCATAGGCACATCATCCACTTTTCCCTTTCCCACCTCCCAACCCTTTGCATGTTCCACCTCTACCCATGCATCCACATCATTTAGTAATGCACTAGACACCATGGTTGAAGCGGCCACTCAGCTTAAGCAAGAGTATAAGCTATTAGAAGAAAATAACACAGAGCTGTGCAATCTCTCGGCTCAACTCCAAGCACGAGTCGATGCCTTGGAACTAGGTAATACAACACTACAACACCAGGTGACTACCCTCCAACACTCGAAGACAGAACTCGAAGCTAAGTATGCAGAGACAGGCAAAGCTATGGAGGAACAACTCAGAGAACAAATGGGCCGCAATGCGAGACTTCAACGCAACATCGCCCTACTACGTCGCCATCTAGCAGCGGCTCAAGAAGAGAACCGAAGGCTACAACAACAAAACCAGGAGAACCTAGAAGCGGCCATGGAAAACACTCCGGGAGCACCTATAGACCCTGCAAAATTCCAGGCTGTCCCCTCAGAGCATATTCAACAGGTTTTAGAAGGTTATGTGATCCTCTTGGAAGCCCATGATCAGTTGGCAGACCAGATAAAGGAACTACAAGGATCCAAAGTACCGACAACACACCCACCCACACCTAAAGAGACGGTCGATGCCGCTACTTCGCCAGAACCTGAACCTTCAACCAACAGTGAGGTACTTGAGCTACGACAACAGGTTGCAGAACTAAAAATCAAGTTGTTACAGTATGAACGACCTCCCTCTCCACCTGATCAAACCATAGAAGAAGAAACAGTAGTCATTCCAGTGGAGGAGACATTTGAAGACAATTATGAGCCTCAATCCCTTCCAGGAGGCAAAATTACGGAGGAAGGCCAAGACACATATGAGGAGCCCCCATCGACATGGATGAAGCAGGTAGAGGAGATGGGCCACACTCACGAAGAGCGCGTAGCAACTCAGATGCTAGCCATGAAAACCATTGAGGAGTCTATACTCAAGTCTGAATATTTCTCGAACTTGGCTCCTAGGCGGCTGATCACCAGTTCAGAGTTACAATATAAGCCCTATTTTGTACTGCTGGCTGACTATAATGCTGAGATCAAACGCATAACCAACCAGTACCCTACGTTTGCAACACAGTTCGAACCCGAGGACATTCCAGAGGCAGCCAGAAAGGGGGCCATATTCCAACCCATATGGAGGCAAAAGTTATTGGAGACCTATCCGGAGATGTTACGAACATGGGATCACGCTCCCATGCATTTGAAGTATAACCCTTGCTTTGGTCCAGTACAAAGAAGAAGATCATGGAAAGCATTCACCATCAAGGTTCAGAACAACGCAAATTGTAAAGAATGGCTCAATTACCCCGCAATCGCACCCCCAACCGGCACACCTACAGTATCATACATGATCGCCACCATCAGACATTGGATGCCATGCCTCCACCCCATGCCGGATGTCGCCGCTCAAATGATGCTCAAAATTTTGGACATGATGCAAGTGGTGCTAAAGACCTTTCGAAATGTACGTAACATCCAGCCTTCAATTCCGGGCTTCATCAATGGTAATTATGATTTGCTGTATGACATGAGCACGACCCCGAGCATTCAAGTAGCTTACGCATGGCATGCACGAATAAGATATCTCCCTGCCTGCTACAAGCAAACCTTTGATGATATGTTCACCACGGGGTTTTGGGAGTCACACTCAGAAGTATTCGCACCACGCCCAACCCACCTGCTACAACTATTTGCGTGTGAACAAACCATGCACTCGGAACTCTACACCACACCACACCCTGATCTGTGAGGAATAGTCAATTGGGATGCCCTTCAGAGAGATTTGGTCCGGGGACTACGCATCAAGGAACAAGAAGTGGCAACCGACCTCCTGCAGAGGTACATTGATCAAACAATGGAGCAGAGGTCTGTCAGAGGCGACATACCCTAGGGGGGGGAGAGTGTTGACAGTATACAGGAAGAAGCAAGTACGGACACACATGCAGATCTAGCACTAAGGCAACCCTTCATTTTTTTCAAAACCCTTACATCATTTTAAAGTGATTCTCATCACTAAAAACCCCTGTAAATACCATTTTCACCTTTTTGTAGCTCCATTTTGTACAAGCCGAGGAGTCCTCGAGCTTGAGGAGCCTTAGAAGTAGTTGCCTGCCAATTTTCATATTTTTTAGATCTCGTTTGAGCCCTCAAATAAACCCTGGAACCTAATTTTTAACTAGGTCGGACACTAGGTCTGGACAGGGCCAAAGCTAGGCAAAAACTATAAATAGAGCTAGAGAGCTCATTTTTGGGCTAGCTTCTTGTAGTTTTGAGCTTGTATGAGAACTTTGTTGCAATAGAAGTGATTCCATTGTCTTACTCTCTTTGTTCTTGCCGTGTGTGCGCGTGTGTGTGTATGTGCGTGCATGTTAGTGTGCTTCTCACTCACACATTTGTGCCTTCACTTGCTCGAGGTCTTCATACCATCCTCATGTCTTCCCGGATTGACATTAAAGGAGGTGCTACTCATCACTGAGCTACATCCTCTAATCTCATTTTATGGAGCATTATCCTCTAACCTCTATAGTGCATTATTCCTTCTCTCATCTCTGTGGTCTTGCAATGCTCAGAACGGATGTAGCCTGGTGAAGTCGATCAAGCAACAGGAGCATTCAGTAGCAATTTGTGGTCTTCTCTCTAAAAAAGGTGCCAAAAAAAAGAAATCTTTGGGCTTGCACAGGTCTCCATCAGACAACATCCAACGTGGTGCCACACCTTCATCGTTGCATAACAGTAGGTGTGTTAGACATCACCACCTTCACTTAACCACAATCCTATTTTGAGTGCATAGCTGGCAGTGCTAATTTCTCTTCGCCAGAGATGCACAACCATAAAATCTATGGCAGGTAATCGCATGATATAGGAGAGAAACCGGACACAGAAATTTTTTGGCCATTTTCGTTTGTGGCACTAGCTGTAGTGGAGGTAGTGGCAGCAGCTCACTGGAGTCAGTTTCCAGGGTCTTCACGTGACTTCTCTAAAAGATTTCATTTACGGAATTGGGAATCTTCAAATTTTCATCCATTCACTGATGACTAATTTTATCCATGATCGATTGGTAGCCAGAGGACCCAACTATAGGTATCCTAAATGAAGCATGCAAAATCATGAGAAAGCTAATTATGAACTCATCTGTGATGTCAAGTCACCCTCTTGCTATCCATCTGGAGTAAATCTGTGACTTAAAAATACATTGCATTCTTATAATTTCTGAAAAGATTCATGCGAACTTATCTATTATATAAAGTTCAAGTTTGTGTGCATTTCTTTTATCACATAACATCCACTTCAAAAGGCACAATTGACCTACTTAAGGTCCACGGTCCATAATCTCAAGTGACATTGTATCTCTTTGCTCTTCAAAGTGCGTTCCTCACCTAAAGATGGTTCAATTTGAGTTGATTATAAATTGCAACTTGTTCGTAGTGATGTATATGGTCCTACATGGACATCTTGTTTTGGGAACTAACTTTAATTTGTGACTTTTATTGATGAGTATTCTAGGCATGCATGGGTGTATCCATTGAAACTAAAGTCCGAAGTGTTTATGTGCTTCAAAAAAAATTTGGTTATGGTTTAAAATCTATCAACAAGTAAATTGGGCACCCTCCATTTTGATCAAGGGTGGGTATACATGTCTTCTGATTTTAATGCATTTCTGGCTGAGCAAGGGATAAAATATCAGTGTACAGTGCCATATACACCTAAAACAATGGAGTTCTAAAAAGGAAGAATAGGTCTCTCATGGAAATGGCGAGATGTAAGATCAAAAGTCAAGATTTATCACATAGCTTCTAGCTTGAGGCTGTTATGTGTACAACATATGTACTTAACAGGTGTCCCACAAAAGCACTACAATCTATCACTCATTTTGAGGCTTGGCATGGTTGCAAGCCATTTGTTGCTCATCTACATGTCTTTGGTTGTGTGGTATAGGCATTAGCGCCTGAACAAAAATAGAGGAAATTGGATTATAAAGCACTGAAATGTATTTTTGTTGGGTACAATTTTGAAAGGCAAACATTATTGTTTGTATCATCCATAGAGTAAATGCATTTTTGTTCTAGTGTGGCATGATGATGACATGATAGAACCCCTAATCCTTGGCCAAGATTGGCTATACGATCACTTAGTGGACCTAAATCTTAGACAAGGCTCCTTGCAGATTGGAACCTTACACCAGTAGCGAGTGATACTGCTTGACTTCCCTAAGAACACTCCTCTTGAGGTATGTAACCCATTTCACCACCACATTTAGGCACGTCACATTTCTACACAGTCACCACTGCATCCACTTTTCCATCCCTATTTCCCCTTCCCCTTGCATCAACCCCCACACCCATAGCATCTTCACTAACTCCACCATTAATATTCACCCATGATCGACACCACCTTCCGTCAAATGTTTTCTACCAGCTACCAAACGCTACAACAAACAACCGCAGATTTATAGGTGCAACTAAACTTGTTATCAATCGAGAACGCCTCCCTTAACACACGCTATCAAGAGCTACACAAGGCCTACCATACACTCGAACTAGAAAGTGAACAGAAGACAAAGGAAGCAATTACAGATACCAAAAACTTGTTAAGGGCTCAAACCATTTGAAATGAAACACTCACTCGAAACATGGGACTACTAAGATGCCACCTCGCAACAGCCAAAGAAGAGAATCAACGCTTGCAGGAACAGAATAGAGAAACCTTGAAGCAACATTAGATCAAATGGACAAACCTCTGAGTCCTAGCCACTTTAAAGCTATACCATCAGAGTCTATGAAGATACTATTGGAAGACCATGCTAGACTACTAAACAATTATGACGCGATAAATGAGGCATATGAGAAACTCAAAGATGACCATAAGATGCTATAGTTACGTGCACCAGCACACCAGCTACCACCAGCTCCTGAGGCCACACCTCCAGAGATCATAGAGGAACTCAATGCTTTACGCACCCAGGTACTTACTCTTCAAGCACAAATTACTGTCTTTTCTAAACCCCCCAGGCCTGATTCCCCACCTGAACTCCCAACTGAGGAAGAAACTGTGTCTATCCCGGTGGAGGAAACGTATGAAGAAGCCTACAAACCACAACCCATCCCAGGCGGATGTGTCATGACTGAAGGCCAGACCACCTTTGAACTCCCTACCCTTGCATGGATGAAGACCGTAGAAGAACTTGGAAAGACCCACTCAGCATGGGTGGAGGCTCAATTACACACCATGGCTATGATAGAGGAATGCTGTTAAACTTATTGTTTAATCTGTTATCGATTTTGGGTTCTTGGGATGGTTAGGGGTCTATAAAAAAGATGCCCTATTTCTATTTTCCCAATTCTACAGGTTCAGTTATATATTACTTCACAGACTTAACGTGCTGAATTAGATTATCCTTCAACTACCATCTGGTTGCGCATTACAACATACTTCAACACAAGACAGCTAATTGTGCATTACAATATTCTTCACCACCAGGCACATAAACACGCACTTCGTCGCGTCACTAAAATATCACTTAACTTAATACTTCCTCAAAACTTAACGCAGTACTGAACTAATTACAGAGAGACAGAGATACGAAATACCTCAGAGTGTAAGCAAAACACCACGCTCCAGTCAAGCATTCGCCCAGACCACGGTCTGGCAACATACCCTCTGTTCACGCACACTTCCTTTATTAATCAAAAGTCACAACTAATGCGCTACGCCCTTTTGGTATGTGTGCAACTTTTCAAGATTTCATATTACATTCCGGCGGCTCACACTGGCACGCAAGGTGGGCTCGAACCCAAAAGGATGAATACAAGACTTAGGATTCATCTATAATCCCTTGTACATACATGGAGTGGGCTAACTTAAAGGTTCAAGCAATAATCTGCTTCAACGAATCTAGCATATCCTTCAAAATTTGAGGCTCAACTAACTGGGCATCAGTTCTAACCAAATTGGCAGCTATTACTTGACTTATATGAGTCTGCAAAAATGCTTCTTGTAAATAGAAGTCATTTGTGAGAGAAACATCTCTGCGCAATTTGATTTCGGCGATGTCTGCATCAATCTTGGACAACCTGTCAGCTTGAATGCCTAATTGCTTCTCCCGGCGTTCCAGTTCCTGAGATTGAAACTGCATTGTCTTGTAAAAATCTTCTCTTTCCTTTTGAATTGCTTCAATCTCCTTCTTTAACTTAATATTCAGGCTAATTTCTTCTTCCAAAGATCGACTTTTGTGGAACAACTCCTCGGTGACCTGCTTGAGCTCTCTCTCAGTATTGATGACATTCATCGCTAACATCTGAGAAGCCTCTTCTAGTATGCTGAGCTTATCTCTTGTATCATGAAGCTCGTTGCCTAGCGCAGTCAAGGCATCGTGCTTATCTGTAACTTCTTGCTTTAATCCATTAATTTCAGTGTCCTTGTTGGCAATAATCAGATCCTTCTCTGTCAACTATTCCTGTAGTTGCTGAATTTGGACTTGTAGGGAGTGAATATCTGTTTTCGCCTCGAGGAGTTCTTCTTGGAGGGGCATGATATCAGCTCCTAGGAGGTCTAATTTGCTCTATAGCTCCTGTCGAATGGTCTGTGTTGCCGGCTTCAATTGAAGAGGTAATTGCTGGGATAACTGAATTAATATCTAGCCCATGGATGCCAATTCGGTGAACATGAACGGGGTGGAGAGAGAAGGGGTAGGCTGCGATGGTTGGGAAGATAGGAGGTGTGGAGACGAGGGTGGAGAGTAGTCAGGAGAAGACAGTATTTTGGACGAGGCTTCACTGATTGCAGTGGAAGGCGAGGAGGGAGAAGCCTCGGCAGTAGCAAGAAGTGTGGTTGGAGGCAGAAGGGGAAGAAGAGGTGTCTGAATCAAAACAATGTCTGTTTCCTTTTGGAGCAAAGACGAAGCAGTGGCAATGTTTGTAACGGCCTCCTTAGCAGTTTGCAGTTGCTTTGCCATATCTGCTTGATCATCGACTAATTTTGAGGGTGATGAATGACAAGCAATGACAGTGGCATCATTCCATTTTTTATGCAAATTTACATGATGCACTTGTTGATGTGAGAGGTGATATTGAGGAGGCAAAAATTATGCCAAAATGGCTATAACAGATTTTGCATGATAGCAAGTTAGATGCACCTTTGTCATATCATACTTGTTTAGAGTCTCATAGTGCTTCTTTTGCATCAGATTGCTACGTTATGGGTGCATCGAGTCTTTGTGATGAGAATGAGCCAGTTTCGTTTGATGAAGCACAAAATTTAGAAAATTGGATGGCTTCTATGAAATATATATGATTCTATCATGAAAAATGGTACCTGGCCTTTATGTGACTTGCCTCCTTGCAAGAAATCCATTGGCACTAAGTGGGTATACAAGTTGAAGTGTAAGATTGATGCAATAACTGATAGGTATATGACTAGGCTTGTTGCAAAGAATTATGCTCAAGAAAGAGGCATTGATTTTGATGAGACCTTTGCTCCTACATGCCGAATGACTACTATTTGTAGCATCTGTGCACTTGCAGCTCATCATGGCTGGAATGTACATCAGTTGGACATTAAAACTACATTTCTGAATGGTGACTTACATGAAGAAGTGTATGTTTTGTTGGAGTTTATTGATCTCCAAAGTACAGCTAGAAGTAGGTGAAACCCAATAGGACCTAGTTGACTTTTTCACAAACTTGTATGCACAGACCAATTTTCTTGCAGAGCAAATTGCTCTTTACTCACTAGGAATTTTCCAAAACTGTTTCACACACATAAACTAGACTCTAAGAGCTTTCCAACAAGATATAGAACACCTCAAATGGATAAATACACAATGATCTATGACCTCTGCAATATGCAGCTTTAATGGAGATCTTGAAACAGAGATGAACCTGAGGACACACATCACTTGCAGAGACTACTGCTCTTAACTCACAACTCCAATGACTTTGAAACTTTGCAGAATACAATTAGACTTAAAGAGATTTCTAACAAGCCAAAGAACACATGATTTGGATACATACACAAGGAGATATGACCTCTGCAAGTTTGAGGTTTAATGGAGACCTTCAGCAGGGATAAAAAACAGAGAACACACACTACTTGCAGAGAGTATTTCTCTCAGCTCACAAATCCAATGATTATGAAAATTTACAGGACGAAAGTAGACAGTAAGAGCTTTCCAATGAGCTATCAAACATGTAATTTGGATATATAATGAGGGAGATACAAGCTCTGCAATCTCTGCATACAAAACTACAGCAGTGTAGAGATACACATATGACTCTCTTGGACATCCCACAAGATCACGACTTTTCTCCTCTTTTTATAGCATGGAAAACTAATCTAAAACCTTCCTAATACATCTAAATTCGTGGTAGACACTTGAATGGAGGTATTACATGACTCAAGTGCTCAAAATAAGCAAAGTATTGATGGACTTTGAGAACTAGCCACATCCACCTTCCACTAGGACACCACTGAAGCTCCCTTGTGACTCACTAATTTGACTCACCATGTTCTAGAACTCACGTGGTATTTTTGCTACATTTTATGAATAATATGAGCCTTCTTGAAGTATTTGAAGACTTCCCAAAGGTATTTACATAATTTGAAACTTGTACCCTACATAAAACAAATGTTCGCAACATTCTCCCCCTCAAGTTTCAAAGGGTATTTCCTTCATGCCAAGAATATAGTTGAATCTTTGAAGCTTTGGTCCATCCAAGGATTTGGTGAAGATATCTGCAACTTGATCCTTTGTTCCAACAAAAGAAACCTGCACTTCATTGTTCATGGCCTTCTCTCGAACATAATGATAGTGAACCTCTATATGCTTTGTTCTAGCATGAAAAATAGGATTTGAGGTCATATGAATGCTGCTCAAGTTATCCCCATATATCAGTGGTACATCAACCTGCACATTCAAGTCATGAAACAACTTTTTAAACCACATAACCTCAGTAGTAGCCAATGCTAAACCTCTATACTCAGCCTCTGTAGAAGATAAAGCAATTGTAGGCTGCTTCTTTGAACTCCATGTTAATGTCTTGTTTCCTGCTATTACCACATATCCACTTGTGGATCTTCTGTCATCTTTGCTTCCAGCCCAATCTGCATCACTAAAGACTTTAAGAGTTAGATCAGCATCATGACTATAAAATAATCCTTCGTTCATGGTACCTTTCAAATACCTAAGCACTCTTTTCGCTGCATGCATATGAGGTACTCTAGGTTCATGCATAAACTGTGACAATACTCCCACTGCATACCATATATCAGGTCTAGTTTTTGTTGCATAAATCAAAGATCCTACCATGGATCTATATACATTCATATCATGCAACTCATCACCTTCCTTTGCACTCAGCTTTACATTACATTCCATTGGAGTAGAAACAAATTTACATTCCTGCATACCAAACCTTTTCAGCATATCACATATATACTTTCTTTGTATCAACCACATACCTTCATCGCTATACACAATTTCAATCCCAAGAAAGTATATGAGCAAACCAAGATCTGAAATTTTAAATTCCTTTCCCAAATTACCTTTTATCTCATCAAGCTTTTGCATCATTCCCTGTAATCAACAAGTCATCCACATAAATGCATACATAGACACACATGCCATCTACATGTTTTACATAAAGTGAAGGATCAGCATGACTCGCTGTGTATCCTTGCAGCATAAGATACTTTACCAACCTTGCATTCCATGCCCTTGGTGCCTGCTTAAGACCATACAATGCCTTCTTTAACCTGCATACATAATTAGGACATTTTGCATCCACATAACCATCTGGTTGTGACATATACACTTCTTCATTTAACTCACCATTAAGAAAGGCATTCTTTATATCGAGTTGATATATATTCCACCTTTTACTTGCAGCTAAAGCCAACAAAGTTCTCACCGTTGCCATATTTGCTACTGGACTAAATGTTTCCTCATAGTCCACACCTTGAGTTTGATTATATCCTTTTGCTACAAGTCTAGCCTTATATCTAGACACACTACCATCACTATTTCTTTTAATCTTAAAAACCCACTTGCAACCAATTACCTTTTGCTTTGGTGTACTTGGAACTAAATTCCAAGTCTTGTTATCCTGTAGTGCTTCCATTTCTTCTCTCATTGCTTTCTCCCACTTTTCATCTCCTTTGGCCTCATCATAACATGTGGGTTCATTTTCTTGCTCAACTTTTGTCATAAAAGCATAATGAGTATTCATGAAAGATTCATAAGTATACCTTTGAGGTTGCTTACTTACTCTTGAAGTTCTTCTTACCTCCAATGTAGATGCTCTTCCTTTCTTATTAGGAACCTTTGATGATTCTCCATACTCACATACATCACTAATTTCCTCTCCTTCATCATTAACTTCAACAAGTTTGAGTTTACCTTTATTTTTAACACTTGGAGGTGACTCTTGCCTTAACCTTCCACTGAAAGGTGATCCTCTTTCTTCATCTAAACCACTCCTTTCATCATTTAAACTTCCTGATGGCTGAACTATGCATTCATCTCCTTCAACCACACCTTCTTCATTTTCATCCATGACCTGCAAACAATTCTTATCTGCATACCATGAAAGTGATTCATGAAAGTTTACATCTCTTGACACAACAACCTTATTGGTATGAGGATTATAGCATCTATATCCTCTTTGAGTATCTGCATAACCAATAAATATACATTTTTCTGATTTCGCATCAAGTTTAGATCTCACCTCACTAGGTACATGTACATAACATACACAGCCAAATACTTTCAAATGACTTACACTTGGTTTCCTTCCATGCCATACCTCATATGGTGTCAAATGATGAACTCCAGCAGTCGGAACTCTATTCATAATGTAAACACTTGTGCTAACAGCTTTAGCCCAAAAATAATTAGGCAAACACATATCATTAAGCATGCTTCTAGATGCTTCTGCTATGATTCTGTTTCTTCTTTCTGCGACTCCATTTTGTTGTGGAGTATACCTGCATGTAACTTCTCTTTTGATACCTTCATCATACAAAAAATCAGTAAAAGCTTGAGAGAAATACTCTCCTCCTCCATCGGATCTTAGCTTCTTAATATACCTTCCTGTTTGCTTTTCGACATATGATTTGAACTTCTTGAAACAATCAAAGACCTCACTCTTATGTTTAATAAAATACACAAATGTCATTCTACTATGATCGTCAATGAATGATACATAGTACTTATTACCAACCAAGGATGCCTCTTTAGTAGGTCCCCACACATCTGTGTGTATGAGATCTAGCAAACCATCACTTACATAGCTTGAATGCTTGAAAGGTTGTCTACTCTGCTTACCCATTTGACATGCTTCACAAAGATGCACCATATGTTGCTTAGTAAGATCAGGTAATCCTTCAACAATCCTCTTCTTTGATAACTCCTTTAACCTGTGTACATTCATGTGTCCAATCCTTTTGTGCCATAGATCAAGCTCTGCTATTCGATGCATACCATAAGAGAAATAGTTTGTATGATTTGGGTTTACCTTGAATGTAAACAATCTACCTTGTTTTTGACCTCTCGCAATTAACCTCCTTTGCTTTGGATCCTCAATGAAGCAACCTGCATGATTAAATCTCACTTGTAGACCTTTTTCTACCATTTGACCAACCGACATCAAATTCTTAGTGATCGTTGGCACATAAAGTACATCCTTCAAGCAATTTTTCTTGCTCTTATCCTGCATAACAACATCTCCAACCTGCATAATCTTATGTGTTGTATCATCTCCTGTTTCAACATGACCTTTACATGACGGATTATGCATATTAGAAAACCATGAAGCATCATGAGACATGTGATTAGAACAACCACTATCTACATACCATACATCGCTATTGCAATTCATCTTAGTTTCTACATTCATCATAAGAAGAGAATCATAATCATCACTTTTACCTTCAACTGCATAATTTCCTTGTTGTTTACCTCTTCTTGAATAGCCTCCTCTTCGATTACCACCTTGATTATTTTCATTTTGATAACAATCTTTGGCATAGTGTCCATACCTTCCACATATATAGCAATTGTTCTTATTATCTTCACTCCTTTGTCTTTGGTTGTAGTTGTAGTAGCCTCTCGTACCTCTAGCGCTTGATCTTCCTCTTCCTCTTGTGTTGAAGAAGCCACTTGAAGTCCTTTGATCATCGCTCCTTCTTCCTCGACCTCTATTTGAACCTCTTCCACCTCTGTTTCCACCTCTTGATGATCCTACATAAAGAGCTTGTCCTTGAGATCCTTTTTTATTTGAAGTAGAACCATTTAGATTCATCTCCTCCGTGACCATGAGGGCAATAAGTTGATCAAAATCTGGTAATTCTCCTCTGACATAAACTGAAGTAATGAAGGGTTTCCATCTCTCATCATCTTTGAGTCCGTTGAGAGTATGTGCAACCAATTCGTCGTCCTCCACATGAGCTTGAATTGATCCTAGTTGATCTGCAATCTCTTTAACTTTCAATATGTAATCATTGACCGATGTCCTTGTATCTTTCTTTATGTTATTCAACTCATTTTTGAGTTGAATCTTCCTTGCTCTTGTACCTGTAGCATACAACCTTTCCAATGCAAGCCAAACATCTCTACTTGTGTCTAGATCTTGTATGTGTCCTACCATTGAATCTTGAATATTTTGTGATAAAATGAATATAACCCTTTTATCTCTCTCATTCCAAAGTCTAAACTCCCTCAATTGTTGCTGATTTGGGTCCTCTGGTAATGTGGGTTTGATATCTATGCCGTCAATCAAACCATACAAGCCTCTACCTTGCAAGTATGCTGTGATTCTAAACTTCCATGCCTGATAATTGGTCTTATCAAGCTTCTCTATTTGTGCATGTTGGTCTCCCATAATACAAATGCTAAGCTTCCTCCTTTAAGCCTCCTTTCCAATGTGTGTGATGAGAAGAAATATAATATTTACCTTGTAAATGAGGTATGTGTACCTTCCTTTGCTTGGATGTTGCTTCAAATGCCTCCTTGCAATCTTCTTCTACCTTTGTGTAGTGTTGATGATGAACTGCTTCTTTGATAGCTTCAAATTCTTCATCAAGGTATGATAACCTTCTCCAAGCCTCCAAGTACTTGCTCTGATACCAATGTTGGAGTTTATTGATCTCCAAAGTACAGCTAGAAGTAGGTGAAACCCAACAGGACCTAGTTGACTTTTTCACAAACTTGTATGCACAGACCAATTTTCTTGCAGAGCAAATTGCTCTTTACTCACGGGGAATTTTCCAAAACTGTTTCACACACATAAACTAAACTCTAAGAGCTTTCCAACAAGATATAGAACACCTCAAATGGATAAATACACAATGAGCTATGACCTCTGCAATATGCAGCTTTAATGGAGATCTTGAAACAAAGATGAACCTGAGGACACACATCACTTGCAGAGACTACTGCTCTTAACTCACAACTCCAATGACTTTGAAACTTTCCAGAATACAATTAGACTTAAAGAGCTTTCTAACAAGCCAAAGAACACATGATTTGGATACATACACAAGGAGATATGACCTCTGCAAGTTTGAGGTTTAATGGAGACCTTCAGCAGGGATAAAAAACAGAGAACACACACTACTTGCAGAGAGTATTTCTCTCAGCTCACAAATCCAATGATTATGAAAATTTACAGGAAGAAAGTAGACAGTAAGAGCTTTCCAATGAGCGATCAAACATGTAATTTGGATATATAATGAGGGAGATACAAGCTCTGCAATCTCTGCATACAAAACTACAGCAGTGTAGAGATACACATATGACTCTCTTGGACATCCCACAAGATCACGACTTTTCTCCTCGTTTTATAGCATGGAAAACTAATCTAAAACCTTCCTAATACATCTAAATTCGTGGTAGACACTTGGATGGAGGTATTACATGACTCAAGTGCTCAAAATAAGCAAAGTATTGATGGACTTTGAGAACTAGCCACATCGACCTTCCACTAGGACACCACTGAAGCTCCCTTGTGACTCACTAATTTGACTCACCATGTTCTAGAACTCACATGGTATTTTTGCTACATTTTATGAATAATATGAGCCTTCTTGAAGTATTTGAAGACTTCCCAAAGGTATTTACATAATTTGAAACTTGTACCCTACATAAAACAAATGTTCGCAACATGTTTTTCAGCCCCATGGATTTGTGCAAAAAGGACATGAAAACCAAGTGTGGAGATTGAAAAATGCATTATATGATTTGAAGCAAGCACCACATGGTTGGTATGAAAAGATACATGCCTATCTCATTGCACATGATCTTGAGAATATTCCAACTGAGAGCACCTTATATATTAAGCATCCAAATGGTGTGCTTCTGATCATTAATCTGTATGTTGATGGCATGTTGCTCATTGTTCCTCATGAGAAGCATATTGCTGATTTTAAGACTAATCTGCATGCCTCATTTGAGATGTCAAATTTGGGGCATTTGCAACATTATTTTGGCATTCACTTTATGCATGTTGATGGTGGAATAGATTTGTGTCAAAGAAAATATATTGACACATTATTACAGCATTTTGGTCTTGGAGACTGTAAACCTATTTGCACTCCTATGGAGATAGGTTTATGATTGAGTCTTCATGATGCTGGAGATGCATTTGATGTTGTTGTCTATCAGAAAACTGTTGGATGCTTGATTTACTTATGCATTACTCGACCAGATATTTAGTTTGTTGTCTCACAGATGAGCAAACTTATGCAGTGCCCAGGTGTTAAACATTGGTAGGCGGTTAAGTGCATCTTTCGCTACTTGAGTGGTTCCTGGCTACTTGGATTGTTTTATCCCAAGGGGGATCACTACCGCTAGATTTATATACTTTTTTTTATTGTGTCTGGGTTGGTTGCCATGACACTCATGTGCCCACTAGTGGTTTTTGCTTCATGCTTGGTAGCTCATGCATATCTTGGTTGAGCAAGAAGCATCCTAGTATGGCCACTTCCAATTGTGAGGCTGAGTATAGGGAAACTTTCACAGCAACAATTGAGTGTGTGTTGCTCACATGAGTTATGGTTGATTTGGGTGTTGGTTAGTCTTTTGCCACCACCATCTTCAATGATAGTTAGAGCACGTTGGTAGTTGCGAGAAACCCTACGTTCCATGCTCGCTCTAATCACATTGAGTTGCATTATCATTATGTCAAGGAGAGGTTCTCTACTGGAGAGATCAGTTTGGCTTATGTGCACACACAGGAGAACATTGCAGACCTTTTCACAAAGGCTCTGCCTAGGGAGAAGTTTGAAGCTTTCCACAAAGCTTTGGGATTACTTCCTTTTGTGGATTAATTCCACATAGCTTGGCACTTCCTTATACATGAGTGCCACCTCTTTGTTCACCGCATCACTCCCAGGGGGGATTTGTTGATATATTTAGAAAATAAGTTATTTTTTAGAAGATAATTATTTTTAGCTATTTTTGTAAATAAAGCAAAAGCACGCTATTTTTAGCGTGGCCCTCATGTATCTTCTATTCAGGACATAATAAGAAATACCTATAAATACACATACTCTCATAGAGTTGTTGAAGAGAGTATGTGGGGGGAGATTGCACCTAATCTTGTGTCATCTCTTTTTGTCTCTTGTCTCTTTCTATTTTCTGTGTATGTGCATCTACAGGATTCGATCGTCAACAGTGGTATCAGAGCTTGGTGTCTGCAGATCATGGAGTTATGAGAGTTTCATCATCATTTTCACGTGACGCTTCTGGCATTTTTTTTGAAATCACCGTCAATCGGTTGTTTTAGCTGTGGTGGAACAACGTTGGTCTCAGATCTCCTCTCCACGCAGGAGCATCTTGAGGCCCCATCAGAGAGTCTCGAACATCGTCTAGACGCGATCCAACTGCTACATCACGTTACACAGGATGTGAAGCACATCTTGTTTGCCTCCGGACCTTTCCAGCAAGAACTAGACTGCCCAAATTTCTCGCCATGGCCTTATCAGAGCACCGTACAGATGGCGGATGTCTTATGTTTTTGTGTTTTCTCAGCATGAGCACTAAGATGGAGGGCAGAGAAGCAGCATCCTTGCTTCAAATGTTAAATGCTACGATGATATATATGTAAAGCTACCTCTATTTTAGCGAGTATGGGATAAGGCAACCTTATCACAAAGCATTGCTCATCACTACACTCCCACGTTAGGCTTTTCAGCACGCAAGGCCATTACCTAATTTTACCCACCCTTTCTACTCTTTCAATCATAACTTGAGCATGCCATCTCCAAATTTGGAGATTTTTTTTGCTATGGATAGCCCTTTTAGAGTTCTTTCCATAGAGTGGATGCAACATATATTTTGGGCTTAAATTCCCTTTATCTTCAAAGCTTAGAGTTTACACATTCATCTTCAATGATCCTCGTTCGAGCATGATTTCGAAGTATCAATCCTTGGAAGAGTTATTGGCACGCTATTCTGACAAAGTGTGGATTATTTTCAACACCTGCAAATTACTTTTTGAACCTTGAGATAAGTTTCTTGTCAATTTACATACATCGTTGCCTTCTTTTTGCATCAAATAACATTTTGGACACGCACATTTTGCATCGAACCTAGAATATATGCATCATTTACACATGGGTTGTCTTGTATGGTGCACGTATTCTTTTTGTAGGAACAACAAAGTATTTTCTTGCAGGTTAGCGAGGAGAATATATATATATTTTTCAGGGTGTGTAATCCCCTTTTGGTCTATTTGTAGATAGAGTGTGCCTATCAGCACCAATATCACAGAAATTGTTTGTCGAAATTTTTCCGGTTTTCAAAATTGCACCGTTATGCCGCCGAAAGTTTTAGAAAAATTTGTATGCACATGCATTCAAGTATAAATTCATGGTTAGTAAATCGATTGTTATTTTAGCATATCGAGATATTCATTTTTGTAATCACCTTTGGATTGCATTTAGACTTAAACCCTGCTTATCATTCACATTCAATATATTAAATTCTAGCTTTCCAGTTCCATGCATGTGGTTTTACATGGAACATGCTTATGATTGTTCAGTGATGGGACATGTGATTGGCCATCCATGTCTATTTTATTCTTATCAACAGAGGTCAGTTGCTCGACAACTGGGGGGCATGTTATACTTTATGAAATATTTTGGAATGAAGGTTTAATGCCTTGATGATTTTAATGTGTTTTGTGCTTTGATTTAGTAGGTGAAGATTCATGAGGTGTGAACACACATGGATTTATTCAAATACTTTTGGAGATATTTAGAAGAATATTTTTAGAAAATAAGTTATTTTTAGAAGATATTATTTTTAGCTATTTTTGTAAATAAAACAAAAGCATGCTATTTTTAGCGTGGCCCTCATGTATCTTCTATTCAGTATATAATAAGAAATACCTATAGATACACATACTCTCATAGAGTTGTCAATGAGAGTATGTGGGGGGAGATTGCACCCAATCTTGTGTCGTCTCTTTTCGTCTCTTGCCTCTTTCTATTTTCTGCGTACATACGTCTACGGGATTCGATTGTCAATAGAACTGAAGAATGCAATGAACTTGAAGACATTGGATGCCTTTTATCTTCAAATCCAATCGGTTGACCCATGTATACCTCTTCTTGAAGTTCACCATTGAGAAAAGCATTTTTTATGTCAAGTTGGTACAATGGCCATGTCCTTGCTGCACCCACTGCAATCAAGGTTCTAATTGTTCCCATCTTTGCAACTGGGCTAAAGGTCTCTTTATAGTCGATGCCGTGAGTTTGCTTGAATCCTTTTGCTACTAGTCTAGCTTTATGCCTAGCTAGAAAACCATCAGCATTTCTCTTTATTTTAAACACCCATTTATATGGAACAATCTTCATACCTTCAGCCTTTGGAACTAGCTCCCATGTGTGATTGTCCTTGAGAGCTTTTATCTCTTCTTTCATAGCTTGCTGCCATTCTTTTTTTGTACATGCTTATTCATATGCATCCGATTCTTTGTCTTTGACCACCTGTGTCATATATGCAAAATGCTTTGCAATAAAACTATCATAGCTCGGCCTTTGAATTGGATACCTTGCTCTTGAAGACCTCCTTTCATTTCCTTTTGAATATTGCTTTTTCAATTGGTTCAACTTTACTTTGGTGTAATCACCTCTTCATACTCTTCTTCACTTGCATTTGAATAACTATTTTGGGCAGCACTTTTAGCTTCAAATCTTCCATAACCTGATGTTGGTGATGATTAATGACTCCTTAGTCTCCCCTTCTTGGACAACACCTCCATCATCGTCGCAATGTTCTTCAAGAATCCTCTTTCCCTTTGTCTCCAAACCATGGTCTTAGCTCATCAAATACCACATCTCGTGAGACTCGTAGCTCCTTTGTCACCGGATTGTAGCACCTATATCATTTTTGCTCCGATGAATATCCAACAAAAATACATTAATTTGACTTTGCCTCCATCTTTGTCCTTAGTTCTTGAGGAATGTGAACATAGCACACACATCCAAAAACTTTGAGATGTGTAAGATCCGGTTTCTTACCAGAATAAACCTCGTTGGGAGTCAAATTATGCATTCCAACCATTGTGCACTTGTTCATCAAATAAACAGCCGTACTAGCTGCTTCAGCCCAATAGTTTAGTGGCACCTACATCTTGTTGAGCATGCATCTTGCAACTTCTGTGATATGTCTATTTTTCCTTTCAGCTATTCCATTTTGTTGAGGCATGTACCTACATGTAAATTGTCACTTGATGCCATTTTCATAAAGAAAATCTGAAAATTCTTTGGAGAAATATTCTCCTCCTCCATCAGACCGCAAGGTCTTTATGTCGCGTCATGTTTCCTTTTCTACTTGTGCTTTAAATCTCTTGAACATGGAGAACACGTATGATTTTTGTTTTATGCAGAACATCCATACTTTTCTTGAATGATCATCAATAAAAGTGAAAAAATTTCTATTACCAGCCACGATGGTTGTTGTGATGGTCCCCATACATCCATGTGTATCAAGTCGAGGACATTCCTCGCCACATAGTTGCTCTTCTTGAATGGTTGTCGAATTTGCTTTCCTAGTTGGCATGCTTCACAAAGCTCATGTAGTCTAGCATCATTGAATCTTGGAAGACCTCTTACCACTTCATGGTTGCTCATGTCCTTGAGCTTGGGAATATTGATATGTCCAAACCATTGATTTCAACAATCCTCTTGTTTCCAAACTGAATATACATCACCTTTCCATGTGGTTGTTGAATGTCCAAAGTGAACATCCTACCTTCTTTCCTTCCTTGAGCAACGATCTTGAAACTTTCTTTTGGATTCTTTATAAATTAGCCTTTTTCATTGAAGATAACATGATATCCTTTCTCTACCATCTGTCCTACTGAAATCAAATCCTTTGCAGTAGTAGGAACATGAAGAACGTTAGTCAAAACCTTCTTGTCCCCAAGCTTGATATCTCCAACATGTTCAATTGTGTGTTGAGTTTCATCACCGGTCTCCACACATCCTTTTCCACTTGGAGCTTGTAGATTTGTGAATAAATCTCCTTGGCATGGCATATGGTTGTTGCAACCTGAATCTATAAACCATTTTTGATCATCGCTTCTGGGGTTCTTGTACTCATGCTTCATGGCAGGCATGTTTTGCTTATCTCCTTCACTTAATGTACTCGCATAGTTATTTTGGCTCCTTTGGTTGTCTCCATTCAACCTTCCATTCTTTTGCCAACAATCATTTTCATAATGTCCTAATTTACCACAATGATAACATGTTATACCTTTATGAGGATTGTATGAACCTCGACCTCTTCCTCTATTTCTTCCTCGACCTCTTCCATATGTGTTGTCATTTTAGCTGTCCTTGTTGTTCTCCGAGTTGTGTTGGATGGAATTTGTGTCGTTGTAGCTTCTTCCTCTTCCTCATGAGCCTCCTCTTGAGTTCCTTCCTCTACCTCGACCTGCATATAACATTTGGCTATGGCTATCCTTACCTTTCTTGCCTTCTTTTTGTCGAGCAACCTCTTCATCCACAAGATTTGGTATAATCTCATCAAATGTTAGCAGAGCATCTCTATAAAGAATGTTTGTGATGAGGAGCTTCACTTTTCTTCACTCCTCAAGCCATTGAGGGCTATTTGGATGATGTCTTCCAACTCTATCTTGCATCCAACTGATGCTAGCTGATCTCAAAGCTCCTTGATATTCAATGTATACTCACTAATGCTTTGGCTTGAGCTTTTCTTCATGTTGTTGAGCTCGCTCTTGAGTTGCATCTTCTGAGACCTTGTTGAGGTAGCATATACCTTCTCAAATGCTTCTCAAACTTCCTTGGCTATCTTTAGGCTTTGGACATGACCGATCATAGTGTTAGAAATAACTTTTGAAATGAGGAACATCACCCTTTGATTCCTCTCTTCCAATTCAGCAAATTGTCTCCTTTATGCTAGAGTAATGTTGGGATGTTGAAGGTCCACTGGTTGCGGATCATCTCCAGTAACTAGACTCCATAAACCTTTACATTTAAGGTAATTTGTCATTCTATACCTCCAAGACTGAAAATTATCTTTATCTAACTTCTCAACTTGTTGTCCTAAACTAGCCATTGAAGACTTCCAAGTTTGAAGCTTACCTCAGTTATGTTTTGGCGCTCTGTCCTGACTTTACAAAGCTCCCCCTTGATTTGTGGCTTCTCCTTTGCTTACTTCAGTTCCAATGCTTTTCTTCTTCAAAATCCAATGCTCTGATACCAATTGTTGGAGAATTCCCCTCCTATGCGCAGCGGAAAGCGTAGAAGACCTTTTCACGATCAAGACTTTTACCTACAACTGAACCTTAAAATGAAAACTGGCATAAATGTAGAATTGTTACTCACATTATGTTGACTTAAATGAACTCCTCTAGATGTCTCCAGATGTAGAGCACAACTCCTCCAAGGGTGTAAGAAATCCTCCTCTAGTTGATCACCTCCAAGGTCACCAAAGATCTCCAATGCTAGAGCCCGTGGAAGCTTGAGTGATGATTCTTTAGAAGATGATGAACAATGAGCTTATTCCTCTTTAAATAGTTTAAGAGAATCCATTAAAAGCACTCTAAAAGCATCTCACAAGATAGTGATCAAATCCTAAAAACTATGATCGAAAAATTGGCATCGAACTTAGCAAAAAGCATATGTTTATTTTTTTGCAAAATATCATTTTCATTTATTTTGAATTTTGCTATTGTTGTGCCTCGCAAGAATTGAACTCATGTGGCTATTTCAAGAGGCATTGGATCTTGCCAATACCACCATGCACTCTTGTTGTGAAGTCTACTAAAAAACACATATATCATATGTTCTTGGTTGAAGTTTGGACTATTGAGTCATTGTTTCCAACATATACTTCATTCTATAGCCATACTTAGTGAATGCCAAAACTTTTACACCTTTATTGGAAAAGAGGTGTAGCATGCACAGGGTTCAAAAACCAAAACCCTCCTTAAAACATGCAAAAGTCCAAATTGGAACTTTTTTCATTTGAAGGATGGTGCAAAAATTCCATGCAACTTTTTATAGATTAGTTGCAACAATGCATTAGATGCATTCATCCTAAACAAGATCATAACTAGGCACAATCAATCTTTTTTTTTTACACGTATGGACTTGATGCATAGTGCAACTGATTTCCCTTACCAATTGCATAAACTAATGAGACCTCCTAAATCTATGCATCCACTTTCATATTCATGTCTATAATGACATGTATTGCATGTTCTGGTCTTGGGCCATCCAACTCCTTCCCATACTTCTTCGCACGTCATACTTACTTGAGTTCCCAATATATGTACCTACCTTTAAGGAGTGGGGCAAAGTGTTTGCCTCTTGAGGCAAGATAAAGGGTTCAACCCCTACCAACAGCCATGGTTCGCATGTAACGGGCCTTAGGCCATAATTCGAACACATATCCTTGTCACCTTCGGGCCATATATGTTGTACCTCCTTTAAAATCATGCATGTATACATGGATAATAAATGGTGCCTGAGTTTACATGTGCACCAAAAAACCATGAATCTAAATTTTGTATACATATGCAAGGATGTGGTTTTTTTATATAGCCATTCACATGCTTCCTTTTACTATCATGCCCACACATTCTTTTGTGGACATCTCTAGGAGAAGCAACTTTTCAAAAGGAATGATTTTCTAATTAGTGCATACAAGGCATAAACTTATCCTTGGTGCATAAGAAATATATGAAAATAACTCATAGAATATCAATCCAATCATGCATGATGTCCATCTTGGTGCATGAGGGATTTGTGTACATGATTCTTAACTTTGTTATGTCGTCAAACAAGTCATTTATGGCATAAAATGAAAATTGTGTAAGAGCATATATGAAAGAATACTTAACTTTCATTCCGACCTTGCTCTTTCTTTGATCATTGTGAGGGGCCTTGCTCCATTAAAAATATTATTGATTGAATGACTCAACCGCTTAGCTCCTGAATACTTCAATAAACACTTAGCATAATTCTACACACTTAATGTAATGCATTTAATCATTCAAGGAAATAAAAGAAGCTAAAAAATTCTTTGTGTTCTCTTCATACATATCTTTATAATTCAAATGATATGATAGATAAAATAAGAGAAAATAATGAGTGTTTCCTTCATAGAGTTTGATGAAGAAAATAACTCCATTCCTTAGTCATTTCCTTTGATGAAGCTCCTTGAATGGGATGAAAAGAGAATCCAAATGAGGTATTTTATCTCCAATCCATGTTCCTCAAGGTGTGCTTATGGATTTTTCTTATTCATGGAGGTCTACAGAAGGATGAATTTAATCCCATATACTATTGGAAACTCTTTGTGCAACTAGATGCATAATGTGATCTCCCAAGTTGCACTCACATAAACATTGTTCTAATGGTCTAGTTATATCTCGGAGATGGTGCAGAGCTTTCCACATATCTTTTGGCCACTCAAATTAGAAAAATAGATATTTTCCACAAGAAAAAAATATCCAAAATGGGTGCTCACACATAAAAGGCAATTTCTACAACATAGGCTACTTGGCCCACACTCTCAAACACCTGTGCAGAGACACACTTTCACTCTAGAAACAATAACTCAGAGAATATGCAGAGATATATCCCGATATTTAACCTAAATTTAGAAGATTGTATTATATATCAAACAAGATTAAAATAATAAAAACATGATTCCTACAATATGATAACCAATGGATACAAAGCAGAGAAAAAGAAACTAGTCACTACTCACATAGGTAGTGAGATATCCTAACCCAAACTTGGGATGGAAGCAAGAAGAGGGCATGCTTAAGGTAGGGCCTTGCTTGCTCAACTTCCATCACTCTAAGGAAACTCCAATACACAAAAGAAACACATGAGATCACACAAAAATTCATAATTTAAGCCCATTATATACAAAGCAAGTAGACTCCTAGAATCTAGGAACCTTTTTTCCTAGAATTACTCCTCCTAACTTAGAGGACTTAATTGGAATGATTTTGGGAGTGGTTGAGTTATAAAGTTTGGTGAAATCTCATGAATTGAGGCCTTCATACATTGGTCCACTTGTACAAATTATTTTGCCCATGAATTTTTACTTTGAAGGTTGACTTTTGATACTCCCCCTCAAGTTTCAATCATCATCTTCATCCAAGGTTCTGCATGCTAATGCATTGCTTGAACATCATGAGCTTTGTGCCATCCAAAGACTTTGTAAACATATACATGATGTGGTTTTTTGTACCTATATGGATCACTAAAATCTCCTTTGTCAATGCCTTTTCCCGTATGAAGTGGTAGTGTACATCAATGTGCTTGGTTCTTGCATTAAATACAGGGTTCAAAGCAAGGTGCATGATACTCATGCTATCACAACAGATAGGATATGTATCAACCTGAAAATTGAAGTCCATAAACAAATTTTGAGGCCACATAAGTTCACATGTGACTTTTGCAAGTGCTCTATACTCACCCTCCTTAGATGATAAAGCCATTGTGGGTTGCTTATTTGATATCCAAGATATTACTTTTCTTTGCAGCATCACTAGGTAACCACTAGTGCTTCTTCTATTTTCTTTGGATCGAGCCCAATCTGCATGAGAGTATGCCTTGATCTGCAAATCATCATCATATGTATAGCATAATCCTTAATTTATAGAACCCTTTAGGTACCTAAGTATTCTTCTTGCCATGAACAAGTGAGTAGTCCTTGGAGTATGCATGAATTGTGACAAGAATCCTACTCCATAAGCTATATTGAGTCTTGTGATGGTTGCATAAATGAGTGATCCAACAATAGACCTATACAAAGTTTCATCTCCAAGAGGATTACCACTACTAGAACTCAACCTCAAATTAACCTCCATTGTATTTTACATTCGCTTGCAATTTGTCATACCAAACTTTTCAAGTACATCTAGAATGTACTTCCTTTGGATCAACATAATTTTCATAGCCAGTGAAGACACACTTTTCCAAATTATCTTGCAACTTGTTCTTAGCTCACTAGAAACATGAACATAGCATGTATGAACAAGTATTTTGAGGTAGAAGGAATTTGGATTCTTACCATACCAAGATTGATAATGTGTTGAAGTGTGTATTCCTAAAGTTGGGGCCCTATTCATGAGGTATACGGCTCTATTTGTTGCATCACTCCAAAAATGGTTGGTCATATTCATTTCATTCAACATTGCCCTAGCTATCTCTTCAATGTACCTATTCTTCCTTTCTGCAACCCCATTTTTTTGGGGTTTATACATGTATGTTACTTGCCTTTTGATGCCTTGATCCCAAAGAAGATCTGAAAATTCATTGGAGAAGTACTCTCCCCCTCCATCAAACCTTAGCTTCTTTATGTAGTTAGATTTCTCCTTATTGACCATAGCTTTGAACATTTTTAAGCATTGACACACATCTAATTTTTGCTTTATGAAACATATCCAAATCATGCGAGTAAAATCAACTATAAAAGTCCCAAAATGCATATTCCCTCCTAGGGATAGCTGCTTGGTTGGTCCCCATACATTTTTGTGAACCAATTCAATTGGTTCACGTGGACATTAATTGATGTATCCACTCTTCTTGAAGGGAAGTCTTGCCTACTTGCCAATGTGGCAAGCTTCACATAAGTTCTTCATTCAATGACCTTAAAAACTTGGTAGACCTTCTGCTAGCCTCTTTTGTTCAATGTTTATGTGACAAATTCTTTTGTGCCACAAGTCAAACTCTACAATCTTCTTATTGTCGAAAGTAAAGTATACATGATGTGAAGGATTTGGGTTTACCTCTAACATAAACAACATTTCTTGCTTCTTTCCTCTTGCAACCAACTTGTAGCCTTGTTTACGGTTCTACAAAAAGCATCCTCCTTTGTTGAATCTCGCTTGATAGCCTCTATCTACCATTTGTCCCATAGATACAAAGTTCTTGGTGATTGTAGGTACATGAAGCACATATTTGAGAAACCCTCCTTGTTCTTTGCCATCCAAAAACACATCACCTATGTGTGTGATCTCATGGGCTGTATCATCCCCTATTTCAACATGCACTTTACCACTTGGAGCATGTAGATTAGTGAACAAACTTTGGTTGCAACTCATATGGTTGTTGCAACTGGCATCGATATACCATGTTGTATCTACATTGTTTGAGCTTCCATACATATGCATCATAAGGATATTTTCATTCTCAAAGATAATTCATGAATAATTACCTTTCCCTTTTTATGTTGAGCCTTGTTTGTAACTCCTTTGGTTGCTCCTTTTGTAGCAATCCCTTACATAATGTCCATGCCATCCCTGTATGTAGCATCCTTCACCATCTTGTCTTCTTGCTTGCTATTGTCTTTTGCCTCTTCCTATTTTCCTTACTCTTCCTCTATGTGAAGAGCCTTCTTGGCCATTTCCTTGATTACTTTGTCTTCCTCCAAACCTTCCTCTACCCCTACTTTGGTTGCCTCTTTGTCCTTTCCCCTTGTGTTGCTTCCATAAAACACTTGGGCATCCTTGCCCGTTGATGAACCTCCATTTATATTCATTTGTTTAGTCACCATAAGATAAAATAATTGCTCAAAATCTATAAGTGTGTCCCTTAAATAAACTAAACTGGTGAATGGTTCCCTCTTTTCATCACCCCTCAAACCATTCAAGGTATAAGCCACTAGATCATCATCATGTATGCTGATGTAAATAGATCCCAGTGAATGTGAAAGCTCCTTGAGTTTGAGAATGAAGTCATTGATGCTACTCCCTAAGGTCATCTTTAGATTGTTCAAATAATTTCTGAGTTGAAGCTTCCTTGATTTAGTATTACTAGAGTAGAGCCTCTCCAAGGTTTCCCAAACTCTCATGCTTGATTCTAGGTCCTGAATGTGTCCTCTCATAGTGTTGCTAATGTGTTATGAAAGAATGAAAATAACTCTTTTGTCATGCTCATTCCATTCCCTAAACACTCCAAGTTTTTCATTGGTTGGATTATCCCCCCACCTAGGTCGTGTCCCATTGATCTAACCCCAAGGCCCTTGCCCATGAGGTAGTTTGATATCCTAAACTTCCAAGATTTATAGTTTCCTTTGTCAAGTTTCTTGATTTGAGTGTTGAACTTAGTTATGTCTTACTTTGAATAAGCTTTGGAACTCTCTTAATACCTCCTTGAAGTGATATTGGTGCAAATGCAAACTGATATTACCTCCAAGATTAGATGTCCTTTGTTAAACTCCAAGTATGCTTCACTTGCTGAGGATCGCATGCTCCCCTCTTGATGAAAAAATTTCATCCAGCTTCCTTTGGTGAAGAAACCTTTAAAAAATGAGCTCAAGTAGCTCCTTTGCTTTGTGATAGATGCCCTCCAAGCACGTCAAGATGCTCTGATACCACAGTTGTGAATTTTGCAACTCCCTATGCAACTAGAAGCGTAATGTGACCTCCCAAGTTGCACTCGCATAGACATTGTTTTGATGTTCTAGTTTTTTCTGAGAGATGGTGCAGAGATTTATGGAGATATTTTGATCAATTAGAGTACATTAAAAGAGGATCTTTCCAACAAGGTGAAAATGGAAATGTCTAAAAAATATCCTCACACATAAAATGGGAATGTCTGCAAAATATTCTATGTGGCGCACACTCTCACACACGTGTGCAGAGACACACATTCACTCTAGACACAATAACTCAAGAAATATGCATAGATAGATTTTGATATTCAACCCAACTTTAGAAGACTTTGTTATCTATCAGACAAGAGAATGGTTCCTAAAATAGGAGAGCAGAGATGAAGTCAGAGATAGGCACTAGACATGTTGGGCTATCTGTGGTCTACCACACACAGATATGTCTCTTTACTACATCATTGTGTATCATAATCTTTAAAGTGTTATGTATTGTTTGATTAAGTAAGTCTATTATTTATTCTTTGAAGTTAATTGGTGTAACGATTAAGTTGTTGCAATGAAGGTTATATTTTGTCAATTTGTTTGATACTATTAATTCGGTGAAGATAGTGTAGTCAATTGTTGATGCTATGTTAATAGCTCAGTGCATTAATTTGGTGGAGTAGTTTGGGAAAAACACAAGAATCTAATATCACTAGATTTTCCCAACCCAAGGACCCTATCAACCTTGTCCCATTCCTTAGACTAGATAAATAGAGGTTAACACTACCGATCCTACCGGGGATTGGTTACTAGCAACTACATGTTGATAACATGCTCCGATGAGAGTTATCCAAAGCATTGAGGTGATAAACACCCCATTCGAGTAAACAATGTATTAGGGATCCCAGAATGTAAGGATAGCAAAGAGATGAGTTCAAAAGTAAAGAGTGTTGCAAGTGAAGTGTGAGGACACTATAGTATTTCTTCAATCACGGTTTGTAGGAAATATCGGAGAATTCTTCACTGACGTCTAGTGAAGTTCTGTTGATGAGCAACAACTCAGGTTTCAGTGAAAGTCCCATGTCTGGTTTGAGTCTGGTGGTCAACAGTGTTTCGGGCCCCATTAAAGATACATTTTCAAATGAAAGGATGCAACATATGCATTGTGCATAGACCGAACCTACCCCAGAAGTTTTGGTAGATATTTTGAAAATCATAGAAGAACTAGTTTTGAAGCTGGTGATTACAAGAGAAGGTTGAAGAATGCCAATTGAATGGCATCTTGCACAATTGCCGTTATTTTGGAGTAGCAGGAAATTGCTCTAGATAGAAGACATTGAGCCTATTCAACCCCTTAATATACAACTCTTGCAAGGTTTACTTGATGCTACTAATCAAGCATCATCCACATCCTTTGAGTTTGATGAGGTAGTAGATGTTCGTAGAAGTGAATTAGGATAGAGATGTGCAAGAGGTGAACTAGTTAGGTATTGCTTGGTTGATAATTGTGCATATCCTTCTCAGCCATACACGTTAGTCCCATTTAAATTTTGTAAAGAAGGGTTGTCAAAGTACCATTGGAATTTCATCCAATCAAGTACAAGGATACCATTTGAAAGAGCTTTTGGCATGTTGAAAGCAAGATTTCATATCTTATTAAAAATTATGTAATATGGAACTGTGTTATGTGTTGAATCTTATTGCCGCATGTCTTATCCCCCATAATATTCACATTTGACATGGAGATGCTTTTAATATGGATTGGATTCAAGAAGTAGAAGCAGAATTGTCAAGTGACAATGGCCAATTAGAAGAGAATAAAAGAGAAATATCCATGTCCTTAAGAGCTATGAATATTTCAATCCAAAGGCAATGGTAGATTTAAAGGGTGATCAATAGAATAGGCAACAGGGGGGGGACAAAGAAGGCAATTCCTAGTCAGTGTCACTTATGCAAATTTTGGTGGATTTTCGGGAGATGATCCTGATGCACATGTTAGAACATTTGAAATTAACTACAATGTACTAGATAATCCCAATGATGCAGAGTATAAAGCTATTTGTTTTCCAATTTAGCCTGGTCAATGAAGTTGCTTGATGGCTCACAAAATTTGACGTTAACCATTTCTGGTGCTATGAAGATGTCCGAAATGTGTTTCTGCAACGATTCTAGTTAAAGAAGAATGATACCAAAATCTTGGTTTTTTACAAAATAATAGACAAATATTGAATCAAGGAGTACAGGAATATGCTACCATCTTCCGCACCCACCTCAGATAGCTCCCACCGACAAACACTAATCCGTCCAACGATGCCATAACACAATGGTTTATAAATAGACTAAATCCACAATTGCAATAGGTAATGATCATCCGGTGTATCGGTGGAATGACATTGGATGTAGTAATAGAAATGGCTCTGTAGCTAGAACATAAAATATATGGATTCGTTGAAGACTTGGAATGGGTAAAATCTCATAAAAGTAAAGTCGAAGATGTGTTAAAACATGTTTTCTATGTATAAAGAAAAAATTTCGGACATCTAGCAACAAATTGTGCTTTAAACCAAGTCTATTGTGCAATTTGAGAAAATGGGAGCCATTCTATCGATATGTCCACATACAATGCCACGGCTCAAAATAGACTTGCAGTCAACGTAGTTATATAAGAAGCTAGTGATCTTACAACGAACTATGTTCCTCCTCAGATGTGAAACACGACTTATTCCTCATACACAAAGTTCAGAGCACCATGGACCAAAAATTATAATGCTCAATGCTGGAATCAAGGAGCAACAAACACAACTAATCAAGCATTCCAACCCAAATCTCACTTCTATGGTGAACTAGGTCACATCGAAAGGCATTGCAAAGATGCTCAAGATTATGATAAAAGAAAGGACCGCCAAAACCCTACCATGAATATGGTAGTAATTTCACCTGTTGAGGTGCAAATAGCTACCATCCAGACCTGTTCCGGTAAGACCCTCCAACCAGCTACTAAGATCTTTGAACCAAGACTCAAGAAGCAACACATAACATTCTCTAGGTCCGCCAAGTGGGCTCAATCCAAAGCCACCATATTTCTTGACCCAATACCAATCACTCTTCAGTAAGAAGAAGCTTGTGCATCAAAAGTACCAAAATCAGCAATAGTGGATGTACTTGAATCATCAAGACCAACACTAGAAAGGCCAACTCGGAGTACAGCTTGGGATATATTGTCTAGAGCACCAATTACCCTACCATTAGGGCAATTGTTGTCGTTGGTTCTTGGCATCCAACAACACTTTCAATAGTAGATTTACGGGGATCCAATTTCAGCACTAGCTACAGCCACAATCCATCGAGATATGGACACAACTGTGGATCATGTGGTTCCCTTAATCATAGTATGGTATATGAATAATAAAATTACATAAGTAATTATTGATGGTGGTTCCGATGTTAATATGGCCAATCCAACCTTATGCAAGAAATGGGGATGGAATAAGATTGAACCCGTTAAATTCTTTGTTCGAATGGCCGATCAATCTCGCATCCATCTAGTGGGCTTAGTTAGAAATATTCCTATCACATTGCAGGGTGCAGTTTTCCACATGACATTTGTTGTCTTGGATCTAACTCAGTCAAGTTTAGACTACAACTTATTGTTTGGCCGTCCATGGTTAAAGCAGGCTAAAGTCTTGCAAGATTGGTCATCCCATGAATTAATTTTTAAATGTAATCACATGAAATATAATATGATTCTTGATGAGATTAAACCATGTGAACTGCATGCTCAACCCTACGTTGCCGAACCAATCCATATGTTTGATGGTCTTTCAGATGATGAGGAAACTACTTTCCATGCTACTAATCAGGATTTACTTTCCTTAGGCACAATTGATCTACAACATGTACTAGATCAATGGTCCCCGACTTCTTGCACTGTGCAACTGACTGACGAAGACACCAAAATATTATCAGATGACTTACTATACCTAATAGACCTACCGAAGTATATACATCAGGGGATGGATAATACTCTTAGTTGACAAACTTATGTACCTGAAGATCAACTCATCACTTATAACCTAGGAGATGATATCAACAAACTTGTTAAAATTAAAGCAGGGTTGGAAGAATCTTTCAAAAGGTATTTGCTCGCATTATTGACTGAGTTCATTGATGTCTTTGCTTGGGACTATAAAGATATAAAAGGCATAGATCCATCGAGTGGTTTTGAAACCATATGCTTACCTAGCTAAATAGTAGAGTTATTGCATGAACCCGCACTATACTAGGCAAGTTAAAGAGGAATTAAATCGTTTTCTTTGGGTTGGGTTCATAGTTCCCGTGGAGCATGCGGAGTGGATATATCCAATTGTTATCATTCCCAAGAGGAATAAACAAATGTGCATCTATGTAGACTACCAACAATTGAATGCTACTACTATGCCTGATCCTTTTCCCCTACCATTCCTCAACAGTATGCTTGATGAAGTCACTAGATGGGAAATGTACTCTTTTCTAGATGGATATAGTGGTTACAACTAGGTTCAGATGGTTGAGGTGGATATCCCTAAAATAGCCTTTATCACCAATTAGGGAGTGCACGCATGCACGATCATGTGGTTTGGGCTCTGGAATGCCCCAAGCCCATTTTAGTGTTGCATGTAGGAGAATTTTTCTCCTTACCTTACAAGTTTTATGAGAGTCTACTTGGATGATTTTTTGGTCTCTAGCGCTACAAATGCCCATTTGTGGCATCTATGGCTCTGTTTTCTTAAATGCCAAAATTAACAACTATGCTCAAATCCTAGTAAATCTATCTTCGTTGCCTCCTGTGGTAAACTTTTGGGCCATATTATCTCACGTTGAAGAATTTAGGTTGATCATGATAAAGTACAAGTTATCTACAGGACCCACCTCCCAAATCACCTAAACATGTTTTACAATTCCTTGGGAAAATCTGGTGGCATGGCCATCATTTATGGTGGTTGGCGCACTTAACCATCCCCCTTACACACATGACTACAGTATCTCCTCGTGATTTCTAGTGGACCACCGAATGTAAACAAAGTTCTGTTTTAAAAGACTATTAACATAGGCTCTGATTCTACAAGCCCCCAATTGGGACCTTCCCTTCCATGTTTTTGTGGATGCATCGGACATTCCTATTGAGAGTTTTCTTATGTAACTTCATGATAAGTGGTATCATCCGGTATATTATGCTATTCCAAGCTGAGCTCCTGTTGAACATCATTATTCTATTACTGAGCGTGAATGTATGGGTCTCATTTACTCTATGAAAAAATTTCGGAACTACTTGCTTGGCCATAAATTTACCTTCCATGTAGAACAGTTTGCATTAACATATTTGGTGTGCCAGTAGAATTTTGGTGGCAGACTTGCTCGATGGGTCCTTCTTCTATAGGAATTTGACTATGATGTGGTGCATTATCCTGGATCTTCCCATGCAACTGCCGACTTTTTGTCTCAGTTAGATTTCGATGAAGCTCCAATGGGCATAGATGATTCCTCTCTAGCTATTTGGCTAACTCTTATGATGATAGCCTTATGACCTTTTTGACGATTGGTTGTCCAATGGAATCCATGTTTGCACCAACACGATAGAAATTGGCTTTGTACAGTAGGCAGTTCTATATTATTGTAGGCCAACTATACCATGCCGACTCTTCAGGAGCTTGGCTCTGATGCATCCCAATGCATGAAGTACCATCCTTTTTGGCCCTAGCTCATTTTTCCCCCTCAGTTGGTCATTTTTTGGTGGAATTAATTCATAAAAAGACCTTGCAAAGTGGTTTGTGCGCCAGTGTGATCCCTGCCAACGAAATGGTTAACCCTTGTCACGACATCACTTCCATTTACAACCTGTTCTTCCTCTTACACCATTTCAAAAAATGGGGCCTAGATTTCATTGGCCCAATTACTCCCCCAACTGGACTCACTGCTAATCGCTATATTTTGACCTTCACTGACTATGCTACATGTTGGGCTAAGGCTTGGACAATTCATTCTGCCACTACTATGGCAGTAGCCTAGTGCTTGAATCGATATATTTTTCCATGCTTTGGTCTTCCCTTGGAATTAGTGTTGGATAAAGGCACTCATTTTGCAAATGAATTAATTAAAGCCTTGAAAACCTCATTTAATATTACACATAAATTTAGTACTCCATATTATCCTCATGCCAATGGTCTTGCGGAGAGCACTAACAAAACACTATTGACTTTACTCAAAAAGCTAATCACAACCTGCCTTGATCGATGGGATCAACTTCTACCTGTTGTTCTCTGGGCATACTGTACTACATACAAGGTTAGTACAAGATATACCTCCGTCAAACTAGCCTATGAAATTGAAGCTATTGCTCCTATGGAAGTCGTTGTCCCTAGTGTGCGAGTTGCCATTGAGCATAAATTGTTACTAGCTGAGTCCCTTTATATCCATATCAATGATCTGGGGGTGCAGGATGAGGAGAGGTTTGAAAGTTTTTCACTCATGCAAGAAGTAAAGTTGAGACAAGCCCACACGCATGATTGCTTCTTATGGACTCTAGTATTCGAAGTCGGTCAATTCATTCTGTTTTACAACTCCAAGTCAAATCATGCCGCAGGCAAATTCTAGGTCTGATGGTTCGATCCATATCGCACAGATTGGTCTGATAACTTTTTGGTTAGAGACCCTTGTCAGAACACTAATTAAAAATCCGATCAATGGGTCAAAGCTTCGTCCTTTTTGGTCACCTTCCATGCATTCAATCATTTGTTTGCCACCCATGTCTGCATGGTTTGCATGATTGTTATGATGTATCTTCCTCGACATGCGCTCATTATTATGATCATCCTGTTCTTTAATCATGTTGTCGTGCCACCTTGTTTGTTTAAAATCCCTATGTTTCACGATCATCCGCCATTGTGTCAGTGTGTTTGCTTGCGATTAGCTTGCCTTGCAATCTTAGTTTTCTGTGTGATCTTGCGATTATGGAAATACTCACACCCTTTGAACCCCTCTCGATTGTAGTCTCTAACGAGACTAGCACCTTTCTTGATTGTAGTTTCTATCTTCTATAGTGGGAAGCTGCTATGGCACATCCCACTACGAAAAGCCTTATCTGCACCATCATGCTTGAACCCGCCTCTACAACCTATTGGATTGTCCTTATGAGTGGATAGGAGCTCTGCATGGTGCCGATCGAAGTGGGTTAGCGATTTCTCCTACCCAGTAACAGTTCAGCATCAGTGCCTTCCCTTTCCCGAGCAGCCACGGAACAACCATTCCCTCAGCATAGCTCAAATGAATATGCCATTGGCTGTAAATCTGAGCTAGAGCACTCTATTCTCCATTTTTTGGTCATCACCCTCAACATGCAGCACCACCCTTATAGCATATCCTATCAGTCTTAATCCATCATCATCGCTACCACCCAATGATCGATCAATTAGTCGGTCATTCTCTTTAACTATATTCACAAGGAATGCCAACACATTGTTAGATAGTTAGACAATGATAACCATCCAAAAAACCGTCTCCCTTATCTTTTGTCTGTCATATATCCGAGAGAGTTACCCATGACCACCCATGTTGTCCTCATTCCCTGCTGGTTTGTGTAGAAAACCTCCCCCTCGGAAGACGAGGACAATGAAAGTGTCATCCTCATCCTTTGACAATCTCGCCGTACTCGAGTGATTGTTCCTTCTTCATCCTCCAGCATCAAGCATGACAATCAACAGTACATGGATAACCCCTCTCCACCTCCACCCTCTCCTCCTACGGACAGTCTGGATTCTTCCTTCTCTTTGGCTCCCCCTCCTCCCCCACCTTCTTCTCCACCAAAGGACACAATTATGAAGGATGTTGCATCTCCTTCACCCTCACCCTCACTGAGCAAAGAACATTCATCATCCCCCCTGCCTTCTCCCAAATTGGTGGATAAAGTTGCCAGCCCATCTCTTGACCATGCACCATCTTGCCCGTCCCCTCCCTCGTCATCTTCTTACTCCCCGCCTAGTACACCTCCCAGTGTCGGATGGTCTTAACCTTCCCCACCTGCCTCTGCCTATAATTCTGCACTCGTATCTATCACAAATGACCCAAAATTACCCATCATCTCCCCTCTTCCTGTAGCCCATGAACAATACTAGTACTTTGGCATGAATGACCACTCTGGCATCGAAGATTTTGGTAGGCTTAGTAGCTACCTTCTCCATATGCAAGGACTTATTGCCAAGGACACAAATCATTACTAGCAGTTGGTCAACCATTTCCAACAGCACTATAACTGACATCAGACCTGCAATCAACAGTTGCAACAAGATATGAAGTAGCAGATGTTCACCAACCAACAGTTGGGTGACACCTTGTACCAAGAAGCCAAACAAATGCAATACTTTAAAAGTTTTTTTGAAGAGTACAAGTGCAATTCGGAGAAGTACTGAAAGTAGGTCACCAACCTGTAGGACGCTAATGCCCAACACCTCCTTCACATCCAAGAATCAGAAAAAGAGCCTATGGTATAGGCGACTGCCATCAACAAGATGAGGTTTCATCTCTAAGAACAAGCAAGTGATTACGAGCTACTACAACAAATGACCACTACTCTGTGTGAGACCAATGAACAACTATCTACTCAAATAGTGAATCAATGATGGCTTTGATTGTCTTGGTTGTAGTGGCTCCTCCTAGCTCAACCGAGATGAATGGTCTTTGATCTATAATTTGAGGATTGGCCCATGATTGTGTTTGACACATTTCCATGTGATATCATGGGGCATCAAGATTGGGTAGTATTCCTCGCCATCTTTGTTTCATTTGTTTGATACATTCTTGGGCCTCGACTTGTGCTTCTTCTCGAATTCTTTGTTCTTTTTCTTTATGCTTGTTAGCTTGATTCAATGGTGAGAGCATGTTTTCTATGAGAGGTTATCGATCAAGTTTCACTCAGCAACCACTAATGTAATTGGGCATTGCTTCTCCTTCAAGGGTAGCTAACTATACTATGCCACTCGTGGAAGTTCAATCAATAATCATTGATCCATAACCACATTTTTCCAACTTATGTTGATGTTTTTTTCTTGTGATCTACCAACACTAAGTCACCAACTTTTAAACCCTTATCTTTTACATGTGCATCAAAGTAAGTGTTTTGTCGCTTCTTTGCTGCATATGTCCCTACTACATGTAATCTTGTCTCTCCTAAATGCTCTAAATCCTCTATCTTAGATGATAGCTAATGACCATTCTACTGATGATCTTGTTCTACTTTCAATGTAGATATAAAAAAAATCTAAGGGTAGATAACAAAAGGGGGTGACATACCATTTTATAGGCCATTCAATATGCCTAGACAACATGATGTAATTATTTTCCAATAAGAACATTTATCATCCACGGTCAACACATTACATAGGATCATGTTTGTACTCTTGCATTATCTATTCACTTCAGGGTGATAAGGGGTTGACTTCTTGTAGATTACCATGAATCCTAGGAGTAGGTGTTTGTTCAATGACTTCATTAAAGAAATATGTTCCTTTGTCATCGAATACTTCTATGGGAAGTCCATATTTGGTCAAGAGATTCTCAAATAAGAATGTAACCATGGTTTGTGCATCATTCTTACATGTGGCCCTCACCACTATCCACTTAGTTGGCTAGTCTGTGGTAAATATGATGTATTTGACATGAGAATTTCTTGTAGGATATTGGTAGATCATATCAAGTCTATTCCCAACTTGGAAAATGCACGAAATCCCATCATGAGTCTTAATGGCATCTTGCCTTTCCTAATAGGGTGGTGCTAAGCCATTTGTCAGGTGTCATAAAATTTCATAAAGGTATGAGCATCCATGTGAAGGGTGGTCCAACAAAGTCCTGAGAATAGAATAGCCCTGATGATATGATGAGGTCTGAAGTGTCCACTTGAAGCACTGTTGTGTGTGATTTCTAAAATTTTCAAGCAATCATTCTCATGTACACACAATCATAAATATCCATCTCTACTAAGTTTGTATATATTATCTCCAATTAAGGCATAATCCTAAGCTTCCAAAGCTTTACTCTATTGTCCAGGCAATGTCATGTTCTTGGGAAAGGTTTTTGTCTTCAAAAAAAAAACTAATGGGCTAATCCATTCATGCACCGGTGAGATATCGTACAACATGTCATACCCCACTAGAGGTGTACTGGTAGAGATAGGTCACTACTTAACTAGTGTATGAACATCTGACTCCATCGTTGGCCAATATACTCCAAAGAGTTTCAATGTTTGTATTGCTATATGCTTAGGGGTGAAAGCATGTTAATGTGAACATCTTTTAGGACTATTTACCACTTTTATGTGCATCACAATTTAGTTATTTCAAAAGCTATTTGAAATATGGAAAAACTAAATTTAAAATATCCTATGGTTGACATACAATCATTCATGTAGATATTCCAAAATCATGAAAATTATTTTTGAATATCCATATTACTTATGTGAAAGTAGGCTATCATGACATGAACTTCGAGAGTAATGTCATTACTGGTCACATCTTGCACAATGTAGCTGTCAATGGAGTCTGTAGCAGTGGAATATAGAAGGTCTAAGCGACTTCATCAGTTGCGAGAGAAAGCTACAATAAACAAAGCTACCACAAAGATGTTCCACCAAATGAAGGTGAAGCAAAAACACTAGGAATGAGTGTGATCAGGTATGAAAAATTGAAAAGAATGGGCTTCTATCACCTCTAGGATCACATGCATCATTTAGGTGCTCGCATGGCCATGATTAGGAATATTTTTCTTGGATATACATATTTTTAGCATAATCATATAATTCTAATAAATAGAGAATTTTTTTTTAAGTTTCTCCCTTCTCGTATCCTTTTGATGGCCATCATTCATGATCCTTTGAAATATTACAGCTATATATTTATTTGATCCCTTTGTTACATAATCTAGTTTAACTAGCAGGGAAAAATGTTCTCAGAACCATTGAAGTTGAAGAATTCTCCCTAGATCACCTCCTTTTGAAATAGTAAAATATTGTTGAGTTCCTAATATTGAACCAAACTTTTTCTCCATGAGAGCTTCAAATGCTTTTCCAAAGTAATATTTTATAGTATTATATATTTGCAACACCTCAGTAATAATTTCCTCTATAATATAATATGATACAAATTGATAATTGAAGTATTTCAATTGTGATGCACCGCAATGCACTCTCCTTCTTGAGAGCTTCGTGATGATATCCTCATAGTAGAAAACCGAGCTGCACACACGATACTCCACACAGAGGCTACAGAATACGCAAAAAACACAATCCACAAAGAGCATGAGCATAGACTTGTTAGGCGTTACAAATTCTATCGAACTTATAGTCTATGGCTGACCAGGACACTATATGTTTTATTAAAGAACATATACAAAGAAGTGTCCAGTGGCCATTTTGCCTTTCACATGGACTCTAACGATAACAATTTCCCACTAAAGGCCAATACGGCCAAAGTAACTATGGGAGAAAAGTAAAGAATGATAAAGAATACCTAAGTGTAAGTATACAAACTATACCTCCCACGTGATGGGCTTGTTACATAGTATACAAGTGACTATGTAAGATCATGAATCAAGTAACCCCCATCAAGTGACAACATTGTTGAAAGCTATCCTCTGGTAGAGCTTTAGTCAAAGCATTTGCAACATTATCTCGAGTATGAACCTTCTCAAGAATAATGCACTCAATGGCTTAGCAATCTTTAATGAAGTGATACCTCACCTCAATGTGCTTGGTCTTTGCATGATAGACTGGATTTTTAACCAAAGCAATGGCACTCTGACTATCACTGAGCAAACGAGGTACATGCTGAGGTAGACCCATATCACAAACAATATGAGAAAGCCACAATGCTTCCTTACATGCCTCACTTGCTGCAACATACTCTACTTTTGTGGCGGAAACAACTATGCATTTTTTAAGACCAGATCTCCAAGAGATAGCATCTCTAGCAAAATGAAAAATGTACCTTGATGTAGACTTATGATTGTCTACACAACCAGCATAGTCAGAATCTGTGTAACCAATAATGGATGCTTTCCTTCTACCTAAGCATAGACACTTGTCCTTAGTCCCACTTTGATATCTCAAAATCAGCTTGATCGCTTCTCAATGTTTCTTGTTAGGATTAGACATATATCTACTCACAAATCCCACTGCAAATGCAATGTCTGATCTTGTAGCTACCATAGCATACATGAGACCACCAACAATAGACTGATAAGGAATTTTGGTCATGGATTCCTTTTCCTCATCTGACTTGGGGCAATCATCCTTGCTCAATTTCACATATGTGGGTAAAGTTGTACTCAATGCCTTTCCACCCTGCATATTGCACCTATGAAGTACTTTGGATATGTACTCACTTTGAGACAAGTATATGCATCTTTTACTCCTATCACAAGTAATGCGCATGCCAAAAATATGTTTGGGATCCTCCAAATCCTTCATATCAAATGTTTGAATCAACTTCTTCTTGAGAATTGACAAGTCATAAGAGGACTTCCCAACAATCAACATATCATCGGCATAAAGTATCAAGCATATCAAGCTACCATCTGAGATCTTTTGGTGTAGAGACAATGATCCTCATTGCTTTGTGAATAGCCTTGATACTTCATAGAAGCATCAATCTTTTGGTACCATTGTCTTGGGGACTATTTAAGTCCATATAAGCTCTTCTTGAGCTTACAAACTAGATTTTCTTTGCCAGGAACTATGTAACCCTCTTGTTGTTCCATATAGATCTCATCTGTAAGATCTCCATGCAAGAAATCAGTTTTCACATCCATTTGGACTATCTCTAAGTCCTTCATTTCAATGAATCCAAGAAACATGCATAGGTAGTCATCTTGACCACTAGAGAGAAGATTTCCTCAAATGAACACCATGTTGTTGCTTAAAACCCTTTGCAACAAGAGGTTCTTTATACTTTGGAGAAGCACTATCTAATGTGAATTTCAACTTATATACCCATTTACATGGTAAACCTTTGCTGCCCTTTGGCAAAGGTACTAAATCCCAAGTACCATTCTTGTGAATAGAATCCAACTCACTCTTCATGGCATGCTCCGACTTGACATTATTTGTTGTCTCCATAGCCTCTTTGTAGCAAGAAGGCTCACCAGCATCTGTTAGCATAACAAAATCCAAACCTGGAACATATTTATCAAGAAGATGTGAGAAATGTGTAGTGCATCTCAATGGTTGTTGAACACGAACATTTGTAGACTGATCTAATCTGACATTCCCTTGAACATCCCTATGTGAAACATTTTTGTACATGCTAACTGGAGGATTAGTATCCTCAAACACCACTCTTCTCACTTCAACCTCCTTAATGAGTTGTTTATGCATCTTAGACTCATTGAAAATGCCATCACTACTTCTGATTACTGATCACGATTCAAGATCCCATAAGGGCTATCCAAATTGTCCTTCTCGACCTTATCCTAGAAAAATGCATTTCTTTGACTTATGGTCCAGATTTAGCCTAAGATTCTTTGGTATATCAACATATGCTTCACACCCAAAAACTCAAAGATGATCATTATATGGTGGCTTCTGTTGGGAGAGATGGATGGATACCACAAGAGAATGAGTTGGTACTGCTAATCCTTGGTATGTACCTGCCCTCTTTCACATCAGAGTTGGATAGCGAGCCCCTTTAGCTTGCTAATGACACTAAATAAGTGCCTATGTACTTTGGAGATGATACTTCAAGCAATTAGATCAAAACAGATAACTTTGCAACTAGCTTGTGACCAAAAGCTTGCTATTTTGGTCTTGATACCTGTTGGGTATTTTACTCAGTGCTCACAGTACAATAGCAATTAGGAAAATTACTTTTGAGTGAATCAAATTAGCTTAGAGAGATAACGATTTCAAGTGGAATCACTTAAAATGATGAACCATACACTAAGAAATCAACCTAGCAAGTGAATGCTTACCCCCAATTTTTTAGGAGCTATGTAGAGAATGACCAGTGACCAATTCGACACTGATTTCTCCCGATTGGCTAAATCAAATTGCTTCAAACTTTGGTAGCTTGTAGTAGACTTGGAGCTGGTTCTAAAAAGCAAGAACTTGAAAAATGATGGAGAAATGATTGAGATATGAGCATTCAAAGTATAATGTTATGAGTGAACATAGCAGAGATGAAGATAGATGTGATCAATAATGTAATGTATTATGTAACAATGTTATACATGATCATTGGCATGAATATGATGCCCAATGATGGTGATAAGAGTAGGCTATAGTGTAAACTCCCAACTTCAACAAATGATGAACAATAGGCTCAGTAATGGGGGCACTATTGGCCGCGAGATTACAAGTACCTTTTATAGGTATTTTACCTCCAAGTTTGAATTTGAATTCAAACGTGGCTTTGCCTAAAAGTTCTCTTCTAAGTTAGGAGACATCCCACCAAATTGAATTCGTAGATTTTAGTTCTTCAAACTCCACGAGATATGTGGACTTACAATATTCTCTCAAAAAAGTTTATCTTTTACAAGAAGTAAATGTTCTAGCTTTACAAGTAAGGGTTCGTGTGATCCTTCAACCGTTTGCACATAGCTTCTTCAATGCCTAGCCAAGTGTGAAGGTTTGCCATTTGCACCAACAGCTCCCCCTCAAGCGGCAAACATCTTGGCTTGCTCTTCTTCGTCAATCCTCTTGAATGTCCTACAATCCAATCATAGCTTTAAACCTACAAAGTTTAGTACCATCAAGTGCTTTGATCAATAAATCTGCACATTGCATATTTGTGGATACATATGCCAATAGAATTTCCTTGCTCAATAAATTTTCCCTAACATAATGATAGTGAACTTCTATATGCTTGGTTCTTGCATGATAGATAGGATTTGCTGCCAGATGTAAAGGACTAGTATTGTCACCAAAAATCATTGTTGAGTTAGAATGTAGTCCCAAATCTGAATATAGCAATCTGATCCATATGGCTTCTTGTGTAGCATTGGCTAATCCTCTGTATTCAGCCTCTGTTGAAGATAAAGCAACAGTAGGTTGCTTCTTGGAAGCCCATGAAATGGGCTTATCACCTACAAAAGAAAGATAAGCAAAAGTACTCCTCCTGCCATCCTTACAACCTGCCCAATCTACATCTGAATAAAGTTTGATGTCCAAATCTAATGTGTATGGAAAGTATAAACCTTGATTTTGAGTACCCTTAAGATTCTTCAAAATCCTTTTGGCAGCTTCCAAGTGAGGTGCTCTAGGTTTGTGCATGAATTGACTTAAGACACTTACTCCATAAGCAATATCAATCCTTGTCAAGGTTGCATAGTTTAGACTTACAACTATGCTTTGATATCCTGCAATGTTTTCAAGTAAGTCACCTTTATGAGCACTCAATTTTTGGTTTACCTCCATAGGAGTGCTAGTTATCTTGGCATTCTCCAAGTGGAACTTCTTCAACATGTCCTACACATACTTTCTTTGAGCAATATAAATTCTAGAATTTGTGTAGACCAATTCAATTCTGAGCCATGTACACCACCTCTGAAATCCAGCCATTAAGGAAAACATTTTTCACATCTAATTGGTACATATTCCGATTCCTTGATGCAGCCACACTTACCAATACTCTGATGGTTGGCATTTTGGCCATGGGTGAGAAGGTCTCTTCATAATCAACTCCTTGGGTTTGTGAAAAACCTTTAGCCACAAGTCTAGCTTTATACCTCTTTATGGATCCATTTGAGTTTCTCTTGATTTTGTAAATCCATCTAGAACCAATTACCTTCATTGATTCCTTCTTTAGCACTAGCTCCCAAGTATCATTCTCCTTCGGTGCTTCTATTTCTTCATCCGTAGCTTCTTTCCATTCTGCCTTGGTCTTTGCTTCTTCATATGAAGTAGGTTCTTCAAATGATAAATCCTTAGCAAGATAAATGGAGTGCTTAGTAACTAAAGAAGTGTCATACCCATATCTGATTGGTTTCTTGCTTTCCCTTTGTGATCTCCTTAGAGCTTGGTTGGATGGTTCAGGTAAGTCTTCCAACCTCTTCATCTTGCCCTTGCCCTTTTATTTCCATGCCTTGAATTCTTCTAGATTGATGATGTCCTCATCATCTGATTTGATATCCTCAATTTGGCTTGGCTCCTCCTTCGTGAGGCTTGGAAATTCCTCTTCCAAGTCATATGGCAACTTGACTTTCCTACATTCACTTTCAAACCAAGAGTCATCCTCATCAAACACAACATCTCTACTGACCATAAAGCCCTTGTTGGATGGATTATAAATCCTGTATCCTTTTTTATTTAAATCATACCCTATTAAGATGCACTTCTCTGCTTTAGGGTCTAGCTTACCTCTGATCTGAGATGGGATATGCACATAAGCAACACATCCAAAGATTTTGCAATGATCAAGTGATGGCCTCCTACCATGCCATGCTTCATATGGGGTCATCCCATCAAGAGATTTGGATGGAAACCTATTAATAAGATAAGTGGTAGTAGATACACTCTCTACCCACAGATAATTAGGTAACCTTTTTTCATTTAGCATTGACCTAGCTATTTCAACAATCAACCTATTTCTCCTCTCTGCTACCCCATTTTGCTTAGGGGTATACCTTGCAGTAATCTCCCTTTTGATTCCTCTATCGTGCAAGAATGCATCAAATTCATTTGAGAAGTACTCACCTCCTCCATCTAACCTTAATCTCTTTAGGCTCTTTCCTATTTGGTTTTGAACAAGTGCAAGATACTTCTTAAAGCAACTGAACACTTCATCTTTATGCTTCATAAAGTACAAGATAGTCCACCTACTGAAATCATCAATGAAAGACACATAATACATTGAGCTTGAAATTGAAGGGTCCTTGCTTGGTCCCCACACATTTGTGTGGACAAGTTCCATGTAATCCTCATGCATGTAGCCCTTTTTTGAGAAGGGTAACCTGTGTGATTTACCAAACTGACATGCACCACATTTATAGATCATGTGTTTCTTGGATACATTAGGTATCCCAAGCACACATTGATCTCCAAATATTTGCTTCAAGGTTCTCTCACCAATATGCCCTAATCTTTTATGCCAAATCTCAAGCTCTGATAATATTTGATCCTTGTAATTATAAAGTGCAATATTCCTTGTATCTTCAAGTTCAAATGTAAATAATCTACCTATCTTTTCTCCCTTGGAAATTCTCTTGAATCCATGTTGGGGGTCCTCCACAAAAGCTCCATATTTGTTGAACCTAACCTGCAAACCTTTTTCCACTATCTGTCCAACACTCATCAAATTCTTGGTGATTGTAGGTACATATAGAACCCTGTTCAACAAATTTCTATTTCCATCAGAAGTTTTAACATTTCCTACCTTGACCACTGAATGCTTGGTGTCATCACCTGTTTATACTTGGTGCTTTCCTTGGGGTTCCTCAAGGTCAGAGAGAAGAGCTACATTGCCTACCACATGGTTTGAGCATCCTAAGTCAATATAGAAGAGGTGCTCCTCATTCATACCTTGTTTTGAAGTCATATTCATAATGAGAAGAGAATCCTTCTGATCCTCTGTGTAGTTGTTGAAGTCCTTTCTGGATTTGTATCCTCCTTGGTAGTTGTTATTGAAGTTGTTATAGCCATGATTGTAACCTTGATTATGGTTGAATCTTCCTCTTGATTGTGAGTAGCCACCTCTTTGATATCCTCTTCCTCTCGGATTCTTGAAGTTCCTATAGCACTCATCTATAGTGTGATTCGACAATCCACATATGTTGCATGGGGAAGAGTTGAAAGGTCTCCCCCTACCTTGCTTACCTCATCTGCCCCTTCGTCTTGAGTTCCTACCTCTCCCTGCATAGTTAGCTTGAGAACTAGTACCTTCATCTTCAATCTTTTTTCTTTTCCCTTTCTCTTTAGACTTTCCTTTATCTGTATATAGGACAGAAGAGTTATTACCTCTTGATGGTTCTCCATTTTTGTTGAGCTTGGCTTCATGGGTAAAGAGTTGCCCCATGAGTGTGGTAAGATCTGTAATCTGCATGTCCATGTATAAGTCCATAGCAGTTGTGAAGGCTTCCCATTTGTCATATGCCTTGATGCCATTGATTACTTGCCTCACTATTTGCTCCTCTTCAATCTCTTCTCCTATGCTTGCCAATTGATCAGCCACATCTTTGACTTTGGTCACATACTTTGAAACACTTTGCTTGGGTTGCTTCCTTTGAGTGGTAAACCCAATCCACAATTGATTCTTTCTTGCTCTTGTATTAGAAGAAAAGTACGAAGACAATGTATCCCAAGTCTCTTGGATGTTTTACAATTCCTAATGTGTGGAAGAAGGAATTCAGAGATAGAGTTAAGTAAATATGACCTTGCTAATGCATCTTTGGCACACCATTAGCTGAGTCTTTCAAGCTCCTCTCTTGTAGGTTGTCCTTTGCTACTGAAAATGGGCATCTCCTCATCTCCTGATATGTATCCATAGAGAGTCCTTCCCTATAACTATGTCTTCATCCTCAAGGACCATGCTTGGGAGTTGTTCCTATCCAATTTATCAATAAAAGAAGGGAAACCATCTCCCATTTTACCTCAATTTGCTTTGATACCATTGTTGGGAGAGATGGATGGATACCACAAGAGAATAAGTTGGTACTGCTAATCCCTGCTATGTACCCGCCCTCTTTCACCTCAGAGTTGGATAGTAGGCCCCTTTAGCTTGCTAATGACACTAAATAAGTGCCTATGTACTTTGGAGATGATGCTTCAAACAATTAAATCAAAACAGATAACTTTGCAACTAGCTTGTGACCAAAAACTTGCTATTTTGGTCTTGACACCTGCTGGGTATTTTACTCAGTGCTCATAGTACAGTAGCAATTCCTTTTGGGTGAATCAAATTAACTTAGAGAGCTAATGATTCCAAGTAGAATCATGTAAAAGGATGAACCATACACTGAGCAATCAACTTAGCAAGTGAATGCATACCCGCGATTTTTTAGGAGCTATGCAGAGAATGACTAGTGACCAATTCGATGTGGATTTCTCCCGATTGGCTGAATCAAATTGCTTAAAAACTTGATACCTTGTAGTAGACTTGGAGTTGGTTCCAATAAGCTATAGAACTTGAAAAATGATGGAGACATGACTGAGATATGAGCATTCAAAGTATACTATTCTGAGTGAACATAACAGAGATGAAGACAGATGTGATCAATAATGTAATGTATTTTGTAACAATGTTATACATGCTCATTGGCATGAATATGGTGCCCAATGATGGTTATAAGAGTAGGCTATAGTGTAAGCCTCTCAACTTCAATAAATGATGAACAATAGGCTTAGTAATGGGGGAAGTATTGGCCGCGATATTATAAGTACCTTTTATAGGTATTTTACCTCCAAGTTTGAATTTGAATTCAAAATTGGCTTTGCCTAAAAGTTCTCCTCTAAGTTAGGAGACATCCTACCAAATTGAATTCGTAGCTTTTAGTTCTCCAAACTCCACGAGATATGTGGACTTACAATATTCCCTCAAAAAAGTTTATCTTTTACAAGAAGTAAATGTTCTAGCTTTACAAGTAAGGGTTCATGTGATCCTTCAACCATTTGCACATAGCTTCTTCAATGCCTAGCCAAGTGTCAAGGTTTGACATTTGCACCAACAGCTTCTCTGTCCATAAATCTTCTGCCACTTTCAAACCTTTGGCAGTACTAGGCGAAAGGTTAATCACAGGAATTGTAGTCAATATTGCTTCTGCCCAAAAGCCTTGTGAAACGTTTGCATGATGCACCATAGAAACTACTCTATCCTAAATAGTTCTATTCATCCTTTCAGCTACACCATTCTGTACTAGGGTATAAAGAGCTGTAAGCTCTCTACAAACCCCTCTAGATTGGTAGAAAAGGTTGAATTCATGTGAGGTATACTCACCCCCATTATATAAACGTAAATTCTTAAGCTTAGTTCCTTTTTTAGTCTCATTTGAAGCAAGCCATTTTTTGAAAGTAGGGAATACCTCATCCTTTTCTTTGATAGGATATACCAAGAATTTTCTAGTAGCATCATCTGTGAAAGTGACAAAATAAAGAGAACCCCCTAATGACCTTGTGGACATAGGAGCACACACATCTATATGAACGAGATCTAAAGGCTGAATCGAAGAGTCAATGTGCATTTTGTGCACATTCCAATTTTGCTTTCCATATTGAAAATGCTCACAAAATGAAAAAACAAAGAAAGATAAAGCTAGAAGGAGAAAGATTTTCCATTCCACTACGTGATATATGGCCCAAACATCTATGCCAAATACAAGCCATGGGCTATTCAGTAACAACTAACAAGTGTTCTTTCTATGATACAAATAAAGGATAAAGTGAGCCAACTTTTCTTCCTTTTGCAATAACCATATTGCCCTTTGTTATGCGAAAGGAATGGGCATAGAAGACCACCTTGTAATCAACGACATCAAGTTGACCATCTGACATCAAACTGCATGATAACTGAGGTACATGGTGTACATTATGCATAGTAAATTTTGAACCATCAATGAAATGCACAACCACATCTCCAATCCCCACAATGTTACACTGGTAAGAGTCACCAAGTCTCATGGTACCAAGAGACTTTGCTGCATGATTAGAGAACCATTCTATGTGTGGTGTCACATGGAAAGAACCGCCAGAAATATTAGCCACATGTGGGAAAGAGAATCAGCCATAAAAGCCTCAATTGGCACACTATTATCAAGTGTCAACACATCAACATCATTAGAAATAACATTAATTTCTTCAATCTTCACATTTGAAGTAGATGGTGGAGGTAACTGTTTAACATGCCCATCAACATTCTGTCCTTTACCTTTAGCATTCTTTAATGCATAACAATCTTTCTTCATGTGTCCTTTCTTATGCCAATAATGGCATTCAATATCCTTCTTCCTTGATTTACTTCTAATCTTATTCTATTGATCATTCTTTTCCTTATTCTTGATCGTGCCACATTGTTGATTCTTTCCTTGGTAAGAATCATGAACATTGTATGCATCTCCACTTTGAGTGCCAACCATAGATTTTCTACAAATCTCCTCACTCAAGAGTGCTCCACATATGTCATCATAGACCATTTTACCACCAAGTGCACTATTGCTAATAGCTATGCAAAATGTATCCCATGATGATGGCAAGGTGCATAACAACAAGAATACTTTCATTCATTATCCATATCCATTTTTTGAGCCTATAATTGGAAGAATATAGCATCAAACTCATTTAGATGAGCATCAACACTATCTATGTCCTTCATGCGAAGCTCATATAATTTTCTCATCAGATACACTTTTTGATGTCGTCTCTTCTTCATATGTATTGCATAACTTCTTCCAAAGCTCCTCTGCACTTTCACAATCTAATACAGTAAAGTAAAGATTATCTGCTAGGTGCAATCGAATGGTAGACCTAGTGATTTCATCTAACTCATTCCAATCATCTTCATCCATGTCAACAGGCTTCTTTGAGATTCCATTTACTGGCTTACATTGCTTTCTTTGAATCGGCACATCTTTAATCTGATTCTTCCATAGATCAAAGTTTGTGCCATCAATTTTTAGATAAATGGTCTTTGCCTTGTAAGTTATAGCTCCTCCTTGAAACAATGGCATTAGACCTTGATCCACCAAATGCGCCTGAGACCTTTAATGCCATGATGCTAGAGAGATGAATAGAATGATGATGGAGCTAGAAGAGTCCAAACACCAGTAAGGCTCAAAGAAGGATGACCAAGTGTGAGATTCTAGGAAAGAATTCAGCAATCTTCCCAAAAAAATGAATTAATAAACAATAATGACCAACTAGAAGGATTATGTGAGAATAAACATGCTCACACCAATAAGTGTATCAAGGATTAAATCGACCACTATATAGTTGACAAAACCAAAAATCTGGAAAAATGTTGCCACAGTATCCTCTGCAAAATGATCATATGACCAGTGTCAAAATCTCATAAAACTACAAGTACTAACATGTTTACATGCATAGTGAATCACTTACGCTACTGCATATAATCAGTTACCCAAAAGAAGCCAACTAGGCTTGTCGAGCACCTATGAACTACTATCATACATCTCCTATGGCGAGGCTTGGTAAATCTTCCATGTGCATCATCAAAGAGACCCCAACATTTGGGTGTCTCACAGTTAAGAAAACCTCGCCACGACCCTCTTTATCAAAACATAGTAGGCTTTATGCAAAAACAAAACCGCTATATCAATGACCACATGGATGTACATAAGCGATATCCATAGAAGCATACATAGTGTGTATATGCTCAATATATGCAGTAAAATGGCACTAAAAGGCTGAATTCACTTCCCAAAAACTAGCCAACAAGACTTGCAAGTGTCTTTCAACTCTGTTCTTTAGGCTCAAAAAACCTGCATAGACTTGCGGTGGATGCTCCCACCACAACTAAAACCTTCCAAGAAACCTATAGATTAACTAGTGTGGCTGAAAAAAAGCCCCAAAAGGTGAACTTTTGTTGTTGAAGAAGTACAAAGAACACTCTTCTTGATGTTCTTGGACATCTATGAAGAGAACTATGCACAAAAATACTCCAAAATGGCTCCAAAAATCACCCCAAAGATGCTTCAAAAATAAGCTTTGAAACAAAGAATGAAGCTTTGGGGGCCCAAAACTTGTTGAAGGTAATGTGAACCTTAGTATTTCCCCTTCTTCAAGCACCACAAGTGTAGCTTAGTGGCAAGAGATTGCCATGATTAAACGAGCTCCGGATGCAACAGTACTAGGATGGGTGACCTCCGGGGAAGTACCAGGAACCTCTGTCTTCCTTGATCGTTGACGTCCTCCCTCATGTATAGCCAACGGTGTGACTTTTATGACTCAGATGACAAGGTATGCCAAGGTCTATGCCTTGGTCATCACCTTAACCGTAAGCTTTTGTGTTGAAAAGCTCTAATACCAGTGAAGCATTTCAATGGTGATGCACTACAATGCACTCTCCTTCTTGAGAGCTCCATGACGATATCCTTAGAGTAGAAAGCCAAACTTCAAGTGCCGCACACGGTACTCCACACATAGGGTGCAAAATACACAGAAAACATCATAGTACACAGAGAGCATGAACACAGACTTCTTAGGTGTTACAAATGCGGTCGAACTTAGAGTCTATGGCTAACTAGGCCACTGTATGTTTTATTAAAGAACATATACAAGGAAGTGTCCGGTGGCCATTTGGCCTTTCACATGGATACTAACGGTAACACTAATTATGTTCTAATTATACATGCCATAAAATACTTGTCTATATGCCTAATCTAACAAAATACTTCCATGAGAGGTTGGAAAAACTCAAAAATTGCAACTTTTTGAGCCATGCCTAGATTTTTGCATAATTTAAACAAAAGTCATATTGAGAATCATAAAAAATATAATGGGATAAGATATAATTTTCTAGTTTCTATTCTATCTCCTTATCTTCTTGATCCATCTTTTGTATTGACATCCCTTCTATTTTATTATTTTCCTTGTCCCAATGACTAAATTCTACAAGAGAAATGCTTAATAGCATATTGAGAGAATTAACTAAAAAAGTAGTTGATGTATACTAAACTTTTAAATGCAATTTAGTGGATGAAAGAAGTTATGAATTTGTCCCTCCCCTTGTGGTATACTAAGGATGGTGAAGACTCATTGGTAATCAACACACTATGACTCACAAAACCTAAAAAAATGTTGGTGCAAACAAGCCTTAACACTTGGCCTTGTCTTGTACCTTGAAGAGCATTGGATACCAATCTTGAAGGTGTTACAAAAGTTCTTGAATTAACTCACTTGAAGGAAGACCATAGGAACACATGCCTATGCTTTATTATCTTTTATCCAATGTAAAAGTCAATGTGACTTAACTCACCTCTTGTAATCTCACCTACATTCAAAAGTCGTGGAAATTAGAAGTTATGAATGGAGAGAATATCTCCATGTGATTAGATGAGAGATTTGAGGGAGCCTACATATGAATTTGAAATTCAAATCTTCTTCAAACTCATATAAAAAAGACTATGGAAAAGTCGCGGGCTAGTTACTCACTTCCCGAGGAATTTCTTAGCAATACATTGAGTGTGTGAGAGCTACTATTGAGCCTACACCTCTGAGTACCATTGTGCATTACTCTACATGCCAATGGGAATGTACATTTGATAGTTTCAATACAAATACTCATAGTTCTTAACTCTGTGTTCTCTGAGTCATTCACCTCAAAGTCTGTCAACTTCAACAGGGCATATCTCAAGATCTACTGAACCAAATTTGATGATCAAGGGCTCATTGGAACCAGCTCAAAGCATTCTACAACACTACAAAATTTCAAGTCATTCTATTCAGCCAATTGGGAGAAATCTCAGTCGAGGCAGACACTGGTATATTTCTGTGTTGTTCCTAAAAAATCGGGGGTGTCTCTGATTTTGCTAAAGATCATGCTCAGTGTATAGTTTGTTAATTGGAGTGATTTAACTTGCTAATGGTAGCTTGTTAAGTTAATTTAATACTCCCAGAAGGAATTAAACCAATTGCAAGTGTGCTGGACACACTGAGCTTAGGACTGAGCAGGTGTCAATACAGGAATAGAAAGTTTTTTGGAGTTGTGAAGGTTCAAAATCATCTGTTTTGATTTGGTCATTACTCAATCATTTTGTAAAGCACATATATAGTTTCTTGGTGTCATTTGGAAGCTCAAGAAGTCTCCTAACCATATCGGAAGAGAAAAGAGGGCAGGTGTGAAGCAGGTCTAGCAGCACCAACTTGATCTTCTGATTGTACCCAGCCATCACATCCAACAGTGGTATCAGAGCAAACAAGGTAATTATGGGTGATGGTTTCCCTTCCTTCATTGACAAATTAGATAGAAATAACTACCAGGCATGGTCATTGAGAATGAAGACCTATCTACAAGGGAGAAGCTTGTATGGATACATATCAGGAGATGAGGAGTTGCCCTCATTCAAAACCAGAGGCCTACCTACAAAGGATGAGCATGAGAGACTTAATCAATGGTGTGCTAAAGATGCTTTGGCAAGGTCATATCTTCTAAACTCTATCTCTGATTTCCTTCTACCTCATGTTAGGAATTGTAAGACTTCCCAAGAGACTTGGGAAACCTTGTCAACATACTTCTCATCAAGCACAAGGGCCAGAAAGAATCAGCTATGGATTGAGTTTACAACTCTTAGGAAGCAATCAAAACAATGTGTCTCAGATTTTGTCACCAAAGTCAAAGACATTGCAGATCAACTTGCAAGTGTTGGAGAAGAAATTGAAGAGGAGCAAATAGTCAGACAAGTGATCAATGGACTAAAGGCAGATGACAAGTGGGAGAGCTTTACCACTGCAATGGACTTGTACATGGACATCCAAGCACCTGATCTAACAACTCTGATTGGACAACTATTTACACATGAAGCAAAGATCACAAAGAATGGAGAGCAATCAAAAGGTAACAATCCCTCTGCCCTATATACAGATAAGAAGTCTAAAGACAAAGGTAAAAGTAAGAAAGTTGATGAAGAAGGATCCACCTCCCAAGCAAACTATGCAGGGAGAGGTAGATCATCTAGAGGTAGGGGCAGAGGAGGTAAGTCAGGTAGGGGGAGACCCTATAATCAATCTCCATGCAATATTTGTGGCTTGTCTAACCATACTACAGATGAATGTTACAAGAACTACAAGAATCAAAGAGGAAGAGGTCACCAAAGAGGAGGATACTCTCAAGGCAGAGGCAGATTCAATCAATCTCAAGGCTACCATGGCTACAACAATAATTACAACAACAACTACAACAATAGCTACAATCACAATGGCAATTATCAAGGAGGATACAGGAACAGAAAGGATTACAACAATTATGCAGAGGATCAAGATGATTCCTTGTTGATTATGAACATGACATCTAAATCAGGTATCAATGATGATCATTTGTTCTATATTGATTCAGGTTGCTCCAACCATGTAGCTGGAAATGTTGCCTTACTCTCTGATTTGGAAGAACCCAAAGGCAAGCACCAAGTGCAGACAGGTGATGACACTAAACATTCAGTTGTTAAAGTAGGTAATGTCAAAACAAGTGATGGTAATCAGAATTTGCTAAGCAGAGTATTGTATGTCCCAACAATCACCAAGAATCTGATGAGTGTAGGTCAGATTGTTGAGAAAGGTCTACAGGTCAGGTTCACTCAACATGGTGCATATGTGGAGGATCCAAGACATGGATTCAGAAGGATAGCCAAGGGAGAGAAATCAGGTAGACTATTTACCTTTGAACTTGAGGATACTAAGAATATTGCCTTGTACAATTATAAGGACCAAACCCTATCAGAATTGGAGATGTGGCACAAAAGATTAGGTCACATTGGAGAGAGGACAATAAAGCAAATGAGCAGAGATCAATGTGTGCTTGGGATACCTAATGTATCCAAGCAACACATGATATACAAGTGTGGGGCTTGTCAATTTGGTAAGTCACACAGATTGCCATATACCAAAAAAGGTTTTATGCATGAAGACTACTTGGAATTGGTGCATACAGATGTTTGGGGACCAAGCAAGGAGCCATCCATATCTGGATCTAGGTACTATGTATCTTTTATTGATGACTATAGCAGATGGACTGTTTTGTACTTCATGAAACATAAAGATGAAGTATTTAATTGTTTCAAAAAGTATCTTGCATTGGTTGAGAATCAAACAGGTAGACATTTGAAGAGGCTAAGGTCTGATGGTGGTGGAGAATACTTCTCCAATGACTTTGAAGAATTCTTACAGGAAAGAGGCATCAAGAGAGAGATTACCACAAGGTACTCACCTGAACAAAATGGGGTAGCTGAAAGGAGGAATAGACTCATTGTGGAGACAGCTAGGTCTATGCTTAATGAGAAAAAACTACCAAATTATCTTTGGGCAGAGAGTGTATCTACTGCCATATACTTAATCAACAGGTTGCCATCAAAGACACTTGATGGAATGACACCCTATGAGGCTTGGCATGGTAAGAGACCATCTCTGGATCATTGCAAGATCTTTGGGTGTGTTGCATATGTGCATATTCCCTCACAGGTAAGGGGAAAGCTAGACCCTAAGGCTGAAAAGTGTATCTTTATTGGTTATGATTTGAATCAGAAAGGATACAGGTTCTATAACCCCTCAAATAAAGGCTTCAAGGTAAGCAGAGATGTAATCTTTGATGAAAATGATTCATGGTATGATAATGAGTGCAGGAAAGTTAACCTACCTTATGATATGGAAGAAGACTTTCCAAAGCTTATCAGGCAAGAACCAACTCAGAATGAGGACACAAGCTCAGATGATGAAGACACCATCAACATTGAAGAATTCAAAGCTTGGAAATCCAAAGGGAAGATGAAGATGAAGCAACTTGAAGACAATCCAGAATCCTCAACTCAAGCTATGAGAAGATCTTCAAGAGAGAAGAAGAAACCAATTAGGTATGGGTATGATACTTCACTTGTAACCAAGCATTCTGTATATCTTGCAAAGGATATCTTGAATGAAGAACCAGGTACATATGAAGAAGCAATTACTAAACCAGAATGGAAGGAAGCAATGGATGAAGAAATGGAGGCTCTCAAGGAGAGTGATACTTGGGACTTGGTACCCAAGAAGGACTCCATGAAGGTTATAGGATCCAGATGGATCTACAAACTCAAGAGGAACTCAGATGGTACAATAAGCAGGTATAAAGCTAGGTTGGTAGCCAAGGGTTTTGCACAAACCCAAGGCATTGATTATGAGGAGACATTTTCTCCTGTGGCAAAGATGCCAACTATCAGAATTATGGTGAGTGTAGCTGCATCCAAGAATTGGAACATGTACCAATTGGATGTAAAGAATGCATTCTTGAATGGATGGATATCTGAAGAGGTCTACATGTCACAACCACCTGGCTATGAGGATCCCAATAAGGTAAATCATGTTTGTAAATTGAAGAAGGCTCTGTATGGATTGAAGCAGGCACCTAGAGCATGGAACTATAGGTTGACAACCTATCTCCTAGATCAAGGATTTGTGATGAGTAAAGCAGATACTTCATTGTTTATAAAGAAGAACAATTCAGAGGTAATATACTTGTGTGTCTATGTTGATGACATCATTATTACAGGAAATGATGTTCAAGGAATTAGACACATCAAAGGTCAAATGATGAAGGAATTCAAGATCAATGATCTTGGATTATTGAAGTACTTCCTAGGGCTTGAATTGGTCTACACAAATTCAGGTATATACATTACTCAGAAGAAGTACATTCAGGACATGGTCAAGAAGTTTAATTTGCAGGAAGCTAAAGTCTCAAATATTCCTATGGAGGTCAACCACAAACTCAGTGCACATGAAGGAGAAGAACTCAAGGATATTACAGGTTACCAAAGTTTGGTAGGTAGTCTTAATTATGCTACCTTAACCAGAATTGATATATCATATGGTGTTAGTGTACTTAGCCAATTTATGCATAAGCCAAGAGTACCACATTTGGAGGCAGCCAAGAAGATAGTAAAGTATCTAAAGGGAACACAAAACCATGGGTTGTACTTTCCATATTCATCAGATATTGACATCAAGGTATACTCAGATGCAGATTGGGCAGGTTGCAAGGATGACAGGAGGAGTACATCTGGTTACATATGCTTTGCAGGTGATAAACCAATTTCTTGGTCATCCAAAAAACAACCCACAGTGGCTCTATCATCTACTGAGGCAGAGTACAGAGGGCTAGCCAATGCCACTCAAGAAGCCATATGGTTAAAGCTACTATATTCAGAATTGGGCCTATACAAAAGGTCACCTATCATATTTGGTGATAACACAAGTTCACTTCACCTAGCAGCTAATCCTGTGTATCATGCTAGGACAAAACACATAGAGGTTCATTACCACTATGTGAGGGAGAAATTACTTAGCAAGGAAATCCAATTATCATATGTGTCCACTAATATTCAATGTGCAGATTTGCTTACAAAAGCTTTGGATGGGAGCAAGCTATGCAGATTTAAATCCATGATTGGATTACAGGAAATCATTGAAGATTAAAGATGAAGACTCAAGCAAGTGTTTGGCTTGAGGGGGAGCTGTTGGTGCAAACAAGCCTTAACACTTGGCCTTGTCTTGTACCTTGAAGAGCATTGGATACCAATCTTGAAGGTGTTACAAAAGTTCTTGAATTAACTCACTTGAAGGAAGACCATAGGAACACATGCCTATGCTTTATTATCTTTTATCCAATGTAAAAGTCAATGTGACTTAACTCACCTCTTGTAATCTCACCTACATTCAAAAGTCGTGGAAATTAGAAGTTATGAATGGAGAGAATATCTCCATGTGATTAGATGAGAGATTTGAGGGAGCCTACATATGAATTTGAAATTCAAATCTTCTTCAAACTCATATAAAAAAGACTATGGAAAAGTCGCGGGCTAGTTACTCACTTCCCGAGGAATTTCTTAGCAATACATTGAGTGTGTGAGAGCTACTATTGAGCCTACACCTCTGAGTACCATTGTGCATTACTCTACATGCCAATGGGAATGTACATTTGATAGTTTCAATACAAATACTCATAGTTCTTAACTCTGTGTTCTCTGAGTCATTCACCTCAAAGTCTGTCAACTTCAACAGGGCATATCTCAAGATCTACTGAACCAAATTTGATCAAGGGCTCATTGGAACCAGCTCAAAGCATTCTACAACACTACAAAATTTCAAGTCATTCTATTCAGCCAATTGGGAGAAATCTCAGTCGAGGCAGACACTGGTATATTTCTGTGTTGTTCCTAAAAAATCGGGGGTGTCTCTGATTTTGCTAAAGATCATGCTCAGTGTATAGTTTGTTAATTGGAGTGATTTAACTTGCTAATGGTAGCTTGTTAAGTTAATTTAATACTCCCAGAAGGAATTAAACCAATTGCAAGTGTGCTGGACACACTGAGCTTAGGACTAAGCAGGTGTCAATACAGGAATAGAAAGTTTTTTGGAGTTGTGAAGGTTCAAAATCATCTGTTTTGATTTGGTCATTACTCAATCATTTTGTAAAGCACATATATAGTTTCTTGGTGTCATTTGGAAGCTCAAGAAGTCTCCTAACCATATCTGAAGAGAAAAGAGGGCAGGTGTGAAGCAGGTCTAGCAGCACCAACTTGATCTTCTGATTGTACCCAGCCATCACATCCAACAAAAAAGACACAAACCTTGACAAACTTGCTGAAAGAATACTATATCCATTCTAATTGTCGTATTTTGAAGACCATAATACTGAGATATGAAATTCTTTCCATCATAAAAAAAAACACATTTTGATTATTATTATCTCTATTTAGCATTCTTAGAGTTTTGCTTTTGTTTTATAAACAACTTGCTATGTGTGAACTAACTCTGTTGATTAATAGGCAAAAAACAAACTTCACACATTCTACTATGACAAGGCAAATCGATCATTATTTGTACCTCCCCTTAATCTAAATCATAACTTTAGCTTCACTAGGTTGTACTATGATCAAATTAATTTGTGGAACTACAAACTGATAAGGCTTGAAATGATATCCATTTATAGGTTTCAGAAAAATAATCCCTTGATGATCCTGTAACAAATATGTAGTGGGCCTGCATTTTGAAACTATCCTCTATAACATAATTTGAGGTTATTGCCTCGTTCTTCTAATTTGCTATTATCAAGTAACACCTGAATGCTAGGTTGAAAAAATTCATGTTTATTATTTTTATCGATCCAAGTCTTCCGTCTTCTTTGTATGGTTTCTACTGTGTAAAAAGAATATATTCACTTGTCTTGGAATGATAATAAATCAAATTGCCTTTCAATCTGTGAGTTTTTCTCAGATAATCAAATTATGATAGCTACCTCTAGACTCAGAACAATGAACTCCATGGTATAATAGTGTTAATCCTTATGTTTAAACTACTATCAAATTTGGGTTCTTGGGATGGTTAGGGGTCTGTAAAACAGAGGCCCTGTTTGTATTTTCCCAACTCTGCAGATTCAATTATATACTACTACACCGACTTAGTATTCAGAGTTAAACTATCTTTCCGATATGTATCTGTTTTGCACATTACAATGTTCTTCATCGTAATATGCCTAATGCGCACTTCGTCACTTTACAACAATATGGCTTAACTTAATACTTCATCAAAACTTAACACATTACTGAACTTAATTAACAAAATGACAGAATACTCAGAGTAAGCAGAATATTGGCAATGTGTTTTAGAGCAAAAATTACTATCGGAAGAATCATTCCCTTTCCGACTGGATGCTTTATGGTCTCTGGATGAACAGCGCCTTGAGAGTTTTTCTGGTGCTGCAGGAAGTTCAGCTCAGACAAGCAATGAAACCATGATCGTTTCCTTAAAACTCTCGTGTTTATCATCAACAATTAGTGCTCTTTTATAATGTTAAATCTAACAGATCCGCCGAAAAGTTTAAATTGTGTTGGTTCAGTCCCTACTGCATTGCCGAACAAGTGGGACCGACAACTTTTCCGTTATCCACCTTAACTGGTATCCTTGTTCCTAAAACGATCAATGGATCAAAGCTTCGTCCATATTACTCACCACCTTCATCCTCATGATGCGTGATCGGTATTTTTTGCTCATTGTTCTATCTCGACGTTCCTGTCCTTTCTGCATAATTCCGGTTGATCGATTGACCATAATCCTTCAGTTTTCTTACCTAACCAGGATTAGTAGCCGGCTTCTGTGTCTCCAATTCTATTAATGCATGCATGTCGCCATTATAACTGTATATTTCCAACACTGCGTGATGATTAGGTTTCTTTTCGTATGATTCTTCAACGTTTCTACTTAATCTTGTTTTTCACGTTGTTATTCGCTATTGCGTCCTTGTGTGCTTGCGACCCTTGTATTACCTGTGCTTGTGTGTGTTTTGATTGTGCCATGGAAGCTCTAGCGAACATCGTTACCTTCCGTGCTGGTCTCGCTCTGGATGTGAGCGAGTTCTTGCGTGCTCGTGGTTTCCTGGCCTTCGTTGAATTGCCTTGGCATTCAGTGGAGTGTCATCCATTCGTTGCTCAGATAATCTCTGCCATAGCTGCTATGTCTGCTATAGAACAATGCTGGCCGCTGGCATGTCTGAACCCCCGCATCATCATCACACTTAGCACAGTCGCTGAGGGATTTCATCTCCCTCATCAGGGTTTGGTTGATGGCCCTCTCCTACCTATGTCAACAATGAAGGAACTCTTTCCTCAGCACTCGTCTAACGAGTTTGCCATTTTGTGTCGACCTGAACTGGAGCGCACCGCTCTCGAGTTCTTGGTAGCTGCACTGAATCTCCAAAAATGCACTTACGGCATCTCACGCCCTTTTTACTCGATGATTGAAATTGCTGCACGTGAAGCTGTCAACTTCACTTCTTTCTTTTTCCGGTGCATTCACCGCAAATGCCAGACCGTTACTAAGCAATTAGCCAAGAATGAAAACCCTCGGACTTGTTTGCCGCACCTTATCACGTTCCTCCTTCCGACAATTCAGGCCGCGCAACGTCCTCCTTTACCTACCATTCTATTACATGAGCAATCTACACAAATGCTAGAGGACGATGATGATGAAGATCTTTTCCACTTCTTCCGGCGCAAGCGCAGTCACATCAGCCCATCCCAAAGTCAAGTGCAGGAATCAACCGCTGTACAAGAGGTTGAAGTCTTCCATGACACAACAACTTCATTAGAGGTAGTATTTGCATCATCTTCTCCTAGTAAGCAGTAGGATCCTGATGTTATTATGGAAGATGTGGCTCAAACTCCACGGCGGGATGAAGCACAACACCTGGCGGATATGGTTGTGAAGGATACAGTGGATGATAGCACGGCCATGGGTTGTCATCCATCATCCTCACAATTAGAAAATGATCAAGCACACACGGCAAAGCAACTGCAAAGTGCTGAAGAGGCAGTTACCGAAATTGCCGTTGTTTCATCTGTGCTCCAACACGAAACAGGCATTGTCCTTGTTCAAACCCCTCTTCTTCCTCTTCCTCCTCCAACCACACTTCATGCCGCTATTGCTTCTTCTCCCTCCTCGCTTCCAGCCGCAATTCGTGAGGTCTCGTCCAAAGCTCCTTCTTCTCCCGACTACTCTCCACCCTCATCTCCACACCCCCTTTTTGCCCAACCATCACAGCCTACATCTTCTATTCCCACCCCTGTTATGTTCACCCAATTGGCGTCCATGGGTCAGTTTTTAATACAGTTATCCCAGCAATTACCCCTTCAATTGCAAATGGCACAACAAACTATTCGTCAGGAGCTGCAAACTAAAGTAGACATCCTGGAAGCAGATATAGCACCTCTCCAAGAAGAACTGCTTGAGGGGAAAACAGATATTCATTCCCTGCAAACTCAAATTCAGCGACTGCAAGAACAATTGTCAAAAAGAGATCTTATTATCGCCAAACAGGACACCGAGATTAACGGGTTAAAGCAAGAAGTTGCAGATAAACAAGATGCCATGACTGCGTTAGGCAACGAACTTCGTGCAACAAAGGATAAGCTCAGTATATTACAGGAAGCTTCTCAGACGCTCGGTATGAATGTAATAAACGCTGAGAAAGAACTCAAGCAGGTTACAAAAGAGCTTTTCCACAAAAGTCGTTCATTGGAAGATGAGATTGTCCGGAACATCCAATTAAAGAAGGAGATTAAAGCCATTAGAAGGGAGAGAGAAGATTTTTATAAGACAATGCAGTTTCAATCTGAAGAACTCGAATGCAGGGAGAAGCAATTAGGCATTCAAGCTGACCGGTTATCACGGATAGATGCTGACATTGCCGAAATAAAGTTGCGCAGAGATGTTGCTCTCGCAAATGATTTTTATTTACAAGAAGCCTTTTTGCAGGACTCATGCTGAGTCCTTAATAAGTTTGTAGTCGCTGCCAGTTTGGTTAGAACTGATGCCCAATTAGTTGAGCCTTAAATTTTGAAGGATATGTTAGATTCTTTAAAACAGAAAATTGCCCATACCTTTAACACTAGTGTTGTACTTGGACACTTTAGTGTCTTGAAAAAGAGACAATGTTTGATGAATTTTTTAGATTACTAGAAGGAACCATTTATAAATGTAACTATGCAACATGTTGGCATAAGGGTTGAATATTTTTAGAAAAATATAGTTTTTATTAAAGGATATAAAAATTAATATTTATTCACTAATTTTATGATGCTAATTTCAATAGTGGCGCAAAAGTTACAATGATGTAAGTTAGTGGTTATTTTCTATTAAAATCATGATCTCGTAATTTTCATTGGTTTAAATGCAATAAAATCTTTTATCTTATATATGTCAACATGTTTCTATCCATAATTAGAGATTTGTAATAAATTTTACTAGGTTTATGGCATAAAATGAATCTCATTTGTGATATGACAGTATTATCATCTATGAATTATTTTGCAAAGCGATGGTATGAACATGCATCATTTCTTATTATCAAAATACTATTTGATATTATTAAAACTAGAAATATTTTTTTGACAACCTTAGGAGTCGAACTTCTATGTCGTTTCTTCAAGTTAAACAATACCACTATTTTTATACGCTAAGAAAAGGTCATTTTATGAGGAAATATTGCATATGCTACATGATTAAAGTTAACATGCTAGTTTTTTCTACGTAAATTAGTTTATAATGTTTATAGAATTATTTTGATTCATAATATATACGTTATATCATTGAGAAAACCTATTTTTTTAGGATGAAGTTTTATTCTCGGTAGAGAGGATTATGGCCATTCAATGAAATATTGAGATTTCTAGTGGTATGTGGGATACATACAAAATTATTGGTTCAAAGACATGTATCATATCTTTATGCTACTATATGATGGCTTTTGAAATACAAAACAAAGAATTTTAGTGTTTTTATGAATCAATATCATATGGAAGGCTGCTAAAGTGTATAACTATATAATGAGCAGCCTATATTATACTAATTTTTTCATTATAAAAATGATTTTTCTAGTTCCCAAGACTTGTCTTAAATGATTATATGACAATAAATTAACATTAGAAAAATCATTCCAAGAGGAGAAAAAATCTTTTTATGGAGATATTTCTTTCTTCTCATATATAAGTTTACAGAAAGACAATTTTTCTCAACCATATTCAATCATTTCTATATTTTGAGTCATCAAAAAGGGTTATTTTTTAAAATATATATTTTTTATAGAGCATCTAGGTATAGATCTTTAAGGTTTTTTTGAAATTTTATTTGATTAATATGTGTGATTTTTTTTATTTATTAGAAAAAAGGACACTATAGGGTCCTGTTTTGGTACAACACTAGTGTTAAGTTAGCTCGATCTATGTACATAGAGGGCATTATAGATAAATCCTAAAAACTTTGTATTTACCCTTCGGGTTCGAGTCCACCGTGCGTGCCAGTGTGAGCTGCCGGAATGTAATTCTGAAAAGTCGCACGCATATCAAAAGGGTGTAGCGCAACAGTTGTAACTTTTTGATTAATGAAAAGAATCATGCGTGAGACAGAGGGTATGTCACCGGACTGTTGGTCTGGGCGAAGAGCGTGAAGTGGAGCATAGTGCGTTGTCGATATTCTGCTTACTCTGAGTATTTTGTCATTCTGTTAATTAAGTTTCGTAATGTGTTAAGTTTTGATGAAGTATTAAGTTAAGCGATATTGTTGTAAAGTGACGAAGTGCGCGTTAGGCGTATTGCAGTAAAGAACATTGTAATGCGCAGAAGAGATACGTATTGGAAAGATAATTTAACTCTGAATACTATGTCGGTGTAGTAGTATGTAATTGAATCTGTAGAGTTGGGAAAATACAAAGAAGGCCTCTGTTTTACAGACCCCTAACCATCCCAAGAACCCACATTTGATAGTAATTTAAACATAAGATTAACAATAGCTTCTAGTCCATAAAGTAACTTGAATAATATCATTCTTTCTTGTGGTTACTATTCATTTTACTTTGGAGTTGTCCTCTACAATTATTATAGAATAAAAGCACAACAACCAGAAACACTAAATGTTCAATCCACGAAGTATACATAAACGCTAACCCTTCTAATCAATGAATCTCAAGACATTATGAGCAAAAACTTTCATATCTATTAATCAACACAATCCATGCAAAAGACCACTTTTATTGATAAAACTTCTCCAGATTATAATTTTTGATAGAAATACGTTTTTCAATGATTCAGGTGTCTAAGGTGTACTTTTTTTTGTAAGGAGCATAATGTTGCATTAGTTTCAACTTTTTGTCTTTGTAGCCCCTGGCAAGAGACTCGTAATTTTTGAAACTTCACACAATCAAGAGAAATTAGCTCATATCTTCTAAACTTCAACACTCAGATTGACAATGGATCAATGAAAGCATAGTAGACACCTTAAACATCAAAATTTTGATTTTAAATTCAAGGAGATACTCACAAGGGTCACTTCATAATCACCATCAAAGCTAAGTGATGAGATTTGTTTGTGAAGAGCTCTCTAACTTTTCAATTAATAAATGATCCGAAATTCCTTTACAAAAGAATTCTCGTTGTCCTTTATAATATTTTTAGTTTCCATGTTTGCACTTAAAATTTGGTCCCCTTGCGTTCTAGGTTGAAAACTCTACAGAGCTCTAAAAATTCTAAGAAAAATACCCTAGGTTGATATGATCATGAGGACGACTCTTTCCTAGTTTTACAAAAACTCAGATAATATATAATGTATAAAATACATTTTTGTGTTCTCCTTCATGGAAACATCACCAAATAGTGCTCTTTGAAGCTCATATAATATGCATTCCAACGTTATTATCTTTTGTAATCCTTGATAATACTGATTTGCCAAGTCTTCATTCTTTGATGCTTCTTCTTTCTAGTGTACGCCTGTGATATGAAATCATGGCTTTTCATTGGTGTAATGTGCAGATCATTCACCATTTCAAATAAAGCTATCCTCCACTATATAGCTGCTTCTAGTCTATCAGCTACATCTTTGTTTATATACTCTGTGTATGTAGCTTCATAGGCAGTTAACTTGATTTCATATCCAATGGTATCCTTCCAAAATTTTTTGAATCTCTTTAGAAAAAAATTTAATCAAAATAATCTTCAAATACCTATACATAATGACCTCCCATAGAGGCCATTGTACTATAATATTCCATTAAAGATATTCTATCAAGACTTTCACTAATAGCAAAAAGTAATGCATGTATAGGGGAATTAAAATCTATGACATTAAGGGTTCTACCATCTATATTTGTATATGTCTCTAAGCATGCTATAATGAGGACATGGATTTTCTAGTTAATCCTATAGAGGCTTATCTTATAGGATTCTGAGGTGTGGAAACCCCTACATTGACTGGGTCTTCTATCATTGCTTTAAAAATATTTGTCATGTAGTATTTTCTCAGCCATGACTCTATTTTGGACATTCCAACTTAGGGAAATTCAAGCACCTTGTATGGGTTGAACCATATTTAATAGAATTTTGGCCAATTCTTGCTTCTTGCATTTAAACAATAGGTTGGGTTGATCTTCAAAAGATTAGGCACTTCAAACCATATTTGTTGGAGTTAGATGTCTACGGAAGCATGCGAACAACACAAGGAAGAAGAAGAAGCTTGGAGCACAACACACAATATTGAATGTATACCACTAGAATGTACAAAGATAAGTATCTCGTTAGGGCAATAGGCATATATACAAGCAGCGGGAAAAAAACCTCCTAAAGAGGGAAAAAAGTGCCTCTGTAGTCATAGAGTGTTCACACACATCACTACCTAAATATATCAACAAATCCCCCCTCGGAGTGATGTGGTGAACAAGGAGCTGGCACTCATGTATAAGGAAGTGCCAAGCTATTTGGAATCAATCCACAAAAGGAAGTAAGCCCAAAGCTTTGTGGAAAGCTTTGAATTTCTCCCTAGGCAGAGCCCTCGTAAAAAGGTATGCAATGTTCTCCTCCATGGACACATATGCCAAGCTGATCTCCCCAGCAGAGAACCTCTCCCTGACATAATGATAATGCACCTCAATGTGTTTAGTGCAAGCATGGAACATAGGGTTCCTCACAACTGCCAATGCACTCTGACTGTCCGTGAAGATGGTGGTGGTAGAAGACTGACCAACACCCAAATCAGCTATAAGGCATCTAAGCCACACACACCCAACAATCACTGTGAAAGCTGCCCTATATTCAGCCTCATAGTAGGCTGCTTCTTGCTCAACCAAGATATACATGAGCTACCAAGCATGAAGCAAAAACCACTGGGGGACACACGAGTGTCATAGCAACCAGCCCAATCACTGTCAGAAAAAACATGCATATCTGGCAGTAGTGATCCCCCCTTGGGATAAAACAATTCAAGTAGCCGAGTACCACTCAAGTAGCGAAAGATGCGCTTAACTGCCTGCCAATGCTTGACACCTGGGCAATGCATAAACTTGCTCATTTGTGAGACAACAAACTGAATATCTGGCCAAGTAATGCATAAGTAAATCAAGCATCCAACAACCTACTAATAGAGAACATCATCAAATGCATCTACAATATCATGAAGACTCAATTGTAAACCTCTCCATAGGAGTGGCAATAGGCTTACAGTCTTCAAGGCCAAAATGGTGCAATAATGTGTCAATATATTTTGTTTGACACGAAGCCGTACATCAACTTGCATAAATGGAATGCCCAAATAGTGATGCAAATGCCCCAAATTAGACATCGCAAATGAGGCATGCAAATCAACCTTAAAATCAGCAATATGCATGTCATGAGGACTAGTGAGAAACATGTCATCAACATACACCACAATGATCAGAAGCACATCATTAGCACACTTAACATACAAGGTGCTTTTAGTTGGACTGTTCTCAAAACCATGTGCAATTAGATAGGCATGTATCTTTTCATACCAAGCGCGTGGTGCTTGCTTTAAACCATATAATGCCTTCTTTAACCTACACACTTGGTTTTCATGCCCTTTTTGCACAAAGCCACAAGGCTGAAAAACATACACTTCTTCATGCAAGTCACCATTCAAAAATGTTGTTTTAATGTCCAACTCATGTACATTCCAACCATGATGATTTGCAAGTGCATAGATGCTACGAACAGTAGTCATTCAGTAAGTAGGAACAAAAGTTTCATCAAAATCAATGCCTCTTTCCCCGCATAACCCTTTGCAACAAGCCTAGCCTTATACCTCTCAACTGTTCCATCAGGTTTATGCTTCAGCTTGTATACCCACTTAGTGCCAATGGCCTTCTTGCTAGGAGGCAAGTCACATAAAGACCAGGTACCATTTTTCATGATATCATCATATTCAGATTGCATTGCAACCATCGATGTAGAGGCCTCTGCAACAACCATTCCAACCTCTTTCTTCTTTTCCTCTTTAGCAGCCAGTTTTGGATAGTTCTTGATGACATGATCATTTGCTTTATATCATTTGCAAAACAATTTTTGCTTTTCTGATTTCTTCTCAACTTTTTCTTCCTTCTTTGAATGTGCAGCATTTGCAGATTTCTGCTTACTAGTGTAAGAGCTCCATTTACCTTTGCCCTTTTGAGTAGCCAGGAAAGTTTGATCTGCAACACGCACAATAGACTTGTTCTACCTAGACTAGTCTTCCTACAACAAAACAAAAATTAACTGTTCAAATGTTAAGGCATTTGGATTGCCTTTCATCATTGAACGAAGAGTAGAAGCAAAACTCTAATATGAGTTGGGAAGACCATTGAGAACAGTCTGCACAAGTGAACTGTCAGGAAGGATTTCATCTACAGAAATCAACTGTTCCTTCAAATCCTTGATCTTTGTCAGAAAACTATCCATACAACCACCTTCATTCATGTGCTCACTCTTCAACTCTTTTCGGAGGTAAGAAACATGAGCCTTATTCCTAGCCTGGTAGAATGTGGTAAGTGTATCCCAACTGCAAGAACGAATGTGAGGAATAATGGCACGTTTGATAGACAAAGCTATCAATGCATGTGCCTAAGCATCTCAAACATCCCAACAAATTTGCTCTCTAGTAGGTGCAACAGAAACAGTAGCACGAATAAGAATCTGTAGAATATCACCATCTTTGACACCATCTGCATCAGCTTCAATACTTGTATTTGTATTACATGTATTTGTAGGTGTAATAGGACGTCTTTAAACACCCTGCACATTATTCCATAGTACTTTTATGACCAATACATGACACATCATATAATCCCACAATGGGTAATTCGTACCATCCAACTTATCCTCAACAACAAACATACAAAATACATCACTGCTTTCAGCCATGGCCACTAACTAAAATACCCTGATGCAGAAAAATGACTGTATCTGAAAAAGTTGAACATAAATACCCTGATGTGTTCTGCTAAACTTGTAGCAGACTTTGAGATGCTTATATTGGTGAATCAAAACTGGTATGTTTTATTTTTCAAAAAGACAAAATAGCCTGCACAAGCACTACGATAGTGCGTTCGGAGGCCAAAACGAGCTGAGATCGTGATTTTGGCACCACAAAGCAAAGCAGTTTTGATCTCTGAAACAACATGAGTATGCTCACCAAATTTCGTGCGATTTTGAGACTACAACCAAAGAGGTGTCAACGACACCCTAGATGAAGCGATGACCTGGTCTGATACCAATTGTTGGATTTAGACGTCTATGGAAGCACGTGAAAAGCACAAGGAAGAAGAAGAAGCTTGGAACACAACACACAATACTAAACATATTACCACTAGAATGTACAAAGATAAGTAGCCCGTTAGGGCAATAGGCATATATACAAGCCGGGAAAAAAAAACCTCCTAAAGAGGGAAAAAAGTGCCCCGGCAGTCCTAGAGTGTTCACACATACATTACCTAAATATATCAACAATATCTTCCTGCATTCCTTATTCTTCTCTAGCCACTTGTTTCTCTAAGTTGGATTACATTTCTCAAATAGTTCCTTTGGAACAACAATTAACTCATCATATTCCAAAAACTATTTTGGAGCTACTCCCACCCTTGAGTTTTGATAACTATTTACACTTTCTAAAATCATGCAAAATGTTATCCCAAAATGATGGTGAGTAGGGTTAACTCCATTCTCCAAAGAAAATCTATCTAGTTTGTCTTCAATTTGACTATGAATCTTTGTGATATACTCCAATCTTGTCTCTCTACCAATCAACAATCTTTGGATAAACTCATCACTCTCTTCATACCTCTTATTTTCATGTGCTTTCTCTTAATTTCTTGCTTCCCTTATTGGTGATGGTACTCTATTTTGTTTTCTATTTTAGTGTTCTTCTATTACTCTTTAAAAGGGACTTCCCTTCTCTGAACAACTTTTATTTTCCACTTCTCTATCTCTATGATGAGATTTATTCTCCCTTCCTTCCATGCTATTCTTTCTTTCTCTATGTTTGCATTTAGATCACTATACACTCTCATACCTTTGGTTGCATGTAACCTAGCCTAATTCTCTAGTTTTATTGCATCCTTTATTTCTTCCTTCAGCTTTTCCAATTCCTTCTTTATCTTTAGGATTTATTCATTTGGTGGTTGTTCTTTATGAAAATTTTTCAATAATGATGCTCCCCCATTAAGACTTGGTTCATCATTGCCCTTCTTCAATTCCTGATATTAATTCTATAAAACTTTGTTTCTAGACTCCATCTACTTGGCGTTTCCCTATAGCTTTCTGATAATCTCTTATTGCTTCTAACAATTCTCTTCCATCATATTGGTTTTCTTTTATGTTTCAATATTGTAGAATCTTATTTCATGGCCTTATCTTGCCACATCTCTAGTGAATTTTGTTGCTCTGTCATCTCTACATGCATCTATTCTTGGTCTCTTTTACAATCTAGACTTCATGAATTCAGCCTCAGGTTCTAAACTAGCACAAAACATGTTCTTATTAGAAGTTTTGAAAATCCACTTTGTCTACTACAAAGTCACATAGGATTTTAATCTTATTTGGATCTCTTTTCATCCTTATCACTTTGTGCTCCTTTGTGAGATCCATATCTTGGATTTCACTTTTTCCATTTCTTCTTCATCTTCATAGGGTGGTTTTGCTAACACATACCCTTCATCATCATCTTTTTCTTGAGGCTCTAGAATGACTTATTTTACCTGATTCACAAAATCTCGCCCAATCCTATTCTTTATCAACACCCATTTCTTTTAATTCTTCTTGATATTCTTCTTCGTATGCAACCTCTCATACTGATTTATTATGATAGTCCTCATCTTCATGATCAACCTCTTTGTTTTCTTCTTCATCATGATCTAAAAACACATCTTTATCCTATTCATAATACTCTTCCTTATGTTGCTCATCCTCTTGATCCTCTTTATTTATTTTTTCTTCATGTTTATCATGTTGATCCTCTTTTGTCTTCATCCATTTCCTTCTCTGGATCATCTTCCTTCTTATCTTTTTCTTCTTGCACTTTGTCTTTGTTGACTACTCTTCTTTGTTAGAATGTTTTGCCCAAAAAATTTCAAACCTTTAATAGGAAGGATTCCACATCACTCTATTAATCTTTCTTGCCATCATCCTCTAGTGGAGTCTTCATATTAGCTTGTTCATATTTTTCATCATATAGAATTTCCTCACGATATTAAAATTCTCTATCTATCCTTTAGATCAACATTGAACATCCAGTCACATTTGTGGCTATGATTTATGTCTCCTAGTTTTGACCTTCTTTCAATTTCTTCTTCTTATTAGTCTTTTCTCCAACTTTTTGCTTCAACTTTGGTTCTTTCTTTGGCATTCCCACTACTTCCACAATTGTTGTTATTTTATCTTGAGGACATTGTAGTTCTTTAAAAAACTCAATTAGAGCTTCTTTTTTTGGTTAAATATCACCTTTATTTCTATTTCCATAAGCTAATCATGGAGATCTTCATAAATCTAGGCTTTTCCTCTTTGATCTGGTCTTTGGCTTTGTCTAAGAAATTCTCCAACATCGTTTGATATTGAGCTTCATAGGAAGCCCTCTTATCAATGTTTTACATTACATAGATATACCCATTCTCTTATGCTCTCTGAGGTGAATGAGGCTCCTTATTTGCTTGAGTCCTTTTTATCTCTTCTTCCAAGTCCTCAATGTTGGAACAAGTTCATGGCAAGTCTAAGCAAAGACTTTGAGTCTTCTAATGTCATAAAAACTTATGCTATAATTGAAGCAAATGCTAGAGCTTTGAAGAAGTTCACTTATGAACTCACCCTTGTAGCTCCTTGAGTATTTACTTGATATCAAAGTGAAGGAATCAAAAGTGGTTGAATCCCCTTGATGAGAAGGGAAGAAAAGCCACAAACTCGTGTTTGAGTTAGTTGAGAATCAATCACTAAGAATTTGGAAAAATGGTTTAGGTGAGCAAGATTCAAATTCAAACCTTGGCTCCAAACATGATTATAGAAAGGGGATCAAAAGACCCACATATTATCTCAAGCCCATGAGATCACTTTGTGTGAGTTTTATTGTGAAGTGAGAGCTCATCTCATAGCTCATTCACCTCTCACACGAGCAATGTATGGTTGCTAATAATATTGTATTTGTACATGTTTTAATATATATATATATATATATATATATATATATATATATATATATATATATATATATATATATATATATATATATATATATATATATATATATATATATATATATATATATATATGTGTGTATATATATATGTGTGTGTGTGTGTGTGTGTGTATGACCATTATATTCTCATTTTACTTCTCTCTTAGTACTCGATGAGAACAATGATTTTCTAAGAGCTTCTTCATAGTGTGTAGCTGATTGTTGGACATGATTTAAAGCATGATAGAATCAGCATACTGCCTATTATAATCCTACAATGTTTCATTAGCATTGCTTCTCAAGATCGTCAGATATTAGCATATCTTTGCTCATTGGTCTAATGATTGTTGCAGCCCATGAATGTCGGGATGGAGCTGTGACTTGCTAAACTCCTTTCTCTGCATGTAGTCCATCATTTTTTATGAAATCACTCATTATTTTTAGCTTTCTAAGTTGATTAGAGTTCCCCAAAAGGAATTAAGTCAATTGCTCCTGTGCTCAGAGAATTGTTCAAAACATTGAACAGGTGTAATAACAAAAATAGGAAGTTTTTTACTCTTGGATCAACTCTTACCTATCTATTTTGATTCATCTTTTTGAGAGTGATCTTCGGGGGTACATAGGGTGTCTAATACATCCTTTGGTAAGCTAAAAGGGCCCACTACATATCTCTAGAGTTCATTTGGCTAGTGTAGTGCAAAGAATTTGCAACACCACTTCATCATCATCAAGTGCAAATCCATCATCACTTTCAATAGTAACCACTGTTGCTTCAAACGCTATCTTACTTGGGTCTTTTTTTTCTCTTTGTTATTGGTTGTTGTCTTTTTGCATTCACTTCCTTCCTCATTTTAGAATCTTCTTTCATGATAACTCTCTTTGATGGACTTGAACCATGGTTTTTTTTTGAGATAGTCATGCTCTCTCTCTCTCTCTCACTCACTCTCCCCCTCTCTCTCTAAGTTAGAACTATTGCTTTTTGTCCTTCTCTCTCTAAGATGGATGTGCTCAATTAGGTTGAAATTTTCAACATGCCCACACAGATGAGTTCACGGGCTACTGATCCAAGTTCTATGTCATGCTTGAGCAGGGCTACTCGTGGTGGTTCAAATTTCTACATCCCCATTTTTATGGTAGGTGTGCACTTCCCTCCGGCAAAAGATGGATGCCCATCCATCAAACATCTCTCAAAGGTCTACAAGCTTATCCTCATTGATACTCTTCCCTCTCTCTCTCTCTCTGAGAGATAGCGCAAGGATGTGTCGTTGTCTGTAGTAGATGAGCTATTGTATGATGTTCTCTCTACATAATAGGGAGCTAGCAGGTGCACTTTCTTTCTCTATTGATCAGGACAATGGTATCCTAGCAACAACACCTTATCTAAGCAGCACCATCAACATTGTGTGTGAGTTGCTATTGTAGATGAAGCTGGTAGTGTTTGAGTAGAAGAGAGTACACATGAAATACACACGTAGAAAGCAGATGGCCAATGGCATACTGATAGTTGCAGATGAAATGGACCAAAGAATCAAGCCTTACGTGAGGTAGTCAACACCACAGAGAAACACACTACACCTTACTGAATAGAAGGGTGGGAGGGTGGGAAAATGAGAAAAATGAGACCCAAAAGAGTGCAAAATGATGGAACAAGACTTCTCCAAATGGGAGTATAGAAACACCACCAAATTCAAGCACCACCACCACCAAAACAATTGCCAAATGCACCACCCGGTCCTCCAACTAGTGCTCTAATACCATGTAGAGAGTACATGCATGGAAGCAAAATGAAAAGAAGAGTGTACTCACAAAAAAAAAAAGAGTGTGAGAGACTCAAAGTGAATATACCAACAAATGGGTAAACTCACATGGATTAGAAATGAGCTTGCCAAGAGTATGGAGTAGGCTCCTCAAGCTTCTAACCAAGTACAAATGGTACTTGGTAGAGGCCCTCCTTATATAGATTTGGGTCAGGCTCTCCAACTACATCTCATGTGGGATATTTCCCCTCAAAGGAGAATGAATACACTGGTATAAGCAAATGTCAAGGTACCCAAATACAAAAGAGATAAACTATAAAATGGAATTGAACTGGAAATGGAATGCCTCCTGGATACAAAATGGAGATGCGCTTTCGGGGATAAAAATGGAAATGATGTAGAAGCAATCATGTCGTCAACAAAAGAGGACACTAGGTAGGAGGGGAAAACTAGAAATGCAGGTTGGGTTGTTGTCTAGGTTGTAGCTACAGGAGATGTGATGATTGGAGGTGGTTGGGAGGGAATTAGTGAATAGGCAATAGTGGTTACTGAGGTGATTGTTCTAGGTGGGGTTTCAAATCTTCATTGGAATTCTTGTAATTGGATTTCAATGGACATAGGTGGTGAAGGCACAATGGAAAAGGAGGAAGTGTCGACGGTAAGGATGGGCACTGGGATGTTTCATCAAAGTACAAAATGGTGAGAAACATTAGGGGGTAGTGGCACTTGGATTGTTGTGCCTACACAGGTTTGTTTTTGAATACATCATGGCTCCTATGTCACAGTAGTCTATTCATAAAGAAATGAAGGACATCCACTACATCCTATTGATATATTTTGATAGTGATGTCTGTAAACACACTTAGGACCACAAGGGCACTTTTTTCCCTCTTAAGGAGGTTTTTTCCCCTGGCTTATATATACATATATAACCCAAATAGGCGACTCAATCTTGTACATTCACTTGGTAATTCATTTAGTGTTGTGTTGTGCTCCAAGTTGCTGCTTTTTCCTTGTGCTATTTGTGTGATTTTGCAGACCTCAAACTCCAACAATTGGTATCAAAGCAAGGTGCTGCTTCATCTAGGGCATCGTCAACACTCCTCGCATCATAGTCTCAAAAATGCATGAAAATTGGTAAGCATACTCAGGGCAATCACAAGTTCAAAACAACTTCACTATGTGGCATCAAAATTTTGATATGAGCTCATTTTGGCCTCTGAACACACTATCATAGTGCCTATGTAGGTAGTTTTTTCCTTTTGTGAAAAACATACTATAGCTCAGTGGTGAGTAGCACCTCCCTTAATGTCAATCTGGGAAGACATGAGGATGGTATGAAGACCTCGAGCAAGTGATATGCACAAGTGGTGATGGAGAAGCACACAAGCATGCACTCACATACACACACATGTGCACATAGGTAAGAACAAAGAGTGGCCCAATGGAAGGTTTGATTAAGATCAAACGATGATTACAAGAGCTCTTCTTAGTTCAAACTACAATTTGTTCTCCTCAAAAATTAGCTCTCTAGCTCCTTTTATAGTTTTTGACTAGCTAGTGGCCCTATCTAGACCTAGTGTCTCGCCTAGTTAAAAATTAGGTTCCTAGGCTATTTTGGAGGCTCAAATGAGCTCTAAAAATTATGAAAATTGGTACATAAATACTTCTAATACTCCTCAAGCTCAAGGACTCCTTGGCTTGAACAAAATGGAGTCTAATCTACCAAAAACAGTATTTACAATGTTCATGTAGTGATGAAAATCACTATTAAAAGGGAGTTATCTCAGAAAAATTGCATGGCCTAATTGTCGGATCTTCTATGACTACTTTGCCTGCTTGGCCCTTCTCTTTGCTCTGATTCTTTATGTCGGCTCCCTTTTCTTGTGAAGCCCTGACTGCAACTCGCCCCTCTCTCGCGTTTGTGGTCTCCAATAGACCCTTGCTAAGCTCAGTGTTTGATGTAATATTCGACCAAATATGTGGCCAAGTGATGTTCCTCAAGCCTCAGTCCTCTGGCTAGATCTATGAGTAAAGCATCCCAATCTACTAGTCCAGGTACCTCTGGCTGTGGCATACGTAGCTTGTCTGAGTGTAGGACCTACTCCACAGCAAATAAGTGTAATAGATGAGAGGGTCTGGGAATGAAGATTTTTGAGTGAAACTCCTAGAACCCTGTGACAAACATTTCTTCGAATGTTTGTTTGAAGCATGCTAGGAGATATTTGACACGCGTGTGCCATGCATATACAACATTTATGGATGGGGTGGTGCTCATATCATATACTAGATCGAGGTTGCCTTCATTAAAGCCTAGCGCCGAGAGGTGAGGCTCTTTAAAATTTTTGAATGTACACAATATGACAATCATGAGTTCAAATATTTCGAGGCACATCTTTGCCATTACATCTGGTACATTCTTGAACCTAATGCTCCAATGCCTAATGGTGGAAATCATATATGCAACCATTGCATTACACGACCATGCTAGATATTCATAGTTGAGCCATTTGTCGCATCCTTTGACATTCTTTAATGTGTTAACAAACTTCGGGCATGATCCTCGTTGAAAGAGAAGGCAATAGGAGGGGTTAAACTTGATATACAAGGGCATGTTGTTCCAGGTGTGCACCATCTTTGGTAGGTTTCTAGTAACTGTATCCTCCATGTAGGCTGGAAGATGGTGCCCTGTGTGGCACTCTCAGGAATGTCCCCAAGGGAGAACTGGGTTGCAAAGTTTGGCTCCTTCTTGGTGCAATGCTTGATCTCTGCGTTATAATCTGCGATTAACACACAAAATGGTACATACTGATCACTGGAAGTACCAATCCACCAATGATGAGATAAGTGCTTGAAGTAGTTGGATTTAATTTCGATTTCTTCTAGACGAGACATGGATTGTATCTGAACTACCACTCTGTCATCATGAGTGTGGCCGACTTTTCTAAGTTTTGCAGCCATTCGAAAGCTTCAATCTCGAATGTATCGATCCCTTCCTCTGATTGTCAGCCTCCAGGTTCCGGCATGGCTTCATAGGGCTCCTCAAATGTCTCTTCAACTTCAATCGGGACTAGCTCTTTAGGTTCTCGCTCCACCATTGGAGAAGGTTGTCATTCATACTGTAGAAGTTTAGTCTGCAAGGTGGCTACTTGTGCTTTCAATTCAGTCACCTCTTCAAGTGTGGCGGTTGTAGGTGCTACTTCCCTCTGTTGTTCTCTTTGATTGGCCAATTGCTTTTGTAATTCGTCACTCTCTTTTTCTAATGCATTATATGCCTCTAGAAGGTCTACATGTGTATCCAATATTGTCTGCATGGTGGCTGAAGGGAGGGCTTTGAACTACTCCAGGTCGATCTCTTGAGGTGAACCTTCCATTTCCGCTTCTAGATTTTCTTCATTCTCTTTTTGGAGTCTTTTGTTCTCGTCTAATGTTGTGGACATGTGCTTCCTCAGTGACGCGAGGTTACGACGTAGCTTGTGATTGTCTTGCTGTTGTGCATGTAGCATTTCCTCCAGATGTTGTTGCCCCTATTTATCTAGTTTGGGGGGATTGACAAATAATTCCTCATATTGTTTTTGTAAGGCATCATAGTTGCATTGTAGTTCCACCTTGTCCTTCTCCATGGTTGTGATTCGTTCTTGTAATGTCTCATGGTCTTTGAACATTTTTTTATGTTGTGCATCTAAATGTTGATAATTCTGTTGTAACTGAGAAACACATTGATATAAAGTGCTTAACACATTATTTACAGGGGTGGGTGCTAGGAAGATTTGGAATATAGGGGGATAGGGAGAAGGGAAAGGGGTGGTGAATGGCGTGTGAGAAATGGTGATATTGGTGGTGGGGAAATGGGAGATAATGGAAATATGGGGGGAGGGAGTGGTGCAGTTGTGGGTGATATGTCCATTTGGTCATGAGGGGATGTTGTCGTGGGGGCTACCATATACATGGGGATGGTAGGTGTGGTTACGGTGGTGAAAGTGTACCATGGTGTACCTAATTGTGCCTGTGGGCCTCCTAGATGTGTGACAGGGGAAATGAGATTCCCTGTAACCATGGTTAGAGCCCTATCACCCTTGGTGATAATTACAAAGTTGGTGGTGTCAGATCGTTAGAGTTGTGAGGATTGACCTATATCATGTGATTCACTAAGAGCGATTGAGATAGTGGCGGTGATAGTAGAGACAGTGGTGGTTGTGGTATGAGGTGAGGGGGGTGGAGTTGGAGGGGAGGGTGGTAAGGGTGGGGATGTGGGTGCACTTGATGTGTGGGGTTCTTCGATATGTTGTGTGGTGTGTGTCGTGGTGGTGGTCGTGGAAGTGATGTCGTGTGGTTCTAAAACTACAATGTGTATGTGCTTTCCTGATCTTGGTGGTCATTTCTTGCATCTTTGTTCAAATCTCTGAGAGTGGGTGAGGGCAGTGCGAATAGCTTCTGGTACTCCCAATGCATCCGCGAGCAGGTTGAGGGAAGCTATGAACTAGTCATCCACACTTCCTTCCTCAAGCATCTGGTTCATTAGTGATTTCCCAAATGCCAAGGATAGTCTATGTTGTTCCTCAACTATGTTCATAGTATTGTACAATCTCTATATTTGTACTGTGTATGCTAGGGCTCCCCTGAGTTCTGGTATAACATGTTGCACATATTCTTGCTCCTCTTCATCATGTTGTCCTTCTTGCTCTTCATCTTGTTCTTCTTCTTCACTTTCTTCCTCATCTTCATCCACTTCGACAATGATTGGTTGAGTTGGTTCAGGCTCGTCTATGGCGGTTTGTTGTTCACCTAATTGCTCTACTTCTATCTCCAAGTTGGCTTCATCGATCATTCTAACTACTTCTTCATCAATCAAATCCTCAAGTGTCAAGCCTTGAGGGAACTCTAGATTGGTGGGGATCAGTGAAAAGATAAGATTAGGCCCCTCTACACTTTTCCTTGGTAATCGGATGGTGAAGGGCCGTACTCGTCTTTGGGGTGGAAAAATCACCCTTGGTATCAGTGTAGCACCCCTAGATTGTGCACATGACACCTAAAAAGTTCCTCTCATTTACTTTGATAAGGGCCCTATGGATGATGACCTTCGCTAAAATTCCTGTGCCCTAGTCCAAATGAGTGCTCTTTGGATTGGCACATCATATGCAAGGCACCGGTACACAATTCTAGTGAGTGCACAACATCCACATATACCAACACTGATGTGCAAGATGGATCTGGTCGATAATCCAATGTGGCATATTGATCATAAGGTTCAGCGTGTCTACCAAGTATAAGCTAAACTAGATCTTCTTGGATGGCATTGTAAATCTCCCTTGGGCTCGGAATGCGAAATGCTGCATGCACATTTGGAGGTGGACGAAAATAGTCAGGGTCATTGCTACCATGTCCTTCAGCTTAGTGAGGTTCCTGTTCTTTAGATTCTTAGGGATCATTGTCTCCTTCTCAGTAGGGACGTGCATGCCTCTCATGTCTAGAGCTTCTCTCACCAAATTGTTGGTTAATTTAAAACGCTTAAGTTCATTACCTCCTGTAAAAGATGGAAGCACAAAGGTGCTTGTCCCTTTCTTATCTCTGCTATGGGTGAGTGTGCTAACTAAATATGAACACCTCAGGAAGTCAGGCTTAGGTAACTGAGCACAAAAATAGTCGTCGAATCCGGCCTTCCTCCATACCGGTTGTTATCCCTCGCGGCTCTAAAGCTTTTCAACCTCTCACGTAAAGAAATGGTAATGGCCCCACCGTCCATTAAAATCTATCTCAGACTCCTATAAATAGGTGACATCCCCAAGGGGTCCTGCGACTTCACTGAACCAATGAGAGTTTTTACTAACTTGTGATGTGTACCCCTGGGGAGGATTTTGAATGGGTATGACGTGCACTGCTCTCAACTCTTGTGGCCATTCTTTCAACTCCTCCTGGATAGGGATACTTTCAATGTCCACTATTTGAGGACCTGTGCCTGCAAGGGAGCTCATTTGTGCAGCTCGCCAGTTCGGTGAGAATATATAAATACATGTTAACATTTCAATGGATACAAAATGACCATTTGTCCCCATTACAACATTAACATAATGAATTGTGATGAGGTTAGTAGGTTAGTTAGTGCCCGTGTGATTGTGAGTGTGAAGTGTGGTTAGTGGATGAAGGGTTCCCCAGGGCTAATTGGAGTAGGGAAATGTAGTGTGGATACATGTAGTATGTGGAGGCGGGTTTACAGAGTGGGGTGAGGGAATTTATTACAAGATTTGAGTTGCCCAACATAGTGTATGGCTTTGCAATCTGATATTGTGGTGACTTCGAAAGCTTTACAATAGTGTCTACTTGGGAATGAGGGTTTTTAGGGACCCATTTACAAGTGATTCTACTCGTGCTCGTGGATGAATATGTGACTGTGTGTCAATCAATTATGAGTATCGGTTGTTTGAGGGTGTGAATAATGATTTACATTGTGAGGTTTATGTGTGGCCATTTGAGCCCGTAAGCAAGCCTTAGGCACCCAAATTTGTCTTGATTGTGGGTTGGCCTTCATTGACTTCTTAGGTACCCAGATAGACATTACTTTTGTAGGCGAATCTTTGAGAGACTTCTCATTAGTGTCCTATCATCGATCACTAGTATGACATTTAGTCAGTGGTTCTAACTTAGTCGCAAGAGGATGCTCGCCTTTCCGTATCCATATTTTCTTCGATGGCTGAGACACCTTGCTTCGTACTCTCCTTTGTCTATGAGTATAGGATGTCTGCTTCCTCTGTGTTCGGTACTCCTTTGGTTGTCTTGTCTCGATCACTTTTGGAAAAGAAGGGAGTTCCATCAGATCTGTGGCTTCTTTGTTGAGAACATCATCCTGCTGCATCACAGAGTTTTGGACAAGAACAACATCTTTATCTTCATGTGTACTCCTGGAAGGACGAGGAGTTGGTGCCTTTCCTATTTCCTTGAATGCCTCATTTTCTAACCCAATGGTAATGCGATTCTAATTTACCTAGACTAAAGAAGTCCACTTCTTAGGTTAAGGTTGACTACATGATCGTAGATCTAGTCTTGACCCAAGACAAGAGGCTCAGTGAGATCCTCATCTTGACACACTAGCACTTTAACTATCAGAAGAGCATCTTGAATGTAGATTGGAAGCTTCACCTCGCCCATGCAAAGGGTTTCCACTCCTCCTAATCCTATGAGATAAGCTTTTATAGGATTGAATTTTAATTGCAATTCTTGACAGTAAGAAAGTCTAACATCACTAGTGGTTGCACCTGAGTCAATCAAGACTCTTACATTCCTGGCATTATCTCCTTGTCCTACCTCTAGGGTTCCGAAAGGTCATCGGTCAACTATTCAATGGGAATGGACTCCTTGTGTGTCACACATGGCCATGTGATATCTTGGAGCTTCAGATGCATCTGATCTAGACTCATCTCCACCCCGTCTTCTCATTTCATTCTTTGGATGTGTTCTAAAGCTTCTGCTTGTGCTTCTTCACGAATTCGTTTTTCTTCTTCCTTATGTTTCTTGGCAGTCTTGAGTCGATTAAGCATTTCCTCAGTGAGGGGTTCTTGATATAATTTGACTCTGCATCCACTGATGTAACTAGGGAGGACATCCCCTTCAATTGAACTGCTCCACTAGTTGAGATCCTATTTACGACCATAGGTCCAAAGCCATGCTTTTCTAGCTTTCTTGCATGTTGTTTCAAGGTGTACACCAAAACTAAGTCTCCTGCTTTGAAGCCTTTATCCTTCACATGGGCATTGAAGTATGCCTTTTGTCTTTTCTTAGCTCCACAAATCCCTACTTCTGCTCTCTCTCATTTCTCCTAACTGTTCAAGATCAAAAATCCTCAAAGCGAGTTCATGACCTGTCCACTCATGCTCTTATGCCACTTTCAATGTGGGTATCAAGAAGCTTAGTGGGAGCTGTTGGTGCAGGACAATCAACAATTGAAGTTTTAATGAAGGTTTGGAAGTCAAGGACTGAAGAAAAGTTCAAGTTATGAAGCATGGAGGAAGTGCATATTCAGAAGATGAAAATGTGTACACGTGTACATTAATTCAGAGATAGTTCACTTATACTTTTGTATAGTCATGATATTGTAAATATTTGCCTATATATACAAGTAAAAAGTTGGGGCAAATATGTGAGAGCATGTGGATAGAGAAATCAGTAGTTGTATGAGTCATTAGACATCTTAGAAGTGAGTTGAGTCTCTCTCATCACTCAGTTGTAAATTCCTTTAGGAATGAAAGAAAATTGCGCCCGATGTTTCTGAGCATTCTCCTTCTGTGCTTGATCATTTAAAGAATCCTTTTGTAGATGTCTAATTCCATAGTTAATGAGTCTATGGTTAAAGTTTGAGAGCCTAATTGTAAACAGGCTGTGAGAATTATGAGCAGGAACATTCATATGTGAAGAAGTGTTCACTGTTTCCTGAAACAGGTGCAATCTCGATGGTCAATGATTTGATCATTTCTCAGTGCACAGGTTAAAGTTTTGCATGAGTAAGGAGTCAAAATTTAAGTTAGAAGGTAAGCCATCTACGACTAAAAGTATTTGCATAAATGGGTTCCAGATGGAGAGAACCAAGTGTTAGAAGTTACAGGTGTCTTAATCGACTTTTCAGAAGAGTAGTTTTAGACATAGGTAACTTGTTGAGATTATTTCTCAAGATCTACTCATTCTTTTGGAGTGATTCAACTTGGAGAAGGTGCGAAAACTATAGGCGACACCTTGTGCAAAGTTTTATAAAAAATTTTACACCATTGATAAGTTAATGAGAGAGATATGTGCAGCAGACTTTCTGTGTAGTCATCTCTTTCACAGATTTTTCAAAATCTTTATAATTGATCATTGATCCTCTAAATTTGGTGAAGATTTGAGTTACTCTTGTTATAGAGGTGCTCTAATTACAAGAGTAGCTTGTTCTTTTGGAGATTAACACTCTCCATCAGTGGTATCAGAGCAGGAAGCATCAGAATTGAAGGAAGGGGGATCCCGACTGCTGCAGGTGCAAAGAATTCAACATCTGAAGGTTCAAAAGGTGAAAGCTTGAGGGAAAATCTTGAGAAGGAGGTCATACGACATCAAGGAAGACAAAAGGAACATTATTCAAAGTAAAGGTACATCACTCATAAAGTTTGAAGAATTCAATATATAGGTGAAGAAAGGATGGGAGATTCTCTTCAAATAGAGAAGTTGGATAGAGAGAACTATCCAACATGGTCAATGAGGATGGAAGCTCATCTTATGAGCAAAGACTTGATAGCTTATATTACAAGTGAAGAAGAAAAGCCTCAATTCAGAGATCCTAGTATTCCAACTAGGGAAGAATTATCAGATTTGAAGAATTGGATGAAGAGAGATGCTCAAGCTAGGAGCATTATCTATATGGCAGTCAATGACTACTTGCTACCTCACATTAGAGGTCTTGAAAGTGCAAGTGATATATGGAATGCTTTGGAGGAGCATTTTCAAAACACCACAAAGTCAAGGAAGGCATCTTTGTGGGCAGAATTTACCACTTTCAAGAAGAAGGCTTCTCAATCCATCTCAGACTATGTAACAAGGATGAAGGACATTGCAGATGCATTAGGAGCAATTGATGAAGAGATTGAGGAGGATAAATTGGTAAGGCAAATCCTCACAGGGTTGAGAGGTGATGACAAATGGAAGCCATTCATTTTGTCTACTGAATTATCACTTGATCATTTTACTCCTGACTTAAATCAGTTGTTAGGACATATTTTAACCTTTGAGCAGGATGTCAAAGGTGAAGGTGACAAGAGTACAGGTCAAGCAATGTTTCAAAAGATAAGAAGAAGAATACCAAAGGAAAGCAACAAACAAATGAGGATGAAGGTACAACTAGCCAAGCTAACTTCCTAAGAGGAAGAGGAGGTGGCAAAGGAAGAGGAAGAGGCAGGAGTAATAAAGATGGAGTCAAAGCTTGCTGGATTTGTGGTAAGAGAAATCACTTAGCTAATGCTTGTTGGCATAATACTCAGAGTAATGGTGGATATAATCAGAATTTTAATTCAAGAGGAAGAGGTGGCAGAAATCAAAGAGGTAATTTCAGAGGCAGAGGTAGTAGAGGTTACTTTGGAAGAAATGCAGGTAGAGGATTCCAAAGTCAACAATACAAAAATACCTACTACAATTATGCTTCAGATCAGAAGGAGGATTCAACATTGATAATGAATGCAACTTGTGAAAGGCAAAGTGAAGACCAAAGAGTCTTTTACATTGACTCAGGGTGTAGCAATCACTTGATGGTAACATAGCTTTGATGACTTATTTGGAGAATAAGATAACTAATCATGTAGTTCAAACAAGTGACAATAGAAAGCACAATGTGATGTCAATTGGATCAGTGAAGGCCAAGGATGGTAGTACTCTCTTGAGTAAGGTCTTGTATGTTCCTACAATTCCTAAGAATTTGATAAGTTTAGGACAAATTGTTGAAAAAGGTTATGAAGTTAGGTTCACTAATGAAGGAGTGTTTGTGGAAGACCCTAGCAATGGGTATAAACAGATTGTTTCAGGGAATAAAGAAGGAAGATTATTCACATTGAAGATCCAAGGCAATTTTGGTCATGCCTCGTTCACGTATGGAGGACATAAGATCTCTGAGTTAGATCTTTGGCACAAAAGGCTTGGACACTTTAATGAAAGAGGTATCAAAGATATGGTTAATAATGGTTCAGTGCTTGGATCATTGTTGCAGGTCAACATATGAAATACAGATGTGAGGCATGTCAATTAGGTAAGGCTCATAAGCAATCTTATTCCAAGCATGATTTTATGTATTCAGAAAAGCTTGAATTGGTACACATAGATGTGTGGGGACCATCAAAAGATTTCAGTATCAATGGTTCAAGGTATTGTGTGATTTATGTTGATGATGCCACCAGATGGATCACTATCTATGTGATCAAAGATAAGTCAGAGGTATTCAATACATTCAAACATTATCATGTGTATGCAGAGAGAATTACAGGTCATAAGTTAAAGAGACTAAGGTCAGATGGAGGGGGAGAGTATTTCTCTAATGAGTTCAGTGATTACTTATGGAATGCAGGTATAAAAAGAAAAATTACTTGCAGGTACTCTCCTCAAAAAAATGGTGTAGCAGAGAGAAGAAATAGAACTCTTGTTGAGTTTGCAGGGGAAAAATTGTCCAAATTATTTGTGGGCTGAGGCTGTAAATACAGCTACTTATTTGTTTAATAGGTTACCATGTAAAGCTTTGCAGGGTATGACACCATATGAGGCATGGTGGGGTAAGAGACCTACTTTAGACCATTGCAAAGTATTTGGATGTTTGGCATATGCATATGTGCCATCACAATTGAGGCATAAATTGGAGCCTAAAGTTGAAAAATATGTGTTCATTGGATATGATGATAAGCAAATGGGATATAGGTTGGGGAGTCCATCCACAAAACAATTCCTTGTATCAAAGGATGTTACATTTGATGAGCAAGGTACTGGGTATGCAGGTACAATCAATATTAATGCAAGTGATGAAGAAGTTGTGAATCAAAAGAAAGGTAAATCAAAGGTTCAGATATTTGATGAGGAGGAGAATAATGAAGTACATAGTGAAGTTGAAGAAATGCCAAGATTTGATCTTGAGTGTGATGACTAGAAACCTCAAGGAGTGGAGAACTTAGAAGGTCATCAAGACACAAGTGGCAACCTACAAGGTATAGCTATGACACTTCTTTTTTGGCTACCAAAGATTATGCTTATATAATAAAAGCAGATGAAGACCCTTCTACATATGAAGAGGCAAAAGGTAAGGAAAATTGGGAGAAAGCTATGCAGGAAGAATATGATGCATTGATGGAGAATCAGACATGGGAGTTGGTTCCTAAACCAAATAGCCAGAAGATCATTGGATGCAAGTGGGTCTATAAGACAAAGAGGTATGCAGATGGAAGTGTGTCTAGGTATAAAGCTAGACTTGTTGTGAAGGGTTTTGCTCAGACTTATGGTATAGATTATGATGAGACCTATAGTCCTGTGGCAAAGATGACAACCATCAGGACACTCATAGCTATTGCTGCATGTAAAGGTTGGAAATTATGTCAATTAGATGTGAAGAATGCTTTTTTGAATGGTTATATTTCAGATGATGTTTTCATGGAGCAACCACAAGGATTTAGAGATGGAAGGTATCCAGATCATGTGTGCAAGCTCAAGAGAGCTTTGTATGGTTTGAAGCAGGCCCCAAGGGCATGGAATTATAGACTTGTGAAGTTCTTGAAAGAGCTTGGATTTCAAGTATCAAAGGCAGATAGTAGCTTGTTAAAGCAAGTGATGATGGATTCATTTATATGTGCATATATGTTGATGATATAATTCTTATAGGTACAGATGAGAAAGGCATTCAAAACCTAAAGAAGCAAATGGAGAACGAATTCAAGATCAGTGATTTGGGAGACTTGTCATATTTCTTGGGCATGGAGATTTCATACACTCAACATGGAGTGTATGTGACTCAAGAAAGGTATTTGAGAAACTTGTTGATCAAGTTTAAGATGAATGATTGCAGGGTAGCACCTACTCCAATGGAGGTGAATCACAAATTGAGCAGATATGGAGTTGGAGTTTTGTCTCAATTCATGCATTGCCCTAGGAAAGAACATTGGATTGTAGGACAAAGAGTGTTGAGGTACATTAAGGGTACACTCAAAGAGGGTTTGTATTATGGTTTTACATCAGTTACAAACATCAAGATATATAGTGATGCAGATTGGGCAGGAAATCCTGATGATAGGAGATCAACTTATGGATACTTGTGTTATGTGGGAGATAAGTTAATTTCTTGGTGTTCAAAGAAGCAACACACAGTTGCTTTGTCATCTACAAAAGCAGAGTACAAAGGGATGGTTGAAGCTGCAAAGGAAGTGATATGGCTTAAGACTCTGATGAAGATTTTTGACATCATTCAGAGTACACCTACTATTCATGGAGATAACATGAGTTCATTGTATTTAGCTGCTAATCCTGTGTTTCATGCCAGGACTAAACACATTGAGATTCAGTACCATTTCCTAAGAGAGAAGGTGTCATATTCCATTAGTAAGAGGAACCATCTTACTAATCTACCCGTATTACATGGATTGTTTACCAAGCACAGTAGAGCTTGATGATCAGTAAAAAAAATTTAAACTTATTTGCATGCAAATAGTTTCTAAACTTTTTTACGGCATATACCATGCCTAATCCTTCTCTCTTGGTTGTGGTATAGTTCCATTCAGTCGCATTCAACTGTCTACTAGCATAGGATATTTGGAGATCCATATTACCTTCACGAGTAGGTTGTGCAAGTACACATCCAATGGCATAATTGGATGCATCCACATGGACATGGAATGGCTTGTTCCAATTGGGTGTAGTCAAGATTGGTGCAAAAGACAATCTTCTCTTGAGCTCCTTAAAGGAATTCTCATATTCTTCAGTCCAATCAAAGTTAGTCAAGAGGGAGTAGAGAGGCTTTGCAATGATTGCATACATGTGAATGAAGCGTCGATAATATCCACAATGCCCCATGAAGTCTTGTACTTGACATTCTTTGGCTTGGGTAACTCTGCAATAGCTCGCAGTTTCTCTTCATCTATGGATATGCCATTCTTTGACACTATATGTCCTAATATATTGCCTTGTCTGACCATGAAAACACACTTTTCTATGTTCAATCAATCTTGATATTCTCTACATTTGTCAAACATAGCTCTCACCTTGGGGATATGTGTCTATCTAATGTTGGAATGAGCACAGAGGTCATCCACATAGACTTCTTGGTTCTTCCTCAAGAACTCTTTAAACACATGGCACATCAGCCTCTAAAAGGTAGCTGGTGCATTGGTGAGACCAAATGGCATTACTCAAAAAGCGAATATGCCCCACTCAATAGCAAAGGTTGTCTTGTGCTGGTCTTCTGGACCAATGGCCACTTGATTGTAGCCAGAGAATCCATCAAGGAAGTTGTATACTTCCTTGCCTGCTACTCTTTCTAATAGATGTTTGGTGATTGGAAGGAGATATCTACCTCTAATAGTAGATGCATTAACTTTCTTCAAGTTAATGCAAACTCGTAACTTGCCATTCTTTTTGGGCACCACTACAATATGTGAGCATATGTCAGGGTCTAATCCTTTCAAGTCCTTGTAACTCCAAGTGAATACATCTCTGTATTCTCTTATCAAGGCTATAAGCTCATGCTCCTCTTCCTCCATCAGGTCATGTCCTATGTATGTGCATTTTTCTTCTCCTTCTTCTATGGTTACAACAATTTTCTTGGTGGTTTCTTTGTTATCATAGGACTCTCCTGCTTGTGCATCAAGTTTAGGCATTCTTATCATGACTCTCCTATCTTCTATCTCATACTTCTTAAAGTTTTTTGGGACCTCAAACAAGGATTCTTCCTCCTTTGGTGTGACTTCTCTCTTCTTGCTATACTTGCCTTCCTTCTTAGTGGCTACCTATGTGGCTAACCTCACATCATTTGTAAGTTCTTCCTGTCTTTACGGATGAGATTCCACCTCATAGAAATATTCCTCATCTGATGCAAAAGGTGTGTCCATAATAATTGACTCTAGATCGGAGTCACTTGCATCCTCGAATGCATCAATGCAAGGTTCACATTCTTCAATTATCGAACCACACATGATTGGCTCTATTGTGAAGACTGAAATGTCATAGCCATCCTCGTCACAATGGGGTGTCCATTGTTCTTCATTGATGGCTACATCCATTGTTGCTAAAATTTCCATCCAAACATTAGGCTCAAATTTTTCATAAGGGAAAACTACAGGTGCATAGGCTAGGTCTTGAATTGATCTATGAGTTTCCTTCGCACCTACCTCTCTGGCTTTTTCTCTCTTCTCTTCTTCTACTGCTACTTTTCACATCCACAAGTGAGTGTTTTCGTGCATCCATGAGGATACGGATCCTAAGGAGTGCACTAACTCTGTATTATCTATAACTCTATGGATGGGATTCCATTGTATAGGGGGCACGTCTCTATGAGAGTAATCCTTCATATTGACTTTGGTTGTGATGCCTAAGTGTTGCAAATACAAAGCATTGGTTCCGCAATCTTGTACTACTTGCAATTGCCTCAAGAAGGGTCTTCCTAGAATCGTCTCGTAGGCTTGATTTTTGCTAAAGTCACATATAGCAAAAGTATGCTCAAACTCTACACCACAAGTGGTGAGAGTTATCCCTTCTGGTAGCCCCAAGGGTATTTTGATGTAATCCTCAATCATTTGTAATTTCATTCTCGTGGGCCTGAGTGCTGGTTTGCCCCATCGTGTCCATACGGAAGTGGTAGCAATTGCAACTCCTACACCTGAGTCCAAAATTGCCTTGGTGGTGCAACCTCGATGGGTAATGGAAAGATAGGTGTTTCCTTCTTCTCCTTCACTTATGTCCCCTATCTTGTGCAAAGGTATTTCTAGCACTCTTCTATGAGATCCTACCTGGGAACCAGGTTTTGCTACGTTTGGCACTTGATTGGCTACATGTTTCCACAATTCTGGCTTAACCTTGAGTAGCTTCTCTAAAGTGAGATTGCACTGCACTTTAGTGTTTTTCACTACCTCCGTATTCCTAAGTATGACTGAATTTTCCTTTCTTACCATGACTGTGGGTGCCCTCATACATGTGGACTTTGCTTCCCATGGGCCGGTGAAATGAGGCAATTCCTGCAAGGAATTAGAGTCGAAGTCTAACTATTCACTTGATGGGGCATCCTCTTGCTCTCCATAGATGGAGGGAATGTCTTGTGGGAATTGGTTATATAAGTCATCCACAAGTTCAATAGGAGGAGGATTTTCACTTTCTTTTGCCCATTTGTCTTCTTGAATTTCTCTTAGAAATTCTTGGGAATATCGATTCATAGAACAAGTGGTTTCTGGTTCAGTGGAATTAGGCACATAAGGTTCCTTGGGAGGAATGCTCATTCTTCCACTAACCTTGTCTTTACCTTGAGAGGTGGGTTCCTTTTCAGATTTTGCAATTAGCCTCTCCAATCTCTCTAATAGTCCATCAAAATGCAATTGAGTCTTAGTTGAACTAGAGCATTTAAAGAGACAATTGGCTTCAAACATGGTTTGTGCCAATTTCACCATCTTAGCACAAATTTTAGTTCGTTTGAGCTCTAGTTTAGCTCTAGGGTAACTCTTTTCATGAACTATTACGTTTGGCCCTTTTTGTATTCTAGCTTGATATGCTTTAAGCATCATGTCTATGTCCTCGGGAGTGGGATCTGCTAAGATTGATCCTACTCTAGGTGGTGGTGGGATTGTGTGAGGTGGGTTAGAGGGTGGTGGGTTGGAGGGTGATGGGAATGGTGGTAGAGGAGTGGTGTGAGAGTGCGTTTGAGATGTGAGTTCAATTATCTTGGCTTTTGTTTCTCTCAAGCTTTCCTCGAGTTCACTCATCTTCCTTGCCCATTGCCTTTTCATTCTCTCTCTACTATCCTTCCAAACTCTTGACCTCTTCTTAGCTAGGCTCTCAGTCTCACTAACCTCAAAATTCCTTTCCTGGCATAATTCTTGGTTTTTCTTAAATGCCTGAGCCCTCGTGATGTCTTGCACTAGGGTAGTGGATGCCACACTTCCCGTAGAGTCTAGCACTAACCCAATAACGTTGATAGGAGTGATTTTTGGCATATTATTAGGGTTTGTAGCTCAATGGTGAGTAGCACCTCCTTTAATGTCAATCCAGAAGACATGGGGATGGTATGATGACCTCAAGCAAGTGATGGCCCAAGTGTGTGAGTGAGAAGCACACAAACATGCACACACATACACATGGAAGCACACGCAAGGCAAGAACAAAGAGAGGAACAAAAGCGTTGTTTAGATTACTCAAAAAGTCTCATCTACAATCTCAAATCACTAACAAGCTAACCCCCAAAATGAGCTCTCTAGCTCTTTTTGTAGTTTTTGACTAGCTTTGGTCCTGTTCAGACCTAGTGTCCGACCTAGTTAAAAATTAGGTTCTATTGCCTATTTGAGGGCTCAAACGGAGTCTAAAAAATATGAAAATTGATAGGTAGGTGCTTCTATTGCTCCTCAAGCTCAAGAACTCCTTGGCTTGCACAAAATGGAGCAACAAAAATAGGAAATGATATTTACAATGAGTGTTAGTGATGAAAATCACAATTTTAAAGGTTTTTTCTTGAGAATTTTGACATACATTTCCATCAGTCCTTTCTTCGTTGGCTCCTTTGTCGGCTTGTGCTTCCTGTCTCTTCGCCTTGGCGTGTACTTCCTTGACAAGTTAGCCCTTGACTTCCAACACTCGCCCCTTTCTCGCGTTTGTAATCCCTGACAGACCCGTGTCGAGGGTGTTTCTTGATATAGAACTCGACGACATCCAAGGCGAGGTGGTGTTCTTCAATTCTTAATCCTTTTGCAAGATCTGTAAGTAGTGCATCCCAATCCACTGGTCCTGGGACTTCCGGATGTGGCAGACACAACTGATCAGAATGTAAAGTAATCTCCACAACGAATAGGTGTAGGAGATGTGAGGGTTTGTGAATGAATATTTCTGAATGGTACTCCTAGAACCCTATAATGAACATCTCCTCAAAGGTCTCTTTGTAATAGGTTGGGAGGTACTTGATCCTTGCATGCCATGCATAGATAACATTAATGGAAGGTGTTATACTCATGTTATACACTAAATCTAGATTGCCTTCATTGAAGCTGACTACAAAGAAGTGGGGATCTTTGATGTTTTTGAAAGTCCAAAAAGTGACCAGCATCAATTCAAATATCTTCATACACATCTGGGCCATAACATCAGGTATGTTCCGTAGTCGGATACCCTAGTGGCAGATGGTTGATATCATATAAGCTACCGTGACAGGTCCTCATGGCAGTGCTAGGTACACATAGTTGAGCCATTTCTCACAGCCTTTTACATTCTTAAGAGTGATTGCGAATTCTGGCCACGTGTGTCTTCTAAGTATTGGAGCGTAACATGGGTTGTATTTGATGAAGAGTGGCATATTGTTCCATGTACGAACCATTCCCGATAGGTTTCGATAAGACGTAGCTGCCAGTATTATAGTCCGCTAGTAGTACCCAGTATGGCACATGTTGATCATTGGCTATTCCTATCCATTGATGATGGGACATAAGTCTGAAGTATTCTGACTTGATGAAGTCTCCTCAATCTTTGACATTGATTGGATTTGAACAACTACTCTATCGTCATGTGTGCTACCCGTCTTTTCTAGTTTCTGTAGCCATTCTGAGGCTTTGACTTCGAGTGTGTCTAATCCTTCAGTTGTTTGTTGACCTCCTGGCATGGGCATGGGTACATAAGGTTCCTCATATGACTCATCCACTTCGATGGGTACCAAATCTTCAGGTTCCGGTTTGATGACAGGGGAGGGTTGTCTTTCGTATTGAAGTAATTTACTCTGCAATTCTGCAACCTAGGCTTTGAGCACGTCCACCTCTTTGGTATTTGATATAGAAATTGTTACCCTCGTTTGCTCTTCTTGTGCCCTTAGCTTTCGACAGAGGGTGTCTCATTCGGTCTCCAAGGAGTCGTGCGCTTCAAGAAGATCAACATACGCATCGAGGACGGTTCTCATTGTGTCCGAAGGAATAGCTTTAAACTTTTCTGGATCTATTTCCTAAGGAGAGCCTTCCATTGCCACCTCGAGATTCTTTTCATTCTGCTTTTGAAGTAGTTTATTCTCCTCTAGACCACTTGCCATATGCTTCTGCAGTAATGCCAGATTACGACGTACTCTGATATTATCGGCTTGATAAATGTTACCATTAGTGTCCATGTGAAAGGCCAAATGGCCACTGGACACTTCTTTGTATATGTTCTTTAATAAAACATGTAGAGGCCTGGCCAGTCATAGACTGTATGTTTGACCACATTTGTAAGACCTAAGAAGTCTATCTTCGTGCTCCCTGTGTACTGTGTTTTCTGCGTATTTTGCAGCCTCTCTGCGGAGTATTGTGTGTAGCCTTAGGAGCTCGGTTTTCTACTCCAAGTGTATCTTCGTGAAGCTCTCGAGAAGGAGAGTGAACTGTGGTGCATCGTCGTCAAAATACTTCACTGGTATCAGAGCAGTTCGAGGCAAAAGCTTTGTTCCTTTTGTGCGAGCAAAGCGAGCACCCCCCAAGCTTTCCCCAAGGCTTACGACTAAGGCGGCGACCAAGGCATAGACCTTGGCATACCTTGTGATCCAAGAGTCACTGAAGTCACCATTGGCGCCATTAGCTGTGTGCAAGGGAGGACCTCAACAATTGTTGGGAATTGAACTCACGACCTCCCGGTTAGGAGTGCGATGGGCTAACCACTTGCCCCAAAAGCCATGGTTGAGGATTACTTCCTAATCCTCTCTCTTAAGGCATGGTTCAACCCTAGGCTTATGTGACATTCCTCCCCCCTTAGATTGAGCATTGTCCTCAATGCTCATTTGTGGACCCTTCTAACTCTTGGACCCACTTTCCATGCATAAGCGCTTCCACCAACCTCAAACTCTAGCACATGGACCAAATTTGGACCTATCCCACCCTCCGTGGGTGCCCAAATGCCCATGCGCCTTCATTCAAGGCCAATTTCACACTCACCACGGATAAGCGCTTTTTCTAGGTGCCCACGAATGAGGTGCGAACCTCCGTCTCGCCCAATTTCTCAACTAGGCTCTGATACCAATGTTGGGAATTGAACTCACGACTTCCTGGTTAGGAGTACGATGGGCTAACCACTTGCCCCAAAAGCCATGGTTGAGGATTACTTCCTAATCCTCGCTCTTAAGGCGTGGTTCAACCATCTCCTACTAGGATTATGTGACAACAATAAAGGAATATAGAGGTTCCCGATACTTCTAGGGAGGTCACCCATCCCAGTATTGTTCCCCTCGGAGCTCGCTTAACAGTGGTAATCTCTTGCCACTAAGCTACACTCTTGTGGTGTCTGAAGAAGGGGAAAGACTAAGATTGACATTACCTTCAACATGTTTTGGTCCCTCAAAGCTTCATTCTTTACTTTCAAAGCCTATTTTTGAAGCATTTTTGGGTGTCTTTTGGAGCCATTTTGGAGCACTTCCATGCATAGTTCTCTTCACACAGGTCCAAGAACATCAAGAAGAGTGTTATTTGTACTTCTCCGACAATAAATATCAATCTTTGGGGCTGTGTTTTCAGCCACACTCGTAAAACTACAGGTTTCTTGAAAGGATTCATGTGCTAGTGTTCCGAGGAGGAGCTTTAACTTGCAGGGCAAAGACCATTTTGAGATCCAAAAATTTGATGGCACAAACTTTGCTCTAAGGAAGAATCAGATGAAAGATGTGCTGATTCAAAGGAGGCAATGGAAGCCAGTAAATGGAATTTCAAAGAAGCCTGCTGACATGGATGAAGATGATTGGGATGAGTTAGATGAAATGGCCAGATCTACAATTCGCATGCACCTAGCAGATAATGTTTACTTTATAGTATTAGACTGTGAAAGTGCAGAGGAACTTTGGAAGAGGTTATGCAATACATATGAAAAAGAGACGGCATCAAATAAAGTCTATCTGATGAGAAAATTATATGAAATTCATATGAAGGACACAGATAGTGTTGCTGCTCATCTGAATGAGTTTGATGCTATATTCTCTTAGTTACAGGCTCAAAAAATGGATATGGATAATGAAATGAAAGCAGTATTGTTGTTATGCACCTTGCCATCATCATGGGATACGTTTTGCACAGCTATTAGCAATAGTGCACCTAGTGGTAAACTCGTCTATGATGACATATGTGGAGCACTCTTGAGTGAGGAGATTTGCAAAAAATCTATGGTTGGCACTTAGAGTGGAGATGCATATAATGTTCGTGATTCTTACCAAGGAAAGAATCAACAACGTGGCAGGAGCAAGAACAAGGAAAAGAATGGTCAACAAAATAAGAGTAGAAGTAAATCAAGGAAGAGGGATATCGAATGCCATTATTGTCATAAGAAAGGACACATGAAGAAAGATTTTTATGCATTAAAGAATGCTAAAGGTAAAGGATAGAAATGTTGATGGGCATGTTAAACAGTTACCTGCACCATCTACTTTGACTATGAAGATTGAAAAAATTAATGCTATTTCTAATGATGCTGATGTGTTGACACTTGATAGTAGTGTGCCAACTGAGGCTTTAATGACTGATTCTCTTTCCCACACCTAGCTGCTAGATTCTGGTGCTTCTTTCCATGTGACACCACATAGAGAATGGTTCTCTAATTATGTAGCAAAGTCTCTTGGTAGTGTGAGACTTGGTGACTCTTACCAATGTGATGTTGATGTTGTGGGGATTGGAGATGTGGTTTTGCAATTCATTGATGGTTCAAAATTTACTATGCATAATGTATGCCATGTACCTCAGTTAACATGCAGTTTGATGCCAGTCTAGTGAAGAAATCTTTATCTCTACCAAGGCAAATGCTCAAGTTACATGTAGCTCCCCTCATGAGTGGATCTTTGACAGTGGAGCAACCTTGCACATGTGTAAAGATAAAGATTCTTTTCAAGAACTTGAAGATCACATAGGTGAAGTGTACCTTGGAAATAACAAAAGTCTACCTATTGAAGGGAAAGGCAAAGTACAGATCACCAATGCTCAAGGGGAATGCAAATCACTTTCAAATGTGTTAATTTTTCCCAATTTATAAATGAACTTGTTTTCAGTAAAAGCAATTACCAATCATAAGAAGCAAGTGTTGTTTGATAACACCTCTATCAAAGTCATTGACCGTCATACGAAAGACATAATCGCCCAAGGCGTTGAAGAGAAGGGCTTATATAAATTATCTTGTTTTTTATCCAAGGAATCACTATCTAGTTTATGGCACCAAAGATATGGCCACACCTCCTATTTACCAAGAATTTCTTCATCACAGATAGTGAAAGGAATGTCCAAGCTTGGGCAACTCAATGATGTCTGCTAGGCTTGCACTCAAGGCAAGAAACATAGGGCTCCCGTTTGAAAGGAAGCGTCGACAAGAGCTAGGAACCCTTTAGCCCTTATCCACATGGACCTATGTGGACCCATGAACACCCTATCTCTAAGTGGATCACTCTACTTCTTTCTTTTAGTAGATGACCACTCCCGATACATTTGGGTGTATTTCTTGAAATCAAAGGCAGACACTTTTACTAAGTTTCGTGAATGGATCACCCAAGTGGAGAATGAAGCTTCCAAGTCCGTTAATACCATCCAATCAGATGGAGGTGGTGACTTTATTAATCATGATTTTGACATCTTCTTAAAACAAAAGGGAGCAAACGACAAGTGAATCAATTGCACACTCCATCCCAAAATGGAGTAGTTGAGAGGAAGATCTGAAGTGTGATGGAAATGGCAAGAACTATGCTTCATAACAAAGACTTATCCTACAAGTTTTGGGTAGAAGTAGTGCATACTATTGTTTGCATACTTAATCAAGGCTTCACCAGTGCATTGCACAAAAAGACACCATTTGAAGCATACTATGGAAGAAAGCCTAATGTGCATTAGTTTCGAGTATTTGGCAGTGAAACATTTGTCCACGTGCAATCCAAGTCTAAGAAGCACATCTTCATAGGGTATAGTGAGCAATCAAAAGCGTATTGCTTATATGATCTTGAAAACCACTCCATCACAATATCTTAGGATGTAATAACAACCTAAAGGATTCAAGATCAAAGGAAAGGAAGACCAAGTATACAAACTTCACATAGCACTTTATGGACTCAAGCAAACTCCAAGGGCCTGGTATGAAAAGATTCACAAGTTCTTTGAAGATAATAGATTTCACAGAAGCAATGCCGATGCAAACTTATACATTTATAAGAACGAGTCCTTAGTGGCTTTCATCATCATCATCTATGTAGATGACTTGATCTTGATAGGCTCAGATGAAGAACTGTTAAAACAAGATTAAGTATTATCTGTTTAAAGTTTAATTCAAGTCTGGGTTCTTGGGATGGTTAGGGGTCTGTAAATAGAGGCCATGTTTGTATTTTCCCAAATCTACAGATTCTGTGTATCCACTTACAGACTTGCACACATTAACTATTTGAATATATTTACTGAATACTTCAATACTGTTGCAAACTCATCGTGTAACTTCTACACTTATCGCGTTAACCCGTCAATCATTAAACTTCATTAAGACTTAACTTAATTATTAAGCTTAATCAACAAAATTAACGAAGACTCAGATTTACACAGGATTTTGGCAACAACGTTCCACTGCAGGCTCTCGCCTAGACAAATAGTCCGACGATGACCATGCCTTCTGCTTCACGTGACTCTTTCATTAATTTGTCAAGAGTTACAACTGTTGTGCTACGCCTTATGCGTGCGACTTTTCAGGGTATATATTACAAAAATTTAGGATGCAAAATTAGGAGTTCCTTTTCGACGGCTTACACTCGCACACACGGTGGACTCGAACCCAAAATTGGTAAGTACACAGTCAAGGTTCATCTATGATGCCCTGTACATACATAGTTCGAGCTAATTTTGAAGGTACAGGTAATCTTTTGATTTAGGGAATCTAACATATCCTTCAAAAGTGCAAGTTCTATCAACTGTGCATCAGTCCTAACGGAACTGGCAGCGATGACCTGGATTATTAGTAACTCCGTTTGCATCTGCAAAAATGATTCCTGTAAATAAAATCCCATGGCCAGTGCAACATCTCTGCACAACTTTATGTCACCTACCTCTACATCAATACGAGAGAGCCTGCCCGCCTGAACTCCCAATTGCTTTTCTCTTCTCTCAAGTTCCTGAGCTTGAAACTGCATTGTTTTGTAGAAGTATTCTCTCTCCTTTTGCACACCTGCAAGTTCTTCAATTGGAGGGTCTTGGCAATCTCAGCAGTAAACTCTTGATCTCTCTAGAACAACCGCTGAGTGACATTATGCAATTCAGCTTCAACTTTAAGTACATTGGCCGCCAGCGACTGCGAAGCCTCTTCTAAAATGGTAAGTGCATCCCTCGTACTATGGAGATCATTGCCTAATGCTGTCATAGCATCCTTCTTATCTGCAACTTCTTGCTTCAATTCTATAATTTCGATGTCCCGTTGAGCAATGATATTGTCTTATGCGGTTAACTGTTCTTGCAGTTGCTGTATTTGAGTATGCAATGAATGATTTTCGAATTTGTCCTCAAGTATTTCTTCCTAGAGGGGCGTGATGTCAGCTTCCAAGAGATCCACTTTATTCTGCAATTCCTGTTGAAGCGATTGTTGGGCCATCTTCATCTAAAGATGCAACTGTTGGGAGAATTGAATGAGTAATTGGACCATGGATGCCAATTTAGTGAACATTACTGCTAGAGGAAGAGAAGGAGGAGGCTTCGATGGTGGGGCAGCAAGTAGGTGAGGTGATGATGGGAGAGAGTAATTGAGAGAGGAGAGGAGATTAGCTGATGCCTCACGAATGGTAGTTAAAGGCGCATCGGGAGGAACTTCAGCAACATCAGGAATGGTGGTTGGAGGAGGAAGAGGAAGAAGGGAGGTTGGGACTAATACAATTCTTGGTTTCATGTTGAGGGACCGACAAAGCGACTTCGGTAACTGCTTTGTCAGTACCGGTTGATTGATTCACTATATCTGCTTGGTCGTGTGCGTCTCGTGGAGAAGGAGGACGACATTCACTAACAATGGTAGCTTCCACTATCTCTTTCAAAGGCTCATCATCCAATTGCTCTGGTTCATTTTGCGGTTGGACTTCAGCGATATCTTCCATGATCAAATCTGGCTCCTACTTCTGGCTAGGAGAAGAGGGTGCCGATGTGCCCTATAAAGTGGTGGCTGTATCATGAAAGAGTTCAACTTCTTGAACTACGGTTGAACCCTACACCTGGCTTTGCGATGGGCTAATTCTTCTGCATTTTCGCTGGAAGAAGTGTAGCAAATCTTCATCATTGTCATCTTCTAGCATCTGTGTAGATTCCTCATGTAACAGCACGGTATCTGTTGGAGGTGGTTGCACTGCTTGTATCACCGGAAGGAGAAGGGTCAGGAGGTGGGGTAATTGGGTACGAGGCATCTCATGCTTGGGTAACTGCTGGGCATTCACAGTGAATGCGCCGGAAGAAAAAGGACGTGAAATTGACCCCTCTCGTGAGGCAATATCAATCATCGAGTAGAAAGGACGGGAGATACCATACATGCATTTTTGCAGGTTTAAGGCAGCTACGAGAAATTGCAGCGTGGTGCGCTCTGGTTCGGGACGACAAAGTATGGCAAACTCATTAGATGGGTGCCGGGGAAAAAGCTCTTTCATGGTCGCCATCAGAAGAAGCAGTCCATCGACCAACCCTTCCTGAGGGAGACGGAACCCCTCTAATCTACGCACAGAAGGGATGACACTCCATTGAATGCCAAGGCAATTCAGCGAAGGCCAAGAGTCCTAGCATGCAAGAACTCACTCACATCCGGAGTGAGACCCGCACGGAAGGTAACGATATTTGCAAGAGCTTCCATGGCACACTCAAAAACAAGCAAAAAACAAACCACACAAGGGTCGCAAACACACAAAGACACAATAGCGGCTAACAGCAGAAAGAACAAGATTAAGTAGAAACACTTGAAAAATCAGGCGGCAAGGACCCTAATCATAACCCAGTATTGGAAATATACCGACATAATGGCGACATGCATGCATTAACAGAAGCGACGACACAGAGGTGGCTATTAATCATGGTTAGATAAGAAAATGGAAGGATTGCGGTCAGTTGGTCACCCGAAACACGGAGATCAGAAAAGAAAGTCGATGGAAAAGAGGGACAAGCAAAAAGAAATAAAAATACCGAGGACACCTCATGAGGTGGTAGACGGCGGATAATAGGGTCGAAGCTTCGAACCATTAATCACTTTAGGGAGAAGGTGACCAGTTAAGGTGGATAACCAAAAAGTTGCGGGTCCCACTTGTTCAACAATACGGCATGGACCGAACCAGTGCAGTTTAAATTTTTCGGCGGATCTATTACAATTAGCATTATAGAAGAGGATTACCGTAAACACGGGAGTTTTGAGGAAACGATCGTAGGTTTTGGCTTGTCTTAGCTGCACTTCCTGCAACACCAGGAAACTCTCCAGACGCTGTTCATCCAGAGATCATAAAGCCTCCAATCAAAAGGGAAAAGATTCTTCCGGTAATAACTTCCATTCAAGGGCCACACGCAGATTGGGAACCACCAGTTCCATAGGAGCAATCGCTTCCAATCCATACGCCAACTTAAAAGGAGTTGTTCCGGTCGCCACTTTGTATGTGGTACGATAAGCCCATCATACAACAGGTAGAAATTGGTCCCATCTCTCTGGGAAATCCAACACCAGTTTCTTTAAGATGTTTAAGAGAGACTTGTTGGTGCTCTCTGTGAGTCCATTTGCTCCTGGGTAATAGGGAGACCTCAATTTATGCACAATCTGGAAGGTTTTCATAAGCATTTGCATTAATGTATTTGCAAATTGCGTACCTTGATCAGTTACTATCTCCAAGGGTAACCCGTTGCGTGGAAATATATCCTTCATGAAACATTTAACAACCACAGTCGTTGTTGCTAACCGAAGAGCCCAAGCTTTGGCCCATCGAGTCGCATAATCCGTGCAGGTCAGAATGTATCTGTTATTGGTGAATGTTGCCAGAGGTGTAATTGGCCCTATAAAATCCAAACCCCATTTCTAAAAGGGTTCAAGAGGCACAACGGGTTGGAGAGGGAAGTAGTGTCATTGTAAAGGCTGATCGGAATGCTGACACTCATCGCAATGTTGTACATACTTGGTGACGTCACGATACATAGTGGCCCACCACAATCCACTCTACAAAACCTTCCGATGAGTCAGGTCAATCGCAAAATGTCCTCTGGTGGGGGCAATATGGGCCATGGTAATGACTGAAGCAATTTCATGTGGGGGGACACACCTGAGTAGTACTCCTGAGTGATCCATGTAATATAACTGTCCGACAATCAACCGAAAGCGTCGATTGTATGTGGGTAGTCTTCGTCGAGGAGCTGAAGAGATCAGACTAGGCAGACATCCACTAGTCAAGAACAAAAGCAAGGTGTCATAGTAAGAGGAAGATACCGGTAATTCCTGTTGATCATCCTGTATTGTCACTGCTGCATAGATAGCTGGTGTTGTATCATCAACGCCCTCCGGAAGTTCACCGGAATCCAACCGAGAGAGAAAGTCAGCAAGGGTGTGTGCTGACCCTAGTTGATGTACGACAGAGTAATCAAATTCTTGAAGCAGCAATATCCATCGTGCTAACCGTCCTCCCAAATGTTGTTGGCACACAAGATACACCAATGTTGCATGATCTACGTGGAAAGTGAAGCGTCATCCCAACAGATACTGGAAAAAGTTACGCTCTGTGGGGGCCAATCTACAGCTCACATAGTATACTTGACGAAACCATTTTTCCGTCTGCTGCATCAGCACGCTACCAATGGCACTGTCGGATGCATCCACAAACATGAAATCCAATTTGGTGCTTGTAAAATGGGAGCCTGAGTTAACAATGATTTCAACCGATCAAAAGAAAGTTGACACTCTTCGGTCCATTCGAACTGACACGGGCTACTGGTTATCAATCAATTAAGTGGTATGGCCAGATGAGCAAGCCAACACAGGTTGTTGGAACACAACAATCACAAATTGATGATTACAAAGAGTCTGAAGCAAGTCTATGATCAGATTGAAGTTCAAATAGTCATTTGAGGAAGTAAAGAGATCTCATAAGTGAAGCTTGTATACATATGTACATTACAGTTGGAAATTCTTGTAACTTGAGTATAGATAATCCTTAGGATGATGAGGAGTAATGTAATAGACGCGGGATGTCTAAAACCATATGTATATAAGTCAATGATGTAAAGAAACACATGAGAGAGTCATTAGAAGCCAAGTGTCATAGAGATAGATGTGAAGTACAAAGCACGAGTTCGAAGGATCAATAAAGATCAAAGCTTCATATCAAAGGTATATTATATTACCATAAATCTGAGTAATTGCAGACACAAGAAGATCAAAGATGGGAGAAAGCTTGCAAATTGATAAGCTAGATAGGGAGAACTATCCAGCTTGGTCCATGAGGATGGAGGCACACCTTATGAGCAAAGATTTGATGGCATTCATTACAGGAGAAGAACAAAAGCCTGAGTTTGAAGATCCTAGTGTTCCAACTAGGGAGGAACTTGCAGGTTTGAAGAATTGGATGAAAAAGGATGCTCAAGCTAGGAGCATCATTTACATGGCTATAAATGATTATCTTCTACCTCACATCAGAGGTTTAGAAAGTGCAACAGATGTGTGGAATGCTTTGGAAGAGCATTTTCAAAATACAACCAAGTCAAGGAAGTCTTCATTATAGGCAGAGTTTACAACCTTTAAGAAGAAGAGCTCACAATCAATTTCTGATTATGTGGCAAGGATGAAGGATATTGCAAATAGCTTGGGAGCAGTAGATGAAGACATTGAAGAGGATAAGTTGGTAAGGCAAATACTTACAGGTCTTAGAGGAGATGAGAAGTGGAAGCCTTTCATATTGTCCATAGAATTGTCACTTGATCACTTTACTCCTAATCTTAATCAATTGCTAGGACACATGCTAACTTTTGAGCAGGACATTCAGGGAGATAATGACAGGAGTGCAAGTCAAGCCATGTACTCCAAGGACAAGAAAAAGAATGGCGAAGGGAAACATTCAACTGATGATGAAGGAACCTCAAGTCAAGCTAACTTTACAAAAGGAAGGATGAATTTCAGAGGTAAAGGAAGAGGTGGTAAGAACAAAGATAATACTAAAGCTTGTTGGATTTGTGGCAGAACCAATCATTTGGCAAATGATTGTTGGTATAACAATCAAAATGGTGGAAGCAATAATCAGAGTTTTAATCAAAGAGGTAGAGGAGGCAGAAACCAAAGAGGCAACTTCAGAGGAAGAGGTGGTGGGACATCATATGCTAGAGGAGGTGGAAGAAGTTTTCAATCTCAGTCCTACAACAATAATTATTATAACTATGCATCAGATCAGAAGGATGATATGACTCTTATCTTAAATGCAACTCATGAAGCAGTAGGAGAAGATCAAAGAGTGTTTTATATTGACTCAGGATGTAGTAATCATCTGAGTGGCAATATATCATTGATGACTGACATGGAAGCAAAAGTGAATGGACATATAGTTCAAATAGGTGACAACACCAAGCATAAAGTGGAGAGCATTGGATCAGTGAAGACAAAGAATGGAAGTACACTCTTGAGCAAGGTACTTTATGTTCCTGCTATTCCTAAAAAATTGATAAGTGTAGGGCAAATTGTGGAGAAGGGATATGAAGTCAGATTCACAAATGATGGTGTTTATGTGCAAGATCCAAATCAGGGATATAGAAACATCATTGCAGGTAAAAAGGAAGGAAGGTTGTTTACTCTCAAAGTCCAAGGTAATGTGGGACATGCCTTATTTACTTATGGAAGTCAAAAGATGTCTGAGTTAGACCTATGGCATAAAAGGCTAGGTCATTTCAATGAGAGAGCCATAAAGGAAATGTCAAGGAATGATGTGATGCTTGGTTTGCCAAATATTGAAGGGCAACACATGGTGTACAAGTGTGAAGCTTGTCAATTAGGTAAAGCACACAAAAGTTCTTACAACAAATCAGGATACAAGTATTCAAACATGCTTGAGTTAGTTCATACAGATGTGTGGGGTCCTTCAAGGGACTATAGCATAAATGGATCCAAATATTATGTGTTGTTTGTTGATGATGCAACCAGATGGATTGCTTTATATGTAATCAAGGACAAATCAGAAGTGTTCAAGACATTCAAGCATTATCATGCTTATGCAGAAAGGATTACAGGACAAAAGCTCAAGAGGTTGAGATCAGATGGAGGGGGAGAGTATTTCTCTAAAGAGTTTGATGATTATTTGTGGAATGCAGGTATAAAAAGAGAAGTAACTTGCAGGTACTCTCCTCAACAAAATGGAGTTGCAGAAAGAAGAAATAGAACTCTTGTAGAGTTTGCAAGAGCAATGATGAAGGAAAAGAATTGTCCAAACTACTTATGGGCAGAAGCTATCAACACTGCAACATACCTTGTGAATAGGTTACCTTGTAAAGCGTTGGATGGAAGAACTCCTTATGAAGCATGGTGGGGTAAGAAACCTACTCTTGATCATTGTAAGGTATTTGGATGTTTAGCATATGCTTATGTTCCTTCACAATTGAGACATAAGCTAGAACCCAAAGCAGAGAAGTATGTGTTTATTGGGTATGATGATAGATAGATGGGTTACAGGTTGTGGAGTCCATCCACAAAGCAATTTATTGTTACCAAAGATGTTACATTTGATGAGCAAATCACATGGTATACAGGGTCAACAAATGATTATGCAGGTGTTGAAGAAATACAAAGGAAAGGGAAGACAAAAGTAAGTGTGTATGAGGAAGATATTGATGATGATGATTATAAAAGTAAATTGCAGGATAATGTTGAAGATGGGCCAAGATTTGATCCAGAATCAAATGTGGCTGAGACTTCAAGAAGTGCAGAGGTCAGAAGATCCTTGAGAGAAAGGAAAGAGCCTATCAGGTATAGCTATGATACATCTTTCCTAACAACAAAAGATTATGCTTACATTGTGAAGAAAGAAGAGGATCCAATCACATATGAAGAAGCTAAAGGTAAACAGAATTGGGAGAAGGCAATGCAAGAAGAGTATGATGCTCTACTTGAAAATGAAACATGGGAGTTAGTGCCAAGACCAAAGAATCAGAAGGTCATTGGATGTAAGTGGGTATATAAAACAAAAAGGTTTGCAGATGGTAAGGTGTCTAGATACAAGGCTAGACTTGTGGTCAAAGGTTATTCCCAAACCTATGGAGTAGATTATGATGAAACCTTTAGTCCTGTTGCTAAGATGTCTACAATTAGATCATTGATTGCTATTGCTGCTTGTAAAGGATGGAAGTTATCACAATTAGATGTGAAGAATGCATTTCTGAATGGATACATTGCAGATGAAGTGTACATGGAGCAACTTGAAGGCTTCATGGATTTAATTGGATCAGATTATGTGTGTAAGCTCAAGAGAGCTTTGTATGGGTTGAAGCACGCTCCAAGAGCATGGAATTACAGGCTTGTTAAGTTCTTGAATGAATGTGGATTTCAAGCATCAAAGGCAGATAGTAGCTTGCTAGTAAAGGCAAGTGAAAATGGATACATATACATGTGTATTTATGTCGATGATATTATTGTCATAAGTACAGATGGTCAAGGAATCAATGAACTTAAGAAACAAATAGAGAAGGAGTTTAGGATAAGTGATTTGGGAAACTTATCTTATTTCTTAGGAATGCAGATTGTATATACTCAACATGGAGTATATGTTACACAAGAGAGATACTTGAAGAATCTTCTGATCAAGTTCAACATGGAGGATTGCAAGTCTTCAAGCACACCATTAGAGGTAAATCATAAATTGAGTAGGTATGGAGGTGAAGAGTTTAATGACATGAAGAAATATCAGAGTTTGGTAGGTAGTTTAATCTATGCCACCTTGATAAGGCTAGATCTATCATATGCAGTAGGTGTGTTATCACAATTTATGCATTGTCCAAAGAAGACTCATTGGATTGCAGCTCAAAGGGTACTCAGATATATCAAAGGAACTCTAAGTGAAGGTCTATACTATGGATTTACTTCTGATACAAGAATCAAAGTGTTTAGTGATGCAGATTGGGCAGGTGATTCAGATGATAGAAGGTCTACTCATGGGTATCTCTATTATATTGGAGATAAATTAGTTTCTTGGTGCTCAAAGAAGCAACATACAATTGCTTTGTCATCCACAGAAGCATGGTAGAGGCTTGTAGCTCAGTGATGAGTAGCACCTCCTTTAATGTCAATCCGGGAAGACGTGAGGATGGTATGAAGACCTCGAGCAAGTGGCGGCACAAGTGCGTGAGTGAGAAGCACACTAGCATGCACACACATACACACACACGCGCACACAAGGCAAGACAAAGAGTGAGAATCAATGGAGCTTTTAGATTACTTTCAAAATGCTCTTACAAGTTCGTTTCAATTACAATCTAACCTCAAAAATGAGCTCTCTAGCTCCTTTTATAGTCTTTGACTAGCTTTTGGCCCTGTCCAGACCTAGTGTCCGGCCTAGTTAAAAATTAGGTTCCAGGGCTTATTTGGGGGCTCAAACGAGATCTAAAAATTATGAAAATTGGTACGCAACTACTTCTAAGGCTCCTCAAGCTCAAGGACTCCTTGGCTTGCACAAAATGGAGCTACAAAAATGTGAAATGAGATTTACAATGATTATTAGTGATAAAAATCACTGTTGTTGTAGGGATTTCTTCTAGTGATCTGCCATACATTTCTTCAAGCTCCCTACTTGCTCTTCTTCCCTGCATGTCCATCTCTCTGAGTTGCATTAATGTCTTGAAAAAATATTGGCCTACTTGCCAGATCTTCTTTGACTGCCCTGTTTGCTTGTGCTGTCCCTTCGCTCGCTTGTGCTGTCCCTTCGCTCTGACTCCCTTCTTTGACTTTCACGTCTTGTAGGTCCTGATGTACCAAGGCTACTGCCAACACCCCCCCCACTCTCGCGTCTGTCGCCCCTGACAGACCCTTGTCTAGCTGCTTTTTGGACGTAGTATTGTACCACATCGGCGGCGAGGTGGTGTTCTTCTAACCTGAGTCCCCTTGCTAGATCTGTCAGCAATGCATCCCAATTGACTGGCCCTGGGACATCTGGATGTGGCACCCGTAACTGCTCTGAGTGAATGGTTCGCTCCACAGCAAATAAATGGAGGAGATGTGAGGGTCTGGGTACAAATATTTCTGAGTGGTATTCCCATAACCCTGTTATGAACATCTCTTCGAATGTTTGTTTAAAGCAGGCTGGGAGGTATTTTATTCTGGCGTGCCAAGCGTATATCACCTCTATGGAAGGAGTGGTGCTCATGTCATAAACTAAATCTTGGTTTCCTGTAAGGAATTCGACGCCTGAGAAGTGTGGGTCCTTGATATTCTTGAATGTCCTGAATGTAATAAGCATTAACTCAAAAATTTTCATGCACATCTGGGCCATTACATCAGGGGTATTCCTTAATCGGATGCTCCAGTGCCGTATAGTGGAAATCATGTAATTGACGGTGGGAGGCCCTTGAGGGGGTGCTAGATAGACGTAGTTTAACCATTTGGCGCATCCCTTGATAGTCTTGACTGCAATGGTAAACTCTGGCCATGTGCGTCTGCGGAGTACAGGAACATAACAGGGGTTATATTTAATAAAAAGAGGCATATTCGTCCAGGTGCGAACCATCTCCGGGTAGGTTTCGAGGAGTCGGATCCTCCAAGTGGGTTGATGAATGGATCCTTTCTTGGCGCTCTCTGGGATATCATCTGGCCCAAATTGTGTAGCAAACGTTGGAGGTTTGCCACATCTATGTTGGATTTCTGCATTGTAGTCCGCCAGGAGTATACAATAGGGCACGTATTGATCATCATTGGTTCCGATCCATCTATGGTGGGACATGCTGCGGAAGTATTCTGATTTAATAATAGTGTCCTCTATCTTTGCCATAGATTGGATTTGAACTGCTACTCGATCTTCATGAGTTGATGCCGTTTTCTCTAGTGTTTGGAGCCACTCAGGTACTTCGATTTCTAGCGTATCCATTCCTTCTGCGGTTTGTTCACCACCTGGCATTGGCATAGGAACGTAAGGTTCCTCATACGTCTCATCTACCTCGATGGGTACCAAATCCTCGGGTTCTGGTTCGACAACTGGAGAGGGTTGCCTTTCATGTGTGAGTAATCTTGCCTGTAATTCGGCCACCTGCTCTTTCAATGCCTTGACTTCCTGTGAAGTCGTGGTCGTTTCTGTGACTTTGGGTGCTGTCTGTTGCTCTTGGAGTTGATTGCGCAGCGCATCCCGTTCCCTTTCCAAGTCATCATGAGCTTCTAATAGATCTGCATAGCTGTCCAAGATGGTCTTCATTGTCTCTGAGGGCACAGCTTTAAACTGCTCTGGATCAATTTCGTGTGGAGAGCCTTCCATTGCAGCTTCTAGATTTGCTTCATTTTGCTGCTGCAATCTCTTGTTTTCCTCAAGGGCGGCCGCCATGTGTTTTCTGAGAAGTGCCAGGTTACGCCGGACTTTGAGATTATCGGCTTGGTATACCTCGAGCAAAGCTTCTAGTTGTTTGGCACCTGATTCTGTCGAGGGTTGGGGTGCCGCCAATAAGGTTTGGTGAGCCTGCTCAAGCGTCGTGTAGCGTTGATTCAGTTCTGCATTTTCTGTTTGTAGAGTGAGAAATTGTCTTTGTAAGTTTTGATGGTGCGTTTCCAGATTCTGATACCGATTGTCCAGAGCTTTGTACTCATGCTGGAGCTGGTGTACACATTGGTTTAATGCTAAGAATATGTTATTTACATTAAATAATGCTGGGAAGGGTGAAGATGCAGGGGGAATGGGGGCGGGAATGGGAGAGGTGAATGATGTGGATGTACGTGGAGATGTGGGTGGAGGGGGTATGGGTGATGAAGGTGGCATGGGGGGAGGGAGCGGTGCTGTGGCAGGTGATGTTTCCATCGTGTCAACTGTTTGAGTGACTGTGTAGATGGGAATCGTTGGTGGAGTGGATGTGACATCGGTGAACAGGGTGGTGAAGGTGGGCATGGTGACTCCCCCGAATTGGATTCCCGGGGAGAGTGGGATGCCCATGACAACGGTAGTGGTAGTGGATGTGGTAGTGTTAGTGTCCTGCGGTGGAGTGAATTGTGTAGTGTGAGGTGGGGATGGGGGTGACAACGGTGCTTCCTGATATTCTTCTGCTTGCGCTGCCCCGCCTAGTGCTGATGTATTGATGTGAATTTGCTTCCCGGACCTCCTGGGACGAACGGGAACTCTTTTTTCAAACCTGTGGATGTAGGCCATTGCCTCATGAATGGCCTCGTCCAGTCCTACAGCGTCGGCATGAAGGTTCATGGACTCAATGAACAACTCGTCCACACCTTCCTCCGCTAGCAAGTCGTTCATGAGTCTTTTGCCCTGTTCTAGAGACATCTTATGCTGTTCCTGAACCAGTCGCATGGTTCGATATAGTCTCTTGATTTGTGCCGAATATGCTGGGGCACTTGCTAACTCGGAGAGTTCGTCATATTCTTGATGTTGTTCTTCGTCGGCTTCTTCTTCGTCTCCTCCTGCCTCTTGTTCATCTACATCGACTTCTACAACTTGGGGTTGGGTGGGGGCCGATGTTGTTTTGGGTTGTGGTTCCTGAGCTCGCGCTGCTTCCGCTTCGAGGTTAGAGTCATAGATTAATCTGGCAATTTCTTCATCCGTGAGGTCCTCAAGAGTAAATCCCTGCGGGAATTCCAAATCAGATGGAATGGGTGGAAACACCAGATTAGGCCCCTCCGTGCTTGGTCGTGGTAGCCGGATTGTGAATGGCCTAACTCGTCGTGTCTGGGGAGGGGTGATTTCTGGTGTAGCGGTAGCTCCCCTTGGTTGGGCACAGGGTAGTTGGACTCCCCCCCTCATCTTCTTTGATGGGGGACCTGCTGCTGATAGTCTTCTTTGGAATTCTTGGACTCGGGACCATACGAGTGCCCGCTGAACAGGCACATCATAAGCCAAGCATCTGTAGATTATTCTGGTCAGAGCACAACACCCGTGGAGCACATTCTTCTGTTTCTTGTTCCACCTTTGATGTGCTAGGTGGATCTGGTCTATGATCCAGTGTGGCACATTGATGGGCAGGCTTTCGGTTTCTGCTAGATATAAACTGAACCATATTTTTTTCGGGGGCATTGTGAATCGTTCTTGGGCGGGAAACGCAAAGTGTTGCATGATGGTTCGCAGGTGAAGCGCAATGGTAGGTGTCATTGCTACCATATCCTTCAACTTATTCAGATCCTTGTGCTTCATTCGACCTGGGACCATGGTTTCCTTTTCTGTGGGGATGTGCATGCCATACATTCCCAATGCTTCTCTTACCAGATTGAGGTCCAGCTTGAACCTTTTAAGCTCATTACCCGGCAGCAGTGATGGCAACACAAAGGTGCTGTCGCCTCCTTTGGCCCTGCTCGGCGTGATTGTACTGATCAGATATGAACATCGTAAAAAATCCGGCTTTGGTATGTGGGTCCTGAAATAACTTTCCACACCTGCTTTGACCCAAACTGATCTCATGACTTCGGCATTTTGGTAGCTTTCAAATTCGCGTGTGAAAAAGTGGTATCGACCCCATTTGCCATTGAACTCCAATTCTGCTTCCCAGAAGTAGGTTCCATCGCCCAGTGGTCCAGCAACATCACTGAACCAATGCGCATGCTTACCTACTTGAGAAGTGTGTCCTTGAGGAGGATCCTGGATGGGGAGCACATGCACTTCTTGAAGCTCTTGCGGTCTTGCAGTGAGACGTGGCTCAAGGAGAAGGGTTTTGATGTCCACGATCTGGGGACCAGATCCGGCTTGAGAGCTGGTTCCTGCTTCTGCCATGGCCCTGTTTGCTGGTGGGTTCTGTGAGAATATATAACCAAGTGTTAACATTGTAATGGACAAAATAAATCCGTTGTTGTCCCCGTTACAACAGTAACATAAGGTAGATGGTGAGTTAGTGGTTAGTAAGTGCATGAAGACAGTGTGTGTAGTTAGTGATTGTGTTGTCCTAGGAAACTATTGCAGTTAGTAAGTGGGTTATGAATTTACAAATTGGGGTCGGGGGGTTTATTACAGGCCCTAGGCTGCCAAATGCAGTGAATGGGCTTTGCTTTCGGTTTCGGAGAGTCTCTACAAAGCTTTCTCGGTGTCGTGGTTTGAAAACGAGGCCTTTTTGGGACCCATATACAATTGATTACATGCACGTTCTTGGGTTTTGGTGTGTACATGAGTGTCGAGAACGAGTGAAATCTGGCAGCATGCATAACTGCGTTATGCCGTTTAGGTTGTGGCCTCAGCGTAGCAACTTGTGCCATCAAGCAAGCCTTAGGCACCCAAATTTGTCTTGATTGTGGGCTTGCCTTCATCGACTTCTTGGGCACCCAAATAGATTTTACTTTAGCAGAAGAATTTCTGAAAGACTTCTTATTAGCGTTGCGTTGTTGGTCACTAATAAGAGGCCTTGCCCCTGTAGTTGACGGTGGTGCAACTGGTCGTTCGCCTTTCCGCACCCATACCTGGTCTATTTTCTGGGCTGTTCTGCTGCGCAGGTACTTTTGATCTCTGACATAGGTAGTACCCTGCTTCTTCTGCCTTTGATCCACCTTGGGTTGCTGCCTCCTTCTAGCCTTTGGAAAAGAAGGGAGTTCCGTTGCATTCCTGACTCTTTTTTTGCAAATATCATTCCTCTGCAACACATAGTTTTGGACAAGAACAGCATGGTCATCTTCATGTGTACCCCTGGAAGGACCAAGAGTCTGTGCCTTTCCTAGTTCCTTGAGTGCTCCATTGTCTAATTCTACTGTAACTCGACTATGATTGACCCAAACCTGGAGAAGTCCACTTCTTAGGTTTAGATTGACTGCTTGGTCATAGATCCAATCCTGACCCAAGACGAGAGTTTCAGTGAGATCCTCATCTTGACACACTAGTACTTTAACGGTCATTGCCTCCTCGTGAATGTAGAGGGGAAGTTCCACCTCACCCATACAAGGGGTTTCCACGCCTCCCAATCCTATGAGGTATGCTTCCACAGGATGGACAGTTAACTGTAACTCTTGACAGTAAGACAACTTAACAGCGCTAGTGGCAGCACCTGAGTCAATCAGGGCTCTTACAGTCCTTGTACTCTTTCCTTGTCCTATGTCTATGGTTATGAAAGGACGTCTATCAATTATTCTATTCGAGCTTGTTCCTGCAACTTCACACATGGCTATGGGAAATCCTTGGTCCGCAGAGTCATTCGCTCCAGGCTGATCTCTACCTTGCCTTCGTAATTTCATCCTTCTGATGCGTTCTAAAGCCTCTGCTTGAGCTTCTTCTCTAATTCTCTTTTCTTCCTCTTTGCGTTTCTTAGCAGTGTTGAGTCGGCTAAGCATTTCCTCCGTGAGGGGTTCCTGATACAACTTGACTCTGCAACCGCTAATATAATTTGGGAGAACATCACCCTCTAATGTGGCCAATTGCACTGCTCCACTTGTGGAGATCCTATTGATGATCATAGGTCCATAGCCTCTCTTTTCTAACTTCCTCGCGTGTTGTTTTAGTGTATAGACTAAGACTAGATCTCCTGCTTTCAAACCCTTATCCTTTACGTGGGCATCAAAGTATGCCTTCTGTCTCTTCTTGGCAGCATATATGCCTGCAGCAGCTCGCAGTCTTGTTTCTCCTAATCGTTCAAGGTCAAAAATTCTAGAGGATAGCTCATGACCTGTCCATTCGTGCTCTTGTGCTACTCTCAATGTAGGGATCAGGAAGTCCAAGGGTAGCACAGCGTTTTGGCCGAACACCATCTGAAAGGGGGTGGCTTGGAGTACCGTTTTGTAGGCAACTCGGTATGCCCAAACAGCATGGTGTAGCTGTTTGTCCCAATCAGAGCGTTTAGTGTTTACTAATTTCGTCAGTACATTGCATAAAATCTTATTAGTGCTCTCAGCTTGTCCATTAGCTTGAGGGTGATATGGGGCAGACTTCTTGTGTATTACCAAGAATTCTTGGAGTAGATTTTCAATCACTTCGTTCAAGAAATGAGTGCCTCTATCACTTACAAGCTCTATAGGTAGCCCGTATCTTGTGAATACATTCTCAAACAAGAATTTGGCAGTTGTTTGAGCATCGTTCTTGGTTGTAGCTTTTACCTCAACCCACTTGGTGAGATAATCTGTTGCCACAATGATGTATTCCGCATGAGAACCTTTAGCTGGGGGATTAATAGGACCTATGAAGTCTATTCCCCACTTAGAGAATGCACGTCCACCCATCATAGGTTTCAGTGGCATCTCATCTTTGCGTATAGGATACTGAGTCCTTTGACAGACATCACACCGTTTCACATAGGTATGTGCATCCATGTGAAGGGTAGGCCACCAGAAGCCCGCAAACATTATTGCCTTGATCACCCGATCTGGTCCAAAGTGTCCTCCTGCTACCCCTTGGTGAGCAGTTTCCAAGATCTTGAGATATTCACTTTCATGGACACACAGTCTCAGGTAACCATCCTTACCGCGTTTGTATAGATTATCACCAATGAGTGAGTAATCCAAGGCTTCTTGTTCTAAACTCATTTTCCTAGCCAGAGTCATGTCTGGAGGGAATGTGTTTGTCCTCAGGAATGATACTAGTGGTTCGCTCCAATCTGGCACAATGGATACTTGATAGAGAGTGGCATGTTCCACTGGTGGTTTAGTGCAACAGATTGGGCATTCCTTGCACAACTTTTGGACATCAGCTTCCATAGTTGGCCAATGCACTCCGAATCTCTTTAGAGTCTGTAAAGTTCGTTGCTTTGAATGGTGTTGCTCTAACGCACCTACATGTGCTAATTGCAACCATTTAGCGTACTCATCCTCTTCTACGCAACAGGCCAAGATCCCTTGATCTGTGTGCTTGTACATGCTGCCTGCCATGATGTGATACTTTTGGGCTTTTACAACCTCTCTATTCCGTGTGTTTACCACTGGATGGTTAGGCCCGTATGTCAAGACTGGTACCAAAGGCTTAGCCCACTGCGGCACCACCTCCAAATTAAATAGGTAAGCATCAGGAAGGTCATCTGATACTCCTTGTGGGGCTTCTCCAGACGTGAGTCTAGAGAGATGATCTGCTCTCAAGTGAGTCCTCCCTTTTCTTACCACGACCTCAAAATCATATTCCATTAGCAAGAGAAACCATCTTACTAATCTTCCCGTATTGCATGGCTTGTTTACTAGGTATAACAATGCCTGATGATCAGTAAAAAATTTAAACTTATTTGCAAGCAAATAGTGTCTAAATTTCTTGACTGCATATACCATGCCTAATCCTTCGCGCTCTGTAGTGGTGTAATTCCGTTCAGCCGCATTCAATTGTCTACTGGCATAGGCAATTGGAAGATCCATATTACCTTCACCAGTAGGTTGTGCAAGCACACATCCAATGGCATAATTGGACGCATCAACATGAACATGGAATGGCTTATTCCAATCTGGTGTGGTCAAGATTGGTGCTGAACATAATCTTCGTTTAAGTTCCTGGAAGGAATTCTCACATTCATCCGTCCACTCAAAGTTTGTCAGAAGTCCGTACATGGGCTTTGCAATGACAGCATACATGTGTATAAATCGTCGATAATAACCACAATGCCCCATGAAAGCTTGTACTTCCTTGACATTCTTTGGCCTAGGTAGCTCTGCTATGGCTCTCACTTTTTCTTCGTCGGTAGATATGCCATTCTTTGACACTATGTGTCCTAGAATCTTTCCTTGCCTGACCATAAAAACGCACTTTTCTGGGTTCAGGCAGACTTGATATTCTCTACATTTGTCAAAGATTTGTCTGAGTTCAGGAATATGAGTTTGTCTAACATTGGAATGAGCACAAAGATCATCAACATAGACTTCTAAACTCTTCCTCAGGAACTCCTTAAACACATGGCACATCAGCCTCTGGAAGGTGGCTGGTGCGTTGGTAAGCCCAAATGGCATTACTCTAAAAGCAAAAATGCCCCATTCTGTGGCAAAGGCTGTCTTATGCTGATCCTCTGGAGCTATGGCTACTTGATTGTAGCCCGAAAATCCATCAAGGAAGCTGTACACTTCCTTGCCTGCCACTCTTTCTAAGAGATGCTCTGTTATGGGAAGCGGATAGTTATCTCAAATTGTGGCGGCATTAACCTTTTTCAAGTTAATGCACACACGCAGCTTGCCATTCTTCTTGGGCACCACTACGATGGGGGATACCCATTCAGTGTGCTCAATTTCATAGATAAATCCAGCTTCGACCAGTCTATCTATCTCTTCCTTGATCTTAGCAGCGTAATTATCGTTATATGTATAAGGCTTTTGCTTAGAGGGTTTGGCATCTGAGGTCATGGGGATGGTGTGCGAGCATATGTCCGGGTCAACACCTTTCAAATCCTTGTAACTCCAAGCGAATACATCTCTGTATTCTCTTAGCAAGGCAATCAATTCATGCTCTTCTTCTTCTGTCAGGTCATGGCCTATATATGTGCATCGCTCCTCTCCTTCTTCTATGGCCACTACTATTTTCTTGGTGGTTTCTTTGTTATCATAGGCCTCTCCTGATTGTGCCTCTCGTTTAGGCATTCTTATCATGACTCTCCTGTCATCTATCTCGTACTTCTTAAAATTTTCTGGGACCTCAAACAAAGATTCTTCCTCTTCTGGTAAGACTTCTCTCTTCTTTCGTTTCTTTCCTTCTTCCTTAGGGGTCATATGCGTTGCTAATCTTACATCATTTGTAACCTCTCCATGCCTCTGGGGTTGAAATTCTACTTCATGGAAGTATTCTTCATCTGATGCAAATGGTGGGTCCATAATGATTGACTCTAGATCGGAGTCACTTGCATCCTCAAATGCAACAGGGCTAGGTTCGCATTCTTCTAAAACTGCCTCTCCCATGATCGGCTCTATGGAGAAGACTGAAATATCATAGCCATCCTCATCACAGTGAGGTGTCCATTGTTCTTCATTGATGGCTACGTCCATTGTTGCTAAAATTTCTGCCCAGCCATGGGGTTCAAACTCCTCATCTGGAAAGACTATAGGTGCATAGGCTGGGTCTTGAATGGGTCTATGAGTTTCGTTCGCACCTACCTCTCTGGCTTTCTCTCTCTTCTCTTCTTCTACTGCTACCTTGCACATCCATAAGTGAGTGTCTTCGTGCATCCAGGAGGATCCTGATCCCATGGAATGCACAGATTCTGTATCATCTTTGGCTCTATGGATGGGATTCCATTGGATAGGAGGGACATCTCTATGAGAATAATCCTTGAGATTGACTTTGGTTGTAACACCTAAGTGCTGCAGGTACAAAGAATTGGTTCCCCAATCCTGTACCACTTGCAACTGTCGCATGAATGGTCTTCCCAAAATCATCTCATAGGCATGATTTTTGCTGAAGTCACATATGGCAAAGGTATGTTCAAACTCGACACCACAAGTGGTGAGAGTTATTCCTTCTAGCAATCCTAAGGGTCTCTCTATGTGACCATCGGCCATTTGCAATTTCATTCTCGTCGGTCTGAGTGCCGGCTTGCCCCAACGCTTCCATAAGGAGGTGGTGGCAATTGCAACTCCTGCACCTGAGTCCAAAATTGCCTTGGTGGTGTACTCTTGGTAGGTGATGGGAAGATAGGTGTTCCCTTCTTCACCTTCACACATATCTCCTATCTTATCCAAGGGAATTTCTGGCACTGTCCTATGGGATCCTACCTTGGAACGAGGTTTTGCAACTTCAGCTACCTGACTGGCTACATGTTTTCGCACGTTTGGTCTATCCTTGGTCAGTTCTTCCAAAGTGAGATCGCGTTGCACCTTGGTGTTCATTACTACTCCCGTGTTCCTTGGTATGCCTGAGTCGTCGTTCCTTACCATGACTGTGGGTGCTCTCATACATGTGGACTTTGCTTCCCATGGGCCTGTGAAGTGGGGTAGCTCTTGTATGGAATTAGACTCAAAGTCCAATCTCTCGTGAGACTGAGTACTCTCATGTTCCCCGTAAATAGATGGGATGTCTTGTGGGAATTGGTCATGTGCATCGTCCACAAGTTCAAAAGGAGGGGCGACCTCGCTTTCGTTTTCCCATTTGTCTTCTTGAATCTCCCGTAGGAAGTCTGGTGCAAACCGATTCATAGAAGAAGAAGTGTCCGGCTCCGTAGAATTGGGTACATATGCTACCTGGGAAGGAGGGCTTATCCTATCGTTGGCTCTTTCCTCGTTGTCATAGATAGCTGAAGCACAAGCTTCTTGGGGAGGATTACTTATGCTATTACTTTTCCGCACAGGCTCATACGCTCTCTGGGAAGGAATGTGGGTTACCTGTGGAGGTACATAAGCTTTCGAGGGAGGCACCTGTGACCTTTGGGGAGGAAGATGGGCTCCTTGAGGAGGCACATGAGCTTCCTGAAGAGGCTGGCTTATCCGTTCTCTTGCCCTTTCCTTTTTTTGAGGGATAGGCTCCTTTTCTGGCTGTGCAGTTAGCCTCTCTAATCTTCCTAAGGAGAGGAAGTTGTCTGGTTCAGTGGAATTGGCTGCATAAACTTCCGATGGGGAATGGCTAAGGTTTTTGCTTGCTTTTTCTTTCTCCTGATTTTTTTCTTCCTTGTCAGATCTGGCAATTATCCTCTCTAACTTTTCTAGGAATCCATCCAAGTGTAATTGCGTCTTGGCTGAGCCCGAGTAATTGAAAAGGCGACTGGCTTCAAACATAGTCTGAGCCAATGCGACCATTTTCGCGCACAGTTTGGTTCTTTCTATCTCTAGGTCAGCTCTAGGATAGCACTTGTCATGATCCGTGACGTTTGGCCCTTCTTGGATTCTGGCCTGATATGCTTTAAGCATCATGTTTAGGTCTTCAGGAGTGGGATCTGCTAAAACTGATCCTACTCTAGGGGGTGGTGGGATTTGATGAGGCGGTGGGGAAGGTGGTGAGTCGGATGGAGATGGGAGTGGTGGAGGCGGGGCGATGTGAGAGGGAGTTTGAGCTGTGAGTTCAGTTATCCTCGCTTTTGTTTCTCTTATGCTTTCCTCAAGCTCACTCATCTTTTTGGCCCATTGTCTTTTCATTCTTTCCCGACTATCTTTCCATGCTCTAGTCCTTTTCTTTGTTATACTCTCGGGTTCACTAGCCTCTGAGTTCTTATCCTGGTTTGTCTCTTGGTTTTGCTGCAAGGCCTGAGCTCTCGTGACTACCTGCACTGGTGCAGTGGAAGTGACGCTTCCTGAGGACTCTACAACCAAACCAATCACATTGATCGGAGTGATTTTTGGCACATTATTGGGGTTCTTGGGGCAATCTCGTAAAAGATGCTCTTTTCCACAATCTTGGCAAAAACCTTGGATAGTCACTGACTGGGGTTGTGTAGGTGGGGGTAAGGGACAATCACGGATGAGATGATCTCCTTGGCATCTGTAGCACGGTCCTCTTGGGAATGGAGGTCTTACTTGCCTAGGTTGAGGCCTGGGGTTGGGGTTTGCATACATGACGTTCGTGTAATCTGACTCCCAACTAGGTTCACTTGGTTCCTCACTATAGTAAGACTCACCATGTTCTGGAGAATGCATGTAGTAAGCCTGGGGACTATCGACATGTGTAGAATCAAAGCTATGATCACTTGGGTCACTTTCTGAGATCAATGGGGTTACTGGTACTATGGCCCTATTCAGGTTTTCTTCTGCAACAGCATACTTAACTGGAATCACGTTAGCGGGGTTTGGGGGCTGTTGAGCTAGTACCGGTTGGGGTCTCTGTTGGGCCTGATATTGTGGTTGGTAGGTTTGTTGGGGTCTAGCATATTGTGGATTTTGGTTTTGGTATCTGCCTTGTTGGTAGGGCTGCGGGTAGGGTTGCCTCACTGCCTGCTTGTTGTATGGGCAATCTTGTGCGGTGTGATTGGTGTATCTCCGTTCTATGGTGCAGTACTGGCTACTAGGGTTTACTTGGGGTTGAGCCATAATAGGGCAAACATTCGCCATATGGTCACCACCGCATGTATAGCATCTTTTCACAGGGGCAAACCTTGGGAATTGTTTGCTCGATACACCTAATTTCTGAGCTACCTTTTCGGCAAGTTCCTCAATTGATGTGGACTGCGAGGAAGAGTGACTAGATGCACTATCTGAATCTTTGTAGATTTTGGAAAGCTCTAGTTCTTCCCCTAGGTTATCTTCAATGTCAATGCACATGCGTACACACTCTTCTATAGTCCTAGGGTCCTTCAGATACACATAGGATCTCAATTTCGTACTCAACAATCCGTCAAGGAATAAGGCTACTTGTTTAGCAGATGTGGGTAGCTCCGAAATAGGACATCTTTCAAGGTATTGCCTAAATCTTCTTCCTGCAAGTCTCACAGTCTCTTGAGGGGTTTGCTTGAAGCTGTGGATCAATGAGGAAGTATTGTGTCTTATGCCACTCTTAGAGAACTCTACAATGAAAGCCTCTAGGAGTTGGTCTATGCTCCTGAACTGACGCTCATCCAATGGTTGGAACCATGTAAGTGCTGTGTTCCTAAGGGTTAGACCGAAAGCATTGTACTGCGTGAACAGATCCTCAACCTGTTCAGCTCTCAAGACTTGCTTGAATTCCGCCACATGATCATAGGGATCTCCTGTGCCGTCAAAGTAATTCTTCATGGACTTAACTAGCTGGGTGGGTCTCAAAGTTCTTGCGTGCTCTCTAGGTCTCGGCAGAGGGAATCCATCTACATTTCTTTGGTTCCTGTGGGCTCTATGCATCTCAGGTTCTACCCAATTCGTCTCTGTTCTCGTTCTTTCTCTGCCCACGGGGTTGGCGAAACTTACTTCTGGTTTATCCCTACTTCTATCTCTTTGTGTACCATGAGCTTGGGAAGTTCCAGCCCCAGGGTGACCATAGGATACATTTGATCTTGGTTGGGGGAAAATGAATTCACCCTTCCAAGTGTAGGCATGCCTATCATTTTCTGTCACCACAAAGATCCGTTCTGAAGCATGATCTAAGTAGGTCACTCTGCCTGGGCTATCCGGATCCTTAAGCTCATAGATCATGATATTTCCTATATCAGTTGGCTGATTGGATTTATACCTCCAAAAGGCTTCATCAGTTTCCCGATTGAGGAGCAATTCTATGCTCTTGTTGTCCTGGGGTACCCACTCAGGTGTGATAATCCTAGTGAGAACTGATTTACCTCGAGGGGTTCTAGGTTCTATTCCCATATTTCCTTGTTCCAAGTCGCCTAAGTCCGCTTCTGAGATTACATTTCCAAATTCATCTGTCCTATCAGGGTGACTAGTGACAACATATATAGTTCCTTCTTTGTCCAGGTATGCACCATTTTCAAACTTGACAGCTGGGTGTTCTAGTCCTATGGATTGGTCATGGTTTTTAATCTGGACCACGGATCTTCCTAGGCCGTCCTCATAGATGCTAGCACCTAGTCGGTTGGTCCTAAGATATTCCAGCTGTGTTTTGTAAGGGCCTTCTACCCTGTACAAATAAGGCACTCCTGAACTTCCCGTAGGTCTGTCCATGCCTTGAGACATTTCTGACTCACTGGTCTCAGAGCTAGGGTAGTATGAGTGGTGGCTCAACTGCTGGGCCCAAGACCTTGCAGTGTGATTGACACTAGCCTCTGAAGACCTAAGGCTTTGTCTCTCTCTTGCTAGGTGTCATCCTGATCTAAGGTTCATATGCCTAACTGATTAGCCCAATTTTTTCCAGAGTACAACCTCGTTGCCGATCAATTGGTACCAGTCACTTGATTCTTTTTAGTTAATTATTGTGTTTATGGTCTTGTCTGATATCACGTCGTCAGGAACACTTGAATGTTCTTCGTATTTTAGGTTGATCGTTCCACGTTAGATTCTTTTCCTTTAGGTTATCGACAGTACAGAGATTATGTTTTTAACTTGAACTTGAGTTTTTAGGTAGTCTTCAACTTGATAACTGCCTATCGTCGCCCTGACTTACTCCTATCTCTACTCGTTCTTAGCTTGAGCTAGGAAATGACAGAGGGAGTTGAGAATAGTCCAACCTTACTTGTTGATCCCTTGCTTTATGGTGCTCAAGAACCCGGTTCTCAAGCTTGCAAAGAAACCTTGCCTTGTACGCTCTCAGTTGCTCTCAATGGACCTAATAAGGACCCACGGTTAGCTCAATGCTTATATTCAAAGAACAAAACCAACCACTTTCATTCATGTGACACAAACACACATTTGCATTGCGACTTTTAAGAAAATAATTCTAAAGACCCCTGACTTTGATCCCCCTGTGTATGGTCAACTTCACAATACCCTCTCTGAAAATCAACGCATTATCTTTATAAAAAACAGTTGAGGGCGTGTAGTATATGCCACGAGCTTTCCAACAAGCCCAAGAGCTCAAAAATTGGATTTCGTATGAAAAAGTTAGGACTGTTCAGGGTTTAGGGAGTTAAATCAGAATTCAATACAAGCTAACAGTCAAACAGGAATACTCGAGTAGCTTGTGGCACGGCCTAACGATGCAATACTACACCCTAGAGTTTGTCCCACACTTAATCACAATTTAGACCAATCACTTTGCCTTGAAAATTTGACCTAATTTGCCCTTCTAACGCGTTCGCAAAGTCTGTCGGTCGCGATTGACAGGTCGGTCGCGATCGACGTGTCGATCGCGATTGACAGGTCCGTCGTGGCTGTCAGTCGTGATTGACTGGTCAGTCGCGATTGACACGTGGCCGAAAAGTCAATCAGTCGTGGTCAAAGCGTCGTTGACTCTGTCGGTCGCGATTGATGAGTCGATCGCGATTGACCGGTCGGTCGCGAGGGTCTGTCGATCGTGGTCAAACAGTCGTTGACCGTGTCGGTCGCGATTGACAGAGCCGTCGTGGTCTGTCCGTCGTGGTCAAACCGTCGTTGACCGTGTCGGTCGCGATTGACGAGTCGATCGCGATTGATGACTCGATCGCGATTGACACGTGTCACGCGTGTAGTCAGTCGGTCGTGGTCAATCGGTCGTTGACTCTGTCGGTCGCGATTGACAGAGCCGTCGTGGGCTGTCGGTCGCGATTGACGTGTCGATCGCGATTGACAGATCTGTCCGTCGTGGTTTGTCGATCGCGATTGACAGAGCGATCGCGATTGACAGAAATTTGTGGAATTTCAAAAAACTAAACACATTTTTGGGAAGCTCTAGGCCTGTAGGTCATGGATATGCACTTTGTTTAGCAATTAGAGCAAGTTTTCAGTCGGTCGCGATTGACAGAGCTCGGCGACACACAGACAGTTACTCAGATTTCCGTACCTGCGCAGGGTGCTGGGGATGATGATGCGGCCTGTACCTGCAGAAAGCTCACAAAACATGCAAAAAACAGCACATGCAAATTCGCTCTCTCGCTCTCTCTCACAAGTGAAATGAGGGAAATGAGGTGGAGATGGGGATATAGTCAAAAAACTGAAATTTTCGCGATGATGGAGATGGACGTGGGAGATGGTGATGATGATGATGGTGATGAAGATGGTGAAGAAAGTAAAAGAAAATCGATGAGAGTGAAGAAAATACCTACAACTCCAACGCGTCAACTCTACGTCTTACCATCACACGCTCGTCCTCAAAGCTCGATCCCCGGCAACGGCGCCAAAATTTGGTGTAGCTCAGTGATGAGTAGCACCTCCTTTAATGTCAATCCGGGAAGACGTGAGGATGGTATGAAGACCTCGAGCAAGTGGCGGCACAAGTGCGTGAGTGAGAAGCACACTAGCATGCACACACATACACACACACGCGCACACAAGGCAAGACAAAGAGTGAGAATCAATGGAGCTTTTAGATTACTTTCAAAATGCTCTTACAAGTTCGTTTCAATTACAATCTAACCTCAAAAATGAGCTCTCTAGCTCCTTTTATAGTCTTTGACTAGCTTTTGGCCCTGTCCAGACCTAGTGTCCGGCCTAGTTAAAAATTAGGTTCCAGGGCTTATTTGGGGGCTCAAACGAGATCTAAAAATTATGAAAATTGGTACGCAACTACTTCTAAGGCTCCTCAAGCTCAAGGACTCCTTGGCTTGCACAAAATGGAGCTACAAAAATGTGAAATGAGATTTACAATGATTATTAGTGATAAAAATCACTGTTGTTGTAGGGATTTCTTCTAGTGATCTGCCATACATTTCTTCAAGCTCCCTACTTGCTCTTCTTCCCTGCATGTCCATCTCTCTGAGTTGCATTAATGTCTTGAAAAAATATTGGCCTACTTGCCAGATCTTCTTTGACTGCCCTGTTTGCTTGTGCTGTCCCTTCGCTCGCTTGTGCTGTCCCTTCGCTCTGACTCCCTTCTTTGACTTTCACGTCTTGTAGGTCCTGATGTACCAAGGCTACTGCCAACAAGGCTGCAAAGGAAGTGATATGGTTAAAGACCTTGTTGAAGAGTTTTGGAACTGATCAGAGTACTCCAACTATTTTTGGAGACAATATGAGTTCATTGTATTTGGCAGCTAACCCTGTTTTTCATGCCAGGACTAAGCATATAGAGATTCAGTATCATTTCTTGAGAGAAAAGGTACTTGATAAAGAGATTGAAGTGATGTATACTCCAACAAAAGAACAAGTTGTAGATATGTTAACAAAAAGCTCGGATGGACCTAAGTTACAAAGATTCAAGGAGATGGCAGGAGTGAAGAAGAGTGGAATAATCACAATTAGTGATTGAGGGGGAACTATTGGAACACAACAATCACAAATTGATGATTACAAAGAGTCTGAAGCAAGTCTATGATCAGATTGAAGTTCAAGAAGTCATTTGAGGAAGTAAAGAGATCTCAGAAGTGAAGCTTGTATACATATGTACATTACAGTTGGAAATTCTTGTAACTTGAGTATAGATAATCCTTAGGATGATGAGGAGTAATGTAATAGACGCAGGATAAGTCTAAAACCATATGTATATAAGTCAATGATGTAAAGAAACACATGAGAGAGTCATTAGAAGCCAAGTGTCATAGAGATAGATGTGAAGAGAGTCATCTTCAGAAAATAGCGACAAGTATTTTGTAGATTTCTCTCAGTCTGATCATGTGGATCAGAAATCCTTTTGTACACATCTAATCTAGAAGCTAATGAAGCTGTGTTCAAACTTTCATGGTCTAATTCCTCTTGTGTTGTGAGTATGATTAATAGGAACATGTGTATGTAAAGTCTGCAGATGATCTCTCAGAGTCGCACACTTTTTCGTGTCAATGTTTTGCTTAGATCTCAGTGCACAGTGTAAAGTTTTTGATGAATCACCATTCAAAATCTAAGTTAGAAGGTAAGGAAGCTATGGCTAAAAGCATTTAGCAAACAGTGATTTGTGCTATGAGAAATCAACTTAAGAAGTTGACCATGTCAAAGTCACCATTTCTTGAAGATAATTTTTGACGCAAGCTTGATCTAAAAGATCAAATTAGAAATCTAGTGGTTCTTTTGAAGAGCTAATGATCAATATATGTGAGTATCATTAGAATGATTAAATTCAAAGTAGTATGAAGAAATTGAAGTCTATTTCTAAAGCAGATTCTTGAAGATGAAGAAAACTTTATACAAAGAAGTATTACTTGATATACGTGAAAAATTTGAAGTTTGTGTAAAGTTTGATTTATTCTTGATATAGAGGAGTTCTTAAGTCAAGTTAAATCAAACATTTGGAGATTGAAAGGACTCCAACACAGGTGTCGTCCATGCCACCGGATTTGTCCCAAGAAACGCATCACTTCTTTGGGTGTCTTCGGAGCAAGTGCCTCCAGTACGGCCTTCACTTTATCTGGATCCACTTGAATGCCTTGTTTTGAAATAACGTGTCTGAGCAACTTGCCACAAGAAACAGAGAATACTGATTTATTCGGGTTCAAGCACAAGCGATATTCCCGACACTTTGAAAAACAACACCGTAAATGGTACAGGTGTGCAGATGTATCACCAGATAACGAGAAATCATCCAAATACACTCACATAAAGGTGGTGAGATAAGGGGAAAAAATTTCCTGCATACAGCGTTGAAACATACTGGGAGCATTGCGTAGTCCAGACCACATTATTGTACATGCATAGACACCCCAGTTTGTAATAAATGCGGTCTTTAGAATGTCCTGCTCTACCATTCGGACTTGATTGTAGCCACTGTGACCATCCAGAAAGGAATACATCTCACGGCCGGCCACATCATCTAACATTGTATCTAGGAACGGTAGCGGAAATGGATAAGGTACAGTTGCGGCATTTAATTTCCGGTAGTCCACGCATATCCGTAATTGCTTATTCTTCTTCTTCGGGACTATAACAATGGGAGAAATCTACTTTGCATGCTCGATAGGCACAATAAACCCCACTTTCAACAATCGATCAAGTTCGGCTTTAACTTGTGCCGCATAATTAGGATTCATCCTGTAGCTTGGTTGTTTAATAGGGTGGGCATCTGGTTTCAGTACTACCCTGTGTTGATAAATCTGCGAGTCCAACCCCTTCATATCCCAGTAATCCCATGCAAACACATCAGAGAACTCTCGTAGCAACTACAACAAGTTATCCTAGAAGGTCTCGGATAGTTCTACCTTAATTTTTACTGGTCATGGGTTGGTGTGATCACCTAAATTGCAGGTAACCAATTGATCTTCCGGTACATAGAACTGCTGAGGCATCTCCAAATCATCTCCGGACTGAAGTAATTGTTGGAGCATCATATCATCCAGGGTCTGTTCCGTACTTGGCTCGTGCTCCCCGGTCAGTTGTACCACTGTACAGCCTGCCGGACTCCAGTTATCTGCCATCGTTTGTAAATCTACGGTGCCAAGTGCCATCAGATCCTTGTTGGCTGTAAGAAAAGCTTCCTCTTCATCGTTGGAGAGACCATGCAACATGTGTATGGGCTCCACTAGATATGGTCGTGCATGTGAGTCACAAGGTTTCATATCATCCAGTGGAACAACATATTTCCGGTGGTTATTTTTAAAAACTAATTCATGTGCTGACCAGTCTTGCACTACCTTAGCTTGTTTTAGCCAAGGACGTCCAAAGAGAAGATTGTAGTCTAGGCTCAATTCTGGTAAATCCAGCACAACGAAGGTCATTTTGAAAATAGAACCTTGTAGAGTGATTGGAATATCCCGCACGAAGCCCACCGGATGGACTCGAGATTGATCAGCCATACGTACAAAGAATTGAACAGGTTCAATTTGCGTCCACCCCAGCCGTTTGCAAAGTGCTGCTGTTGCTATGTTTACCCCAGATCTGCCATCAATTAAGACTTGTGTGATTTTCTGATTTTTGTACCATACCATAATCAGGGGTATCGTATGGTCCACCATTGGGTCTAGTTTCGATTGGATTATGGCTGTTGCAGGAGCACTCGTGGATCCTGGACTGACCTGCTATTCGAACTGTTGACGCACTCCAGGGACCAAAGCCAATAGTTGACACAAGGGCAATGTAATTGATGCCTTAGACAAAACATCTCACTCTGAATCTGTTTTGGTTGTTTTCGGTACGGTCTCCGATATGGACTCCGATACTGTGTGAGTCAAATTTCGCCCTACTGGTACTTCCGGCAGTATGCTTTGCTGCATCACCGGAACTGGATTAGGGAAAATAGATTGTTCCTACGTAGCCCACTTACTTGCTTTTGTAAACACCTTCTATTGTTCACGAATTCCCGATTCAAAAATCTCTACAGCTGGCTGTAATTGTATTCTAGAGCGTGTTTGGACCACTGCCGCTTGCCTGTCTACTGCTGAAATATACACCATATTTACCATTGGATGTTGTCATTCCTTTTTCTTTTTGTCGTACTCGGCCGCATCTTTACAGAACCTTTGGATATGCCCAATTTCACCACAAAAATGAAATTTACGGGGTGGAGGAGATGCACTTTCTGCGGATGGACCTGCATTCCACCGAGCTTGTCCAAAATTATTTGATCGTCCTCCTCGATAATTCTTGTATCCCTGATATTGGGTATTCCTCATCTGTGGTGGTACATAATGGCTGACTGGTTGTCCTTGTTCCTCAATGATGGCATTAACAGCTGCTCTGTTCTCTATCTTTGCATTATACAAACAAGTCTCCATAGTGTGGTCTGTTGTATGGCAAATAGCACAATACATTTGATTCAGAGCGCATGTTGAGCTGTTGTGCCCTGGATTTTTGCATTTGGTACAATATATCTGTTTCAAAGGATCCTCGTTGGATTGCCTGGATGCTTTCAGCCACTCTAGATCTTCGGTGAATCCACCCACTTTGTTTTCTAATTGTGATGCCATAGCGATGAGGGCATCCAAAGTCATTCCACCCACACATCGTATGATCATGATCTGTTTCACTTGGGGCTTTAATCCATTGATGAACCACTGAGTAATAACATCGTCTGGTAAATTCGCATGTGCTGGTGGTAGCTATCATAAATGAGTCCGAAATAGCGTGGCATAATCCTGTACATTTTGGTGTGGCTTCTGCCTATTATTCTACAGGTAATCAAAGATTTCGGCTAGGTTTTTCTTTAATCGGAATCGTTGCAGAAAGGCATCCTTCACATCATCATACTGCCGAAAGTGGTTGAAATCATATTCAGTTAACCATCATGCAGCTTCATTAACGAGAGTCGACTGGAACACAATAGCTTTATACACAGGGTCTGCTCGGTAATTCAGAACTGCATAATTAATCTCAAAGGTCCGCACATGTGCATCGGGATCATCCCTTGGAAAACCTCCACATTTTGTATACGTGACTCTGGCTGGCATCGGACGTGGTGGAACAATCTGTTGCTGTTGTTATTATTGTGAGCCACTCATGGTACTGTTGTTGTTGTTACCTAAATTTTGGGGAGGTATCTCTTGATATTCCAGGACTGTAGAGTCAACTTGTTCACTTTCCGGTCCTAAAATATCGTTGAACCGATTGCTTAGTTCAAAATCTAGCAGCCCTTCCTCAACTTTAGTGTCGAAATTAGCTAAACTTGCATCGAAAAATGGTAAACGTAGTACGTGTCCACCCAACAGCACCGCAGTTTCACCGAAAAGCTTCGAATCGCCACCAGGTAATATCGGACTCTCACCGAAAATCACCAAATTTTCACCAGACCAGACTACACTGTCACTGGAAGCGTTCTCACCAAATAACGCGAACCTTTCATCGAAAGTGACCAAATTCTGATTGGATAATGCGGAACGGTCTTTGCACTGCACCGTTGTACAACAAAAAATCACCGGACTCTCTCTAGAAGGTATCGAAATCACACCGAAACGCACTGGATTCTTGTCGTGTGCTACCGAACTACCACCAAAATTGCCGCTAGCTGGCTCGACTGAACCTTCTGCAACTGGACTTAATTGTCCTGCACTTCTACCACTAGGGGGTTTTCCTAATAGGTTCGGAACTGCCCAGGGATGTTGATCTCTACGGTATTTGGGGTATGATTCACCGGAACGTGTTACTGGCATATATCAAAGAATTCTTTGTCAGTCTTTAATCTTCTATGCAAACGACTACTCCATTTCCCACAGACGGCACCAGTGTTAAAACAGGATTAAGTATTATCTGTTTAGAGTTTAATTCAAGTCTGGGTTCTTGGGATGGTTAGGGATCTGTAAATAAAGGCCATGTTTGTATTTTCCCAAATCTACAGATTCCGTGTATCCACTTACAGACTTGCACACATTAACTGTTTGAATATATTTACTGAATACTTCAATACTGTCGCAAACTCACTTTGTAACTTCTACGCTTATCGTGTTAACCCATCAATCATTAATACTTCATTAAGACTTAACTTAATTATTAAGCTTAATCAATAGAATTAACGAAGACTCAGATTTACACACGATTTCGGCAACAGCGTTCCACTGCAGGCTCTCGCCCAGACGAATAGTCCGGCGATGACCATGCCTTCCGCTTCACGTGACTCTCTCATTAATTTGTCAAGAGTTACAACTGTTGTGCTACGCCTTATGCATGCGACTTTTCAGGGTATATATTACAAAAATTTAGGATGCAGAATCAGGAGTTCCTTTATGGAGGCTTACAAGAACGCATCCAATTCACCATCACACAGCTTCACCTTGAGTATTCTATGATAAATCTTGGAATACTTCACTACTTAGGTATGGAAGTTTGGAAAACTAAAGAAGGCATATTCCTATCACTACTTCACTAATTCTTAGGTATGCAATTTTGGCAAACAAAAGAAGGCATATTCCTATCACAGAAGAAGTACTAATCTGATCTTCTTTCCAGATATAACATGGACTAGTGTTGCTCAGTATCTACACCACTTGATCCAAACATCAAGCTCATTTGTGGATGTGCATACTTATTGACAACTTGTTGGTGTTACTCTACTTTGTCAACACTAGACTAGATATTGCATATGTAGTTGGTATACTCAGTCAGTTTGCACATCAGCCTCGTTATACCCATTAGGATGTTGCTCAGAGACTACTTCGCTACCTTGCCCTCACCCGACATCATGGTACTTTGGTACAAAGTGGGCATTGAACTTGTCAGATATTCAGATTCAGATTGGGCTGGTGATCCTAATTCTCGATGGTCTACTTCTGGGTACATATGCTTGCTTGCTTAGGACCTATCTCTTGGGCAAGTAAGAAGCAACCTACCATTGCATTATCATCCATTGAGGCCAAGTACTATGCATCTAGCTTTGTAGCATGTGAGGCCATCTGGCTTTGATGTTTACTATCTGACATTGGTGTTTTGCACGATACTCCGACATGCATTCGCACGAATAGTCAGTCAACCTTGGCCATCGCCAAAAATCTAGTGTTCTATGCTTGGACGAAGCACATCCAAATCCAGTACCATTTCATCTACAAGAAGCTCCTGTCTCAGCAGATCACTTTGGAGTAGTGTACCTCTCAGGAGAACCTAGCAGACATGTTCACGAAGGCTTTACCTCTAGTCCCACTCTAGTGCTTGGTGGGCCTCTGCAATATTCAATTGCTCCAAAATGGAGCTTCAAAGGGGGTGTTGACGACATAATTGCTCCTACATCATTAACATTTGTATCCGCATGAGTGCATCTCCATTTTGTATCTAGGAGGCACTCCATTTCTAGTTTATTTCCATTTTATGTTGTATTTCCTTTGTATTTGTTGGAGAAACACTCACTAATTGGACATATATTTGAAGGTCAAATCTTAGGAAGAAAACCCCATGCCTATGTGAAGGGACAAATTCACAAGTGTATCATATTTGTAAAGTTAGTTCACTTTAGTTCTAGAAGTTTTTTAAAATAACGAGAATACAAAAATCTATATAAGTTAGTTTGTATCAACTGACGCGGAGAGAGAGAGGTAGAAGAAGGAGTTCATTTTATACGACTGAGTATAGTCGGGCTTCTCTGAGTGAGAAAGCATCTGTAAAACTTCTGAGTTTTCATAGCTATGAGAAAGAACTGAGTAAAGTTCTGTGTATGAGTCTCTCTCCATCATATCCATGTTTGCCTACTGTGTGATGAATTCAAAAGTTCAAGTTTTCCAAGCAATTCGATGCCTGGCATCGAGTTTGTGCTGATAAGTCATTATTTTTATTCTCTGTGTGTTAGCTGTTGTTGAATCTTTTAAACATGAGGTTTGTGGAGCAACTCGATGCCTGGCATCGAGTTTCAGCATAAAGTCGATGCCCGGCATCGACTTTTAGCATACAAGTGGTCTTCTTCATGTGTGTGTAAAAGAAGCTATTTTTGGTGCAGAAAAAGAGGCAAAAAAAAGCTCAAAGTCGATGACCGGCATCGACCTTGACTGAAATTCGATGCTAGGCATCGAATTTTCTATTTTTAGACACCCAGGAATACTAAAACAGGCAAAATTTCCTGTTTTGGAAGGTCATATAGGGTCATCTTGTGAAGGCCATAACTTGAGTTATAGAGATCCGTTTGATGCATATGATAGCTTGTTGGAAAGCTCTACTCTTCTAGTTTCAGCCTATAAAGTTTCATGGAGAAATAGTACTCGAGCTAAGAGAAATTAGCAAAATACTAAAGGTATGTCATTTAAGTGACTAGAAAAATCTGAAGAAGCAAAGTTCTTGGTTTCGGCTATCATTTGCCAAAGTTTGGAGTGGCAATGAGTTAATGGTGATCATAAAGGTGTTCTAGTGTCACATTAATTCATTTCTTGTGGTGTTTTACACATCAACAGTATTTGGGTACCTTGCCATTTGCTTCTACCATTGTATTCATTCTCCTTTCAGGGAAATTATCCCACATGAGATGTACTTTGGAGAGCCCCTCTCAAATCTATATAAGGAGGGCCTCTTCCCCCATTTGTACTTGGTTAGAAGATTGAGGAGCCTACTCCATGCTCTTTGCAAGCTCATTTCTAATCCACATGAGTTTACCCATTTCATGGTCTACTCATTTTGAGTCTCACACACTCTTGAGTACACTCTTCTTTTCATTTTGCTTCCACGCATGTACTCTCTACAATTCTAAGGTAAGAAGAGAACTTGGATAAGTAAAGAGAAAGGAGATCTTCACAAAACTGAGCTTGAAGTTGAGCTATGACCCCTACTGAAGAGCAAAGGGAAACCAAAATCTTATTTCATTGAAGTGTCCTTCAAGTAGGGATGAAAAAAGATTATATCCTAGGAAAATGCAAACAAGGTGATGAAATAAGTAGAAAACCGCAAACTTATCATCCTCTTGACTTTTCAATTCTCCCACCAGAAGTTGACACACCTAGCTTCCCTACTTCTCCACTTTCCATGGATATAGAAGTATCTTGCTCTTGATGTTGGTGAGATGACCTATTTTGCATTCAATACACTGCATTAGCTTAAGTAGATCACATAGACACCAGACACCCTTCACATGTACCCCAAACTTTTCAACGGCACATGTTAATGGCACGCTTGTGAGTTTCTTTCATTTTGTTCATATGTACATTTCCCTTCTACTTTTTGAAGATCAAATCACTTGTTTTCAAAGCTTACAACAATCTTGCATTGTGTTTTCATAAGATAACATGAAATTCGATGCAATCATGGTGAGACAACAAAGGTATAGAATGAATTTCAACTATGCTCAAAAGGTAAAGGAGGAACTGGATAAGCTTCTAGATGTAGGATTTATACATTTGGTGGACAAAGTCTCTTGGATATTTCACCACCCACTGCACCTCCACTCATGATATTGATGTCCATCACCACTATACACACACCCACTTCCACACACTTCTCCACCATCACAAGTGCATCCACACTCCCTTATCCAACCCCTGTTCCCCTTCCATTACACACTAAACAACATGTCTTATTATGCACCCCATCATTATTTTCCTCCATTAGAGACCATGCAAACGTTGTTGGATGACCACGCATGACTTCTTGAAGATTATGAAAAATTGACCAAGGAATGCCTGGCACTCAAAAGTGATAATGCCAATTATGACTTAGAGAACCTACAACTCCACCTACCACACAAGTAGTTACATCATCCGAACTCTTGGAGGAATTGAACACCTTAAGGGCACGTGTTTTAGAACTTCAAGCTCAAGTACCGGATCACTCAATGATCCCCCGACCTGACTCCCCACCCAATATACCAGAGGCTAAAGAAATTATGACCATTCTAGTCGAACCCACCTTTGAGGAAGAATATGAACCTCAACGTGCAATTGGTGTTTGTGTTACGGATGAAGGTGAGGACACCTTTGAATTGCCTACACCTACATGGATGGAAACCATTGAAGAATTAGGAAAAAATTACTCTCCGCGTGTTGAAGTGCAATTACAAGCCATGGCAACCATTGAGGAGACTATTCTTCAATCTTCACATTTCACAGAATTGGCACCAAGATATTACATTTCAATAAACAAATTATAGTACAATCCATATTTATGTGCATAATGGAATATAATTTAGCCATTGAGAAAATCACAGGAAAGAAGTCGACCCATGCCACGTAGTTTGAACTAGTGGACCTACCACCCAACGCTCAACGAGGTAGCATTTTTCAACCTAACTGGAGGAAAGAGTTACTACAAGAGTACCTAGAGATGACGTACATGTTGACCAAGGCCCCTCTATGCCTCAAGTATAATCCATGCTACAGTCCCGTACCTCATCATTGTTCTTGGATAGCTTTCACAATTAAGGTACAAAATTATAAGCAGTGCCAATATTGGTTAAATTACCCCTATTTTGCACCACCTCAGGGTCCTCCTACCATTGGCTTCATGATGGAAACCATTAGGCACTCGCGCCTCCATTTATACAAAATGACAGATGTGGCCACTCGGATGGTCGTAAAAATTGTTGATCGTATGCAAACAACATTTATAGTCTTCCGATGTGTACGTGCACCCCATGTTTCCACCCCAAGATTCGAACATGGAAATGGAGATTTAGTATATGACATGAGTACCACAGCGTGTCCCCAAGTGTGCTTTGCTTGGCACTACCAAATCAAATATTTATGTACCTACTACAAGCTAACGTTTGAAGAAATGTTCACAATAAACTATTGGAAATACCATTCTGAAGTATTTATCAGCAAGCCCACAGATCTTTTACAACTCTTTGCATGTGAGAACATAGTCTATTCAATGCACTACAAACTCCCACCCTAGGGAGAGCCTCAAGCCATTGATTGGGAAAAGCTAGAATCTAATCTAGCATGAGGCCTAAGGATTAGAGACTCCCTACAACAAGGATCTATCTGCGCAAGAGGGAGAGGGTGTTATCATTACCATCGGCAATGGCCATAGGCATCAACATCAAGGAAGCATGTCGAAGGAGTTGCATGAAGATTGGGGGACCAGGTCCATTCATTTTTAAAAATATTTTTTTATTATAATTTATTGAACTCTAAACAATGATTATAATCACTACTCATGTAACATAGAAAACCCAATTTTTTTACGAGCCATTCCATTTTGTGCAAGCCAAGGAGTCCTTGAGCTTGAGGAGCCTAGATAGATCACTCGTACCAAGTTTCATAATTTTTGGACTTCATTTCAACATCCAAATAAGCTTTAGGACCTATTTTTTAACTAAGCCACCGGACATTAGGTTTTGAAACCAACCAAAACTAGTCAAAAAACTATAAAAAGTTCCAAAGAGCTCATTTTAGGGGTTAAAAAAGTTAGATTGTAAGTGACTGAGAAAGAGCAAAGAGTGTTGTAAGAGCTAATTGAGTAATGCAAGTGTAATTTCCACCTTCCATTGTGTCTCCTCTTACCTCTACCTTGTGTGTGTGTTGATGTGTGTGTGCACTAGTTTGCTTCTCACCTTCACCTTCTCAGACGTCATTCATTCATGCTTCTCACCTTCACCTTCGTAGACATCACCTAGGCAGAGCCTTCGTGAAAAGGTCTAAAATGTTCTCTTGCATGGGAACATAAGCCAAGCTGATCTCTCCAACAGAGAACCTCTCCCTAACATAATGATAATGCATCTCAAGGTGCTTAGTGCCAACATGGAACCCAGGGTTCCTCACAATTACCAATGCACTCTCACTGTCAGTGAGGATGGTGGTGGCAGAAGACTCACCAACACCCAAATCATCCATAAGGTGTCTGAGCCACACACACTCAATAGTCGCTATGAACGTGGCCCTATACTCAACCTCACAACTTGAAGTGGCCCACAATAGGTTGCTTCTTGCTCAAACAAGATATGCATGAGTTAGAAAGCATGACGCAAAAACCACTGATGGACACATGAGTATCATAACAACCATTCCAGTTAGGGTCAGAAAAAGCATGTAAATATGGTGCTAGTGATCCCCCCCTTGGGATAAAACAATCCAAGAAGCCGGGTACCACTCAAGTAGCAAAAGATGCACTTAACCGCCTTCCAATGCTTGATAGCTAGGCAATGCATAGACCTGCTCATTTGTGAGATAGCAAACTGAATATCAGGCCAAGTAATGCATACGTAAATCAAGCATCCAACAACCTACTAATAGAGAACATCATCAAATGCATCTCAAGTATCATGAAGACTCAATCGTAAACATGTCTCCATAGGAGTGGTAATAGGTTTGCAGTCTTCAAGGCCAAAACACTCCAATAATGTGTCAACATATTTCGTTTGACACAAATCTATTCCATCATCACCTTACATAAACTAAATGCCCAAATAATGATGCAAATTCCCCAAATCAGACATCTCAAATGAGGCATGCAAATCACCCTTAAAATCAGCAATATGGTTCTCATGAGGACCGATGAGCAGCGTGTCATCAACATACACAACAATGATTGGAAGCACATCATTAGCACACTTAACATATAAGGTGCTCTCTGTTGGATTGTTCTTAAAACCATGTGCAATCAGATAGACATGTACTTTTTCATACCAAGCACGTGGTGCTTGCTTTAGACCATATAATGACTTCTTTCACCTGCACACTTGGTTTTCATGTCCTTTTTGCACAAATCCACGAGGCTAAAAAACATAAACTTCTTAATGCAAGTCACCATTCACAAATGCAGTTTTAATGTCCAACTAATGTACATTCCAACCATGATAAGCTGCTTGTGTATAGATGCTACGGGCAGTAGTCATTCGACATGTAGGTGCAAAGGTCTCATAAAAAACAATGCCTCTTTCCTACGCATAACCCTTTGCAACAAGCCTAGCCTTTTCAGAATTTTATGCTTCATCAAACAAAACAAGCTCATTTTCATTATAGAGACTAGAGGTAGCCATAGCATAGCCATCTGATACAAAAGAGGCACTATGAGAGCCTGAATGAGTACGATATGACATAGGTGTGTCTAATTTGATGTCACACAAAGTATGCACCATACATTTTGGCATAGTTTTTGCCTCGTCAATATCGGGTCTCTCATCAACAAGTGCATCATGTAAATCTGCATCAGAAATGGAATGATCTGCATCATCACATCAAACCTATAAAGGCTGAGATGTTGGCTCATTAAGACCAACACTAGACTGTGCACCTATGAAAAGAGGCAGCAAAGTATCATACATGCCTTTGGAGCTAAGAAATGTCTCCTTAATACATGAAAGTAATGATTGAATAGCATCATCCACAAAAACAACATCAAGGTTAACCAAAATGCTTTTATTCTATGGATGATACAGACGAGAGCCTTTGCTTTTAGAACTCTACCCAACAAAAATACATTTCACCGCTTTATCATCCAATTTCCTACGTTGTTATTCAGGCACTAATGCATATGCCTGACAATCAAAAACACCTAGGTGAGCAACAAATGGCTTGCGACCATGTCAAGACTCATATGGAGTGATAGACTGCAATTCTTTAGTGGGACATATGTTGCACACATGACAGTGTCAAGCCAGAAACTATGTGGTAAAGCTTGACTCTTGACCATACACCTCGGGATCTCCATGAGTGACATGTTCTTTTGTTCAGCAAATCCATTCTATTGAGGTGTATACAACACTATACACTAATATTTTATCCCATGTTCAGCTAGAAATGCATTAAAGTCAAAAGACATATATTCCCCCACTCGATCACAATGGAGGGTGCCCATTTTACATGCTGACAAATTTTCAGGCAAAACCAAAACTGTTTGAAGCATATAAACACTTCAAACTTTGCTTTCAATGGATATACCCATGCATGCCTGGAAAAATCATCAATGAATGTCACGAAGTAAAGACAGTTTCCAAAAGAAGGTGTTTGCATAGGACCATAGACATCACTATGTACAAGCTGCAATTTTTGAGTACCTTGAATTGAACCATCTTTTGGGAAGGACAAATGCTGCATTTTTCTCAAAATATAGCGTTCAGAAACATGTTTACCAGGTGTCTCAAGTTTGGACAAAGAGGACACCATTTGAGATTTCTTTAGGCATAACAAACTAGCAAAATTTAGATGACCAAAGCGTGCATGCCAAAGCTTTGCATCTAACATAGACTGAGAATCATGTACTACACATTCTAAATCATTCCTAGATTTTTCATAGTCTACGAGTTTATATAGCCCATGACGTAAAATGCTAGAAACAATAATCACATTGCCATTCGATAGATCATGAACTATACATCTATCATCAACAAATTTCACAACCAAGCCAATCTTGGCTAAAACTAAAACTGATAACAAATTCTTCTTGATCCCTGGAATAAATAGAGCATCCAACAATGTGAAAGAACTACCATCATCAATAGTTAGAATGATCTTATCAACTCCCATGACAGGATAAGAGGATTTGTTGGCACATGTGACAGGATTCCCTGTAGGGGCAGGCTCCAGTGAAGTGAAGAAATCGTGCTACGAGGTAATATGTTTGGTTGCCCCACTATCAAAGTACCAAATATCTGAGTCTACTGTAGGCATACACTGTTAAGGAGAGGATGGGTCAAAACTACAAACAGTAGTAAATGCCCATTCTTCATTCTACACTAGATTAGGAGACTTTTTTTTTAGTGTAGAGGCCTCTACAACAACCATTCCAGCCTCTTTTGTTTATTTGCCTCTTTTGCAGCCAATTTTGGACAATTCAGTATGACATGATTACTTGCAATTCAGTAATCATGATTATTTGCAATTCAGTATGACATGATTACTTGCAATTCACTATGAACATGATTACTTGCAAAAGAATTTCTACTTTTTTTGTTTTCTTCTCTTCTCTATCTTCCTTCTTTGATTGTGTAGAATTCGCAGATTTTTGCTTACTAATAGAAGAGCTCCATTTATCTTTGCCCTTCTAACTAGCCAGGAAAGCTTGATCTAGAACATGCATAATGGACCTATTCTTCCTAGACTCATCTTCCTGCAACACAATAGAGACTAACTCCTCAAATGTTAAGTCATTTGGATTTCCTTTCATCATCAAACCAAGAGAAGAAGCAAAACTCTGAGATGAATCCGGAAGACCATTCAAAACTGTCTGCACAATTGAACTATCAGGCAAGACTTCATCAATAGAAATCAACTACTCTTTCAAATCTTTGATCTTTATCAGAAAACTATCCATTGAATCACCTTCATTCATGTTCTCACTCTCTAACTATTTTTGGAGGTAAACAACACAAGCATCATTCCTTGCCTGGTATAAAGTGGTAAGTGTATCCCAAGCATCCTTAGCTATTTTGCAAGAGTGAATGTGAGGAATAATGGCACGTTTGACAGACAAGGCTATCAATGCATGTGCCTGAGCATCCCTGCTATATCAACAAATTTTCTCTACGATAGGTGCAACAAGACTTGCAACATGAACACAAACATGAAGAATATCGTCATCTTCAATGTCATGTGTATCAGCTTTAGTACCTGTATTTGCAGGTGTAGTAAGATGTTTTTCAACACCCTACACAATATTCCACAATCCTTTTGTGACCAATACATGATGCATCATATAAGCCCATAATGTGTAATTTTTACCACCCAACTTATCTTCAACAGCCAACATACGAAATACATCATTGCTTTCAACCATGGCCACTGACTAAAATACCATGATGCAAAAAATTTATTGTATCTCAAAAAGTTGAACAGAATTACTGTTGGCATACAAAGCAACAGAGGAGTCATGCACAATACGGCAACAAGGCCAAATCATTTCTTCCATGGACTATTTACAACTCAAGTGATTTTAATCACTACACAAACATTGTAAATCCCGTTTTTGGTAGAATAGACTCCATTTTGTGCAAGCCGAGGAGTCCTCGAGCTTGAGGAGTATTAGAACTAGCGACATATCAATTTTCATAATTTTTAGACTCTGTTTGAGCCCTCAAATAGACTCTAGAACCTAATTTTTAACTAGGCCGGACACTAGGTCTGGACAAGACCAAAGCTAGTTAGAAAACTATAAAAAGAGCTAGAGAGCTCATTTTTGGGGGTAGATTGTTTGTGAATTGAGCTTATGTAAGAGACCTATTGATTAATGCAAAGGACTCCATTGTTCCTCTCCTTGTTCTTGCCTTGTGTGCGCGTGTGTATGAATGTGTGTGCATGCTTGTGTGCTTCTCACTCACGCACTTGTGCCTTCACTTGCTCATAGTCTTCATACTAGTCCTCACGTCTCCACGGATTGACATTTATGAGGTGTATCTCCTCACGTTGGTACTCACGCTAGAGTGACACCAAATTTGGCGCCGTTGCCGGGGAGAGAGCTTCGAGGACGAGCGTGTGATGGTAAGACGTCGAGTTGAGACATTGGAGTTATAGGTAATATCCTTCTTTCTCTTAATTTTTCTTCATTTTTTCCTTACTTTCGCATCACCATCATCACCATCATCATCTCCACCATCTCCCACCTCCATCTCCATCTCCACAAAAAATTTTAGTTTTTTGGTCATATTACACCCCCCACCTCATTTCCCTCATTTCATTGTGAGAGAGAGCGAGAGAGAGCTTGCATGCTATCTGTTTTTGGTGTGTTTTTGAGCTTTAGTTGCAGGAACTTGCTGTACCACCTCCTCCAGTAGTGTGCGCAGGTACGACAGACTCTGCACAGGTCCCGGGACGACGACCTCTGTCTGTCGCGACAAACAGAAAAACTTAAAATTTTGTGAATGCATGTTTGGCACGGTAACCTACACCATTAGGGCACTCTAAATCACTAGAAGTTTCTCAAAAATTTGCGTTTTTTCAGTCTATCGCGACAGACACCATCTATCGCGACAGACAGAAATCCACGATAGATCCTGTCTATCGCGACAGACACCGTCTATCGCGACAGACCAAAATTCCACGACAGACAGCGTCTATCGCGACAGACAGCATCTATCGCGACAGACCAAAATTCCACGATAGACCCCGTCTATCGCGACAGACACCGTCTATCGCGACAGACAGAAATCCACGATAGACTCCGTCTATCGCGACAGACACCGTCTATCGCGACAGACCAAAATTCCACGACAGACAGCGTCTATCGCGACAGACACCGTCTATCGCGACAGACACCGTCTATCGCCACAGACCAAAGTCCACGACAGACACCGTCTATCGCGACATACCAAAATTCCACGATAGACAGCGTCTATCGCGACAAACACCGTCTATCGCGACAGACAGCCCCCACGATAGTTTGTGTCTATCGCGACAGACACCGTCTATCGCGACAGACAGACATTTTCGGCAAAAATTAAGGGGTAAATTTTTGGAAATTTAGGCTAAATTTTGGGCATATTTGCACTCTCAAATACTCATACACTTACAAAGGCCTTAGAAAAATGCATTAAAACCCCTGAAAGGTTCTGTTTGTCTAGTTAACCCCCTAAACCCTGAACGGTCATAACTTTTTCATACGAAATCCATTTTTTGAGCTCTAGGGCTTGTCGGAAAGCTCGTGGCATATACTACACGCCCTCAACTGTTTTTTATAAGAATAATGCGTTGATTTCAGATAGGATATTTGGAAGTTGACACACTGAGGGGTAGGAACATCAAGGGAGCTCTAGAGGAAATTTCTAGCAATACAAAAGGGGGAACAAGGGTCATTAAAAAAGTGTCTAAAATAAATTGTCTGTCAATTGAAAGGTCAACTTGGAGCTAATCTTGGGACTGATGCAGGTCTATTGAGAAGCAATTGAGAGCGTCCAAGCAAGGGTTTTGCGCAAGCTTGAGAATCAACTTCTCGAGCACTAAAGAGCAAGGTTCAGCAAGAAAGGTCGGAATACTCTCAACTCCTCTTCGTCAATTCCTAGCTTAGGCTAAGAACGATTAGAAGTAAGAGTAAGTCAGGGCGAGGATAGGCAACTATCAAGTTGAAGCATACCTAAACTTTCAAGCTCAAGCTAAGGGCATAATCCTTGTACTGTCGAGAACTTTAAAGGGAAAGAACTTAACGTGGAACGATCAACTGTAAGTGCAAAACAACATTCAAATATTCGTGACGACGTGATATCAGACAAGACCTTAAACACGATAAAATAACTAAAAAGAACCAAGCAACTAATATAAAGTAACCAGCAACGAGGTTGTACTCTGGGCAAAGAATTGGGCTACTTAGATAGGCATATGAACCTTAGATCAGGACGACATCTAGTAAGGGAGAGACAAAGCCTTAGATCTTCAGAGGCTAGTGTTAACCACACTGCTAGGTCTTGGGCCCAGCAGTTGAGCCACCACTCGTACTACCCTAGCTCTGAGACCAGTGAGTCAGAGATGTCTCAAGGCATGGACAGACCTATGGGGAGTTCAGGTGTGCCATACTTGTACAGGGTGGAAGGCCCTTACAAAACACAGTTGGAATACCTTAGGACCAACCGATTAGGTGCCAGCATCTATGAGGACGGCCTAGGAAGATCCGTGGTCCAGATTAAAAACCCTGACCAATCCATAGGACTAGAGCACCCAGCTGTCAAGTTTGAAAACGGTGCATACCTAGACAAAGAAGGAACCATATACGTAGTCACCAGTCACCCAGATAGGACGGACGAATTTGGAAATGTGATCCCAGAGGCAGACTTAGGTGACCTGGAGCAAGGAAACATGGGTGTAGAACCTCGAACCCCTCGAGGCAAATCTGTTCTCACTAGGATTATCACACCTGAGTGGGTTCCCCAAGACAACAAGAGCATAGAGTTGCTCCTCAATCGAGAAACTGACGAAGCCTTTTGGAGGTATAAATCTAATCAGCCAACTGATATAGGAACTATCATGATCTATGAGTTTAAGGATCCGGATAGCCCAGGTAGAGTGACCTACTTAGATCACACTTCGGAAAGGATCTTTGTGGTGACAGAAAATGATAGGCATGCTTACACTTGGAAGGGTGAATTCATTTTCCCCCAACCAAGATCGAATGTATCCTATGGTCACCCTGGAGCTGGAACATCCCAAGCTCATGGAACTCAAAGAGACAGAAGTAGAGACAGACCAGAAGTAAGCTTTGCCAACCCAGTGGGCAGAGAAAGAACGAGGACGGAGATGAATAGAGTAGAACCTGAGATACTTAGAGCTCACAAGAACCAAAGAAACGTGGATGGATTCCCCCTGCCGAGACCTAGAGAGCACACAAGAACTTTGAGACCGACCCAGCTAGTTAAGTCCATGAAGAATTACTTTGATGGCACAGGAGACCCCTATGATCATGTGGCGGAGTTCAAGCAAGTCTTGAGAGCTGAACAAGTGGAGGATCTATTCACGCAGTACAATGCCTTCGGTCTAACCCTTAGGAACACAGCACTTACATGGTTTCAGCCATTGGATGAGCGACAATTCAGGTGTATAGACCAACTCCTAGAGGCTTTCATTGTAGAGTTCTCTAAGAGTGGCATAAGACACAATACCTCCTCATTGATTCACAGCTTCAAACAGACTCCCCAAGAGACTATAAGATTGGCAGGAAGAAGATTTAGACAATATCTTGAAAGGTGCCCTGTTTCGGAGCTACCCACACCTGCCAAACAAGTAGCCTTATTCCTTGATGGATTGCTGAGCACGAAATTGAGATCCTATGTGTATCTGAAGGACCCTAGGACTATAGAAGAGTGCGTACGCATGTGCATTGACATTGAAGATAACCTAGGGGAAGAACTAGAGCTTTCCAAAATCTACAAAGATTTAGATAGTGCATCTAGTCACTCTTCCACGCAATCCACATCAATCGAGGAACTCGCAGAGAAAGTGGCTCAAAAACTAGGCGTCTCTAGCAAACAAATTCCGAGGTTTACCCCAGCGAAGAGGTGCTATACATGCGGTGGTGACCATATGGCAAACGTGTGTCCCATTATGGCTCAACCCCAGGTCAATCCAAATAGCCAATATTGCACCATAGAACGAAGGTACACCAATCATACCGCACAAGATTGCCCATACAACAAGCAGGCAGTTAGGCAACCCTACCCTCAGCCATACCCGCAGCAAGGAAGATACCAGAACCCGTACCCTCCACAACCATATGGCAGGCCACAACAACCGTATCAGCAACCCTACCAAAACCAACAAAGGCCTCAGCCAGTGTTAGCTCAACAACCCCCTGCCCCAGCTAATGTGATTCCGGTAAAGTATGCTGTTGCAGAAGAAAACCTGAATAGAGCTATAGTCCCTGTAACACCCTTGCTTTCAGAAAGTGACCCGAGTGACCATAGCTTTGATTCTACACATGTTGATAGTCCCCAGGCGTACTACATGCAGTCTCCAGAACATGGTGAGTCCTATTACAGCGAAGAGCCAAATGAACTTAGTTGGGAGTCAGATTATACAAACATCATGTATGCAAACCCCAACCCTAGGCCTCAACATAGGCAGGTAAGACCTCCATTCCCAAGAGGACCGTGCTACAGATGCCAAGGAGATCACCTCATTCGTGATTGCCCCTTACCTCCACCTACACAAAACCAGTCAGTGACGATCCAAGGCTTCTGCCAAGATTGTGGAAAAGAGCATCTCTTACGAGATTGCCCAAAGAACCCTAATAATATGCCAAAAATCACTCCTATTAATGTGATTGGGTTGGTTGTAGATTCCTCAGGAAGTGTCACTTCCACTGCACCCGTACAGGTAGTCACGAGAGCTCAAGCAGTGCAGCAAAACCAAGGGGTAGGCAAGGAAAAGAGCCCAGACGCTAGCGATACTGAGAGCCAAAATAAAAAGAGAACAAGAGCTTGGAGAGATAGCCGCGAACGCATGAAAAGGCAATGGGCAAAGAAGATGAGTGAACTTGAGGAAAGTCTACGAGAAACCAAGGCTAAAATCATAGAGATCACATCTCAACCGCACTCTCACACATTCCCACCGCTACCATCCCCATCACCCTCCATCCCTCCACCCTCTAAGACACCCCACGTAACCCACCCACCGCCCCAAGCAGGATCAGTATTAGCTGATCCCACTCTTGAAGACATAGACATGATGCTTAAAGCATATCAGGCCAGAATCCAAGAAGGGCCAAACGTCACGGATCATGACAAGTGCTATCCTAGAGCTGACCTAGAGATAGAAAGAACCAAGCTGTGCGCGAAAATGGTCGCATTGGCTCAGACTATGTTTGAAGCCAGTCGCCTTTTCAATTACTCGGGCTCAGCCAAGACGCAATTACACTTGGATGGACTCCTAGAGAAGTTAGAGGGAATAATTGCAAAATCTGCCAAGGAAGAAAAAAATCAAGAAAGAGATAAAGCAAGCAAAAACATGACCCATCCCCCATCGGAAGTTTATGTGGCCAATTCCACTAAACCAGACAACTTCCCCTCCTTAGAAAAGATAGAGAGGCTAATGGCACAATCAGAAAAGGAACCTGCCCCTCAAAGAAAGGAAAGGGCAAGAGAACGGATAAGCCAGCCTCTTCAGGAAGCCCATGTGCCTCCTCAAGAAGCTTATCTTTCCCCCCAAAAGGCAGATGAGCCTCCCTCGAAAGCTTACGTACCTCAACAGGTTGCCTACATTCCTTCTCAAGGAGCGTATGGGCCTGTTCGGAAAAGTAATAGAATAAGTAATCCTCCCCAGGAAGCTTGTGCTCCAGCCATCTATGAGAATGAGGAGAGAGCCAATGATAGAATAAGCCCTCCTTCCCAACAAGCCTATGTGCCTAACTCTACGGAGCCGGACACATCATCTTCTATGAATCGATTTACACCAGAATTCCTAGGAGAGATTCAAGAAGACAAATGGGCTAAAGAGAGTGAAGTCCCTCCTCCCATTGAACTGGTGGATGATGCACAGGACCAATTCCCACAAGACATCCCATCCATTTATGGAGAGCAGGAGAGCATCCAATCTCAAGAAAGATTAGACTTCGAGTCTAATTCTTTACAGGAACTACCCCATTTCACAGGCCCATGGGAAGCAAGGTCCACCTGCATGAGGGCACCTACAGTCATGGTGAGAAACGAAGATTCAGTCATACCTAGGAACACAGAGGTAGTGAAGAACACTAACGTGCAGTGCAATCTCAAGTTAGAAGAGCTACTCAAGGTTAGACCTGAATTATGGAAACATATCGCCAAACAAGTACCAGAAATAGCCAAACCTCGTTCCCAGGTAGGATCCCATAGGACGGTGCCAGAAATTCCATTGGACAAGATAGGAGATATGTGTGAAGGTGAAGAAGGGAATACCTATCTTCCCATCACCTACCAGGAGTACACCACCAAGGCAATTTTGGACTCAGGTGCAGGAGTTGCAATTGCCACCACTTCCCTATGGAAGCGTTGGGGCAAGCCAGCACTCAGGCCAACGAGAATGAAATTGCAGATGGCCGATGGTCACATAGAGAGACCCCTAGGATTGCTAGAAGGAATAACTCTCACCACTTGTCATGTCGAGTTTGAGCATACATTTGCCATATGTGACTTCAGCAAAAATCATGCCTATGAGATGATTTTGGGAAGACCATTTATGCGACAGTTGCAAGTGGTACAGGATTGGGGAACCAACTCCTTGTATTTGCAACACTTGGGTGTTACGACCAAAGTCAATCTCAAGGATTATTCTCATAGAGATGTCCCTCCTATCCAATGGAATCCCATCCATAGAGCCAAAGATGATACAGAATCGGTGCATTCCATAGGGTCTGGATCCTCATGGATGCATGAAGACACTCACTTATGGATGTGCAAGGTAGTAGTAGAAGAAGAGAAGAGAGAGAAAGCCAGAGAGGTAGGTGCAAACGAAACTCATAGACCCATTCAAGACCCAGCCTATGCACCTGTAGTCTTTCCAGATGAGGAATTTGAACCCCATGGCTGGGCAGGAATTTTAGCAACCATGGACGTAGCCATCAATGAAGAACAATGGACCCCTCACTGTGATGAGGATGGCTATGACATTTCAGTCTTCTCCATAGAGCCAATCATGGGAGAGGCAGTTCTAGAAGAATGCGAACCTAGCCCTGATGCATTTGAGGATGCAAGTGACTCCGATCTCGAGTCAATCATTATGGACCCACCATTTGCATCAGATGAAGAATACTTCCATGAAGTAGAATTTCAACCCCAAAGGCATGGAGAGCTTACAAATGATGTAAGATTAGCAACACATGTGACCCCGAAGGAAGAAGGAAAGAAAGGAAAGAAGAAAGAAGCCTCACCAGAAGAGGAAGAATCTTTGTTTGAGGTCCCAGAAAATTTTAAGAAGTATGAGATAGATGACAGGAGAGTCATGATAAGAATGCCTAAACGAGAGGCACAATCAGGAGAGGCCTATGATAACAAAGAAACCACCAAGAAAATAGTAGTGGCCCTAGAAGAAGGAGAGGAGAGATGCACGTACATAGGCCATGACCTAACAGAGGAAGAAGAGCATGCGTTGATAGCCTTGCTAAGAGAATACAGAGATGTATTCGCTTGGAGTTACAAGGATTTGAAAGGTGTTGACCCCGATATATGCTCACACACTATCCCCATGACCTCAAATGCTAAACCCTCTAAGCAAAAGCCCTATACTTATAACGATAATTACGCTGTTAAGATCAAAGAAGAGATAGATAGATTGGTTGAAGCTGGATTTATCTATGAAATTGAGCACACTGAATGGGTATCCCCCATCGTAGTGGTGCCCAAGAAGAATGGCAAGCTGCGTGTGTGCATTAACTTGAAAAAGGTTAATGCAGCCACGATTCGAGATAACTATCCGCTTCCCATCACAGAACATCTCTTAGAAAGAGTGGCAGGCAAGGAAGTGTACAGCTTCCTTGATGGATTTTCGGGCTACAATCAAGTAGCCATAGCTCCAGAGGATCAGCATAAGACAGCCTTTGCCACAGAATGGGGCATTTTTGCCTTTAGAGTAATGCCATTTGGGCTTACCAATGCACCAGCTACCTTCCAAAGGCTGATGTGCCATGTATTTAAAGAGTTCCTGAGGAAAAACTTAGAGGTCTATGTTGATGATCTTTGTGCTCATTCCAACATTAGACAAACCCATATCCCGGAGCTCAGACAAATCTTTGACAAATGTAGAGAATCAAGTTTGCCTGAACCCAGAAAAGTGCGTTTTTATGGTAAGGCAAGGCAAGATTCTAGGACACATAGTGTCAAAGAATGGCATATCTACTGACGAAGAAAAAGTGAGAGCCATAGCAGAGCTACCTAGGCCAAAGAATGTCAAGGAAGTACAAGCTTTCATGGGGCACTGTGGTTATTACCGACAATTTATACACATGTATGCTGTCATTGCAAAGCCCATGTACGGACTTCTGACAAACTTTGAGTGGACGGATGAATGTGAGAATTCCTTCCAGGAGCTTAAACGAAGATTGTGTTCAGCACCAATCTTGACCACACCAGATTGGAATAAGCCATTCCATGTTCATGTTGATGCATCCAATTATGCTATTGGATGTGTGCTTGCTCAACCTACTGGTGAAGGTAATATGGATCTTCCGATTGCCTATGCCAGTAGACAGTTGAATGCAGCTGAATGAAATTACACCACTACGAAGAGAGAAGGCTTAGGCATGGTTTATGCAGTTAAGAAATTTAGACACTATTTGCTTGCAAATAAGTTTAAATTTTTTACTGATCACCAAGCATTGCTATACCTTGTAAACAAACCATGCAATACAACAAGATTAGTGAGATGGTTTCTCTTGCTAATGGAATATGATTTTGAGGTTGTGGTAAGGAAAGGCAGGACTCATTTGAGAGCAGATCACCTCTCTAGGCTCACATCGGGAGAAGCCCCACAAGGAGTGTCAGATGACCTTCCTGATGCTTACTTGTTTAATTTGGAAGTGGTGCCGCAGTGGGCTAAGCCATTGGTACCAGTATTGACATACGGGCCTAACCATCCAGTGGTAAACACACGAAATAGAGAGGTTGTAAAAGCCCAAAAGTACCACATCATGGCAGGAAGTATGTACAAGCACACAGATCAAGGGATCTTGGCTTGTTGCGTAGAAGAGGACGAGTACGCTAAATGGTTGCAATTAGCACACGTAGGTGCGTTAGAGCAACACTACTCAAAGCAACGAACTTTACAGTCGCTAAGGAGACTGGGAGTGCATTGGCCGACTATGGAAGCGGATGTCCAAAAGTTGTGCAAGGAATGCCCAATCTATGGCATTAAACCACCTGTGGAACACACCACTCTTTATCAAGTATCCATTGTGCCAGATTGGAGTGAACCTCTAGTATCCTTCTTGAGGACAAAAACATTCCCTCCAGACATGACTCTGGCTAGGAAAAGGAGTTTAGAACAAGAAGCCCTGGATTACTCACTCATTGGTGATAATCTATACAAGCGTGGTAAAGATGGTTACCTGAGGCTATGTGTCCATGAAAGTGAATATCTTAAGATCTTGGAAACTGCTCACCAAGGTGTAGCAGGAGGACACTTTGGACCGGAACGGGTGATCAAGGCAATACTATTTGCGGGCTTCTGGTGGCCTACCCTTCACATGGATGCACATACCTATGTGAAACGGTGTGATGTCTGTCAGAGGACTCAGTATCCTATACGCAAAGATGAGATGCCACTGAAACCTATGATGGGTGGACGTGCATTCTCTAAGTGGGGAATAGACTTCGTAGGTCCTAATAATCCCCCAGCTAAGGGTTCTCATGCGGAATACATCATTGTTGCAACAGACTATCTAACTAAGTGGGTAGAGGTAAAGGCTACGACAAAGAACGATGCTCAAACAACTGCCAAATTCTTGTTTGAGAATGTATTCACAAGATACGGGCTACCTATAGAGCTTGTAAGTGATAGAGGCACTCATTTCTTGAACAAAGTGATTGAAAATCTACTCCAAGAATTCTTGGTAATACACAAGAAGTTTGCCCCTTATCACCCTCAAGCTAATGGACAAGCTGAGAGCACTAATAAGATCTTATGCAATGTACTGACAAAATTAGTGAACACTAAACGTTCTGATTGGGACAAACAGCTACACCATGCTGTTTGGGCATACCGAGTTGCCTACAAAACGGTACTCCAAGCCACCCCCTTTGAGATGGTATTTGGCCAAAACGCTGTGCTACCCTTGGACTTCTTGATTCCTACATTGAGAGTAGCACAAGAGCACGAATGGACAGGTCATGAACTCTCCTCTAGGATCTTTGACCTTGAACGATTAGGAGAAACAAGACTGAGAGCAGTTGCAGGAATATATGCAGTTAAGAAGAGACAGAAGGCATACTTTGATGCCCATGTGAAGGATAAAGGCTTGAAAGCAGGAGATCTAGTCTTAGTCTATACATTGAAACAACACGCAAGGAAGCTAGAAAAGAGAGGCTACGGACCTATGATCATCAATAGGATTTCCACGAGTGGAGCAGTACAATTAGCCACGTTAGAGGGTGATATTCTCCCAAACTATATTAGCGGTTGCAGAGTCAAGTTGTATCAGGAACCCCTAACGGAGGACATGCTCAGCCGACTCAACACTGCTAAGAAACGCAAAGAGGAAGAAAAGCGAATTCGAGAAGAAGCTCAAGCAGAAGCTTTAGAACGCATCAGAAGGATGAAGTTACGAAGGCAAGGTAGGGATCAGCCTAGAACGAATGACTATGCAGATCAAGGATATCCTATGGCCATGTGTGAAGTTGCAGGAACAAGCTCGCATAGGATAATTGATAGACGTCCTTTCATAACCCTAGATATAGGACAAGGAAAGAGTGCAAGGACCGTAAGAGCCTTGATTGACTCAGGTGCAGCCACTAGTGCTGTTAAGTTGTCTTACTGTCAAGAGTTGCAGTTAACTGTCAATCCTGTGGAAGCATATCTCATAGGATTGGGAGGCATGGAAACCCCTTGCATGGGCGAGGTGGAACTTCCCCTCTACATTCAGGATGAGGCAATAACAGTTAAAGTACTAGTGTGTCAAGACGAGGATCTCACTGAACCTCTTGTCTTGGGTCAAGATTGGATCTATGACCAAGCAGTCAACTTAAACTTAAGAAGTGGACTTCTTCAGGTTTGGGTCAATCATAGTCAAATTACAGTAGAGTTAGATAATGGAGCACTCAAGGAACTAGGAAAGGCACAGACTCCTGGTCCTTCCAGGAATACACATGAAGATGACCATGTTGTTCTTGTCCAAAATTATGTGTTGCAGAGGAATGATATTCGCAAAAAAGGAGTCAGGGATGCAAAGGAACTCCCTTCTTTTCCAAAGGCCAGAAGGAGGCAACAACCAAAGGTGGATCAAAGGCAGAAGAAGCAGAGTACTACCTATGTCCGAGATCCAAAGTACCTGCGCAGCAAAATGTCCCAGCAAGTGAAACAAGTGTGGGTGCGGAAAGGCGAACACCCGGTTGCACTCAAGCCAACCACACGGGCAAAGCCTCTTATTAGTAACCAACAACACGACACTAACAAGAAGTCTCTCAGAAATTCTTCTGCTAACGTGAAATCTATTTGGGTGCCCAAGCAGTCGATGAAGGCTAGCTCACACTCAAGACAAATTTGGGTGCCTAAGGCTTGTTTACGGGCTCAAATAGCTACACCAGGAACACACCCTACACAGCACGATCCATTCACTCGCACAGTCGGCATCCACTCGTTTTCAACACTCACGAACACACTCAGGCCCATGATCACGAACAGAATCACTTGTAAATGGGTCCCTAAAAAGCCTCATTCTCAAGCCGATACACCTACAAAGCTCTCTAACGTCTCTACGAAACCAAGAGCAAAACCCATCCACTGCATTTGGCAGCGTAAGACCTGTAATAAACCCCCCGACCCCAATTTGTAAATTCATCACCACTTACTAACGGCATTAGTCTCCTAGGACTACCCAAGCATTAACTACACACATTGTCTTCGTGCACTTACTAACCACTAACTCACCATCTACCTCATGTTAATGTTGTAACGGGGACAACAACGGATTTATTCTGTCCATTACGATGTTAACACGTGATTCTATATTCTCACAGAATCAGAAGGCAAGAAGTGAAATGGCAGAAGCGACAGGTTCGGGCTCACAAGTAGGGATACTTACTGCAGGAATCGATGTGGATAGTCTACCTGTGGATGTGCCACCAACTGAACGACCTGTGGAGCTGCAGCACCTTCAACAAATCCCGGTGCCGGATCCACCCACAGGGATCACAGAAAGAGTCCATGCCAATTCTCATTGGTTCAATGGCATGCCAGGTCCATTAGGAGAGGCCAAGTATATATGGGAGTCTAAGTGCGAGTATGACAGATCGCGGGTTCGATTCCAATTTTTCTCCAAGGAGTTCGAGACTTTACAGAACACCGAGGATCTCCAGACCATATGGCAACGAGTAGGGCTAGCAGAATACTTTGAAGCCCCACTACCTAAACCAGATCTCCTCCGATGCTACTATTTGGTCTCCACATTACAAGCTAATGAAGAAAAGGACAAACCCGGATCATTTGTTCTTCCCTCCTTGCTGGGCAACAACGAGTTGAAGAGGTTTGAACTTACTGTGGAGTTGGTGAGCGACGCTTTGAACATGCACGGCACGCATGTACCCTCTGAAAAGGATGCTCTTGTTCCCACTAACATGAAGGACAGGAAACTGTTGAAGCTTAAAGACATGGCAGCACTCACACCAAACGTGTCCATCCCTCTCCGTATGTGCATGCAACATTTTGCTTTTCCCAGCCAAGACCGCTTCACACAACCACACAAGAGAATCTGGTTCGCTCTCTACTTAGCGGAAGCAGGTGCGTTACCCATTAAGCTACCGGTATGGATTATAGATCAATTGTATGAAGCAAATAAAAGGTCTTCTAGGAAATTAGTGGTGAACGGTTGCTGTGCAATCACACGCATTATTTACCGGTGCCTAGCATACGATGTTCCCATTGAACGTGCCTTAACTTGGGCACAATTACAAATGTTTAAGAAGCTCAAGACGTCCACACATCAATCCAAGCGCATGAGGGGTGCGATCCCTTGTGTCCAGACAAGGGAAGTTTTGACTACTCCTGAGGTATCGCCACGAAGGGAGACCACTGTACCTCCCTTTACCATTAGGATACCCAGGTCGGGATCTGAAACTACGACACAAGCTACCCCATCGGCTCCTCCTGTTCCACCTGAATTCAAATTTGCTGCCACTGGAGATGCTGAAGGAATGGACCCCCAGGACTTCGAAGCATTCCTACAAAGTACACAATTCTCTGATGTGGAGTTTTATTCAGATGCAGAGGAACAAGGCACATCCTCACGAAGAAGAAGAAAGTCTACAGACGGTCGACATGTACATTGGAGTGACGCTCAGCAAGGTCAACAACAAGGACACCTAGAAGAAGAAGGAGCGTATGAAGAGGAGACCACTGAAGCCCCAGCCTATACAGCAGAACTCCGAAGGCTATATCAGATTATGGAAAGAGTGCGATCGCAACAACTACTCACCGAACAGAGTAGCAGAGTACTCATGACTCAGTTGTTGGAAGAAGCACGAGTTGACTCAGAGTATAGGGAAGGTCTCTTATTGATGGCAGAAACATATGGGGTAGTGGAAGCAGTGCGCACTGCCATTCGGAGGTCTCCAGTTCAATATGATCCACGAAGGTTCCAGACACGACCACGCTCAGGTAAGAATATCCAGATTCCCATTACAACTGCAGAAGAGCCAACTATTACATCTGAACCTATCAGGACAACCTCCCAAGCAACCGAAACGGCTAGCCAAGAGCACCCAGTCACCCATGAGGAGTCCACAGAGCCACAACCACCCACAACCCCACCATCGCCTCCTAGAGCAGAAACAGTGGAAATCACCTCGACCACTCAACCCACCAAACCAACCTTCATCTTCCGTACTCCCATCTCTAGTTCCACCCTATTCTCTACCACTGATAACCCAATCTTTGAAGCAACCCCCATCACTACACAATCCACCGAACCGCTCATAGAGTCTGCCCTAGGGCAACCATCCCCCATGCCCTCAGCCATAGGTCATCCTGACCCTAGATCCACATTCATGGGTTTCCCTGCTACCATGCAACCCTTCATGCCCTCCTCAAATCTACGACCTCAACCCCCGACCTCCATCTCTCCATTTCTACAATCCCTCCATGACCTCCTTGCTAGAACTTTTCAACCCAGGTCTCAACCATTTCCTTTCTTTTCAGCTCCCCACCCCACTTCTCATCTATTCACCACTTTCACACACACACCACCTACCATTCCAATGTATATGGCAGACCCCACACTCGCACCCACTCCTGAAGGTATGGACATTTCACCACCCACGGCACCTCCCCCCACGATTCCACCTCCTCCCATTCCCCCTCCACCAATTTCACTCACACACACGACTTCAATAGACACATCATTCACTCTTCCCCTTCCCCAATTCCCTTCCCATGCATCTTCCGCTGTAAACACCACCCACTCATCTATAGGAAATGCACTGGACACCATGCTAGCCTGTATATCAAACTTAAGGACAGATTACATTCAGCTCCAGCAACAGAATGAACGCGTGCACGAGCACTCAGAGACACTACAGCACTGCCTCGCGGCACTAGAGGAGGAAAATGCTCGCCTCCACACACAGTTCCAAACTCTCCAAGAAGCTCATGGCATATTGGAGGTACAGTTACAGAACACAGATCAGGAAGCGATACAGGTGGTAGAAGGTCACCTACGGACACAGCTGGAACGCAACTCAAAGCTTCAACGAAATATGGCTCTACTCAAACACCATCTTGCGGCCGCTCAGGAAGAGAATCGACGCCTGCAAGTACAAAATCAAGAGAACCTGGAGGCAGCTATTGAGAGCGCACCGGGGGCACCCATCAGCCCATCCAAGTGTCAAGCAGTGACCCCCGATAATATCAAGATCATATTGGAAGACTATGCCATGCTGCTTCAAGCACATGACCAGCTATCGGAGGAACTGGGACAATTGAAGCAGAAACACCAAAAAGGACCAACAGCAGCCTCTCCAACCACCCCCTCCGCGGCTTCACTTCTCACAGACTCAGAGGCCATAAAAGATCTCCAGAAACAGGTCACTGAATTGCAAACACGTCTACTACAATATGAGAGACCACCTTCCCCTCCAGAGGCTCCCACTCACGAAGAAGTAGTGCAAATTCTTGTGGAACAAACGTTTGACGAAGAATACGATCCACAACCATTCCCAGGAGGCCAACAAACAGAAGAAGCTCAGGACACATTCAAGGCACCACGGCCTCCATGGCTACGTCAAGTGGAGGAAATCGGGAGTTCGCACGAAGAGCGCACAGTAGTGCAAAATCAGGCCATGAGGGTCATAGAGGAAACGGTGCTACAGTCGGCTTACTTCAAGAACCTGTCATCGAGACGCCTCATCCTCTCATCTGAACTCCAATACCGGCCTTATTATATTATCTTGGCTGATTATAATGCAAAAATACAGAGAGTCACAGGTCAGATTCCTACCTTATTATATTATCGGGAGTTCGCACGAAGAGCGCACAGTAGTGCAAAATCAGGCCATGAGGGTCATAGAGGAAACGGTGCTACAGTCGGCTTACTTCAAGAACCTGTCATCGAGACGCCTCATCCTCTCATCTGAACTCCAATACCGGCCTTATTATATTATCTTGGCTGATTATAATGCAGAAATACAGAGAGTCACGGGTCAGATTCCTACCTTTGCTACCCAATTTCAACCCGAAGACCTTCCTCCAGAGGTGCAAAAAGGCAAAATTCGTCAATCCACCTGGCGGCAGAAACTTCTAGAGACATATCCAGAAATGCTACGCACATGGAACAACGCGCCTTTACACCTCCTATACAATCCATGCTACGGTCCAGTTCCACGCCGCAGGTCTTGGAAGGCATTCAATATCAAAGTGCAGAACAATGCGCAATGCAAAGAATGGCTAAACTACCCGTACATTGTGCCACCACAGCGACCACCATCGGTAGCATACATGATGGGAACAATTCGCCACTGGATGCCACGATTGAAGCCCATGCAAGATGTAGCAGCGCAAATGATGCTTAAAATCTTAGATATGATGCAGGTAGTCCTGAAAACTTTTAGAAATGCAGCCGCACCACAGGTACGTCTCCCGGGGTTCAGCAATGGAAATTATGACTTGGTGTATGACATGAGCACCACCCCCAGTATCCGTGTGGCTTACGCCTGGCATGAACGCATCAAATACCTCCCTGCTTGTTACAAACAGACCTTCGAAGAAATGTTCAGATCAGGTTTCTGGGAGTATCACTCGGAGATTTTCGCACCGAAGCCAACACACCTGCTCCATCTTTTTGCTTGTGAACAAGCAATGTACTCTGAGTACTACACCACCCCGCAGCCAGAGGCCCCTGCTGCAATAAATTGGGATGCATTGGAAGCTGATCTAGCAAGAGGCTTAAGGATAGGAGAACATGAACTTGCCACCAATGTCATCCAATACTATATCGACCACCCGAGAGAACAAAGGTCTGTCAGGGGCGACAGACGCTAGGAGGGGGGGCGTGTTGGCATACAAAGCAACAGAGGAGTCATGCACAATACGGCAACAAGGCCAAATCATTTCTCCCATGGACTATTTACAACTCAAGTGATTTTAATCACTACACAAACATTGTAAATCCCGTTTTTGGTAGAATAGACTCCGTTTTGTGCAAGCCGAGGAGTCCTCGAGCTTGAGGAGTATTAGAACTAGCGACATATCAATTTTCATAATTTTTAGACTCTGTTTGAGCCCTCAAATAGACACTAGAACCTAATTTTTAACTAGGCCGGACACTAGGTTTGGACAAGACCAAAGCTAGTTAGAAAACTATAAAAAGAGCTAGAGAGCTCATTTTTGGGGGTAGATTGTTTGTGAATTGAGCTTATGTAAGAGACCTATTGATTAATGCAAAGGACTCCATTGTTCCTCTCCTTGTTCTTGCCTTGTGTGCGCGTGTGTATGAATGTGTGTGCATGCTTGTGTGCTTCTCACTCACGCACTTGTGCCTTCACTTGCTCATAGTCTTCATACTAGTCCTCACGTCTCCACGGATTGACATTTATGAGGTGTATCTCCTCACGTTGGTACTCACCATTGTGCTAGAGTGACAATTACCCTATCGAGTTCTACTAAGCCTATAGCAGACTTCGAGACCCTTATACTGGCAAACCAAAACCTGTATATATCTTTGGCATAAGAAAAGGAAATAGCCTACACAAGTGCTACAATAGTGGTTTTGAAGGCCAAAATGAGCTTAGATCACGATTTCGGCACCACATAGTGAAGTTGTTTTGATCTACTAACCACCTTGAGTATGCTCACCAACTTTCATATGATTCTAAGACTCTGAACAGAGGGGTGTCGATGATGCCCTAGATGAAGCGGCAACCTGCTCTGATACCGATTGTTGGAGTTTGAGGTCTGCAGAAGCACACAAATAACACAAGGAAGAAGAAGAAGCTTGGAGCACAACACACAATACTGAATGTATTACCACTAGAATGTACAAAGATAAGTAACCCGTTAGGGCAGTAGGCGTATATACAAGCCAGAGAAAAAAACCTCCCAAAGAGGGAAAAAAGTGCCCTAATGGTCCTAGTGTGTTCACACACATCACTACCTAATTATGTCAACATTCATCAGCCCCCTTATATGGCTTAATGTAAGAATCTAAATTCCTTTGAAAAATGCATAGTCATCTTCTTTTATGAATTCTAGAATCTCTTCCTTCTAATCATAAATCTGACATTCTGCAATATATGCATTTCATGAGCATAGGATATCACCTGTATCTAGAACATAGAATTCGTATCCTTTGCTTTCAATTGCATAACCAATAAAGAATTCTTTAATGGATTTTACATCAAGCTTACCATGATCTTTCTTCTCAATGTGAACATAAGCTAGTGAACGAAATACTTTGAAGTAACTCACATTGGGTTTCTTCCCATAATAAGCTTCATAAGGCGTGGTGACCTTCAAAGCTTTTGTGGAAGACCTATTCAGAATGTGATTAGTTATATGTACTTCATCAAACCAAAACTTGGGAGAAAGCTTTTTGGATGACATCATACTATGCATCATCTCAAAAAGTATCCTATTTTCTCTCTCTGTAACACTATTCTATTATGGAGTATAAGCAATAGTGAGTTGATGAGAAATACTACTCTCCTCCTCTATCACTTCTCAAAATCTGGATCTTTGACTGACTCTCATTTTTAACCATAGCTAAGAACTTCTTGAAGTAGGAGAAACCTCTTGACTTCACTTTAAGACCATAAATCCACAAATATTTTGAGAAATCCTCAATGAAAGTAACAAAGTATTTGAAACATTAAATAGAATATGTTCTCATTGGAACAGTCACATATGAATGCATGATTTGCAACTTACTTGTGGTTGTGATGTATCCATGCTTCTTGAAAAGTAGTTTGTGAAGCTTTCCTTCAAGACATCCTTCACATAACTCTGTATCATTTGGTAAAGTAAAAGTAGGCAAACTCTCCACCATTCCTTGATCTTTGATATGTGTGAGAGTTGTGTAACTGATATGACCAAATCTAGCATGCCACAACTTCATGTTCCCTGTAGGTGTAATAGACCTAGTAACACTTGCATGAATTATTTTGGAGAATACAAACATGTCACTTCTGTTTTTGCCTTGAAGTAGACAATGCTCCTCATCAAGTGAGAGAATCTGACATGAGTCTTTCTTGAAAACAACTTTATAACCATCTGCCAAGAAATTAGGGATAGAGAGAAGATTCTTCTTCATGTCTAGAACATAAAGAACATTAGAAACTGTGAAATTTCCACCTGTTCTAGACTTTAGGTTTACTTTTCCAACACCTAAACCATCCAAATCATGACCATCTACAATGGTTCTACCTATAGATTTAAAAAGGGAAGAAAATACCTTGTTATAACTTGTCATATGCTTAGTAGCTCGAGAATAAAAATCCAAGTATTAGCTCAGATTGCATTTAATGTTGTCTACTTTAAAGCTACTTCTTCAATAGTAACACATGCATATGAATCTACCTTTGAAGATTTAAGTTTTGGATCATCTTCAACACTATTACTTGATGCTTTCTTCTTCTCATTAAAAATCCTTGTTTTGCATTCTACTATGAAATGAATTAGTTTCTTAAATTAATGGCATACTCCTTTCTTTGAATCAAATTAGTTGAAGACTTTTTTTTTGGGTGTAGAGGAAGCATAAGGGGAGGGACTAGAAGATTTAGGATTGGAAGAATTACTTTCCTTTTGGGATTGCTGACTCTTCTTCTCCTTCTTTGTCTCCTTCTTCTTCTTTCCCTTTGACAATGATAACATGGCTTCATCAATCTCTTCCATACCCTTTTGTTGATCTTCATCTTGAAGCAATAGGATTTGTAGCTCTTCAAATGAAAGTTCTCTATCAGATGGATTTCCTTCATCAATTGACAAATTGGATAGAGGTAACTACTCAGCCTGGTCATTAAGGATGGAAGCTTATCTTCAAGGAAGGAATTTATATGGTTATATAGTTGGAGATGAAGTTATGCCAAGTTTTAGGAACAAAGGTCAACTAACACAAGAAGAGCAAGAAAGATTGAGCACATGGTGCTCCAAGGATGCACTTGCAAGGTCTTATCTCCTCAAATCTATCTCAGATTTTTGGTTGCCTCACATAAGAATTTGTAAAACATCTCAAGAAGTGTGGAATGCACTTGAAGCCTTCTTCTCTTCAAGTACAAAGGCCAGGAAGCATCAACTATGGCTAGACTTCACAACTCTCAAGAAAGCTCCCAAACAAAATGTGACTGATTTTTTCACAAAGCTCAAGGACATAGCAGATCAGTTGGGAAGCATTGGAGAGGTAATATATGAAGAGCAAATTGTAAGGCAGGTCATCAATGGATTGAAGGTAGATGACAAGTGGGAAGCATTCACCACAGCTATGGATCTACATGTACCAGATTTCAACACACTCATAGGACAACTACTTGCTCAAGAGGCCAAGCTTATCAAGAATGGAGAAAGCTCCAAAGGTATTGAATCTTCAGCTTTGTATACTGATAAAAGCAATTCCAAAGAAAACAAAGGAAGAGGAAAGAAAGCGAATGATGAAGCAGGTACACATCAAGCTAACTATGCAGGTAGAGGAAGACATGGTAGAGGTAGAGGTAGAGGAGGAAGACAAGGCAGGGGGAGATCCCAAGACTCTAATTAGTGCTCTATTTGTGGATTAACTAATCATACAACTGAAAATTGCTTTAGGAATTCCAGGAATCAAAGAGGCAAAGGCTACAATAGAGGAAGTTATGGGTACTCAGGAGGAAGGTTCAACAATTACCATGTCAACTACAACAATTAAAACCATTCAAACTATCAAGGAGGCAATAGGAGAAGAAGAGACTTCAATAACTATACAAAAAACTCAAACAAGAGGACTCATTGCTAATCATGAATATGGCCATGCCACAAGGTAAAACTGATGAGCATGTTTTCTACATAGATTCAGGTTGTTCAAATCATGTGGCATGAAATGTGGCCCTCCTATCAGATTTAGAAGATCCAAGGAACAAGCATGAGGTACAAACAGGAGATGATACAAGGCACCTTATGGAGAAAATAGAAAAGGTCAAAGCACCTGATGGAAACATCAACTTACTCAGTAAGGTACTATATGTCCCTACCATTACAAAGAAATTAATAAGTGTTGGGCAGATAGTAGAGAAAGGGTTGCAAGTCAGGTTCACAAAAGCAAGAGCATTTGTTGAAGATCGAAGTCAAGGATTCAAAAGAATTGCAAAGGGTGAAAAGACAGGTAGATTGTTCACATTTGAATTACAAGACACTAGAAACATTACTCTCTTTAACTATGGTGGTCAGACACTCACAAAATTCGAAGTATGGCACAAAAGGTTAGCACATATTGGTGAAAGATCATTAAAGCAAATTTGCAGGGACCAAAGTGCACTTGGACCCCCTAACTTGTCAATAAGTGTAGTGCATGTCAATTTGGAAAGTCTCATAGGTTACCATTCATGAAGAAAGGATACATGCATGGAGATCTCTTGGAGTTGGTTCATACAGATGTATGGTAGATGAAGTCTTTTCATGCTTCAAAAGATATTTGGCTCTTGTGGAGAATCAAACAGGTAAAACACTAAAAAGGCTAAGGCTAGATGGAGGGGGAGAATACTTCTCCCATGAATTTGACTCATTTCTTCAAGAAAGATGAATCAAAAGAGAGATCATTACAAGGTACACTCTTGAGCAAAATGGAGTGGCACAAAGAAGGAATAGAACAATGGTTGAAGTTGCACGGTATATCTTGGCGAAAACTTCGGCTCTAACGCCACTGTTGCGGAAATACTTTCGCCCTGAAGGTGGGTTTCGCGACAAAGCTTGAACTCTGTCAGGCCTGCGGAAATTGTCGCGCCACCGTAGTAGAATGCTAAACTAGAGTGATTCAGAACACTTCTGTAATCAACAGTAGCTCAGCCTAATTAACGTTGCCTTAACTGTGTTATCCTGCGACACAAGTTCCACCGGAACTTCACCAGACTGTTACTGAACTGACACCGTAATCGTACCGGAACTTCACCGAAATAAACTTAGTTCTGCTCGTAATTGCTTCAGATGAACTTATGTGAAGTAAGGAAGTAGTGTGTGAGTTTCCTTCACCGAATGAACTTCCTTCTGGAAACTTCACAGTTCTAAAATGCTACTTTCCGGTTAACTTTTGTACTGTGTGTACATCTTCATTCCACCGGAAACTGTGATCAGCTTAAAGTAGAGACGTCTAGCTACAAGATGAGCTATCTCTCATACAAGGCTTCGAACTCTGCTACGAGTTATACTTCGATGTTCTACCGAAAAAACTTGTTTTCTGAGAAACTGTAACTGACCGGAAATTACTGAAATATGTTTACTAAGTAAACTGTTATTCACTGAAACATGCGTTTACAGAGAAGGTACTGAAGCACGTTTAGTAACGAGTCATGACAGTTAACGATAAACGAAACTTCCTACCATAACACGAAATAGCTTCAGATTCTTCACAAGTAAAGATTACGCGCAAACATCCACATGAACATGTGTTTTCGATTAGAGAAGATGTGTACAAGTAAGCTTGGCCTCTTCTTGCTCAAGTTACAGAAACTCTCCTACAGTGAGTAGTTTCTTATTACCATCTCTCTTCAGATGAAAAACCCGATACTTCAGACTTGTGTTATTCATCTGTACATACGCAATCTATGGCGTCTTCTGAGAACTTCTAACTCTCTCTTCACTCATACGCGCATCTCACACGCATCATCTTCACGCGTCTCTTCTTGAGTCTTCTCTCTCTATATCATCCTCTCTGCTAGTTCTTCAAATCTTGTTGTATATATATACACTTCCCTTTGGCGCTCCTCTGCGTTGTCATTCTTCAATTCACGTTATGCGCGCCTTACGCGCCCGCCGCGGTTAATTGCTCTGTTATGCGCACACCGTGCACTAACTTCGCATACTGTACACCTGTGCACTGATTTTCCGGAAGATTCTGTTTCTCTCTTTGTCTGTTGTGTCAAATTCGTGAGTGTTTCCTTAACAGCTCCCCCTCAATCACTAATTTGACATCTTCCGGTCTTTCATATATCTTTCTTTCTTTTATTCCTGCCATCTCTTTGAATCTGTTTGTTTTTGTTCCATCCAGGCTCTTAGTCAGAATGTCTGCAATCTGATCTTTCGTAGGAGTGTAGACTATTTCTATCTCTTTCTCCATTACTTTTTCCCTTAGGAAATGATACTGAATCTCTATGTGTTTTGTTCTTGCATGAAACACAGGATTCGCTGCAAGATACAGCGAGCTCATATTATCTCCATGTATAATCGGTATACTTTGATCTATACCCATGCTTTTAAGTAACGTCTGCATCCATATTACTTCTTTGGCTGCTTCTACCAGTCCTTTGTATTCTGCTTCTGTTGACGATAAAGCTACTGTGTGTTGTTTCTTCGAACACCAGCTTACCAGCTTATCTCCTAGGTATATCATATATCCGTGCGTTGATCTTCGGTCATCTTGACTTCCTGCCCAATCTGAGTCACTATATGCTCTGAGCTTTATATCTGACGTAAAAGGATAATATAATCCTTCTTTTATAGTTCTTTTGATATATCTGAGAGCTCTTTGTCCTGCAACCCAGTGTTGCTCTGTCGGACAATGCATAAACTGTGAGAGGACTCCCACCGGAAAACTGAGATCCGGTCTTGTTAGCGTAGCATATATTAAGCTTCCTACTAACGATTGATACTTCTTCATATCTTTAAACTCTGTTCCATCATATTTACTAAGTTTATGGTTTACTTCAAGCGGTGTTGAAGCTTCTCTGCAATTTTCCATATTGAACTTCTTCAGTAAGTTCAGGAGATACCTTTCTTGTGTGACATATACACCATGATCTGCATATGTGATTTCCATACCTAGAAAGTATGATAACTTTCCCAGGTCACTGATCTTGAATTCCTTTTCTAGCAGTTTCTTTACCTCTGTGATTCCTGCATCTGAGGTACCTGTAATTATTATGTCATCTACATAGATACAAATGTAGATCATTCCTTCTTCTGTCCTTTTGATGAGTAGACTTGCATCTGCCTTCGAACTTTGGTATCCAAGTTCATTGAGATATTTCACAAGTCTGTAGTTCCAAGCTCTTGGGGCTTGCTTTAGTCCATAAAGTGCTTTTCTTAACCTGCAAACAAAATTTGGGTATCTGGAGCTTATAAATCCTTCCGGTTGTTCCATATAGACTTCATCTGATATATATCCATTCAGGAATGCATTCTTTATATCTAGCTGACTTAGCTTCCATCCTTTTGATGCTGCTATAGCAATCACTGTTCTTATGGTTGACATCTTTGCCACCGGACTGAACGTCTCGTCGTAGTCTATGCCATGCGTCTGAGCATAGCCCTTGATAACCAGTCTCGCTTTATGTCTGGCTATCCTTCCATCTGCAAGTTTCTTTATTTTGAACACCCATTTATTTCCAATTACTTTCTTACCGTTTGGTTTAGGAACAAGCTCCCATGTCTTGTTCTCTTCCAGTGCGGTGAGTTCTTCTTCCATTGCTTCTTGCCATTGCTTCTTGCCTTTGGCTTCGTCATAGCTCTGAGGCTCCTCCTCTTCTTTAACCATATATGCATAATCTTGTTGAGTCATATATGATGTATCATACGAGTATCTTTCCGGTTGTCTTCTTACTCTGTTTGACCTTCTTAGCTCATATTCTTCGTGTGTGTCTGAGTACATGTCTTCATCTTCGTTCCTTATACCTGTTCTGGTCCTGGACGTACTTGCCTCGTCTTCTTTGTTTACCTGTACGATTGTTTTACCTTTCTCTTTTCTTTTTATCTCTTCTTCAAATTCTTCAGCTGTATGGCTCTGATCTGTATACCAGCTTTTCTGTTCATCAAATGTTACATCTCTGGAAACAGTAAAATGTTTGGTTAGAGGACTCCATAACCTGTAACCCATCTGCTTTTCATCATATCCGACGAATACATATTTCTCTGCTTTCGGTTCAAGCTTATGTCTGAGTTGAGACGGTACATAAGCATACGCTACTGATCCAAACACTTTGCAGTGATCAAGTGTTGGCTTCTTTCCCCACCAGGCTTCATAAGGGGTCATTCCTTCTAAGGCTGTACATGGTAATCTGTTTACCAAGTATGTAGCTGTATTTACGGCTTCAGCCCAAAGATAATCTGGGCAATTCTTTTCTTTTAGCATAGCCCGTGCAAACTCGACTAGAGTTCGGTTTCTCCTTTCTGCTACACCATTTTGTTGTGGTGTATATCTGCAGGTTATTTCTCTCTTAATACCTGCATTCCAAAGATAGTCATTGAATTCACGGGAGAAGTATTCTCCCCCTCCATCAGACCTCAGTCTTTTAAGTTTTCGTCCGGTGAGTCTTTCAGCATATGCATGAAAATGCCTGAAAGCTCCGAATACTTCTGATTTCTCTTTCAGAACATAAAGAGTTATCCACCTTGTGGCATCATCAATGAATAGAACATAGTACCTAGATCCGCTGATTGATCCTTCTTTCGTTGGTCCCCATACATCTGTATGTATGAGTTCCAGCACACTGTCATGTTTGAATCCTTTCTTCTGGAAAGGTAGCCTGTGGGCTTTTCCCATCTGACAGGCTTCGCATTTGTGAATCATATGTTGGTTCTGTACGTTCGGTAATCCCAGTACAGACTGATTTGCTATCATAGCTTTGATTCCCTTTTCGTGAAAATGACCTAATCTCTTGTGCCAGAGATCAAGTTCTGTAATCACCTTTTCATCATGCGTGAGCAGCGCTTGGCCAATGTTCCCTTGTACTCTTAAGGTAAAGAGTCTGCCTTCTTTCTTACCAGAGACGATCTGATAGTATCCGTTCTTGGGATCTTCTACAAATACTCCTTTATTTGTAAATCTGACCTGAAAACCTTTTTCGACTATCTGTCCCACACTGATCAGATTTTTCGGTATTGTTGGAACATACAAAACATTGGTTAGCAAATCTGCTCCACTCTTGCATTTCACTTTCCCGATTGATTGTACTTTGTGTCTTGTATTGTCACCTGTTTGAACAGTGTGACTAGAACTACCTTTCTCTAGTTCTGACATTAGTTCTATATTTCCTGACAAGTGATTAGAACATCCAGAGTCAATGTAAAACACCTTTAGATCTTTGTTATCAGATGTGCTGATTGAGTTCATCATCAATGATGTATGACTTTCATTCTGTGTGTCATTTGCGTAGTTGTTGTAGGTGGTGTTGTAGGATTGACTCTGTCCCCAACTTCTTGTTCCACCTCTACCGTAGCCTCCTCTTTGGCTTTGTCTTCCTCTTTGGAAGTTACTCTGATTTCTTCCGCTTCTGCCTCTGCTATTATTGTTCTGGCTTTGATTTGATCCCTGTTGGTTGTGCCAACAGTCATGCGCCAGATGATTACTTAGTCCGCAAATCCAGCAGACTTTCTTGTTAGTATTCTAACTACTTTTTCCTCTTGCTCTTCCTCTGCCAGTGCCTTTCCCTCTTGCGTAATAGGCCTGAGAACTTGATTCTTCTTCGTCTTTTGACTTACCTTTGTCTTTCTTCTTGTTCTTCATGTACATTGCAGAGCTATGTCCTTTGTCTGCGTCTCCTTTTAGGTCTTGCTCATATGTGAGCATCAAACCAAGCAACTGATTTAAATCTGGTACAAAATGATTTAAAGAAAGTTCAGTTGAGAGTACGAAAGGTTTCCACCTTTCATCTCCTCTCAACCCTGTGAGCAGTTGTGCTATCAATCTATGATTTTTGACATCTTCATTTATGGATCCCAGACTGTCTGCTAGATCCTTCATTTTAGTGACGTAGTCACTAATGCTTTGACTCGGCTTCTTTTTGAACGTTGTGAATTCGGACCATAGGCTGGCCTTCCTAGCTTTCGTAGTATTTTGGAAGTGATCTTCCAATGCACTCCATATGTCCTCCGCTTTCTCCAAACCTCTAATGTGCGGTAGCAGATGATCTGAAACAGTGTTGTAGATGTAGGCTCTTGCCGTTGCATCTTTCTTCTGCCACAGCTTTAGGGCGTCTAGTTCTTCTTTTTCCGGTTGACTATCATCTTCAAAGGTCGGCTTCTTTTCTTCTCCGGTCACGTACATCATTAAGTCCTTACTCATAAGTAAGGCTTCCATGCGCATTACCCATGCGGGATAATTGTCTCTATCCAGTTTATCAATTTGGACGTGGTCTGCCATGATAGAGAATACTCTAGGCTCTTATACCAATTCTTGGGAGATTAACCTGCTCTGATACCAATTCTTGGCGAAAACTTCGGCTCTAACGCCACTGTTGCGGAAATACTTTCGCCCTGAAGGTGGGTTTCGCGACAAAGCTTGAACTCTGTCAGGCCTGCGGAAATTGTCGCGCCACCGTAGTAGAATGCTAAACTAGAGTGATTCAGAACACTTCTGTAATCAACAGTAGCTCAGCCTAATTAACGTTGCCTTAACTGTGTTATCCTGCGACACAAGTTCCACCGGAACTTCACCAGACTATTACTGGACTGACATCGTAATCGTACCGGAACTTCACCGAAATAAACTTAGTTCTGCTCGTAATTGCTTCAGATGAACTTATGTGAAGTAAGGAAGTAGTGTGTGAGTTTCCTTCACCGAATGAACTTCCTTCTGGAAACTTCACAGTTCTAAAATGCTACTTTCCGGTTAACTTTTGTACTGTGTGTACATCTTCATTCCACCGGAAACTGTGATCAGCTTAAAGTAGAGACGTCTAGCTACAAGATGAGCTATCTCTCATACAAGGCTTCGAACTCTGCTACGAGTTATACTTCGATGTTCTACCGAAAAAACTTGTTTTCTGAGAAACTGTAACTGACCGGAAATTACTGAAATATGTTTACTAAGTAAACTGTTATTCACTGAAACATGCGTTTACAGAGAAGGTACTGAAGCACGTTTAGTAACGAGTCATGACAGTTAACGATAAACGGAACTTCCTACCATAACACGAAATAGCTTCAGATTATTCACAAGTAAAGATTACGCGCAAACATCCACATGAACATGTGTTTTCGATTAGAGAAGATGTGTACAAGTAAGCTTGGCCTCTTCTTGCTCAAGTTACAGAAACTCTCCTACAGTGAGTAGTTTCTTATTACCATCTCTCTTCAGATGAAAAACCCGATACTTCAGACTTGTGTTATTCATCTGTACATACGCAATCTATGGCGTCTTCTGAGAACTTCTAACTCTCTCTTCACTCATACGCGCATCTCACACGCATCATCTTCACGCGTCTCTTCCTGAGTCTTCTCTCTCTATATCATCCTCTCTGCTAGTTCTTCAAATCTTGCTGTATATATATACACTTCCCTTTGGCGCTCCTCTGCGCTGTCATTCTTCAATTCACGTTATGCACGCCTTACGCGCCCGCCGCGGTTAATTGCTCTGTTATGCGCACACCGTGCACTAACTTCGCATACTGTACACCTGTGCACTGATTTTCCGGAAGATTCTGTTTCTCTCTTTGTCTGTTGTGTCAAATTCGTGAGTGTTTCCTTAACAGTATATGCTAAATGAAAAGTACTTACCTAATTACTTATGGGTTGAGGCTGTATCCATAGCCACTATTTGATTAACAGGTTAACTTCAAAATCACTTGATGGCATGACACCATATGAGGCTTGGAATGGAAGAAGACCAAGCTTGGATCATTGTAAGATTTTTGGATGTGTTGCTTTTGCTCATGTTCCTTCACAGGTTAGAGGCAAGATGGATCCCAAAGTAGAAAGGTGTGTCTTCATTGGATATGACAACAATCAAAAGGGCGATAGATTATACAACCCAACAAGCAAAGGATTCTTGGTGAGTAGAGATGTAGTATTTGATGAGAATAGTTCTTGGTATGAAGATTCATGTAGAAAGGTCAACCTACCTTATGATCTTGAAGAAGATTTTCCAAAACTTGTTAAGGATAGTTCTTCTAAAGTTGAAGAGCAGGATACCTCAGAAGATGATGAAGCAACTTAGTATGAAAAAATCAAAATGTGGAAGTCTAAAGGTAAAGCAAAAATATAGGAACCTGGACAAGAGGCATAATCATCACATCATGGCCTAAGAAGGTCCATGAGGGAGAAAAGAAAGCCAGAAAGGTATGGGTTTGATACTTCTCTAGTAACTAAATATTCAATCTATCTAGCACATGACATAAATCAAGAGGAACCTTCAACATTTGAGGAAACAAAGAAGAAATCGGAATGGAGGCATGCAATGGAAGAAGAAATTGAAGCTCTTGAGGAGAATAACACTTGGGAGTTGGTTCCCAAGTCTCCATCAATGAAAGTTATAGGCTCAAGGTGGATCTACAAATTGAAGAAGAACTCAGATGGCTCCATTAACAGGTATAGGGCAAGGCTTGTTGCAAAAGGCTTTGCACAAACTCAAGGAATTGATTATGAGGAGGCCTCCTCTCCTGTGGCAAAGATGCCTACTATTAGGGTTTTGCTTAGTATTGCCTCTTCCAAGAATTGGAAGATACTTCAATTGGATGTAAAAAATGCATTTCTTAATGGATGGATAACAGAAGAGGTATATATGACACAACCACCTAGTTTTGAGAATCACATATATCTTGATTATGTGTGTAAACTTAATAAAGCTTTATATGGACTCAAACAAGCCCCAAGGGCTTGGAATCACAGGCTTGTGTCATTCTTGCAGGACAAAGGATTTCAACCTAGCAAGGTAGATCCATCACTATTCATAAAAAGGAGTAATTCTGAAGTCATCTATTTTTGTGTGTATGTAGATGATATTATACTTATAGGAAATGATACAGATGGCATGAAGAGAATCAAAGAACAGATGAGAGAAGAGTTCAAGATAAGTGATTTGGGTTCACTTTTCTACTTCCTAAGATTGGAAGTTGTCTACAAAGATCATGGTTTGTTTCTTACTCAAAGAAAGTACATTAAAGACATGTTGGCAAAATTCAAGATCCAAGATTGTAGGATTGCAGGTACTCCAATGGAGGTTAATCATAAATTGAGCTCACATGAAGGTGAGCGCATAGAAGTTAGCAAAGCCTTTTGGGTAGTTTGAACTATGCCACATTGACAAGGGTTGATATATGTTATACTGTGAGTGTGCTAAGTCAATTTATGCACACACCCAGGAAACCTCACATGGAGGCTGCCAAGAGGATACTCAGATATCTCAAAGGGACCATGAATGAGGGGTTATATTACCCTTATGTTTCTGATTTAAGTTTGAAATTGTTCTTTGATGTAGATTGGGCTGGCTCCAAGGAAGATAGAAGGAGCACCTCAGGTTATCTTACCTTTGCAGGTTCAAAACTTGTTTCATGGTCATCCAAGAAACAACCCACCATTGCTCTCTCTTCTACTGAAACTGAATACAGAGGTCTTGCCATAGCTACTCAAGAAGCTATGTGGATGAAGACACTATTCACAGATCTTGGATTGGAATTTGGCACTCCAACTATTTTTGGTGACAATATGAGCTCTATTCACTTAGCTGCTAATCCAATTTTTCATGCAAGGACTAAACATATTGAAGTTCATTATCACTATGTAAGAGAGAAGATTGTGAGCAAGGAGATTCAAATATCATATGTGTCCACTCATCAACAATGTGCAGATATTCTAACCAAAGCATTGGATGGTACAAAGCTTTGCAAATGCAAAGCCATGATTGTTTTACAGGTAATCTTGGAAGTTGAAGACCTCAAGCATACTTTGCTTGAGGGGGAGCTGTTGGAGCAAGTCTATGACAAGCCTAAGTATTGGCTTGAGTCCCACAAAGTCATAGAAGAAGCTTTAAAACGAAGACAATGTAAAGTTCACTTGTGAACTACCTCTTGTAACTTTTTGAAGTTTTACTTGATGTAAAAGTTAAAGAATCTTAAGTGGTTGAATCCACTTGATCAAAAGAGGAAAGAGAAGCCACGAATTCATGATTGATGGTAGTTGGAGAATCAAATAAATTCTAATAGATTGAAGAGTGATTGAAGGAAGTTAGGCTCCCAAGATCAACTATAAATACATGGCAGTTTTAGTCATGGTTAAGAGAAGACCTCCGAGAGTTGAGCTTTATGCCATATCAAGGTGTCGTTTAAAGGCACACATATGTATCAGTAAGTCCATTGTATTGTACAATCAATATAATTTTATTTTCATGATCGTTTGAGTTCATATCTTCATGTTCTTGTGAAGTGTACTGTTCACTGCCATATGTCTCAGTTTTCTCAGTCAGATTGCAGAGATGATTTCTCTGAGCTTGGTGAATGAATTTCAGTTATCTAACTTGGTAAAGTTAGCTCTTTAAGTCTAGTGTATGCTCACTGGTAAAGTTAAAGTTATTCTGTTCTTACTTGTGGGTTTTTGGGATGGTCAGGGGTCTGATAATTCAGAGGCCCTATATATATTTTCCCAATTCACTGCTTAACTTCCGATAATCAACTTCATTGATTAACCCCGGACAATTACAGAAGATTCAGTTACACTTTGGGGCATATGGTTCTTAGCGATCACCACAATTATGTACATAGCACTTTCACTCTTTCTTTAATATAGTTGCTACACCTCACTTCAACGTAGTAAACATTAACACAATATCTGATTTACTTCAATACTGAGTTTACAGAAAACTCTGGGATGAACATAATTGTTGAAGAATCACTCATAAATTTGACATACAGACAGACATAAAGACAAAGAAAGACAAAGAGAAGCAGAAACAAAACATTCAGAAAATCAAGCCTTAGTGAAGGGACAAACTCATGCCTGTAATATACGGTGTAGAAACTTCCAGAATTACGAGTTTGAATCTCGGATCAAAATGTATATAAGAGAGAGCATAGAACGGGAATATATAAGTGAGAAGAGAAGAGATAGAAGAGCGCATATAGATACTGAGGATAGTGATATAGAAGATGCCAAAGATTGTGTATGTAGAGATGAATAGTAAAACCTGAACTGTCGGGTATTCATCTGAGAGAGATGGTAAGGAATAACTACTCAGAGTAGGAGAGTTTTCCATAGCTATGAGCAAAGTGAGGCCAAGCTATTTTGTACACATCTTCTCTAATAGAAAACACATGTTCATGTGGAAGATTGAGCGCATTCTTTGTATGTGAAGAAATCTGAGTAATTTCATGTTACTGTGAAAGTTAGTTAACAGTTACAGTTTTTCTCAGTAAACATTTTCCGGTACTTCTGAGAGTTAGATCTCGCAACACAGTGTAAAGATTTTCATGAGTGATAGCTCATCTTGAAGCTAGGAGTCTGAACTACAAACTGATCAAAAGATTTTTGTGAAAAGGGACATGTATATAGTACAAAGTCTAACCGTAAAAGGCATCCAGAACTGGTGAAGTTTTTTCTTAAACTTCAGAAAGAGTTCAATTACTGAAGGAAGCTCAGGTATTACTTCCTTACTTCATCAACAATCATTTGAAGTAATCATAAACAGAATTGCAGTTGATTCTCGTAAGATTCCGATAAGATTTTGGTGACAGTCCGGTGAAGTTCCGGTGACATTTTGGGCGAATAATCAGGGGAGGAAGGAAGAGGATGGGCTACCGAATGACATGGATAGGGGGAGGGCTAAGCAACAAAGGCACCTTTGAGGAAGAAAGAGGCAGAGGTGGGTTTTGGGGTGAAGAGAGCAAGGCAAGAGTGGTTACCACAAGCGACGAGACATAAGGTTGAGCAGTCACCTCCTCAAGTTGCACTTTCTCCACGAGTTGATCAAATTTTGTGATCATGGTAGGCATTGGCTCCTGTGGATGAGGTTGTGGCTGCACGAATGTATCATCACGGTGAACCTCTTCAAGGAAAGTGTCAAGATCAACTTGGTCTTTAGGGGATGATGAAGTAGAATTAATTTGAGCAGAAGAAGCAGTATCCTGCAACTAAACGGTTGAGGACGGTTGTGCCTTACTATGAGAGGGGCTCAATGTGTGGTGCTTCCCCTTAAAGAACTGCAGGAGATCATCGTCGTCATCGACCTCCATCATTTGTATAGACTTCTCATGGAAGAGAAGGGTATTCAGGGGAGGAGGTTGTGCAGCCTAAATCGTCAGGAGGAGGAATATCAGCAGATGTGGCAATCGTGTCCGAGGGATATCACCCTTTGCCAATTGTCGAGAATTCCTGGCATTCTCGGTGAATGCGTCGAAAGAAAAATGAAGCAAAATTAACTGCTTCACGTGCAACGGCATCGATCATGGAATAGAAGGGACGAGAAATGCCGTATGTGCATTTTTGCAGGTTAAGTGTAGCTACAAGAAATTGTAGTGCAGTGCGCTCTGGTTCAGGGTGAGTCCAAGGCAAAAGTTGGGATCCTCCATCTGCGTGGGATCGCGAAGCTATGGTGGAAGTCATATATGCTCTTGGTCTTGACGTGTGTGCACATGTGTGTGTATGTGTGTGCATGTTGGTGTGCTTCTCACTCACGCACTTGTGCCTTCACTTGCTCGAGGTCATCATACCATCCTCACGTCTTCCCGGATTGACATTAAAGGAGGTGCTACTCATCATTGAGCTACACCAAATTTTGGCGCCGTTGCCGGGGATCGAGCTTTGAGGACGAGCGTGTGATGGTAAGACGTAGAGTTGAGAAGTTGGCATTGTAGGTAATTTCTTTACTTTTTCTTATTTTTCTCTTTTTTACTTCATCATCATCATCACCATCACCATCCTCACCATCTCCCACCTCCATTTCCATCATCGCGAAACTTTCAGTTTTTGATCATATCACCTTCTCCCCTCCATTTCCCTCATTCCACTTGTGAGAGAGAGCGAGAGAGCAATTTGTGTGCACTCTTTTTGCATGTTTCTTGAGTTTTCTTACAGGATCTGGCTATCCCACCATCTCCAGCAGGCTGCGCAGGTACGGAAAAGCTCGGCCCTATCTCTGTGTCGCAGACCCCTGTCGATCGTGATCGACAGAAAAATCGCTTATTTGGTAAAACAAAGCACACCACAATGACACAAAAGATGAGCACACTCTAAATCACCTAAAATAGTAAAAAAATTCCATGTTTCTCTGTCAATCGCGACCGACACCATCGATCGCGACCGACACCATCGATCGCGATCGACAGCCACGATCGACAACCTTTGTCAATCGCGACCGACAGACCCTGTCAATTGCGATCGACAGACCCTGTCGATCGCGACCAACAGCCCCCACGACCGATTGACTACCACATAGGATTCAGTCAATCGTGATTGATACTGTCGATTGTGACCGATTGAAATTTGACAATTGACACCAAAACTCGCGTTGCCATGTGTCCATCGCGACGGACACATCCCCGATCGACTGAAATCACGGCAAAAATCTTGGAAAAAGTGTCAATCGTGATTGACACCATCTATTGTGATTGACAGGACTCATGACTGACTCTGTTGACCGCGATTGACACTGTCAATCGCGACTAATGTGTCGATCGTGACCGACAGGCCCCGATGGACACCTCTGTCAATCGGGATTGACAAACCTGTCGATCGCGATTGACAGGCTTTTTCGGCAAAATTTTAGGGGTTTTTGTTGCAAGTTTTTGGGGTAAATTTTAGGCATACTTATCAAGGAATTAGTGATTTGTGAGGTCCCTACACGTGTGTTTTGAGAAAAATCCTGTGAACTGTTAACCTGTTTTACCCTGTTTTAACTCCAAAACCCTGAACTGTCATAACTTCCTCATACGAAATCCATTTGCTGTGATTCTTGTTTTGTTGGAAAACTCGTGGGGAGGAAAACTCAGGGATCTCAAGAATTGTGTTCCATAGAGACATGGTGCAAATTGATATGTGAATTACATGAATGAAAGTGATTTTTTTTTGTGTCATTTGAATCTAAGTCTTGAGCTAACCTTGGGATTTTTACACGTACACTGAGAGAACTAGAAGGCATCCAAAGCAAGGGCATTCCGCAAGCTTGAGAACGGAGTTCTTGAGCACCAAAAAGCAAGGGATCTAAGGTTGGAATACTCTCAACTCCCTTGTTCAATTCCTAGCTTAGGCTACACGTGAATAGTGCTAGAAGTACGTCAGGGCAACGATAGGCACAAGACAAGTCAAAGACTATCTAAGAAATCAAGTTCAAGTCAAGAGATAATCTGTGTGTGACCGATAACTATAAGGGAAAAGAACTTAATGTGGTACGAACAATTTAAAGTGCGGAAATTAACTTAAGTATTCCTAACGACGTGATATCTGACAAGATCATAAACACGATAATCAACTAAAAAGAACCAAGTGACTTATACAAATTGATCGGCAACGAGGTTGTACCTTGGGTAAAAATTAGGATTGCTCAGCTAAGCATATGAACCTTAGATCAGGACGACACCTAGGGAAAGATAGACAAAGTCTTAGCTCTTCAGAGGCTAGTGTCAATCATACTGCTAGGTCTTGGGCCCAGCAGTTGAGCCATCATTCGTACTATCCTAGCTGCTCTGAGACTAGTGAGTCAGAGATGTCTCAAGGTATGGAGAGACCCACAAGAAGTTCAGGTGTGCCATACTTACATAGGGTAGAAGGCCCCTACAAGACTCAGTTGGAATACCTTAGGACCAACCGATTAGGTTCTAGCATCTATGAGGACGGCCTAGGAAGGTCCGTGGTCCAAATTAAAAATCCTGACCAACCCATTGGACTAGAACGTCCAACAGTCAAATTTGAAAATGGAGCATACTTGGACAAAGAAGGAACCATATATGTAGTCACCAGTCACCCAGACAGGACATATGAATTCGGGAATGTGATCCCAGAAACGGATATAGGTGACCTAGAGCAAGGGAACATGGGTGAAGAACCTAAAACCCCCCGAGGCAAATCAGTGCTTACTAGAATTATCACGCGAGAGTGGATTCCCGAGGACAATAAGAGCATAGATCTGCTTCTCAATCGAGATACCGATGAAGTCTTCTGGAGGTATAAGCCTAATCAACCTAATGAGGTAGGAATGATCACAATCTATGAGTTCAAAGATCCTGATAGCCCAGGCAAGGTGACCTATCTAGACAACACTTCAGAGAGGATCTTTGTGGTCACAGAACATGGTAGACATGCCTACACTTGGAAGGGGGAATTTATTTTTCAACCAAGATCTAATGTCTCTTTTGGCCACCAAGGGGCTGGAACATCCCAAGCTCATGGCGCTCAAAGAGATAGAAGTAGAGATAGGCCAGAAGTGAGCTTTGCCAACCCAATAGGAAGAGAATGAATGCGAACAGAGACGAATAGAGAAGAAAGAGAGAGAACTAGAGTTCTAAGGAACTTAAGAAATGCTGAGGATTTTCCCTTACCGAGACCCAGAGAGCACATGAGGACTTTGAGACCTACACAACTAGTTAAGTCCATGAAGAACTACTTCGATGGCACTGGAGACCCTTATGATCATGTGGCCGAATTTAGGCAAGTCTTGAGAGCCGAACAAGTGGAGGACCTATTCACGCAGTACAATGCCTTTGGTCTCACTCTTAGGAACACTGCTCTTACGTGGTTTCAACCACTAAAAGAGAGACACTTCAGGAACATAGACCAACTTCTGGAGGCATTCATTATTGAATTCTCTAAGAGTGGCATAAGGCATAACACTTCCTCACTGATTCATAGCTTCAAGCAAACCCCTCAAGAGACAGTTAGACTTGCAGGAAGAAGGTTTAGGCAATACCTAGAGAGATGTCCTGTTTCGGAGTTACCCACTCCAGCCAAACAAGTGGCTTTATTCCTAGATGGACTGCTAAGTACAAAGTTGAGATCATATGTGTACTTGAAAGACCCTAGGACCATAGAGGAGTGTGTACGCATGTGCACTGATATCGAGGATAACCTAGGAGAGGAATTAGAGCTTTCCAAAATCTACAGAGATTCAGATAGTTCTACCAGCATCTCTTCCTTGCAATCCACCTCTATTGAGGAACTTGCTAAGAAGGTAGCTCAAAAACTAGGTGTCTCTAGCAAACAAATCCCAAGATTTGCCCCAGTTAAACGGTGCTATACTTGTGGAGGTGACCATATGGCGAACGTATGTCCCATTATGGCTCAACCCCAAGTGAATCCTAATAGACAGTACTGCACCATAGAAAGGAAATACACTAATCACACTGCACAAGATTGCCCATACAATAAGCAAGCGGTTAGGCAAACCTACCTTCAGCCCTATCTACAACAGGGAAGATACCAGAACCAGTACCCTCCACAGCAATTTGGTAGGCCACAACAACCTTATCAACAACCCTACCAAAACCAACAAAGAACTCAACCAGTGCTAGCTCAGCAACCTCCTACCCCAACCAATGTGATTCCCGTAAAGTACACAGCTGCAAAAGAGAACCTGAATAGAGCCATTGTTCCAGTAACACCATTGCTTTCAAAGAGTGACCCTAGTGACCATAGTTTTGACTCTACTCATATTGATAGCCCTCAAGCTTACTACATGCAGTCACCTGAGCATAATGAGGCCTATTATTACGAAGAACCGAGTGAACCAAGCTGGGAGCTAGAGTATACCAATGTCATGTACACTAATCCCAACTCACGGCCCCAACCTAGGCAGGTAAGACCATCATTCCCTAGAGAACCCTGCTACCGATGTCAGGGAGACCACCTCATTCGTGATTGCCCGATGCTTGCCCCCACATAACCCCAATCTGTAACCATTCACGGCTTTTGTCAAGATTGCGAAAAGGAGCACCTCTTATGAGACTGCCCAAAGAACCCACAGAATGTAACCAAAATTACTCCCATCAATGTGATTGGGTTAGTTGTAGACTCTTCAGGGAGTGTGACTTCCACTACACCAGTGCAAGTGGTCACGAGAGCTCAGGCATTGCAGCAGAACCAAGGTGTAGGACAGGAAAAGAGTGCCGAAGTTAGTGAAATGGAGAGCATGTCCAAGAAGAGGACTAGAGCTTGGAGAAATAGCCGAGCAAGAATGAAAAGGCAATGGGCCAAGAAGATGAGCGAACTCGAGGAAAGCCTAAGAGAAACAAGAGCCAAGATGATTGAACTTACATCTCAACCTCCCTCTCACACTACTCCACCACCATCATTCCCATATCCATCCAATCCACCACCTTACAACCCACCTCACAAAACCCCACCACCCCCTAGAGTAGGATCAATCCTAGCAGATCCCACTCCTGAGAACCTAAATATGATGCTCAAAGCATATCAGGCCAGAATCCAAGAAGGGCCAAACGTAACCGATCATGAAAAGTGTTACCCTAGAGCAGAACTAGAGCTTGAACGAACTAAAATTTGTGCTAAGATGGTGGAATGGGCTCAAACCATGTTTGAAGCCAGTCGCCTCTTTAACATCTCTAGTTCAGCTAAGACGCAGTTGCACTTCGATGGACTGCTAGAAAGATTGGAGAGGCTAATTGAACAATCAGAAAAGGAACCCGCCTCTCAAAGTAAGGACAAGCCAAGTGAAAGGCTAAGCCTTCCCACTCAAGAAGCCTATGTGCCCAACTCCACAGAGCTAGACACATCTTCTTCTATGAATCGGTACTCACCTGAATTCCTACGAGAGATTCAAGAAGAGAAATGGGCTAAAGAAAGTGAAGTCCCTCCTCCCTTTGAACTTGTGGATGACGCACATGATCAATTCCCACAAAATATTCCCTCCATTTATGGAGAGCAGGAGAGTGCACAATCTCAAGAGATATTAGACTTTGAGTCTAATTCTTTACATGAATTACCCCACTTCACAGGCCCATGGGAAGCTAAGTCTACTTGTATGAGAGCACCCACGGTCATGGTAAGAAACGAAGACTCAGTCATACCTAGGAATACGGAGGTAGTGAAAAACACTAACATGCAGTGCAACCTCACTTTAGAAGAGCTACTCAAAGTTAGGCCAGAGTTATGGAAACATGTAGCTAAGCAAGTGCCAGAAGTAGCGAAACCTCGTTCCCAGGTAGGTTCTCATAGGACAGTGCCAGAAATTCCTCTAGACAAGATAGGAGATATGAGTGAAGGTGAAGAAGGAAACACCTATCTTCCCATTACCCATTAGGGGTAGACAACCAAGGCAATTCTAGACTCAGGTGCAGGAGTTGCTATTGCTACCACTTCCCTATGGAAGCGTTGGGGCAAGCCAACACTCAGGCCGACGAGAATGAAATTGCAGATGGCCGATGGTCACATAGAAAGACCCTTAGGCTTTCTAGAAGGAATAACTCTCACTACATGTGGTGTAGAGTTTGAGCATACATTTGCTATCTGTGATTTTATCAAGAACCATGCCTATGAGATGATTTTGGGAAGACCATTTATGCGACAGTTGCAAGTGGTACAGGATTGGGGAACCAACTCTTTGTACTTGCAACACTTAGGTGTTACGACCAAAGTCAATCTCAAAGATTACTCTCATAGAGATGTCCCTCCTATCCAATGGAATCCCATCCATAGAGCTAAAGATGATACCGAGTCGGAGCATTCCATAGGATCAGGATCCTCATGGATGCATGAAGACACCCATTTATGGATGTGCAAAGTAGCGGTAGAAGAAGAGAAGAGAGAAAAAGCCAGAGAGGTAGGTGCCAAGGAAACACATAGATCAATTCAAGACCTAGCCTATGCACCTGTAGTATTTCCAGACAAAGAATTTGAACCTCACGGCTGGGCAGAAATTTTAGCAACAATGGATGTAGCCATCAATGAAGAACAATGGACACCCCACTGTGATGAGAATGGCTATGACATTTTAGTCTTCTCCATAGAGCCAATCATGGGAGATGCAGTTTTAGAAGAATGCGAACCTAGCCCTGATGCTTTTGAGGAGGCAAGTGACTCCGATCTAGAGTCAATCATTATGGACCCACCCTTTGCATCAGATGAGGAATACTTCTATGAGGTAGAAGCTCACCCTTAGAGACACGCAGAAATTATGAACGAGGTGAGATTAGCCACACAAGTGGTCGCCAAGAGTGAAGGCAAGAAGAGGAAGAAGAGAGAAGCCACACGAGAAGAGGAAGAATCTTTGTTTGAGGTCCCTGAAAACTTTAAAAAATATGAGATAGACGATAGAAGAGTCATGGTAAGGATGCCAAAACATGAGGCGCAATCAAGGGAGGCCTATGATAACAAAGAAACCACCAAGAAAGTGGTTGTAGCCGTTGAAGAAGGAGAAGAAAGATGCACGTACATAGGCCATGACCTAACAGAGGAAGAAGAGCATGAGTTAATAGCTTTGCTAAGAGAATACATAGATGTATTTGCTTGGAGTTACAAGGACTTGAAGGGTGTTGACCCAGACATATGCTCACACACAATTCCCATGACCTGAGACACGAAACCCTCTAAACAGAAGCCATATACATATAACGATAATTATGCTGCTAAGATCAAAGAGGAGATAGATAGACTGGTGGAAGCTGGATTTATTTATGAAATTGAGCACACTGAGTGGGTATCCCCCATTGTAGTGGTGCCCAAGAAGAATGGAAAGCTATGGGTATGCATTAACTTGAAGAAGGTTAATGCAGCCACAATTCGAGATAACTATCCACTTCCAATTACCCATTGGAAAGAGTAGCAGCCAAGGAAGTATACAACTTCCTTGATGGATTTTCGGGCTACAATCAAGTAGCCATAGCTCCAGAAGATCAACACAAGACAGCTTTTGCCATAGAGTGGGGCATATTTTCCTTTAGAGTAATGCCATTTGGGCTTACCAATGCTCCTCCAACCTTCCAAAGATTGATGTTTCACGTGTTTAAAGAGTTCTTGAGGAAGAATTTAGAGGTCTATGTTGATGATCTCTGTGCTCATTCCAACATTAGACAGACACATATACCAGAACTCAGGCAAATCTTTGACAAATGTAGAGAATATCAAGTCTGCCTAAACCCAGAAAAGTGTGTTTTCATGGTCACGCCTAACCACCCAGTCGTAAACACTGAAGATAGGGAGGTAGTAAAGGCCCAAAAATACCAGATCATGGCAGGAAGTATGTACAAGCATACAGATCAAGGGATCCTAGCTTGTTGTGTGGAAGAGGATGAGTACGCTAAATGGTTGCAATTAGCACATGTAGGTGCATTAGAGCAACACCACTCAAAGCAACAAACCCTACAGACACTAAGGAGACTCAGAGTGCATTGGCCGACTATGGAAGCTGATGTCCATAAATTGTGCAAAGAATGCCCAATCTGTTGTACTAAACCACCCGTGGAGCATGCCACTCTTTATCAAGTATCCATAGTGCCAGATTGGAGTGAACCACTAGTAGCCTTCCTGAGAACGAAAACATTCCCACAAGATATGACATTGGCCAGACAAAGAAGTCTAGAACAAGAAGCCCTAGATTACTCACTCATTGGTGATAATCTATACAAGCGTGGTAAAGATGGTTACCTGAGACTCTGTGTCCATGAGAGCGAATATTTAAAGATCTTGGAAACTGCTCACCAGGGTGTAGCAGGAGGAAATTTTGGACCAGATCAGGTGATTAGAGCAATTCTATTTGCAGGGTTGTGGTGGCCTACCCTTCACATGGATGCACATACCTATGTGAAACGGTGTGATACGCAAAGATGAGATGCCTTTGAAACCAATGATGGGTGGACGTGCATTCTCTAAGTGGGGAATAGACTTTGTTGGTCCTATTAATCCCCCAGCTAAGGGTTCCCATGCAGAATATATCATAGTGGCCACAGACTATCTAACCAAGTGGGTAGAAGTGAAAGCTACTATGAAGAACGATGCTCAAACGATGGCTAAGTTCTTATTTGAGAATGTATTCACAAGATACGCGCTACCTATAGAGCTAGTCAGTGATAGAGGGACTCACTTCTTGAATGAAGTTATCAAAAATCTTCTCCAAGAGTTCTTGGTTATACACAAGAAGTCTGCCCCCTACCATCCACAAGCTAATGGACAAGCAGAAAGCACAAATAAGATTCTATGCAATGTGTTGACTAAATTGGTGAATAATAAATGCTCTGATTGGGACAAACAGCTACACCATGCTGTTTGGGCATACCGAGTTGCCTATAAAACGGTACTCCAAGCCACACCTTTCTAGATGGTATTTGGCCAAAATGCGGTGCTACCTTTGGACTTCTTGATTCCTACATTGAGAATAGCACAGGAGCATGAGTGGACGGGCCATGAGCTCTCCTCTAGGATTTTTGACCTTGAGCGATTATGAGAAACAAGACTGAGGGCTGCCGCAGGAATATATGCAGCTAAGAAACGACAGAAGGCGTACTTTGATGCCCATGTTAAGGATAAAGGAATGAAGGCCGGAGACTTAGTTTTGGTATATACCCTGAAACAACATGCGAGAAAGCTAGAAAAACGTGGTTATGGACCTATGATCATCAAATAGGATTTCAACTAGTGGAGCAGTACAACTAGCCACTTTAGAAGGCGATATTCTCCCCAATTACATAAGTGGATGCAAAGTCAAGTTATATCAAGAACCCCTGACTGAAGAGATGCTAAATCGACTCAACACTACCAAGAAACACAAGGAAGAAGAAAAACGAATTCGAGAAGAAGCACAGGCAGAAGCCTTGGAAAGCATCCGAAGGATGAAGTTGAGACGACAAGGTAAAGATCAGCCTAGGACAGAGGCATATGCAGACCAAGGGTATCCTATGGCAATGTGTGAAGCTTCAGGTATTAGATCTCATAGAATAATTGATCGGTGTCCTTTTATGACCTTAGAGCTAGGATAAGGGATGAGTGCAAGGACTGTACGAGCCTTGATTGACTCAGGTGCAGCCACTAGTGCTGTTAAACTTTTGTACTATCAAGAGTTGAATTTAATTGTCAATCCTATAGAAGCCTATCTCATAGGATTGGGAGGTGTGGAAACCCCTTGCATGGGCGAGGTGGAACTTCCCCTCTACATTCAAGATTCTTTAATGACAGTTAAAGTACTAGTGTGTCAAGATGAGGATCTCACTGAGCCTCTTGTCTTGGGTCAAGACTAGATCTATGATCATGCAGTCAACCTAAACCTAAGAAGTGGACTTCTTCAGGTCTGGGTAAGTCAGAATCGTATTACAACTGAGCTAGAAAATGAAGCACTCAAGGAACTAAGAAAGGCACAAACTCTTGGTCCTTCCAGGAGTACACATGAAGTTGACCATGCTATTCTTGTCCAAAACTATGTGATGCAGAGGGATGATTATCGCAACATAGAAGTAAAGGATGCAATGGAACTCCCTTCTTTTCCAAAGGCCATCGGGATGCAGCAACCAAAGACAGATAAAAGGCAGAAGAAGCAGACGACTTATGCTCGAGGCACAAAGAAAATACGATGCACGGTGTCTCAACCACCAAAACAAGTGTGGGTACGGAAAAGCGAGCATCCTATTGTGGTCAAGCCACACCAACCGGCTCAACTTCCTATTAGTGATCAACGACACGACACTAATAAGAAGTCCTCCAAAAATCCTTCTGTGAAAGTGAAGTCTATTTGGGTACCCAAGAAGTCGATGAAGGCTAGCCCACAATCAAGACAAATTTGGGTGCCTAAGGCTTGCTTGCAAGCTCAAATAGCTACACCGAGACCACACCCTGTACAACATGGTTCACTCACTCGCATAACCGATACCCACTTGTATTCAACACGCACAAACACACATTGGCCCATGACCACGAGCAGAATCACTTGTAAATGGGTCCCTAAAAAGCCTCATCTCCAAGCGGATACTCTTATAAAGCCCTCCAGAGTCTCCACAACATCAAGACCAACAGCCAATCAGTTTGTTTGGCAGCCCAAAGCGTGTAACAAACCCCCCGACCCCATTTGTAAATTCATTTCCACTGACTAACTGCATCACCTTTACACTACACTTTTCCATTTAGCTCACAAGACTATCCATCCACTAATGGCACACTGGATCACCTAGCACGTATTGACCTACTAACCTCTCACTAACCTCATGTTAATGTTGTAACGGGGATAAAAATTTTTCTATCATGTCCATTACAATGTTAACACATGTTTCTATATTCTCATAGAGTCAGCAGGCAAGAAGTAACATGGCAGATACAGTAGGACCTAGTTCCTAGGCAGGCACCAGCCCTCAAATTGTGGACATTGAAAGTCTTCCCATTGAGGAGGAATTGAAGGAGCGCCAAGTGGCATTGAGAGCATTACATGCCATACCGATTCAGAATCCTCCACAGGGGCACACAATGGCGGTCAACAAAAACTCACATTGGTTCAGTGAGGTGGCAGGACCTCTGGGAGAAGGCACTTACCTGTGGGAGGCAGAGATAGAGTTCAACGGGCGCTGGGGCAGGTATCACTTCTTCACCAGGGAATTTGAGAGACTTCAAAATAATGAAGGGCTGAAACCGATATGGAAGAAGGCAGGCTTATATGATTACTTCAAAGCCCAGTTACCGAAGCCCGACTTTCTACGATGCTCATATCTGATTAGCACCCTCACTCCTAGTAAAGAGAAAAAGGGGTATAGCACCTTTGTCTTACCATCTATCACAAGAGGTAATGAGCTGAAGCGCTTCAAGTTGACGAACAATTTGGTAAGAGAAGCTCTCGACATGCAAGGCATGCATATCCCTATCGAGAAAGAGACTATGGTCCCCGACAACATGAAGAACCGGAATCTGACGAAACTAAAGGACATGGTGGCAATGATGCCGTCTATTGCCATTCACCTTCGAATGTGCATGCAGCATTTCGCGTTCCCGGCTCAAGAGAGATTCACAATGCCACCCAAGAAGATCTGGTTCAGTTTATACTTAGCAGATGCTTTCAATTTGACAATCAACATGCCACATTGGATTATTGACCAGATACACTTAGCGCATCAACGGTGGTATAAGAAGCAAAAGTCAGTGCTTCATGGATGTTGTGCTCTCACCAGGATTGTTTACCAATGCTTGGCTTATGACGTGCCAATTCAACGAGCACTTGTTTGGACCAGGGTGCAAGAATTTCAACGCAGACTATCAACTGTAGGGCCTCCATCCAAGAAAATGAGAGGAGCAGTTCAGATGCCTTGTGCCCAGGCCCGAGGTGCTACACTGACACCAAAAATCACTCCACGGCTTCCAAGGCGAGTGCAACCATTCACTATCAGGTTGTCAAGGCATAGCACAGAAGGACCGAATCTAGTATTTCCACCTATACCCACCGACTTAGAGTTCCCTCATGGCTTTACATTGGAAGATCTAACTGATGAGGAGGTGGCCAGGATAATTAATGCTACGAATTTAGAAGTGGAAGCAAAGCAGGCAAGTGGGCAACAGACAGTCACCGACCAACCCCATCCAGTCCAACCAGAAGTAGTCGAAGTCGATCAAGATGAAGAAGAGACGGCAAAAGAAGAACAAGAGGATGAACAAGGACCATCCGACAAAGAAGAGCAGGAATATGAGCAAGAAGTGGTATAGGAACTTGAAGGAGCCCCTGCTTATACAAAGCGATTAAAGAGGCTGTATAATACCATCAATCGAGTTCAAGAGCAACACAAATTATCCTTGGCAGCAGGAAAGGCCCTGATGAATCAGATCCTGGAAGACGAAGGCGTAGATGAGCAATACAGGGCAACCCTTGATATGATTGTTGATGCATTGGGGGTACCTGAAACGGTGCATAACGCCCTTGCACACTCGTGAAGATCAGAGCGAAGATACGGCAGACGCCCCCCTCGATCAGGAAAACAAATGAATGTATTAGTATCAGAACCACAGGGCACCACATCCACAACCACGGGCATAGCTCATACCATTCATGACACTGAGGAAGCCCATACCTCCAGTGCACCCCCGTCACCCCCCTCACCCCCTCTCCCTCCAACTCCACCACCTTCACCTCCCACTACCAGTGAAACCACTATTGTCACCGCTTCAGGGTCCAGTCCCCATACTAAAGCACAAACCGTCAGTCAACCCGCACAACTCGCACAACCTATCACCACCTCTCTTGTATACACTACCACTAACACTGTAATTCTAACTGTAGTGATGGAAAACTCCATTCCCCCAATCACACTTCCTGGCGGTTCATATTCACAATTACACACACCACTTTACACCTTCACCACCATCACCGCACCCACCATTCCCATGTTCACAATCACTCCCACTACTACATCCACTTTTGATTTCATGGACATATCACCCACCTCCGCACCTCTCCCTCCCCCCATACGTCCACAATCTCCCATTCCCCCACCACCAACTTCACCCTTTTCAAGCACAACATACACGCTCCCACTCCCTTTTCCCTTCCCTTCTGCATTCAACACCTGTCCAGCATCCACTCCCATTAATAATGTATTCAATAATATGTACCAGTGTATGTCTCAACTACAACAGCATTACTAGCACCTAGACGCACAACATACGAGCCTCTTCAGAGACCATGAAACACTCCAAGCAAGATTCATTGATTTAGAGAAGGAGAAGCGGCTATTACAACAACAATATACTACATTGCAAGCACAACATGATCAATTAGTTGCCAATCCACCCCAGTCAGATACTGAAGAAAAACAACAACTCGATGACATGTTACATGCCCAGATAACGGACAATCTCAAATTTCAATGCAACCTCGCCTTATTACGGAAGCACATGTCCGCAGCACTTGAAGAAAACAAATGACTATAGAAATAGAACGAGGAAAACCTGGAAGCAGCAATGGAGGGTTCACGGTAGGAAATTGACCCAGAGAAATTCAAGACTATCCCATCTGAAAATATGCAAATCGTCTTGGAAACCCATGCCGACCTCCTGGAATCCCACGCAGCATTAGAAAGAGAAAGAGATGACCTACTAAAGCAACTGGCAACTCAACAGGAGTCACCAAGCAAAGTCACAACCGCAGCCGACACATCTAAAGAAGTCGCAGAACTCAGAACAGAACTAGAAGAACTACGAAATAAAGTTCTGCAATACGAGCGTCAAGCCTCTCCCCTGGTGGAGCCGGAACCTGAAGACTTAGTGCCAATTGAAGTGGAAGAGACTTTTGAAGACCCATATGTCCCCATGCCAGCACTCGGAGGTAAGCAAACAGAAGAAGGAATAGACACGATTGAGATCGAAGCCCCTGAATGGATGCAAAGGTTAGAAAAGGTTGCTGCAACCCATGATGAGAGAGTCGCAGTGTAGATAGCATCTATTTCTCGATTGGAAGAAGTGGTCATTAAATCAGATTACTTCAGAAACCTCTCCCATCATCGGTGGATTGGCACATCCGATGATTTGTATGTTCCATTCTGTGTCTTAATGGCAGATTATAATGCTGAAATCAAGCAGCGCACAACGAAGGAACCAACCTCGATGACACAATTTGCACCAGAAGACATCCCTGCCAGTGCCACGCATGGGAATATCTTTCAACCTACCTGGAGGATCCGTCTGCTTGAAACCTACCCTGAGATGGTATGCACGTGGAATAACATGCCCTTATATATCAAGTATAATCCCTACTACTGCCTTGTCTTTCGAAGAAGGTCTTGGCCGGAGTACACAAAAACAGTGCTAGCAGTCAAAGGATGTGAAAAATGGCTCAATTATGTCTACTTAGCCCCACCTACAGGCCAACCCACAGTAGCATACATGATTTCGACAATTCGGCATTGGGGAGTCAGGTTCAAGAATGTCCCAGATGTCATGGCACAGATGTGCCTCAAAATTTTTGAGCTCATGCTGGTTACATTCAGGACATTTAAGAACATCAAAGAACCTCATCTTTCGACTATTGGATTTAATGAAGGGAATCAAGACCTTGTCTATGATATGAGCACCACACCATCCATTAACGTCGTATATGTGTGGCATGCTCGTATAAAGTATCTACCTGCCTGCTTCAAATAGACGTTTGAAGAAATGTTCATCACAGGGTTCTGGGAATATCATTCAGAGATATTCATTCCCAGACCATCTCATCTATTACAGTTATTTGCGGTGGAACAAGCCCTACATTCAGAAAAGCTACGTATGCCACATCTAGAAGTTCCAGGGCCAGTAGACTGGGATGCCCTACTCACTTTGGCCAAAGGGTTGAGAATAGCAGAACATCATTTAGCCACAGACGTTGTGGAGTACTACATCCAACGACCCACTCAACAAGGGTCTGTCAGAGACGACATATGCGAGAGAGGGGGGGGGTGTTGGCAGTAGTCAAGGTACACAAGGGCTCACAAGACAAGGAAGTCAAAGAAGAGATTCAGAGCGAAGAGAAAACACCAGCAGACAAAGTAGTCAACGAAGATCTGGCAAGTAGGCCGTCCAAAATTTTCGATGAAGTAATACTTCCTAAATAATGAATTTAGTCACTCTACATCATTGTAAATACCATTTCACCTTTTTGTAACTCCATTTTGTGCAACCCGAGGAGTCCTCGAGCTTGAGGAGTATTAGAAGCAGCATCGTACCAATTTTCATAATTTTTAGACTTCGTTTGAGACCCCAAATAGGCCTTAGAACCTAATTTTTAACTAGGCCGGACACTAGGTCTGGACAGGGCCAAAAGCTAGTCAAAAACTATAAATAGAGCTAGAGAGCTCATTTTTGAGGTTAGCTTGTAATAGGATTGAACTTGTATGAGCATTTTGGAATTAATCTAAAAGAACTCCATTGTCTTTCTCTTTGTCTTGCCGTGTGTGTGCGTGTGTGTGTATGTGTGTGCATGTTGGTGTGCTTCTCACTCACGCACTTGTGCCTTCACTTGCTCGAGGTCATCATACCATCCTCACGTCTTCCCGGATTGACATTAAAGGAGGTGCTACTTATCATTGAGCTACAACATCATTGGGAAATGAAGAACGTTGTCCATGGTTGCTGCACTCTCACATACATTATTTATATGTGCTTAGCTTATGATATCACCATTGAAAGAGCCCTTCCAGCAGCACAGTTAAAACAATACAAGGGTTCAAAGAAAACCAAGCGACCTACAAATGCAAGGAGAGTAAAGTGAATGTGTGGTAAAATTCCCTATTTAAATATTCTGGACTCGCCTTCACCACAACCCACATCGAAAACCTCCCCACAACAATCTCCAGCTCAAGCGCAACCTCTAGTTCCACCACTCAGAGTCTGCTTGAATCGAACCTCTACAACATGTGAGGCCTCGCAGGCGACAACCACTATTCCTACTACCATCCCCATTATGGCCACCACAATAGTTGAGGTTCCCATTGTGACCACCACTTTTGTATCTGAATCTTTTACTTTTTCAATCACCAAATTGGGTACAGAAGATATCAATACCAACTTTGACTTCGAGATACCATAGGTGTTATCTAGTGATTTTCAGTTTTCGGACACACAATTTGTCTCTCAGGAATATGAATGACCTGCTTACCCAACCACTCAATCGGAAGGGGTGAGGACTCTGACTCTGAAGAAGAAGATGATGAGTGCACTGTGACCAATGAGGGTGAGGAGGAGACAACAGAAGCAGCTGCATATACGATTGCCATCAGATAGCTACATGACATAATGAATAAGGCTTGGTTGAGGAGTAGGCTAACTAAGGAACAGAGTCAAGCCATTTTGGAGCAAGAATTGGCCAACGGTGGCTTTGAAGAGACATTCATTGCAGCTATGCATGAATTGGTTCAATCAGTAGGTGTACCAGAAGATTTGGACTACCTGAAGCAAAAATCTCTGCCCAAGTTTACCCTACCCATTGCATCACAACCCACCATGCATGTATTGTTTCCATCATTTGCATCGTCATCATCTTCCACTATTGATGCTGCCATTCAACAGATGATACATTGTCTTCAACAAATTAACACAGAATATTCTTCATTAGGGTGACAACATTCGGCCCTCTAATAGATGACCCAATAATTGCAAAAATAGCTAGATGCACTGATATTACAGAATCAAGAACTCAACGTGGAATATCAAGCCTTAGAAGTGGAGAAGCAACAACATCAACAAACCTTCGAGGCACAATTATAGGAGCATGTGAAAGGTATCGAGTCTTAGTTAGAGGTAGATTTAATGAGAAATGCTCAATTATCATGCAACATGGCACTCCTTTCGAGGACATCTCAATGTCGCAAAAGAAGAAAATCAATGACTCTAACAACAAAACCATGAAAACTTCGAGGCTACATTGGATCATCCATAGACAACTCTAAACCCCTCACGCTTTAGAGTTGTTCCTCCTGAGTCTATGTAGATCTTACTGGATGACCACGCACATGTGTTATAAGATTACGATTGACTATGAGTAGAGTGCGAGACACTCAAGGAAACAAACAAGCAATTGATGTTAAAGGATTCGTTAGGACCTACGATTGTGCAGGAGGTCACCCCACCTACCCTCATTGAAGAATTGAACGCACTAAGAACGCAAGTCTAATAGTTGCAAGCTCAAGTATCTGGCATGACAGAGCCTCCTAGACCAAAATCCCCCCCTAACTTGCCAGAACTAGATGATACCATACAAATCCCAATGGATGAAACGTTTGAAGAAGAGTACATACCACTACCTGTTGTTGGAGGCAGATCCTCAAAAGCAGGTCAAGATATGTATGAGTTACCTCCCTCTCATGGTTAAAGACGGTTGAAGAACTTGGCAAAATGCATTCGACGAGAGCTGAAGCTCAGTTACATGCGATGGCCAATATTGAAGAAGTCATTTTAAAGTCTCCATATTTTGCCACTATAGCACCATGTCAACACATAATGACTAGTGAGTTGCAGTATAAACCTTTCTTCCTCTTGCTTGAGGGATACAATTTCCACATTGAGAGCATCACTAAGAAGCACCCAATGCATGCCACTTAGTTCGAGCCAAAAGATGTTCCCCCGAAAGCTGCAAAGGTCCCTAGAAGACGTTCCTGGAAGGCCTTTGCCATAAAAGTTCAAAAAAACCAACAATGTAAAGAGTGGCTCTGTTGGAACACAACAATCACAAATTGATGATTACAAAGAGTCTGAAGCAAGTCTATGATCAGATTGAAGTTCAAGAAGTCATTTGAGGAAGTAAAGAGATCTCAGAAGTGAAGCTTGTATACATATGTACATTACAGTTGGAAATTCTTGTAACTTAAGTATAGATAATCCTTAGGATGATGAGGAGTAATGTAATAGATGCGGGATAAGTCTAAAACCATATGTATATAAGTCAATGATGTAAAGAAACACATGAGAGAGTCATTAGAAGCCAAGTGTCATAGAGATAGATGTGAAGAGAGTCATCTTCAGAAAATAGCGACGAGTATTTCGTAGATTTCTCTCACTCTGATCATGTGGATCAAAAATCCTTTTGTACACATCTAATCTAGAAGCTAATGAACCTATGTTCAAAGTTTCATGGTCTAATTCCTCTTCTGCTGTGAGTATGATTAATAGGAACATGTGTATGTAAAGTCTACAGATGATCTCTCAGAGTCGCGCACTTTTTTGTGTCAATGTTTTGCTTAGATCTCAGTGCACAGTGTAAAGTTCTTGATGAATGAGCATTCAAAATCTAAGTTAGAAGGTAAGGAAGCTATGGCTAAAAGCATTTAGCAAAACGGGATTTGTGCTGTGAGAAATCAACTTAAGAAGTTGACCATGTCAAAGTCGCCATTTCTTGAAGATAGTTTTTGACAGAGGTTTGTTAGAAATCTATGTTGGAGCAAGTCTATGACAAGCTTAAGTATTGGCTTGAGTCCCACAAAGTCATAGAAGAAGCCTTAAAATGAAGTCAATGTAAAGTTCACTTGTGAACTACCTCTTGTAACTTTTGAAGAGTTTACTTAATGTAAAAGTGAAAGAATCTTAAGTGGTTGAGTCCACTTGATCAAAAAGGGAAAGAGGAGCCATCAATTCGTGATTTGTGGTAGATAGAGAATCAAATAAATCACAAATTGATTGGAAAGTGATTGAGGGAAGTTAGCCTCCCAAACTCAACTATAAATAGATGGCAGTTTTAGTCGTGGTTAGAGAGGCCTATGTGAAGACCTCCAAAAGCTAAGCTTTATGCCATATCAAGGTGTGATTCCAAGGCACACATATGTATCACTAAGTCCATTGTATTGTACAAGCAATATACTTTCATTTTCATGATCATTTGAGTTCATATTTCCATGTTCTTGTGAAGTGTACTACTCACTGCCATATCTCTCAGCTTTCTCAGTCAGATTGCAGAGATGGTTTCTCTGAGCTTGGTGCATCATTTTCAGTGATTTAACTTGGTAAAGTTAGGTCTATAAGTCTACTATATGCTCACCAATTTGCATTTAATTTGGATGTTGCAATCTTCAGTTATGTTCAGTTGAAGTCAACAGTATCTGTCCATTTTCACTTCTTTGTCAGGTACTCGACTTTTTACTCATGTTGTTAGAGCCATTTCTCAGTGGTTACTCATCCCAATTCAATGATTTAAAGCTTGTTGGATTCAGATTACTGTATAGTATAAGCATACAAATTTTCATAATCATTGGATTCTTAAATCTGGAGTTATGTGCATTTTTCTACTCACTAGTCTCATTACTGTAGTAGCCCATGAAAATCGGGATGATGTCATGAGTTGTTAAACATCATTCTCAGTGTGTGGTTCATTATTTTTTATAAGATTACTCTTGAAAGTTAGCTCTTTAAGTTAATTAGAGTTCCCCAAGAGGAATTACGCTAATTGCTGCTGTGCTCAGAGAACTATGCAAAACACTAGACATGTGTATGAACCAAAATAGCAAGTTCTTCACCTCTGAGCTAACTCCAACTTATCTCTTTTGATCTATCTTTTTGAGAGTGATCTTCGAAGGTACATAGGGTGTCTAATACGTCAATTGGAAAGCTCAAAGGGCCCACCATATACTCCTGGAGTTCATTTGGCTGGTGTAGATCAAGGATTTTGCAACACCTCTTCATCTTCAAGCACATACCTATCCATTTGTTAACAGTGGTATCAGAGCAAGGTTGGACAACATGGCAAATGGATTTCCTTCATCAATTGACAAATTGGACAGAGGTAACTAGTCAACTTGGTTATTAAGAATGGAAGCTTATCTCCAAGGTAGAATTTTATATGGTTATGTGGCTAGAGATGAAGTTATGCCAAGTTTCAGGAACAAAAGTCAACCAACACAAGAAGAGAAAGAAAGATTGAGCACATGGTGCTCCAAGGATGCACTTGGAAGGTCTTATCTCCTCAACTCTATCTCAGATTTTTTTGTTGCTTCACATTAGAAGTTGTAAGACATCTCAGGAAGTGTGGGATGCACTTGAAGCCTTCTTCTCTTCAAGTACTAAAGCTAGGAAGCATCAACTATGGTTGGATTTCACAACTCTCAAGAAGGCTCCCAAACAAAATGTGACTGATTTTGTCACAAAGCTCAAGGACATAGCAGATTAGTTGGGAAGCATTCGAGAGGTAATACATGAAGAGCAAATTGTAAGGCAGGTCATCAATGGCTTGAAGGCAGATGACAAGTGGGAAGCATTCACCACAGCTATTGATTTGTACATGGACATGCATGTACCTGATTTCAATACACTCATTGGACAACTACTTACTCAAGAGGCAAAGCTTATAAAAAATGGAGAAAGCTCTAAAGATAATCAATCTTCAGCTTTATACACTGATAAAAGCAAGTCCAAAGATAACAAAGGAAAGGCAAAGAAAGTGGATGATGAAGCAGGTACATATCAAGCTAACTATGCAGGTAGAGGAAGACATGCCAGAGGTAGAGGAAGAGGAGGTAGACAAGGTAGGGGGAGATCCCAAGACTCCAACCCATGTTCTATTTGTGGACTAACTAATCATACAACTGAAAATTGCTTTAGGAATTCCATGAATCAAAGAGGAAGAGGATACAATAGAGGAAGTTATGGCTACTCAAGAGAAGGTTCAACAACTACCATGTCAATTACAACAACTACAATCATTCAAACTATCAAGGAGGCTACAAAGGAAGGAGAGACTTCAATAACTACACAGAAGACTCAAAGAAAGAGGATTCATTATTAATCATGAACACGGCTATGCACAAGGTAAATCTGATGAGCATGTTTTCTGCATAGATTCAGGTTGTTCAAATCATGTGGCACGAAATGTGGCACTCCTATCAGATTTAGAAGATCCAAGGAATAAGCATGAGGTACAAATAGGAGATGACACAAAACATCCTGTGGAGAAAATAGGCAATTTTAAAGCACCTGATGGAAACATCAACCTACTTAGTAAGGTACTCTATGTCCCTACCATTACAAAGAATTTGATAACCGTTGGGCAGATAGTAGAGAAAGGGTTGCAAGTCAGGTTCACAAAAGCAAGAGCATTTGTTGAAGATCCAAGTCAAGGATTCAGAAAAATTGCAAAAGGTGAAAAGACAGTAAGATTGTTCACATTTGAATTACAAGACACTAGAAACATTGCTCTCTTTAATTATGGTAGTCAGACACTCACAGAATTGGAAGTATGGCACAAAAGGTTAGCACATATTAGTGAAAGGTCATTAAAGAAAATTTGCAGGGACCAAAGTGTACTTGGACTTCCTAAATTGTCAAAACAATATATGATTTATAAGTGTAGTGCATTTCAATTTGGAAAGTCTCATAGGTTACCATTCATGAAGAAAAGTTATATGCATGGAGATCTCTTGGAGTTGGTTCATACAAATGTATGGGGACCTAGCAAGGAAGCTTCAATATCTGGATCAAGGTATTATGTCTCCTTTATTGATGATTGTAGCAGATGGACTATCCTATTCTTTATGAAACACAAAGATGAAGTTTTTTCATGTTTCAAAAGATATTTGGCTCTTGTGGAGAATCAAACAGGTAAATCACTAAAAAGGCTAAGGTCAAATGGAGGGGGAGAATACTTCTCCCATGATTTTGATTCTTTTCTTCAAGAAAGAGGAATCAAAAGAGAGGTAACTACAAGGTACACTCATGAGCAAAATGGAGTGGCAGAAAGGAGGAATAGGACAATTGTTGAAGCTGCAAGGTCTATGTTAAATGAAAAGCATTTACCTAATTACTTATGGGTTGAGGCTATATCTACAGTCACTTACTTGATTAACAGGTTGCCTTCAAAATCCCTTGATGGGATGACTCCATATGAGGCTTGGAATGGAAGAAGACCAAGCTTAGATCATTGTAAAATTTTTGGCTGTCTTGCTTTTGCTCATGTTCCTTCATAGGTTAGAGGCAAGATGGATCCAAAGGCAGAAAGGTGTGTATTTATTGGATATGACAACAATCAAAAGGGCTACAGGTTATACAACCCTACCAACAAAGGATTCTTGGTAAGCAAAGATGTAGTTTTTTATGAGAAAAATTCATGGTATGAAGATTCATGCAGGAAGGTCAATTTACCATATGATCTTGAAGAAGATTTTCCAAACCTTGGTAGAGAACAACCAAAGATTGAAGAACAAGACACCTCAGAGGATGATGAAGAATCTCAGATGGAAAAGATCAAAGCATGGAAGTCTGAAGGTAAAGCGAAATTGCAGGAACTTGGACATGAGGCAGAATCATCACATCATGGCCTAAGAAGATCTATGAGGGAAAAAAAAAACCAGAAAGGTATGGGTTTGACACCTCATTAGTAACTAAACATTCTATCTACATAGCACAGGATATAAACCAAGAGGATCCATCATCCTTTAAAGAGGCCAAAGCAAAATCAAAATGGAAGCATGCAATGAAGGAAGAGATTGAAGCACTTGAGGAAAACAACACTTGGGACTTGGTGCCCACGACTTCATCCATGAAGATAATAGGCTCAAGATGGGTCTATAAACTCAAGAAGAATTCTGATGGTTCCATTAACAGGTATAAGGCAAGGCTTGTAGCAAAAGGCTTTGCACAAACTCAGGGAATTGATTATGAGGAGACCTTCTCTCCTATGGCAAAGATGCCTACTATTAGGGTTTTGCTTAGTATTGCTTCTTCCAAGAATTGGAAGATACTTCAACAAGATGTAAAGAATGCATTCTTGAATGGTTGGATAACAGAAGAGGTATATATGTCACAACCACCTGGTTTTGAGAATCAAGTTTATCCTGATTATGTGTGTAAACTTAACAAAGCATTGTATGGTCTCAAGCAAGCTCCAAGAGCTTGGAATTTCAGACTTGTTTCATTCTTGCAGGACAAAGGCTTTCAACCAAGCAAGGCAGATCCTTCACTCTTTATTAAAATGAGTAATTATGAGATCATCTACCTATGTGTATATGTAGATGATATTATATTGACAGGAAATGATGCAGATGGTATGAAGAAGATCAAAGATCAGATGAGAGAAGAGTTCAAGATAAGTTATTTGGGTTCACTTACCTACTTCCTAGGTTTGGAAGTTGTCTACAAAGATCATGGTTTGTTTCTCTCAAAGAAAGTACATTAAGGACATGTTGGCAAAATTCAAGATGCAAGATTGTAAGATTGTAGGTACTCCAATGGAGGTCAATCACAAATTGAGCTCACATGAAGGTGGACTCATAGAGGACATCACATCATATCAAAGTCTAGTGGGTAGTCTCAACTATGCCACATTGACAAGAGTAGATATATGTTATAGTGTGAGTGTGCTAAGCCAATTTATGCACACACCAAGGAAACCACATATGGATGCTGCCAAAAGGACTCTCAAGTATCTCAAAGGAACCATAAATGAAGGACTTTATTATCCTTATGTATCTGATTTAGGTTTGAAGCTATTTTCTGATGCAGATTGGGCTGGCTCCAAGGAAGATAGAAGGAGCACTTCAGGTTATCTTACCTTTGCAGGTTCAAAGCTTATTTCGTGGTCATCCAAGAAGCAACCCACAACTGCTCTCTCTTCTACTAAAGCTGAATACAGAGGTCTTGCCATAGCTACTCAGAAAGCTATGTGGATGAAGACATTATTCAAAGATCTTGGATTGGAGTTTGGAACTCCAACTATTTTTGGTGACAATATGAGTTCTATTCACTTAGCTGCTAATCCTATTTTTCATGCAAGGACTAAACATATTGATGTTCATTATCACTATGTATGAGAGAAGGTTCTAAGCAAAGAGATTCAAATATCATATGTGTCCACTCATCAACAATGTGCATATATTCTAACCAAAGCATTGCATGGTACAAGGCTCTGCAAATTCAAGGCTATGATAGGTTTGCAGGTAATCTTGGAAGATTGAAGACCTCAAGCATACTTGGCTTGAGGGGGAGCTGTTGGAGCAAGTCTATGACAAGCCTAAGTATTCGCTTGAGTCCCACAAAGTCATAGAAGAAGCCTTAAAATGAAGTCAATGTAAAGTTCACTTGTGAACTACCTCTTAAAATGAAGTCAATGTAAAGTTCACTTGATCAAAAAGGGAAAGAGGAGCCACGAATTCGTGATTTGTGGTAGATAGAGAATAAAATCAATCACAAATTTATTGGAGAGTGATTGAGGGAAGTTAGCCTCCCAAACTCAACTATAAATAGATAGCACTTTTAGTCGTGGTTAGAGAGACCTATGTGAAGACCTCCAAGAGCTGAGCTTTATGCCATATCAAGGTGTGATTACAAGGCACACATATGTAACAGTAAGTCCATTGTATTGTACAAGCAATATACGTTCATTTTCATGATCATTTGAGTTCATATTTCCATGTTCTTGTGAAGTGTACTACTCACTGCCATATCTCTCAGTTTTCTCAGTCAAATTGCAGAGATGGTTTCTCTGAGCTCGATGCATCATTTTCAATGCTTTAACTTGGTAACATTAGCTCTATAAGTCTACTATATTCTCACCAATTTTCAATTCATTTGGATGTTGCAATCTTCAGTTATGGTGAGTTGAATTCAATAGTATCTGTTCATTTTCACTTCTCTGTCAGGTACTCGACGTTTTGACTCATCTTGTCAGAGTTATTTCTCAATAGTTACTCATCCAAATTCAATGATTTAAAGATTCTTGGAGTCAAATTACTATCTAGTATAAGCATACAAATTTTCATAATCATTGGATTCTTAAATATGGAGTTATGTGCATTTTTCTGCTCACTAGTCTCATTACTGTAGCAGCCCGTGAAAATCGGGATGATGTCATCAGTTATTAAAGATCATTCTCAGTGTGTGGTTCATTATTTTTGACGAGATTACTCTTGAAAGTTAGATCTTTAAGTTAAGTAGACTTCCCCAAGATGAATTAAGCTAATTGCTGCTGTGCTCAGAGAATTATGCAAAACACTAGACAGGTGTATGAACCAAAATAGCAAGTTCTTCACCTTTGAGCTAACTCCAACTTATCTGTTTTGATCTATCTTTTTGAGAGTGATCTTCCAAGGTACATAGGGTGTCTAATACATCCATTGGAAAGATAAAAGGGCCCACCATATACTCCTGAAGTTCATTTGGCTGGTGTAGATCAAGGATTTTGCAACACCTCTTCATATTCAAGCACATACCTATCCATCTCTTCACAATCTAGTGGTTCTTTTGAAGAACTAATGATCAATATAGTTGCGCAAAGGTAGCATGGATATGTGAGTATCATTTGAATGATTAAATTCAAAGTAGTATGAAGAAATTGAAGTCTATTTCTGAAGCAGATTCGTGAAGATGAAGAAAACTTTATACAGAGAAGTATTACTTGATATATGTGAAAGATAATTTGAAGTTTCTGTAAAGTTTGATTTATTCTTGATATTGAGGAGTTCTTAAGTCAAGTTAAATCAAACATTTGGAGATTGAAAGGTATCCAAGAGTGGTATCAGAGCTGAAGGTGCAATACAAGTGAAGTAAAGGCATTGGAAATCCCGATTGCTGCAGATATTGAAGTTCCTTCTAATTGAAGGGGGACAAAGCTAAATTCTTGGAGATAATCTGCAAAAGTACAAAGCACAAGTTCAAAGGATCATTAAAGATCAAAGCTTCATATCAAAGGTACATTATATTACCATAAATCTGAGTAATTGCAGACACAAGAAGATCAAAGATGGGAGAAAGCTTGTAGATTGATAAGCTAGATAGGGAGAACTATCCAGCTTGGTCCATGAGGATGGAGGCACACCTCATGAGCAAAGATTTGATGGCATTCATTACAGGAGAAGAAGAAAAGCCTGAGTTTGAAGATCCTAGTGTTCCAACTAGGGAGGAACTTGCAGGTTTGAAGAATTGGGTGAAAAAGGATGCTCAAGCTAGGAGCATCATTTACATGGCTGTAAATGATTATCTTCTACCTCACATCAGAGGTTTAGAAAGTGCAACAGATGTGTGGAATGCTTTGGAAGAGCATTTTCAAAATACAACCGAGTCAAGGAAGTCTTCATTATGGGCAGAGTTTACAACCTTTAAGAAGAAGAGCTCACAATCAATTTCTGATTATGTGGCAAGGATGAAGGATATTGCAGATAGCTTGGGAGGAGTAGATGAAGACATTGAAGAGGATAAGTTGGTAAGGCAAATACATACATGTGTGAGAGGAGATGAGAAGTGGAAACCTTTCATATTCTCCATAGAATTGTCACTTGATCACTTTACTCATGATCTTAATCAATTGCTAGGACACATGCTAACTTTTGGGCAGGACATTAAGGGAGATAATGACAGGAGTGCAAGTCAAGCCATGTACTCCAAGGACAAGAAAAAGAATGGCAAAGGGAAACATTCAACTAATGATGAAGGAACCTCAAGTCAAGCTAACTTTACAAAAGGAAGGATGAATTTCAGAGGTAAAGGAAGAGGCGGTAAGAACAAAGATAATACTAAAGCTTGTTGGATTTGTGGCAGAACCAATCATTTGGCAAATGATTGTTGGTATAACAATCAAAACGGTGGAAGCAATAATCAGAGTTTTGATCAAAGAGGTAGAGGAGGCAGAAACCAAGAGGCAACTTCAGAGGAAGAGGTGGTAGGACATCATATGCTAGAGGAGGTGGAAGAAGTTTTTAATCTCAGTCCTACAACAATAATTATTATAACTATGCATCGAATTAGAAGGATGATATGACTCTTATCTTAAATACAACTCATGAAGCAGTAGGAGAAGATCAAAGAGTGTTTTATATTGACTCAGGATGTAGTAATCATATGAGTGGTAATATATCATTAATGACTGACATGGAAGCAAAGGTGAATGGACATACAGTTCAAACAGGTGACAACACCAAGCATAAAGTTGAGAGCATTGGATCAGTGAAGACAAAGAATGGAAGTACACTCTTGAGCAAGGTACTTTATGTTCCTACTGTTCCTAAAAACTTGATAAGTGTAGGGCAAATTGTGGAGAAGGGATATGAAGTCAGATTCACAAATGATGGTGTTTATGTGCAAGATCCAAATCAGGGATATAGAAACATCATTGCAGGTAAAAAGGAAGGAAGGTTATTTACTCTCAAAGTCCAAGGTAATGTGGGACATGCCTTATTTACTTATGGAAGTCAAAAGATGTCTGAGTTAGACCTATGGCATAAAAGGCTAGGTCATTTCAATGAGAGAGCCATAAAGGAAATGTCAAGGAATGATGTGGTGCTTGGTTTGCCAAATATTGAAGGGCAACACATGGTGTACAAGTGTGAAGCTTGTCAATTAGGTAAAGCACACAAAAGATCTTACAACAAATCAGGATACAAGTGTTCAAACATGCTTGAGTTAGTTCATACAGATGTGTGGGGTCCTTCAAGGGACTATAGCATAAATGGATTCATATATTATGTGTTGTTTGTTGATGATGCAACCAGATGGATTACTTTATATGTAATCAAGGACAAATCAGAAGTGTTCAAGACATTCAAGGAATATCATGCTTATGTAGAAAGGATTACAGGACAAAAGCTCAAGAGGTTGAGATCAGATGGAGGGGGAGAATATTTCTCTAAAGAGTTTGATGATTATTTGTGGAATGCAGGTATAAAAAGAGAAGTAACTTGCAGGTACTCTCCTCAAAAAAATGGAGTTGCAGAAAGAAGAAATAGAACTCTTGTAGAGTTTGCAAGAGCAATGATGAAGGAAAATAATTGTCCAAACTACTTATGGGCAGAAGCTATCAACACTGCAACATACCTTGTGAATAGGTTAACTTGTAAAGCTTTGGATGGAAGAACTCCTTATGAAGCATGGTGGGGTAAGAAACCTACTCTTGATCATTGTAAGGTATTTGGATGTTTAGCATATGCTTATGTTCCTTCACAATTGAGACATAAGCTAGAACTCAAAGCAGAGAAGTATGTGTTTATTGGGTATGATGATAGACAGATGGGTTACAGGTTGTGGAGTCCATCCACAAGCAATTTATTGTTACCAAAGATGTTCATTTGATGAGCAAAGCACATGGTATACAGGGTCAACAAATGATTATGCAGGTGTTGAAGAAATACAAAGGAAAGGGAAGACAAAAGTAAGTGTGTATGAGGAAGATATTGATGATGATGATTATAAAAGTAAATTGCAGGATAATGTTGAAGATGGGCCAAGATTTGATCCAGAATCAAATGTGGCTTAGACTTCAACAAGTGCAGAGGTCAAAAGATCCTTGAGAGAAAGGAAAGAGCCTATCAGCTATAGCTATGATACATCTTTCCTAACAACAAAAGATTATTCTTACATTGTGAAGAAAGAAGAGGTTCCAATCACATATGAAGAAGCTAAAGGTAAACAGAATTGGGAGAAGGAAATGCAAGAAGAGTATGATGCTCTACTTGAAAATGAAACATGGGAGTTAGTGCCAAGACCAAAGAATCAGAAGGTCATTGGATGTAAGTGGGTATATAAAACAAAAAGGTTTGCAGATGGTAAGGTGTCTAGATACAAGGCTAGACTTGTGGTCAAAGGTTATGCCCAAACCTATGGGGTAGATTATGATGAAACCTTTAGTCTTGTTGCTAAGATGTCTACAATTAGATCATTGATTGCTATTGCTGCTTGTAAAGGATGGAAGTTATCACAATTAGATGTGAAGAATGCATTTCCGAATGGATACATTGCAGATGAAGTGTACATGGAGCAACCAAAAGGCTTCATGGATTCAATTGGATCAGATTATGTGTGTAAGCTTAAGAGAGCTTTGTATGGGTTGAAGCAGGCTCCAAGAGCATGGAATTACAGGCTTGTTAAGTTCTTGAATGAATGTGGATTTCAAGCATCAAAGGCAGATAGTAGCTTGCTAGTGAAGGCAAGTGAAAATGGATATATATACATGTGTATTTATGTTGATGATATTATTGTCACAGGTATAGATGCTCAAGGAATCAATGAACTTAAGAAACAAATAGAGAAGGAGTTTAAGATAAGTGATTTGGGAAACTTATCTTATTTCTTAGGAATGCAGATTGTATATACTCAAGCACACCATTAGAGGTAAATCATAAATTGAGCAGGTATGGAGGTGAAGAGTTTAATGACATGAAGAAATATCAGAGTTTGATAGGTAGTTTAATCTATGCTACCTTGACAAGGCCAGATCTATCATATGCAGTAGGTGTGTTATCACAATTTATGCATTGTCCAAAGAAGACTCATTGGATTGCAGCTCAAAGGGTACTCAGATATATCAAAGGAACTCTAAGTGAAGGTCTATACTATGGATTTACTTCTGATACAAGAATCAAAGTGTTTAGTGATGCAGATTGGGTAGGTGATTCATATGATAGAAGGTCTACTCATGGGTATCTCTGTTATATTGGAGATAAATTAGTTTCTTGGTGCTCAAAGAAGCAACATACAGTTGCTTTGTCATCCACAGAATTTGAGTATAAAGGAATGGTAGAGGCTGCAAAGGAAGTGATATGGTTAAAGACCTTGTTGAAGAGTTTTGGAACTGATCAGAGTACTCGAATTATTTTGGAGACAATATGAGTTCATTGTATTTGGCATTTAACCCTGTTTTTCATGCCAGGACTAAGCATATAGAGATTCAGTATCATTTCTTGAGAGAAAAGGTACTTGATAAAGAGATTGAAGTGATGTATACTCCAACAAAAGAACAAGTTGCAGATATGTTAACAAAAAGCTTGGATGGACCTAAGCTGCAAAGATTCAAGGAGATGGCAGGAGTGAAGAAGAATGAAATAATCACAATTAGTGATTGAGGGGGAGCTGTTGGAACACAACAATCACAAGTTGATGATTACAAAGAGTCTGAAGTAATTCTATAATCAGATTGATGTTCAAGAAGTCATTTGAGGAAGTAAAGAGATCTCAGAAGTGAAGCTTGTATACATATGTACATTACAATTAGAAATTCTTGTAACTTAAGTATAGATAATCCTTAGGATGATGAGGAGTAATGTAATAGACGCGGGATAAGTCTAAAACCATATGTATATAAGTCAATGATGTAAAGAAACACATGAGAGAGTCATTAGAAGCCAAGTGTCATAGAGATAGATGTGAAGAGAGTCATCTTCATAAAATAGCGACGAGTATTTTGTAGATTTCTCTCAGTCTGATCATGTGGATCGGAAATCCTTTTGTACACATCTAATCTAGAAGCTAATGAAGCTATGTTCAAAGTTTCATGGTCTAATTCCTCTTCTGCTGTGAGTATGATTAATAGGAACATGTGTATGTAAAGTCTGCAGATGATCTCTCAGAGTCGCACACTTTTTCGTGTCAATGTTTTGCTTAGATCTCAGTGCACAGTGTAAAGTTTTTGATGAGTGAGCATTCAAAATCTAAGTTAGAAGGTAAGGAAGCTATGGCTAAAAGCATTTAAGAAAATAGGATTTGTGCTGTGAGAAATCAACTTAAGAAGTTGACCATGTCAAAGTTGCCATTTCTTGAAGATAGTTTTTGACACAGGTTTGATCTAAAAGATCAAATTAGAAATCTAGTGGTTCTTTTGAAGAACTAATGATCAATATAGTTGCACAAAGGTAGCATGGATATGTGAGTATCATTTGAATGATTACATTTGAAGTAGTGAAAAAAAAAGTTTTTGATTTGATGCAGATGGTCTTCAAGACATGCATGCATGTCAAGGCTCAAACGGTGAACACTCCTAGATTTGAACATAGAAATTTGGATTTAGTATACAATATGAGCACAACACCATCGATCAAAGTATGCTATGTGTGGAACTGCTGATTGAAATATATGTCGGCCTGCTACAAGCAGAGCTTCAAAGATATGTTCACTACTGGCCTCTAGGAGTGCCACTTAGAAGTATTTATTAGCGGACCCACTCACTTGCTCCATTTGTTTGCATGCGAACATGTGATGTACTCTGAGCATTATTAGATGCCACCTCTTGACGAACCCCAACCCATCGATTGGGAGAAGTTAGAAAAAGATCTTATCAAGGGCATTCGAATGACAGAACACACCCTTGCCAGAGACCTCCTCAATAACTACATTACCCATGCATGATCAGGTTCTGTCAGGGACAATAGAAATGAGGAAGAGGGTAGTGTTCAAGGCACAAGACCAACTATAGGTTCATGTCACAAACGAAGAGGAAGCACATAGGTCATTTCATAACCCAAAAAGTGATTTTCATCACTAAAACAATGTAATATATGTACATACCTCCAATTATAGCATGTACGACTCCATTTTATGCAAGCCGAGGAGTCCTCGAGCTTGAGGAGTCTAAGTAGAAAGCTCATACCAATTTTTATAATTTTTGGAAGCCGTTAGGTACCTCAAATTAGATGTGGAACCTATTTTTTAACTATGCCGGTCACTAGATGTGAAATCGGTCAAAACTTGGCAAAAACTATAAATAGAGCTAGAGAGCTCATTTTGAGGAACTGCACTTTTTAAACTAGAAGCTTGTGAGCTAGTGGAGTTATTGTAACTAATTAGTGATGAATATGAGTTCTTTTCCTGCCTTCCATTGATCTCCATTGCCTCTTTCCTCGTGTGTGTGTGTGTATGAGTGTGTATGCATTTGCATTTCTCACCATCACCTTCGGGCACTTCAATTGCTCTCGATCTTCATATGAGCCTACCCTCTCCGTGGATTGACAATTATGAGGTGGAACTCCTCACGTTGGTACTCACCATTGTACTAGAGTGACACTTGGTATGAGGATTATTTCATAAGTCAATTTAGATGTGGTTTAAGAGAAGATGTGAAGGACCTTCTGCTCATGATGCTAGAGGTCAAGACATTAAATGAATACATCACCAAAGCCATTCAATGTGATACTCCCCTTTTTGAACATTAAAAACAAGTACAAGGAATATTTTTCCAATGGAAACCCTTCCAATACACTCATAGAGTAGAACATATAGGTGAACCTATGCAAATAGATGTAACTAGGTTCAAACCTCTAGCACCATAAGAAAATTAGAGAAGGAGAGATAATAAGTTATTCCTTTATTATGAAAACCGTAGCCATATTGCAGTTAATTTTCCCAACAAGGAAACAAATTCCAAAGTTGTAGTCACCCTTGTACAACAGGCAAATGAGAAAGTTTATTTGTAAAGGAGACCATACATCAAACCATGATATAAGAAAGGGTCTCCTAATTTCAGCAACACCCATAGAAACATTTCTTGCCCCTTTCAATTTGATCATGGCTAAGAAGTCCCTTTCCCTTATAGCCCTAGTCGATTCAAGAGCCTCCTCATGTTTCATCAATGAAGGATTGGTTAAGAAAAATAGGATTCTTGTACTTCAAAAGAACAAACTAGTAGTAGCTAAAGTAGTAGATGGAGGACCTCTAACGTATTGGAATATTACCAAGGAAAACACACCATTAAGAGTACACCTTGGTGATCATGATTCCCACATATGTTTCAATGTAATGTCAAGTTTGATAAATACTGTTATCAATGGGATTCTTTGACTAAAGAAACATAATCCATTTTAGTAGTGCAATTTTCAAATTTCTTGTTTTTCATTGTAGTAGATGGTGTATGAGAGAGAGCATCACAAACGGGGAAAAGAATAAAATCACTCATCAATATATCCAAAAGAACCCATCATATGTAGGAACCGAAGCCTTCATACATGCAATAAGGAAGGAACCAACATATATGATCTATGTCATACCACCTCAACAGTCCAAGAAATTGATTCATTGCAGCTACCTAGTCAGTACCAAGATTCTCAAGATGTCTTTGAGAAGAAGAATGCAAATATTCTCCTAGAGCATAGACCTTATGATTGTGCCATAGAGCTTCAAGGGGGAGCACAACAACCCTTTGGACCAATCTAAAGATTTCCCTAGAGGAACTTATAGAATTACAAAAGAATATTGAGGGGAATCTAGCCAAAAAGTTTCCTATAGGAGCTCCTATCCTATTTGTAAAGAAGAAGGATGGGACTCTTCAAATGTGTGTAGAATATCATGGGTTGAATAAAGTCACTACAAAAAAATAGATACCCTCTACCACTCATATAAGAGCTCTTGTTGCACCTTGAAAAAGAAAAGTTCATCAAGATTGACCTTTGAGGAGCTTACAATCTTGTTAGGTCCAGAGAAGGAGATGGATGGAAAATAATATTTCGAACAAGTTACATGTATTTTTATATATGTATTCATGCCATTCGATCTCATAAATTCTCTAACCATCTTTCAATATATGATGAATGATGTCTTTTGAGAATATTTAGATGATTTTGTTGTAATACACCCTGATGATATCTTGATATTTTCCAAAAATCTAGAGGATCATGAACTTCATGTAAAGATTCAATAGAAGGCAATCTAATGGACTAACTTTCTATTCAAGTTCAATTTTGTCACACATGTCATCCAAGATGCCAATAATGTAAGTCAGATGCCCTCTCAATATGATTTTACCTTACACCAAAGAAAGGCAAAGAGACTTTTGATCAACAAGAGAGTGTATTACTCAAATATGAAGGTCTCCAGTTAGTAGCTATCTCTTTAAACCATCAAGAAGATTTTGCCTTGAACCATTCCATTCATGAGACTCTATCACATGACAATGTTAAAAAGAAAACTCAAGAAGGGAAATTTCATGAAGTAAATGAGTTCCAAGAAAATGATGGGTTACTATTCTATAACAATCTACTATGCATCCCTCAAGGAAAGCCTAGGATCCAAGTACTTCAACAACATCATGATAACCTTGTAGTAGGACATTTTGGAATGAATAAAACAATAGAACTCATTTCAAAGACTTTTTGATGGCCTCAAAGGTGGAAGGAAGTCAAAGAATATATCCAAACTTATGACACTTGCAATAGATTTAAGGTACTGCATCATAAACCTCATGGCCTCTTGTGTGAAGAGATGGATTTGTAGTTGATGAAGATGATGGTGCTGCAAAAAATTTGCACTACACCAGCCAAATGGACTCCAGAGATATGTGGTGGGCCCTTTTAGATTGCCAAAGGATGTATTAGACACCCTATGTACCTTGGAAGATCACTCTCAAAAAGTTGAGTCAAAATAGATAAGTTGGAGTAGATTCAAGAGCCAAAAACTTGCTATTTATGTTCATACAGCTCTCCAAAGTTTTGAACAATTCTCTGGCCACATCAGCAATTAACTTAATTCCTTTTGGGGAACTCTTATACACTTAGTAAGCTAACAATCATGAGTGATGTGATAAAAAAAGATGAACTACACAAAGAGAAACAAACTTAGCAAGTCATAGGATGACCTCGATTTTCTCGGGTTGCAACAATACTCAGACCCGTGATCAGTAAAATGCAAATATCTCAAGCTTTAAGAATCAAATGATTATGAAATTTTGTACGCATATACTATACAGTATACTGAATACTGAATCTAACATTTGAATCAAAGAAAATGGTGAAGTGCACACTGAGAAATAGCTCTAACAAGATGACTGTTATGAGACTGTGCTGCTAGAGAAGAACAAAACCAAGTGACACAATTGACTTCAAATGATCACAGTTGAAGATTGAAACATCCAATTGTAATGAAAATTGGTGAGTGTAAGGCCGCCGGAATATTATTTAGAAGAATAATTGTAATTGGAAAAGTCGCGCACCGAAAGGGTGTAGCGCACATGTTGTATCATTTCTTTCTAATCAATAGAGTATGCACAGATGCGTCGCCAACCGGTTCGGTCCGGGTGATGGTCTAGAACTGATTCTGTTTGAAGTTATGGTAATCGCAGAGTTGTTTGTAAAGTCAGTATTGAAGTAAATAAGATACTATGTTAATGTTTACTGTGTTGAAGTGAGGTGTAGCAGTAATATTAAAGAAAGAGTGAAAGTGTTGTGTACATAATTGCGGTGATTGCTAAGAACGCCATGCGCCGAAGTGTAATTGAATCTTCTATAATTGTCCGGGGTTAATCAATGAAGTTGATTGTCGGAAGTTAAGCAGTAAATTGGGAAAATATATATAGGGCCTCTGAATTATCAGACCCTTGACCATCCCAAGAACCCACAAGTAAGAACATAATAACTTTAACTTTAACACTGGTGCCGGCCATGGGGCATGGAGTAGCCAGTCAGTGCATAGACTAAGAGTTGACAAGAGTCCGATGATATATGCTTGTAACACGTTCCGAAGAATTGTACCCAAAGTACAGAAGGGATCAACATCCCTGGAAAATTCCTAGCACATTCGGCACACCTCTGAGTAGCAGTGGTGATAGACAATTGTTGGAAGGAAAGCAAGAAATCTGGGCCAGTGGAGTACCACCTCAGCTAGGGCCGATTTGTCGAGTTTTGGTGAAAGTTCTATTTTCAGTTCTGATTTTGAGGGAACTAGTGTGTTGTTGGATGAAAGCGTTGGTGAAAAGCTCACTATAGAAGTCCATTACGATGAAGATAGTTGGGTGTAGGTATGTGGGAATGACTTAAACAATATCCAATTACCGAAGAGCGTGCAAGACGACGGGACAACACAACAGCAATTAGGTTTAACTGGTTCAAATCATTTGGTAGTAACATTTCCTCTTGATTCAAACACCATGAGTGGTTCGCAACAGCAACATCAACAACAACATCAACAACAACAGCAGCAACAGCAGCAGGCCATACCACTGTGATCGGTACCCGCTAGAGTTACATATACGAAATTTGGAGGATTTCCCGGTGATGATCCGAATGCACATGTGAGAACTTTTGAAATTAATTATGCAGTACTCAACTATCCAGCAAATCCGGCATATAAGGCAATAGTGTTCCAGTCTACGCTGGTTAATGAGGCTGCTCGATGGTTAGCTAAATATGACATTAACAATTTTGGTCAGTATGATGATGTTAAGGATCCCTTCTTACAATGATTCCGGTTGAAGAAAAATGCGGCTTAGATCTTTGACTATCTACAAAACAATAGACAAAAACCACACCAGAATGTGCAGGAGTATGCAACTTTATTTCGTACTCATCTACGGCAACTGCCGCAGGTGCATGCTAACGTACCGGATGACATGATCACCCAGTGGTTTATTAATGGATTAAAACCTCAACTTAAACAAGTAATGATCATACGATGTGTGGGTGGTATGACTCTGGATGCGGTCATAGCTATGGCATTACAATTGGAACATAAGGTGGGTGGATTCACTGAAGATTTGGACTGGTTGAAGGCAACCAAGGGTACGAGTGAAGAATCATTGAAACAAGTGTATTGCACAAAATGTAAGAACCGGGGACACATTGCTTCTGCATGTGCACTAAAACAAATGTACTGTGCTATTTGTAATATGGCAAGTCACTCCACCAAAACGTGTCCATATAATGCCAAAGTACAAGCCAAGCCAACCGTAAACGCTATAATACAGGAGTAGGGACAATCGGCTGCCCACTATGTACCACCGCAATTGGGGAATACTTCCTACCAAAGTTAGAAAACCTATCGGGGAACATGAGCAAACAACTTCGGCCAGAACCGGTGGAATCCGGGTCAATCGGGTGAAGGAACATGCCTCCCGCCACCCAGATGCCATTTCTACGGTGAGATTGGACATATCCGATGATATTGTAAAAAGGCAGCCTAGTATGATAAATGAAGAAAAGAGCGAGAGAATCTAATGGCCAACATGGTATATATTTCAGCAATAGATACTCAAGCGACAATAATCCAAACTCGTTCCGGCAAGAAATTACAACCAGCTGCTGAGATTTTTGAGCCTGGCATTCAAGAACAACAGAGAGTTTTTACCAATGCTAGTATTGTTGGAGCAAGTCTATGACAAGCCTAAGTATTGGCTTGAGTCCCACAAAGTCATAGAAGAAGCCTTAAAATGAAGACTATGTAAAGTTCACGTGTGAACTACCTCTTGTAACTTTTGAATACTTTACTTAATGTAAAAGTGAAAGAATCTTAAGTGGTTGAGTCCACTTGATCAAGAAGGGAAAGACGAGCCACGAATTCGTGATTTGTGGTAGGTAGAGAATCAAATCAATCACTAATTGATTGGAGAGTGATTGAGGGAAGTTAGCCTCCCAAGCTCAACTATAAATAGATGGCAGTTTTAGTCGTGGTTAGAGAGACCTATGTGAAGACCTCCAAGAGCTGAGCTTTATGCCATATCAAGGTGTGATTACAAGGCACACATATGTATCAGTAAGTCCATTGTATTGTACAAGCAATATAATTTCATTTTCATGATCATTTGAGTTCATATTTCCATGTTCTTGTGAAGTGTACTACTCACTGCCATATCTCTCAGTTTTCTCAGTCAGATTGCAGAGATGGTTTCTCTGATCTTGGTGCATCATTTTCAGTGATTTAACTTGGCAAAGTTAGCTCTATAAGTCTGCTATATGCTCACCAATTTTCATTTCATTTGGGTGTTTCAATATTTAGTTATGTTCAGTTGAAGTCAACAGTGTCTGTTCATTTTCACTTCTCTGTCAAGTACCCGACTTTTTTACTCATTATATCAGAGTTGTTGCTCCGTTTATACTTACCCAAATTCAATGATTTAAAACTTTTTGGATTTCTCATACTCTCTCGTATAAGCATATAAACTTTCATAATCATTGGATTCTTAAATTTGGAGTTATGTTCATTTTTCTGCTCACTGGTCTCATTAATGTAGTAGCCTGTGAAAATCGGGATGATGTCATCACTTGTTAAACATCTTTCTCAGTGTGTGGTTCATTATTTTTTATGAGATTACTCTTGAAAGCTAGCTCTTTATGTTAATTAGACTTCCCCAAGAGGAATTAAGCTAATTACTGCTTTGCTCAGAGAATTCTGCAAAACACTGGACAGGTGTATGAACCAAAATAGCAAGTTCTTCACTTCGGAGCTAACTCCAACTTATCTGTCCTGATCTATCTTTTTGAGAGTGATCTTCCAGGGTACATAGGGTGCCTAATACATCCATTGGCAAGCTAAAAGGGCCCACCATATACTCCTAGAGTTCATTTGGCTGGTGTAGATCAAGGATTTTGCAACACCTCTTCATCTTGAGGCACATACCTATCCATCTCTTCACAGTGGTATCAGAGCAAGGATGGCAAATGGATTTCCTTCATCAATTGACAAATTAGGCAGAGGTAACTACTCAGCTTGGTCATTAAGAATGGAGGCTTATCTCCAAGGTAGAATTTTATATGGTTATGTGGCTGGAGATGAAGCTATGCCAAGTTTCAAGAACAAAAGTCAACCAACACAAGAAGAGCAAGAAAGATTGAGCACATGGTGCTCCAAGGATGCACTTGCAAGGTCTTATCTCCTCAACTCTATCTCAAATTTTTTGTTGCCTCACATTAGAAGTTGTAAGACATCTCAAGAAGTGTGGGATGCACTTGAAGCCTTCTTCTCTTCAAGTACCAAAGCTAGGAAGCATCAACTATAGCTGGATTTCACAACTCTCAAGAAGGCTCCCAAACAAAATGTGACTGATTTTGTCACAAAGCTCAAGGACATAGCAGATCAGTTGGGAAGCATTGGAGAGGTAATAGATGAAGAGAAAATTGTAAGGCAGGTCATCAATGGCTTAAAGGTAGATGACAAGTGGGAAGCATTCACCATAGCTATGGATTTGTACATGGACATGCATGTACCTGATTTCAATACACTCATTGGATAACTACTTACTCAAAAGGCAAAGCTTATAAAAAATGGAGAAATCTCTAAAGGTAATCAATCTTCAGCTTTATACACTGATAAAAGCAATTGCAAAGATAACAAAGGAAAAAAGAAAGTGGATGATGAAGCAGGTACATATCAAGCTAACTATGCAGGTAGAGGAAGACATGGCAGAGGTAGAGGAAGAGGAGGTAGACAAGGCAGGGGGAGGTCCCAAGACTCCAACCCATGTTCTATTTGTGGACTAACTAATCATACAACTGAAAATTGCTTTAGGAATTCCAGGAATCAAAGAGGAAGATGATACAATAGAGGAAGTTATGGCTACTCAAGAGGAAGGTTCAACAACTACCATGGTAATGACAACAATTACAATCATTCAAACTATCAAGGAGGCTACAAAGGAAGGAGAGACTTCAATAATTACACAGAAGACTCAAACAAAGAGGATTCATTATTGATCATGAACATAGCTATGCCACAAGGTAAATCTGATGAGCACGTTTTCTACATCGATTCAGGTTGTTCAAATCATGTGGCAGGAAATGTTGCACTCCTATCAGATTTAGAAGATCCAAGGAACAAGCATGAGGTACAAAGAGGAGATGATACAAGACATCTTGTGGAGAAAATAGGCAACGTCAAAGCACCTAATGGAAACATCAACCTACTTAGTAAGGTACTCTATGTCTCTACCATTACAAAGAATTTGATAAGTGTTGGCCAGATAGTAGAGAAAGGGTTGCAAGTCAGGTTCACAAAAGCAGGAGCATTTGTTGAAGATCCAAGTCAAGGTTTCAGAAGAATTGCAAAAGGTGAAAAGACAAGTAGATTGTTCACATTTGAATTACAAGACACTAGAAACATTGCTCTCTTTAATTATGGAAGTCAAACACTCACATAATTGGAAGTATGGCACAAAAGGTTAGCACATATTGGTGAAAGGTCATTAAAGCAAATTTTCAGGGACCAAAGTGTACTTGGACTCCCTAATTTGTCAAAACAACATATGATTTATAAGTGTAGTGCATGTCAATTTGGAAAGTCTCACAGGTTACCATTCATGAAGAAAGGTTATATGCATGGAGATCTCTTGGAGTTGGTTCATACAGATGTATGCGGACCTAGCAAGGAAGCTTCAATATCTGGATCAAGGTATTATGTCTCCTTTATTGATGATTGCAGGAGATGAACTATCCTATTCTTTATGAAACACAAAGATGAAGTTTTTTCATGTTTCAAAAGATATTTGGCTCTTGTGGAGAATCAAACAGGTAAATCACTAAAAAGGCTAAGGTCAGATGGAGGGGGAGAATACTTTCTCCCATGAGTTTGATTCTTTTCTTCAAGAAAGAGGAATCAAAAGAGAGGTAACTACAAGGTACACTCCTGAGCAAAATGGAGTGGCAGAAAGGAGGAATAGGACAATTGTTGAAGCTGCAATGTCCATATTAAATGAAAAGCATTTGCCTAATTATATATGCATTGAGGCTGTATCTATAGACACTTACTTGATTAACAGGTTGCCTTCAAATCCCTTGATGGGATGACTCCATATGAGGCTTGGAATGGAAGAAGACCAAGCTTAGATCATTGTAAAATTTTTGGATGTATTCCTTCACAGGTTAGAGGCAAGATGGATCCAAAGGCAGAAAGGTGTGTATTTATTGGATATGACAACAATCAAAAGGGCTACACGCTATACAACCCTACCAACAAAGGATTCTTGGTAAGCAGAGATGTAGTTTTTTATGAAAACAATTCATCGTATGAAGATTCATGCAGGAAGGTCAATTTACCATATGATCTTGAAGAAGATTTTCCAAAGCTTGGTAGAGAACAACCAAAAATTGAGCTCACATGAAGGTGAACTTATAGAGGACATCACGTCATATCAAAGTCTAGTGGGTAGTCTCAACTATGCCACATTGACAAGAGTAGATATATGTTACAGTGTGAGTGTGCTAAGTCAATTTATGCACACACCAAGGAAACCACATATGGATGCTGCCAAAAGGATTCTCAAGTATCCCAAAGGAACCATAAATGAAGGACTTTATTATCCTTATGTATTTGATTTAGGTTTGAAGCTATTTTTTGATGCAGATTGGGCTGGCTCCAAACAAGATAGAAGGAGCACTTCAGGTTATCTTACCTTTGCACGTTCAAAGCATATTTCATGGTCATCCAAGAAGCAACCCACAGTTGATCTCTCTTCTAATGAAGCTGAATATAGAGGTCTTGCCATAGCTACACAAGAAGCTATGTGGATGAAGACATTATTCAAAGATCTTGGATTGGAGTTTGGAACTCCAACTATTTATGGTGACAATATGAGTTCTATTCATTTGGCTGCTAATCCTATTTTTCATGCAAGGACTAAACATATTGAAGTTCATTATCACTATGTACGAGAGAAGGTTCTAAGCAAAGAGATTCAAATATCATATGTGTCCACTCATCAACAATGTGCAGTGTGCAGATATTCTAACCAAAGCATTGGATGGTACAAAGCTCTACAAGTTCAAAGCCATGATTGGTTTGCCGGTAATCTTGGAAGATTGAAGACCTCAAGCATACTTGGCTTGAGGGGGAGCTGTTGGAGCAAGTCTATGACAAGCCTAAGTATTGGCTTGAGTCCCACAAAGTCATAGAAGAAGCCTTAAAATGAAGACTATGTAAAGTTCACTTGTGAACTACCTCTTGTAACTTTTGAAGACTTTACTTAATGTAAAAGTGAAAGAATCTTAAGTGGTTGAGTCCACTTGATCAAAAAGGGAAAGAGGAGCCAGGAATTCATGATTTGTGGTAGGTAGAGAATCAAATCAATCACTAATTGATTGGAGAGTGATTGAGGGAAGTTAGCCTCCCAAGCTCAACTATAAATAGATGGCAGTTTTAGTCGTGGTTAGAGAGACCTATGTGAAGACCTCCAAGAGCTGAGATTTATGCCATATCAAGGTGTGATTACAAGGCACACATATGTATTAGTAAGTCCATTGTATTGTACAAGCAATATACTTTCATTTTCATGATCATTTGAGTTCATATTTCCATGTTCTTGTGAAGTGTACTACTCACTGCCATATCTCTCAGTTTTCTCAGTCAGATTGCAAAGATGGTTTCTCTAAGTTTGGTGCATCATTTTCAGTGATTTAACTTGGTAAAGTTAGCTCTGTAAGTCTACTATATGCTCATCAATTTGCATTTCATTTGGGTGTTTCAATATTCAGTTATGTTCAGTTGAAGTCAACAGTGTCTCTTCATTTTCACTTCTCTGTCAGGTACCGGACTTTTTTACTCATCTTGTGAGAGCTGTTTCTCAGTCTGTACTTACCCAAATTCAATGCTTTAAAGCTTGTTGGATTCAAAATACTGTCTAGTATAAGAATACACATTTTCATAACTATTGGATTCTTAAATCTGGAGTTATGTTCATTTTTCTGCTCACTGGTCTCATTGCTGTAGCAGCCCGTGAAAATCAGGATGATGTCATCACTTGTTAAACATCTTTCTCAGTGTGTGGTTCATTATTTTTTACGAGATTACTCTTGAAAGTTAGCTCTCTAAGAAAACTAGACTTCCCCAAGAGGAATTAATCTAATTGCTATTGTGCCTAGAGAATTATGCATAACACTAGACAGGTGTATGAACCAAAATAGCAAATTCTTCACCTCTGAGCTAACTCCAACTTATCTGTTTTGATCTATCTTTTTGAGAGTGATCTTCCAAGGTATATAGGGTGTCTAATACATCCATTGGCAAGCTAAAAGGGCCCACCATATACTCTTGGAGTTCATTTGGCTGGTGTAGATCAAGGATTTTGCAACACCTCTTCATCTTCAAGCACATACCTATCCATCTCTTCACAAGTATGTGGGCCAATCAAGAACCAACAGTTTTTCCTGATCCAGTACCGGTGGTTTAGTGGACAGCACCAAATCCACCACTGGAAGCATCGAGTCCGGTGAACCTGCCGTTGGAGAGTCCACCGAATGCGGTAAGGAGTATGTCAAATTTTGACTCTATGTGGAATATTCTCTCACACGCCTCCATTACGATACCATTGGGGCAACTGTTAGTCTTGGTTCCGGGTGTACGACAACAATTTCAGCATCAAGTTTGTCTGGAATCTTCATGTACACCTACTATGGCCACTATTAGTCCAGAAACTGATTTTGCGGTGGACCATGTTGTTCCTTTAATTACGGTATGGTATACAAACCATAAAATCAACGAAGTGTTAATTGATGGAGGCTCTGGTGTGAATATTGCGACAACTGCCCTTTGCAAACGGTTAGGATGGACTCAGATTGAACCTGTTCAATTTTTTGTGAGGATGGCGGATCAGTCCAGGGTATATCCAGAAACTAAATGCGGTGACCGTATCGGATCCCTTCCAACTTCCCTTTTTGGATACAATGCTCGATGATGTTGTCAGACGAGAGATGTATTCCTTTTTGGATGGTTACAGTGGCTATAATCACGTGTGCATGGCTGAAATGGACATACCAAAGACTACGATTATTACAAATTGGGGTGTATATGCATGTACGGTGATGGGGTTCGATCTTCACAATGCTCCTAGTACCTTCCAACGATGTATGCAAGAATTTTTTTTCCCCTATTTAACCACCTTTATGCGAGTGTATTTGGATGATTTTTCATTATTGAGTGATACATCGGCTCATCTTTACCACCTACGGTGCTGCTTCTCTAAGTGTCGCGAGTTCCAGTTGTGCTTAAACCCTAGCAAGTCGGTCTTTTTGGTTTCTTTGTGGCAAGTTGCTCGATCATATTATTTCAAAGCAAGGTATTCAAGTGGATCCAGATAAAGTGCAAGCCGTGTTACATGCACCTGCCCCTACGACACCAAAGGAAGTTATGCGATTCCTTGGCCAAATACGCTAGCATGGGTGGTATCTTCGGTGGCTTGCACATTTAGCCATACCACTGAATCGGTTGATTACTAGTAATTCTTGACAGTTTGTGTGGACTGAAGAGTGCCAAATTGCCTTTGATCGACTGAAAACACTATTAACCCAGGCTCCTATACTGCAAGCACCAAACTGGCAACTTCCGTTCCATGTCTTTGTGGATGCATCGGATAGTGACATCGATATTGGGCTCATGCAACAACAGGATAAGTGGTTTCATCTTGTCTATTATACTGGTTGACGGTTAGCTACTGTTGAACGAAATTACTCACTCACTGAGTGTGAATGCATCGTCTTGGTTTATTCAGTGAAGAAATTCCGGCACTACTTGCTGGGATGCCAATTCACGTTCCATGTGGATCAGGTTGCTCTCGTTTATCTTGTCTGTCAGCAACATTTAGGGGGCAGATTCACCAGGTGGGTGTTGTTACTACAAGAATTTGATTACGTGGTCGTACATCGTCCAGGATCAGCTCATGCATTAGCTGACTTCTTATCTTGGCTTGATTCCGATGAACCTCCCGGTGGAATTGATGATACTACCCCTACTATATATGCGACTGATCCAATCCAAGATGAGGGTCAGGCGCTCCTGGTGGCACCTTCATATTATGATACTCTTCTGACCTTCCTCACCAGTGGAAGCCCTCAACTCATACATCTACTTCGGCACATCGTAAATTGGCAATGTATAGTCGATGGTTCTGGATCGTTGTAGGATAGTTGTATTACCTGGATCCTTCTCGTGCACTATTATGGTGTATTCCACCCCATGAAGTTCCTTCGGTTATTGAAATGGCCCATTCTACTCCTTCTAGTGGTCATTTTTTGGTCGATCTTACTTACTGGAAAATTCTGCACATTGGCTTATGATGGCCAACTATGCAGCGTGATATTGCTACTTCTATTAAAACGTATGATGCTTGCCAACACTCGGGACAACCTTTACAACGGCATCATTTTCCACTACAGCCTGTTGCTCCTCTTGAACCTTTTCAAAAGTGGGGCTTGGATTTCATTGGTCCCATTACACCTCTGGCTGCGATTACTCATCATTGTTATATACTTACTTGTATGGATTATGCTACTCGGTGGGCAGAAGCTTGGGCTTTATGGTCCGCCACTGCGGTAGTGGTGGTTAAATGTTTGATGACTGATGTGTTCCCTCGGTTCGGTCTTCCCTTAGAGATTGTTTCAGATCAGGGCCCACATTTTGTTAGTTCCTTACTCAAAGCACTTACCCGCACCCTATAGATTTTGCATAAATTTAGCTCTCCATATTACCCTCGTGAAAATGGTCTTGCTGAAAGTACCAATAAAACCTTACTTAACATGCTCAAAAAATTAGTTCTCGAATGTCCGAAGCATTGGGATCAATTCCTTCCTTCAGTTCTGTGGGCATACCGTACTATGTACAAAGTGGCTACAGGGGATACACCTTTCAAATCGGCATATGGGCTGGAGGCCATTGCACCTATGGAGTTGGTGGTACCTAGCCCCAAGGTGGCACTAGAACATAAGCTCTTACCGGCGAAATCTTTTCCTTTCAGGTTGGAGGTGTTGCAGTCTTTGGACGAACAATGCTAAGAAAGTTTTCTAATGCTGGAAGAAGTCCAACTATGACAAGCCAAGACACATGATCGGTTTCTCCGCACTCATGTTTTTACCAAAGGACAATTAGTTAGGTTCTATAATGCTAAATCTAATCGTTCAGCGAGCAAGTTCAAACTTCGATGGTTTGGTCCTTACCGTATTGAATCGCAAGTTGAACCTGCTACGTTCCGGTTATCCACGTTAACTGGTACCCTTCTCCCTAAGGCGATCAATGGATTGAAGCTTCGTTCCTATTATCCCACACCTTCTTCATCGTGATGCTTTATCGGTATTTTTATTCTCCGCCCGGTTTATACCATTGTTCTGGCTCGACGTTCCTTTCTCATCCACGTGTTCCGGTTGACCGACTGACCATAATATTTCCCTTTTCTTACCTAACCATGATTAGCAGCCGCCTTATGTGTCTAAGATTCTGTTAATGCGTGCATGTTTCCATTATGACTGTATATTTCCAACACTGGGCGATGATTATGTTTCTTCCTGCATGTCCATTTGGTGTTTTTACTTAATCCCATTCTTCCCTCTTTTTTTCGCTATTGAGTTTTTGTGCGATTGCGTGTTTTGTGTTACCTACTATCTTCGTGCTCGCGTACTCGCCATGGAAGCTTTGACTAACATTGCTACCTTCCGTGCTAGCCTCGCTCTGGAATTGAGCAAGTTTCTGTGCACTCGTGGCCTTTTGGCATTCGCTGAACTACCCTGGCATTCGGTTGACTGACATCCTTTCTTTGCACAGATCATATCTGCCATTGCTGCTACTCCTGCTACCAAAGCTTGCTGGCCACTCGCGTGTCTTAACCCGCGTGTCATAGTCACCCTAAATACAGTCACTAAGGGATTCCAGCTCCCTCAGGAGGGTAGTGTAGATGGACCTCTCTTACCACTATCAACAATGAAAGAACTTTTCCTGCATCACTCTTCCAACGAATTTGCCAAAATGCTCATACAAGTTCAATCCTATTACAAGCTAACCTCAAAAATGAGCTCTCTAGCTCTATTTATAGTTTTTGACTAGCTTTTGGCCCTGTCCAGACCTAGTGTCCGGCCTAGTTAAAAATTAGGTTCTAGGGCCTATTTGGGGGCTCAAACAAAGTCTAAAAATTATGAAAATTGGTACGATGCTACTTCTAATACTCCTCAAGCTCGAGGACTCCTTGGCTTTCACAAAATGGAGTTACAAAAAGGTGAAATGGTATTTACAATGATGTAGAGTGACTAAATTCACTATTTAGGAAGTATTACTTCATGGAAAATTTTGGACGACCTACTTGCCAGATCTTCGTTGACTACTTTGTCTGCTGGTGCTTTCTCTTCGCTCTGAATCCCTTCTTTGACTTCCTTGTCTTGTGAGCCCTTGTGTACCTTGACTACTGCCAACAGATGTCCTTCCAGTACGAGCTGGTCCTAGATGTAGGTTGCAATGTCAATTGTTTGAGGGCCTGTAGTAGCAAGGTATAATCCAAACAATAAGTGCTTGTGGGGACTTGTAAAACGCTCCTGGGCTAGAAAAGAAAATTGTTGGAGACATTTCTTCAAAGGAGTAGTGAGTTGAGGAGTGATTGCTGAAATAGCAGATCATTTTTCCACATCGCTTCTCTTCATAGCTTCAGGAATGAGGTGCTCTTTCTCCATGGGTATATGATTACCATGAATCTTAAGAGCTGCTTTCATTAATTCCAAGGATAAAGTGGATATCTTGAATGGGGGATCATTGACTAAGTATGGCAGCATGAATACTGGATCCAACTCCTTTCGCTCTTGTTCCTTGATAGATGCAATCAGATAATAGCACCGATAAAAGTTGGGCTTAGGAAGTGGTGCACTGAAATAAGTGGCAAATCGTGCTTGCTGTCAAATAGGCATGAGTTCTTCACTATTCTGGAGGGCTTCAAACTCTTGAGAGAAGAACTAATATCGCTGCCAAACGTTGGCTCCGTAAGTCAGATTAGCCTCAAAATTTTGCTTCGCCTAGTTGTCCGACGAGTCCTTGTAACCAATGTGCTTTATTGCTCACTCTCTCTGTTTTAACCATAGGTGGGTCTTCAATTGGCATGGGGCATGTGAACCCTTGGAATTCGGGTGGTATGGTTGTTAATAGGTTCTCAAATGGAAAGTCTGAGTAATCAACCATGGGTCATCCCAACGCCGTACTGGTGGAACTTCCCGATTGCATGATGAAGTCCTGTGAATGAACCTAAACTGGAATGAAGAGGAAAACACATTAGTCATGGAAATTAATTAAGATCCCAAGGAGATGAGACCTCCATTCCTTTCCGCCACCAACATGATTCCCGTGCACTGTGCGTGGTTTGAATGATGTGTGGTTGTGAAGTGAATGTGAGTAGTGCCTGATTTGACTGTGAGTGATTGTGTGTGAGGTGTGTGGTTTTACAATCAAAAGCTTGTGAGCATTGCCTACTAAGTTAGTGTAAATTACAAGGTCGAAAGTTAGATTAGTTGCTAAAGTTGGAGATGGATGAAGTAGTCAGTGGGTGCTTATCATCACAAGGTTGTCCGAAACTGGGTGCGAAGAACCAATCAGTAAGGATTAGCTTGGTGAGGTGCGGTCATGATTAGTGAAGTCTTGGGAATCCATTTCTATACAACATGATGGGGTACAAAAGAGGAAGTGGAATGTGCAAAAGAGGGTTTGTAGGGTGTCTAGTTAGGAGCATATAAGGTTTTCCTTGGGTTTACTAAAGTTGATTTATGAGCTGCATATTTCTTAGGTATCCAAATCTGACGAGACTGGGATTGAGCTTTCACTAAGGGCTTCGGCACCCAAATTTGTCGAATGCACTACCGCTGTTGTGAGTGAAATTGACAGGGTTGTTGAAGATGTGGAGGTGTTGACTCGTATGATGATGTAGCCTTTTGTACCCACCTTTGGCGTGGGTTTGCCTTAGTAGACTGTCTCAGGGGTCTCTATGATGTGTTGTTCCTTTGAGTACATGGGTGATGGGGTCGTGCTAGTCGTCGAGGGTGAGATGTCATGTCAACACTCAGCTTTGGAAAAGAAGGGAGATCCAATGCTAATGTGCCCAACCCCTTAGAGAATGAGACATTCTGTACAACAGATCTAGGTGGACACCATGTTAGCAAGGTTGATCCAATGGAGGTTCGTGAATCCTCCCATGTGTAACTACTTGATTGGGGTGAGCCCAGTGGCCTTTCAAGCTTGCTTGGAGTCCTGAGCTTTCACGTCCAGCTTGAGGTTGAGCCTTGTGCCGCCATACTTTTTTGGATCCTATCTGCTTACTCGATCTCACCTCCTTGAGGGGTTTTACCTCCTACTTCTTTTCGATGAATCCAATTAGACCACTCATAGCTGGAGCTAGGCCACTCATAGTTGGACGGTCTTTTATTAAGTCCAATACTTCAGGGGAGAGACCTCTGAGTGGTGGTTCATGGCATTGTCTTGCAAGTTCCAGCTGAAGTACACGCTTGGGAAGATTTAAGTTCACTGAGTAGTTGTATAACCATTCCTAACCTAGGATCATGGGTTCTATCAGGTCGGTCATTGCAAACCAAAAGCTTAACTGTCATGGTCACCTCCTCGATTGAGACTGGTAACTCCACCTCCCCTATACAAGACGTTTCTAATCCACCTAATTGTATGAGATAGGCTTCATCTTATGTTCCTATCCTAGACAATGAGAGAACCTAATTGCATTCGTTGGTGCACCGGAATCGATTAAAGCCCTAATTTGTGTATGCATGGGGTCATGGCCTAGAGTGATGTTAACAAATGGTCTCTTGTCAACAATACTAGGGGTATCCTTTCCTTTGATTTGACACATGGCCACTGGATATCTTGGAGCGTCCTTTGGTTGAGGTTCTCTACCTAGTCCTTTCCTTCTTAATCGCATGCACCTAATGCATTCTAAAGCTTTCGCTTGGGCTTCTGCTCTGATCCGTTCCTCCTCTTCCTTTCTCTTCTTGGCGAGAGGTAGCCGTTCAAGCATATCCTCAGTCAAGGGTTCTTGATATAGCTTAACTCTGCATCCACTGCTATAATTAGGCATTACCTCTCCTTCTAGGGTTTCTATTTGAACAACATCGCTAATCGATATCCTATTGATAATCATGGGTCCATATCCTCGTTTCTCTAACTTATGGGCATGTTGTTTTAGGGTATAAACTAATACCAAATCTCTTACTTGTAATCCTTTGTCCTTGATATGAGCATCAAAGTAGGTTTTCTATCTTTTCTTAGTGGCATAAATTCCTGCTGCTGCACGCAATCTAGTTTCTCCTAGTCGTTCTAAGTCAAGTATTCTCGAGGAAAGTTCATGACCTATCCACTCATGCTCCTGAGCCAGCTTGAGGGTGGGTATCAAAAACTCCAAAGGCAACACAACATTCTGACCAAATACCATCTGCAATGGTGTGGCATTGAGCAATGTTTTATATGCCACTCAATAAGCCCATAAGGCATGGTGCAATTGTTGATCCCAATCTAAATGCTTATTATTCACAATCTTGGCCAATATGTTGCACACAATTTGTTTAGAACTCTCAGCCTATTCATTGGCTTGTGGATGATATGGTGCAGATTTCTTGTGTATTACCATGAAATGATGTAATAAATATTCAATGACCTTGTTCAAAAAATGCGTACCCCTATCACTTACAAGCTCTATAGGAAGCCCGTATCTCGTGAAGACATTTTCAAACAAGAATTTTGCAGCCGTTTGTGCATCATTATTCTTTGTGGCCTTGGCCTCTACCCATTTAGTGAGATAGTCTATGGCAACTATGATATACTTAGCATGGGAGTTCTTTGCAGGGGGGTTAATAGATCAAACAAAATCTATTCCCCATTTTGAGAATGCGAGTCCTCCCATCATGGGACGTAGGGGCATCTCGTCTTTGCATATAGGATACTAATCCCTTTAACATACATCACATCGTTTTACATATGTGTGGGCATCCATACGGAGAGTGGGCCACCATAACCCTAAAAATAGTATGGCCTTAATAACACGATCAGGTCCAAAATGGCCTCCTACTGCACCTTCATGGGTAGCTTCCAAGAGGTTGAGATACTCACTCTCGTGCACACATCCTCAGATAACCATCTCTCCCTTGTCTATACAGATTATCACCAATGAGCTTATAATCTTGAGCCTCCTACTCGAGACTTTGTTTACATGCCATAGCCATGTTGTCTGGGAAATTCTTTGTCCTTAGATAGTTAACCAAAGGTGCACTCCAATCTCGTGTTAGGGTCACATGGTATAGAGTGACGTGTTCTATCAGTGGTCTATTACAACACTTTGGACACTCATCGCAAAGCGGTCAGACATCCTTCTCCATTGAGGGCCAATACACACCTAACCTTTCAAGTTCAGTAATGTCCCCTGTTTTGAATGATGTTGCTCTAGTGCACCTACATGTGCTAGTTGCAACCAATTGTCATGCTACTGTTCCTTTATGCAACAAGCAAGGATATTTTGATGATTCTACCTATAGATACTACCAACTAGGATTTGCTATCTCTGCGCTTTCACTACCTCCTTCTCTTGGGTTCTCACATGAGGATTCTTATGTCCATATGTTAACACTGGAACTAATGGCTTTGCCATTCAGGAACAATCTCGACATTAAACAGGTAAGCATCAGGTAGTTCGTCTGCTACACCAATAACTACTTCTCTTGAAGTTGCCCTCAAGAGATGGTCTACTCGCAAGTGTGTTCTACCCTTCTTAACTAATACTTCAAAATCATACTCCATATGTAGTAGAACCCAACATATTAGCCTACCCGTGTTGTAGGGTTTGTTCACTAAATACAATAGAGTTTGATGGTCTGTAAAGAACTTAAACTTATTTGCCAATAAATAGTGGTGAAATTTCTTGATGTCATAGACCATTCCTTACCCCTCTCTCTCCGTCTTAGTGTAATTTCTCTCTGTGGAAATCATCTGCCTACTGGCATATGCAATCGATAAGTCACTACTAATTTTTTTTGTAGTCTCCTTGTTATCATAGGCTTCTCCAGAGTTCTTGTCTCTCTTAGGCATTCTTATCATGATCTTTTGTTCTTCAACTTCATATTTTTTAGAATTTTCAGGCACTTCCATTAACAGTCCTTCTTCTTCTTCTTGGTTTGTACTTCTATCTTTTCTCACCTTTTGATTTTGTTGATCAGGATTTGAATTATCCTCTCTCTTTCTAGGGGTTGTGTGCTTTGGGGAAATAGCTTCTACCCTACCTAAAAATTCCTCTTTAGATGAACATTCGGGTCTATTAGAGTCTGCTTCCCATTCTTCCTCTTTCACTTGCTTGCTCCTCTCCGAGATCTCACTTTCAAGTTTATCCCCTTCAGCTTACTCTTCTAGAAGGTTTACAGTGAAGATGGATATATCATAGCTGTCTTCATCACAATGAGGGGTCCATTCTTCTTCATTAATTGCTATGTCCATCACTGCAAGAATCTCTGACTAGCCATAAGGTTCGACTTCCTCGTCTGGAAACACTACTGGCATGTACGCAGGGTCTTCAATAGGTCAAGATGTTTGTCCCGTTCCTAACGTTCTTGATTTTGTTCACTCCTGCTCTTTTGCTACAACTTTACACATCCATAGGTGTGTATTCTCATGCAGCCATGATGGATCTGATGCTATGGAATGTACTGATTCTTCCTCATCCTTGTTCCTATGTACAATATTCCATTGCAAGGGTGGTACATCCCTGTGTGAGTAGTCTGTAAGGTTCACTTTCGTGGTCACTTCGAGATGTTGCAAGTACAACGAGTTGGTTCCCCAATCGTGTACCACTTGTAATTGTCGCATGAAAGGTCTACCTAAAAGCATTTTGTATCCTTGATTCTTCCCAAAATCACATATCGCAAAAGTGTGATCGAATTCTACCCTGCAGGTGGACAGCGTAATTCCTTCTAGTAGTCATACGGGTCTTTCTATGTGCCCGTCATCCATCTTTAACTTCATCCTAGTAGGTCTAAGGGCTGGTTTACCCCAATGCTTCCATAGAGAAGTGGTCGTAATAGCTTCCATAGTGTATCCTTTGTAAGTGAGGCAAATGAGCATTACCTTCCTCTCCTTTACTCACCTCTCCCACTTTGTCTATTGGTATTTCAGGTACCTTTCCTCGTGCTCCTGGTCTAGAGGAAGTTGTAGCTATCTCTGGAAACTGGTTTGCTACGTGTTTCCATAGTATTGGTTTAATTTTCAATAGCTCCTCCAAAGTCAAATGACATTGAACTCTGGTGTTCTTGATGGCTTCTGTGTTTCTATGAAGGACTGAGTTTTCTCTCCTAACAAGAATAGTGGGTGCTCTCACTTTGACTGATTTGTCTTCCCAAGGTCCCGTGAAGTGAGATAACTCTGGTAAGGAGTTAGATTCAATTCTACAATTTTCATGCATAGTTTGGTTCTTTCTATTTCCAAGTCGAATCTAGGGTAGTTCTTGCTGGATTCTCCTAACTGTGGTCCTTCTTGTATCCTAGCATGGTAAGCCTTAAACATCATGTCGAGGTTTTTTGGGGTAGGGTCTACTAGTACTAATCTTGGTTTTGGGGTTACCACATTTAGTTGAGCCTCTTGTGATGCCATTTCTAAAATCTTGGCTGTGGTTTCCCTTAGGCTTTCCTCCAACTTGGTAATCTTTTTGCTCCATTTTCTCTTATGTCACTCTCTTGACTCTTTCCAGGTTTCTTTCTTCTTTCCTAGTGATTCTCCTATGTTGTCGGTTTCAACTATTCTTCTGGGGCTCTCTGGTTGCATTTGCCTTCATGCTTGGGCTCTAGTTACCACCTAGATGAATATGTACTAGGGTATGGAACCTTCAGTGTGTTGCACTATTCCTATCACATTGATGGGAATCACTTGCATGGGTGTTTTAGCGGGTTTCTTAGGGAAATCTCTTATAAAGTGATCCTTCCCACATTTACGAAAAAATCCTTGAATATTGAAATATTGTGACTGCACCGTGGGTGCGGTGTGTGGACAATCATGTATGAAATGGTCTCCCTGACACTTGAAACATGATCCTTTAGGTCCGTGGGGTCTTGTTTGTCTAGCCTATTGTCACGGGTTGGGGTTGGCATACATGACTTGAGCATAATCAGGTGTTGATATATTTAGGTAGTGATGTGTGTGAACACTCTAGGACCGCCGGGGCACTTTTTTCCCTCTTTAGGAGGTTTTTTTCCCCCGGCTTGTATATACGCCTATTGCCCTAATGGGCTACTTATCTTTGTACATTCTCTAGTAATACATTCAGTCTTGTGTGTTGTGCTCCAAGCTTCTTCTTCTTCCTTGTGCTGTTCACGTGCTTCCGCAGACGTCTAACTCCAACAATTGGTATCAGAGCAGGTCGTTGCTTCTTCTAGGGCGCCGTCGACACTCCTCCGTTTGCAGCTCAGATTCGCACAAAATTTGGTGAGCATACTCAGGGTGTTTCCGAGATCCAAACAGCTTTGCTGTGTGGTGCCAAAATCGCGATCTGAGCTCGTTTCGGCCTCCGAACGCACTATCGCAGTGCTTGTGCAGGCTATTTTGTCCTTTTGTGCCAAAGGTATATACCAGTTTCTGTTCGCCAGTTTAAGCGTCTCGAAGTCTGCTACAGGTCTAGCAGAACTCGTCTGGGTAGTTCTATTCAACTTTTTGAGATACAGTCAATTTTCTGCATCAAGGTATTTTAGTCACCGGCCATGGCTGAAAGCAGTGATGTATTCCGTATGTTGGCTGTTGAGGATAAGTTGGATGGTACCAACTACCCATTATGGGCTTATATGATGCGACATGTACTGGTTGCAAAAGGACTGTGGAACATTGTGCAGGGTGTTGAAAGACGTCCTGTTACACCTGTAACGACAGGTACTGCAAATACAGGTGTTGGAGCTGATGAAGATGGTGTCGAAGATGATATTCCGCAGATTCCTCTTCGTGCTGCTGTTTCTGTTGCACCTACTGCAGAGCAGATTCGTTGGGATGGCAGAGATGCCCAGGCACATGCATTGATAGCTTTGTCTGTCAAATGTGCCATTATTCCTCACATTCGCTCTTGCAGAACAGCAAAGGATGCTTGGGATACACTTACCACTTTGTACCAGGCTAGGAATGAGGCTCGTGTTGCTTACCTCCGAAAACAGTTGGAGAGTGAGCACATGAATGAAGGTGATTCGATGGACAGTTTTCTTACAAAGATCAAAGACCTGAAGGAACAATTGATTTCTGCTGATGAGGTTATACCAGATAGCTTACTTGTGCAGACCGTTCTGAATGGCCTTCCTGATTCATATCAGAGTTTTGCCTCTACTCTTCGATTGATGATGAAAGGCAATCCGAATGCCTTGTCATTTGAGGAATTAGTCTCTGTTCTGTTGCAGGAAGATCAGTCCAGGCAGAACAGGTCCATTATGCGTGTTGCAGATCAAGCTTTCCTGGCTAGTCAGAAGGGCAAAGGAAAATGGAGCTCTTCTACTAGTAAGCAGAAATCTGCAAATGCTGCACAATCGAAGAACCAGGATAAAGATGAGAAGAAATCAGAAAAGCAGAAATTGTTCTGCAAGTACTGTAAAGGAAATGATCATATTATAAAGAACTGTCCAAAACTGGCTGCTAAAGAGGCAAAGAAGAAAGAGGCTGGAATGGTTGTTGTAGAGGCCTCTACACCAAAAACAGAGTCTGCAAATCTTGTGCAGGAAGAAGAATGGGCGTTTACTACTGTCTGCAGTTTTGACCCATCTTCTCATGATCAGTGCATGTCTGCAGTAGACTCAGATGTTTGGTACTTTGACAGTGGGGCAACCAAACATATTACCTCGCAGCGCAGTTTCTTCTCTTCACTCGAGCCTGCCCCTACAGGGAATACTGTCACATGCGCCAATAACTCCTCTTATCCTGTTAAGGGAGTTGGTAAGATCATTCTGACTACTGCTGATGGTAGTTCTTTCACTTTGTCAGATGCTTTATTTGTGCCAGGGATCAAAAAGAACCTGTTATCAGTTTCTGCATTAGCCAAGATTGGCTTGGATGTGAAATTTGTTGATGACAGGTGTACAGTCCATGATCTCTCAAATGGCGATGTGATTATTGCTTCTGGCATTTTATGTTGTGGGTTGTATAAGCTCATAGACTATGAAAAATCTGTGAATGATTCGGCATGTGTAGTTCATGATTCTCAGGCTATGTCAGATGCAAAGCTTTGGCATGCACGCTTTGGTCATCTGAATTTTGCTAGTTTGTTACGCCTGCAGAAATCTGAAATGGTGTCCTTTTTGCCCAAACTTGAGGCACCTGGAAAACATGTTTGTGAAGGCTGTATTTTGGGCAAAATGCAGCGTTCTTCATTTCCAAAAGATGGTTCAGTTCGGGCTATGCAGAAATTGCAGCTTGTACATAGTGATGTCTGTGGTCCTATGCAGACACCCTCTTTTGGAAATTACCTTTACTTCGTGACTTTCATTGATGATTTTTCCAGGCATGCATGGGTATATCCACTCAAAGCAAAGTCCGAAGTGTTCACGTGCTTCAAACAGTTTTTGGTTTTGGCTGAAAATCTGTCAGCATGTAAAATGGGCACCCTCCGTTCTGATCGAGGGGGGGAATATATGTCTTCAGATTTTAATGCATTTCTAGTTGAACGTGGGATAAAACACCAGTGTACAGTGTCGTATACACCTCAACAGAATGGAGTTCCTGAACGAAAGAACAGGTCACTCATGGAGATGGCAAGGTGCATGGTCAAAAGTCAGGCTTTACCACATAGTTTCTGGCTTGAGGCTGTCATGTGTGCAGCATATGTACTGAACAGGTGTCCCACGAAAGCGTTGCAGTCTATCACTCCATATGAGGCTTGGCATGACCGCAAGCCATCTGTTGCTCATCTGCGTGTTTTTGGTTGTTTGGCATATGCATTAGTGCCTGAACAACATCGCAGAAAATTGGATGATAAGGCAGTAAAATGTATTTTTGTTGGGTACAGTTCTGAAAGTAAAGGCTATCGTCTGTATCATCCACAGACTAAACGCATTCTGGTTAGCCGTGATGTTGTCTTTGTGGAAGATGCTATTCAGCCATTGCTTTCATGTACTAAGGAGACATCTGTTAGCTCCAAAGACATGTATGATACTTTGATGCCTCTTTTTACAGGTGGACAGGCTAGCGCTGGTCCTAATGAGGCAACTTCTCAGCCTTTGCAGGTTTCATATGATGATGCAGATCATTCCATTTCTGATGCAGATTTACATGATGCACTTGTTGATGAGAGAGCTGATATTGAACAGGCAAAAACTATGCCAAAATGGCTGGTGCAGACTTTGCGTGACAGCAAATTAGATGCACCTTTGTCATATCGTACTCGTTCAGGCTCTCATAGTACCTCCTTTGCATCAGATTGCTATGCTATGGCTGCATCTAGTCTCTGTGATGAGAATGAGCCTGTTTCTTTTGATGAAGCACAAAATTCAGAAAATTGGATGGCTGCTATGCAATCTGAATATGATGCTATAATGAAGAATGGTACATGGTCTTTATGTGACTTGCCTCCTGGCAAGAAGGCCATTGGCACTAAGTGGGTATACAAGCTGAAGCGTAAACCTGATGGTACAGTTGATAGGTATAAGGCTAGGCTTGTTGCAAAGGGTTATGCGCAGGAAAGAGGCATTGATTTTGATGAGACCTTTGCACCTACATGCCGTATGACTACTGTTCGGAGCATTTGTGCACTTGCAGCCCATCATGGTTGGAATGTACATCAGTTGGACATTAAAACAACATTTCTGAATGGTGACTTGCATGAAGAAGTGTATGTTTTTCGGCCCCGTGGCTTTGTGCAGAAAGGGCATGAAAACCAGGTGTGCAGGTTAAAGAAGGCGTTATATGGTTTAAAGCAAGCACCACGTGCTTGGTATGAGAAAATACATGCCTATCTGATTGCACATGGTTTTGAGAACAGTCCAACTGAAAGCACCTTATATGTTAAGCGTGCTAATGATGTGCTTTTGATCATTGTTGTCTATGTAGACAACATGCTGCTCACTGGTCCTCTTGAGAAGCATATTGCTGATTTCAAGGCTGATTTGCATGCCTCATTTGAGATGTCTGATTTGGGGCATTTGCATCACTATTTGGGCATTCAGTTTATGCAAGTTGATGGTGGAATGGCTTTGTGTCAAACGAAATATATTGACACATTATTGCAGCGTTTTGGCCTTGAAGACTGTAAGCCTATTGCCACTCCTATGGAGACAGGTTTACGATTGAGTCTTCATGATGCTGGAGATGCATTTGATGCTGTTCTCTATCAGCAGGCTGTTGGATGCTTGATTTACTTATGCATTACTCGGCCAGATATTCAGTTTGCTGTCTCACAGATGAGCAGGTTTATGCATTGCCTAGGAGTCACGCATTGGAAAGCGGTTAAGCGCATCTTTCGCTACTTGAGTGGTACTCGGCTACTTGGGTTGTTTTATCCCAAGGGGGGATCACTACCGCCAGATTTGCATGCTTTTTCTGACTCAGATTGGGCTGGTTGCTATGACACTCGTGTGTCCACCAGTGGTTTTTGCTTCATGCTTGGTAGCTCATGTATATCTTGGTTGAGCAAGAAGCAGCCTACTGTGGCCACTTCCAGTTGTGAGGCTGAGTATAGGGCAGCTTTCACAGCGACTGTTGAGTGTGTGTGGCTCAGACGCCTTATGGCTGATTTGGGTGTTGGCCAGTCTTCTGCCACCACCATCTTCACTGACAGTCAGAGCGCATTGGCAGTTGCGAGGAACCCTGTGTTCCATGCTCGCACTAAGCACATTGAGGTGCATTATCACTATGTCAGGGAGAGGTTCTCTGCTGGGGAGATCAGCTTGGCATATGTGCCCACGCAGGAAAACATTGCAGACCTTTTCACGAAGGCTCTGCCTAGGGAGAAGTTTGAAGCTTTCCGCAAAGCTTTGGGCTTACTTCCTTTTGTGGAGTGATTTCCACATAGCTCGGCACTTCCTTATACATGAGTGCCAGCTCCTTGTTCACCGCATCACTCCCAGGGGGGATTTGTTGATATATTTAGGTAGTGATGTGTGTGAACACTCTAGGACCGCCGGGGCACTTTTTTCCCTCTTTAGGAGGTTTTTTTCCCCCGGCTTGTATATACGCCTATTGCCCTAATGGGCTACTTGTCTTTGTACATTCTCTAGTAATACATTCAGTCTTGTGTGTTGTGCTCCAAGCTTCTTCTTCTTCCTTGTGCTGTTCACGTGCTTCCGCAGACGTCTAACTCCAACATCAGGTTCCCAATTTGGCTCATACATAGGACTCTCATAATATGGATCTAGGTTTTTCGGTGATTTTGTATAGTATGCGGGTGGGTTGTCCACATGGGTGGAGTCAAAACTATTTGCATTAGGGTCATTTTCTATGATCAAAGGGGTTTTAGGTACTAATGCCCTATTTGAGTTCTCTTCGGGAGTGGCATGCTTCACAGAAACCATGTTGGTAGGGGGTGTACGTTGTTGTCCTAGGACAGGTTGGGGTCTAGGTTGTGCTTGATATGGAACACGATATTGAGGGGGGGTACGATAGTATTGATGAGACTGGTACTACCCTTGGTATCTACTTGGCTAATATGGCTGAGGATAGCTTTGTCTAACCATTTGTTTATTATATGGAAAATCTTGAGCCATGTGGTCAGTGTACCTATGCTCTATGGTACAGTATAGGCCAATCTATCTCTTCCTTAATCTTGGACCCATAGTTATCGTTATATGTGCATGGCTTTTGCTTAGAGGGTTTGGCATCTGAGGTCATGGGAATCGTATGTGAGCATATGTCAGGGTCTACACCTCTCAAGTCCTTGTAACTCCAAGCGAATACATCTCTATATTCTCTTATCAAGGCTATAACCTCATGCTACTCTTCCTCCATCAGGTCATGTCCTATGTATGTGCATTTTTCTTCTCCTTCTTCTATGGTTACAACAATTTTCTTGGTGGTTTCTATGTTATCATAGGCCTCTCCGTCTTATGCATCACGTTTAGGCATTCTTATCATGACTCTCCTATCTTCTATCTCATACTTCTTAAAGTTTTCTGGGACCTCAAACAAGGATTCTTCCTCCTCTGGTGTGACTTCTCTCTTCTTCCTCTTCTTGCCTTCCTTCTTAGTGGTTACCTACGTGGCTAATCTCACATCATTTGTAAGTTCTTCCTGTCTTTACAGGTGAGCTTCCACCTCATAGAAATATTCCTCATCTGATACAAAAGGTGCGTCCATAATAATTAATTCTAGATCGGAGTCACTTGCATCCTCAAATGCATCAGTGTTAGGTTCACATTCTTCAATTATTGAACCACACATGATTGGCTCTATTGCAAAGATGGAAATGTCATAGCCATCCTCGTCACAATGGGGTTTCCATTGTTCTTCATTGATGGCTACATCCATTGTTGCCAAAATTTCCATCCAACCGTGAGGCTCAAATTTTTCATCAAGGAGAACTACAGGTGCATAGGCTGGGTCTTGAATTGATCTATGAGTTTCCTTCATGCCTACCTCTCTGGATTTTTCTCTCTTCTCTTCTTCTACTGCTACTTTGCACATCCACAAGTGAGTGTTTTTATGCATCCATGAGGATCCAGATCCTAAGGAGTGCACTAACCCTATATCATCTGTAACTCTATGGATGGGATTCCACTGTATAGGGAGCACGTCTCTATGAGAGTAATCCTTGAGATTGACTTCAGTTGTGATGCCTAAGTGTTGCAAATACAAATCATTGGATCCCCAATCTTGTACTACTTGCAATTGCCTCAAGATGGGTCTTCCTAGAATCGTCTCCTAGGCTTGATTTTTGCTAAAGTCACATATAGCAAAAGTATGATCAAACTCTACACCACAAGTGGTGAGAGTTATCCCTTCTAGTAGCCCCAAGGGTCTTTCAATGTAACCCTCAATCATTTGTAATTTCATTCTCGTGGGCCTGAGTGCTAGATTGCCCCATCATGTCCATATGGAAGTGGTACCAATTGCAACTCCTGCACGTGAGTCCAAAATTGCCTGGGTGGTGCAATCTTGATGGGTAATGGGAAGATAGGTGTCTCCTTTTGACAGTGGAGCAACCTTGCACATGTGTAAAGATAAAGATTGTTTTCAAGAACTTGAAGAGCACACAGGTGAAGTGTACCTTGGAAATAACAAAAGTCTACCTATTGAAGGGAAAGGCAAAGTACAAATTACCAATGCTCAAGGGGAATGCAAATCACTTTCAAATGTGTTATTTTTTCCCAATTTATAAATGAACTTGTTGTCAGTAAAAGCAATTACCGATCATAAGAAGCAAGTGTTGTTTGATAACACCTTAGTCAAGTCATTGACCATCATACAAAAGACATAATCACCCAAGGCATTGAAGAGAAGGGCTTATATAAATTATCTTGTTTTTTATCCAAGGAATCACTATCTAGTTTATGGCACCAAAGATATGGCCACACCCCCTATTTACCAAGAATTTCTTCATCACATATAGTGAAAGGAATGTCCAAGCTTGGGCAACTCAATGATGTCTACCAGGCTTGCACTCAAGGCAAGCAACATAGGGCTCCCGTTCGAAAGGAAGTGTCGACAAGAGCTAGGAACCCTTTAGCCCTTATCCACATGGACCTATGTGGACCCATGAACACCCTGTCTATAAGTGGATCACTCTACTTCTTTCTCTTAGTAGATGACCACTCCCGATACATTTGGGTGTATTTCTTGAAATCAAAGGCAGACACTTTTACTAAGTTTCGTGAATGGATCACTTCAAGTGGAGAATGAAGCTTCCAAGTCCGTTAAGACCATCCAATCAGATGGAGGTGGTGACTTTATTAATCACGATTTTGACATCTTCTTAAAACAAAAGGGGATCAAACGACAAGTGACTCAACTGCACACTCCATCAAATGGAGTACCTAAGAGGAAGGTCCGAAGTGTGATGGAAATGGCGAGAACTATGTTTCATAACAAAGACTTACCCTACAAGTTTTGGGTAGAAGTAGTGCATACTGTTGTTCGCATACTTAATCAAGGCTTCATTGGTGCATTGCACAACAAGACACCATTTGAAGCATACTATGGAAGAATGCCTAATGTGCATTAGTTTCGAGTATTTGGCAGTGAAGCATTTGTCAATGTGCAATCCAAGTCTAAGAAGCACATCTTCATAGGGTATTGTGAGCAATCAAAAGCGTATCGCTTATATGATCTTGAAAACCACTCCATCACAATATCTAAGGATGTAATAACAACCTAAAGGATTCAATATCAACGGAAAGGAAGACCAAGTATACAAACTTCACAAAGCACTTTATGGACTCAAGCAAACTCTGAGGGCTTGGTATGAAAAGATCCACAAGTTCTTTGAAGATAATAGATTTCACAGAAGCAATGCCGATGCAAACTTATACATTTATAAGAACGAGTCCTTAGTGGCTATCATCATCCTCTATGTAGATGACTTGATCTTGATAGGGTCAGATGAAGAACGCATCCAATTCATCATCACACAGCTTCACCTTGAGTATTCTATGACAAATCTTGGAATATTTCACTACTTAGGTATGGAATTTTGGCAAACTAAAGAAGGCATATTCCCATCACTACTTCACTAATTCTTAGGTATGCAAGTTTGGTAAACAAAAGAAGGCATATTCCTATCACAGAAGAAGTACTACTCTGATCTTCTTCCCAGATATAACGTGGACCAGTGTTGCTCAGTATCTACACCACTTGATCCAAACATCAAGCTCATTTGTGGATGTGCATACTTATCGACAACTTTTTGGCTCGTTACTCTACTTCGTCAACACTAGACCAGATATTGCATATGTAGTTGGTATACTCAGTCAGTTTGCACATCAGCCTCATTAGACCCATTAGGATGCTGCTCAGAGACTAATGTGCTACCTTGCCCTCACCTGACATCATGGTCTTTGGTACAGAGTGGGCATTGAACTTGTCAGATATTCAGATTCAGATTGGGCTGGTGATCCTAATTCTCGATGGTCTACTTCTGAGTACATATTCTTGCTTGGCTTAGGACCTATCTCTTGGGCAAGTAAGAAGCAGCCTACTGTTGCTCTATCATCCCTTGAGGCCGAGTACTATGCATCTAGCTTCATAGCATGTGAGGCCATCTGGCTTTGATGTTATACTATCTGACATTGGTGTTTTGTAGGATACTCTAACATGCATTCGCACGAATAGTCAGTCAGCCTTGGCCATCGCCAAGAATCCAGTGTTCCATGCTTGGACGAAGCACATCCAGATCCAGTACCATTTCATCTGCGAGAAGCTCGTGTCTCAGCAGATCACTTTGGAGCAATGTACCTCTAAGGAGAACCTAGCAGACATGTTCACAAAGGCTTTACCTCTAGTCCCACTCGAGTGCTTGGTGGACCTCTACAATATTCAACCACTCCAAAATGGAGCTGCAAAGGGGGTGTTGATGACATGATTGCTCTTACATCATTAACATTTGTATCCGCATGATTGCATCTCCATTTCGTATCTAGGAGGCACTCCATTTCTAGTTTATTTCCATTTTATATTGTATTTCCTTTGTATTTGGGTACCTTGCCATTTGCTTCTACCATTGTATTCATTCTCCTTTTAGGGAAATTATCCCACATGAGATGTACTTTGGAGAGCCCCTCACAAATCTATAGGCCTCTCCCCCCATTTGTACTTGGTTAGAAGCTTGAGGAGCCTACTCCATGCTCTTTGCAAGCTCATTTCTAATCCACATGAATTTACCCATTTCATGGTCTACTCATTTTGAGTCTCACTGACTCTTGAGTACACTCTTCTTTTCATTTTGCTTCCACGCATGTACTCTCTACAATTCTAAGGTAAGAAGAGAACTTTGATAAGTAAACAGAAAGGAGTTCTTCACAAAACTGAGCTTGAAGTTGAGATATGATGCCTATTGAAGAGCAAAGGGAAACCAAAATCTAATTTCATTGAAGTGTCCTTCAAGTAGGGATGAAAAAAGATTATATCCTAGGAAAATGCAAACAAGGTGATGAAATAAGTAGAAAACCGCAAACTTATCGTCCTCTTGACTTTTCAATTCTCCCACCAAAAATTGACACACCTAGTTTCCCTACTTCTCCACTTTCCATGGGTATAGAAGTATCTTGCTCTTGATGTTGGTGAGATGACCTATTTTGCATTCAATACACTTCATTAGCTTAAGTAGATCGCATAGACGCTAGACACCCTTCACATGTACCCCAAACTTTTCAACGGCACATGTTAATGGCACGCTTGAAAGTTTCTTTCATTTTGTTCATATGTACATTTCCCTTCTACTTTCTGAAAATCAAATCACTTTTTTTCAAAGCCTACAACAATCTTGCATTGTGTTTTCATAAGATAATATGAAATTCGATGCAATCATGGTGAGACAACAAAGGTATAGAATGAATTCCAACTATGCTCAAAAGGTAAAGGAGGAATTGGATAAGCTTCTAGATGTAGGATTTATACATTTGGTGGACAAAGTTTCTTGGATATTTCACCACCCACTGCACCTCCACTCATGATGTCGATGTCCATCACCACTATACACACACCCACTTCCACACACTTCTCTAGCATCACAAGTGCATCCACACTCCCTTATCCAACCCTTCTTCCCCTTCCATTACACACTAAACAACACGTCTTTTTACGCACCCCATCATTATTTTCCCTTCCAATGTAGATATTGCTTTTGAAAAAAAATATTGCATGCATCAAGTTAGAGAAGAGTTCGCTTCATTAGCATATCAATATCAAGCCCCACAAAAAACAACAACTCAACTACATACCAATCTCAACTCACTAAACATAAAAAATGCATCACTCAATGCATGTCATCAAGAACTTTGAGAATCTTATCATCCTATGGAACTGGAATTAGAGCAAAAGACCAAAGACATCATTTCAGATACAGAAGAATAGTTACGGCAATAGGTCACCCGGAATGCCCAATTAATGAGAAATATGGGACTCCTATGATGCCACCTAATTTCCATTAAAGAAGAAAACCAATGCTTATAAGTGTAGAACTGAGAGAATTTTGAAGCTGCGCTAGACCACCCAGAGGAACCTATCAGTCCCAGTCGTGTCAAGGCCTTCCATCAGAGACCATGCAAATGTTGTTGGATGACCATGCATGACTTCTTGAAGATTATGAAAAATTGACCAAGGAATGCTTGGCACTCAAAAGCGATAATGCCAATTATGACTCAGAGAACCTACAACGCCACCTACCACACAAGTAGTTACATCATCCGAACTCTTGGAGAAATTGAACATCTTAATGGCACGTGTTTTAGAACTTCAAGGTCAAGTACCGGATCACTCAACGATCCCACGACCTGACTCCCCACCCGATATACCAGAGGCCAAAGATATTATGACCATTCTAGTCAAACCCACCTTTGAGGAAGAATATGAACCTCAACATGCAATTGGTGTTTGTGTTACGGATGAAGGTGAGGACACCTTTGAATTGCCTACACCTGCATGGATGGAAACCATTGAAGAATTAGGCAAAAATTACTCTGCGCGTGTTGAAGCGCAATTATAGGCCATGGCAACCATTGAGGAGACTATTCTTCAATCTCCACATTTCAGAGAATTGGCACCAAGATGTTACAGTTCAATAAACAAATTATAGTACAAACCATATTTATGTACATAATGGAATATAATTCAGCCATTGAGAAAATCATAGGAAAGAAGCCGACCCATGCCACATAGTTTGAACTAGTGGACCTACCACCCAACGCTCAACGAGGCAGCATTTTTCAACCTAACTAGAGGAAAGAGTTACTACAAGAGTACCCAGAGATGACGTACATGTTGACCAAGGCCCCTCTATGCCTCAAGTATAATCCATGCTACAGTCCCATACCTCATCATTGTTCTTGGATAGCTTTCACAATTAAGGTACAAAATAATAAGCAGTGCCAATACTAGTTAAATTACCCCTATTTTGCACCACCTCAGGGTCCTCCTATCATTGGCTTCATGATGGAAACCATTAGGCACTGGCTCCCCCATTTATACAAAATGATAGATGTGGCCACTCAGATGGTCGTAAATTTTTTTTTATCGTATGCAGATAACATTTATAGTCTTCTGATGTGTACGTGCACCCCATGTTTCCACCCCAAGATTCGAGCATGGAAATGGAGATTTAGTATATGACATGAGTACCACACCGTGTCCCCAAGCGTGCTTTGCTTGGCACTACCAAATCAAATATTTATGTACCTACTACAAGCTAATGTTTGAAGAAATGTTCACAATAAATGTTTGGAAATACCATTCTGAAGTATTTATCAACAAGCCCACATATCTTTTACAACTCTTTGCATGTGAGAACATAGTCTATTCAATGCACTACAAACTCCCACCCTAGCGCGAGCCTCAAGCCATTGATTGGGAAAAGCTAGAAGCTAATCTAGCATGAGGCCTAAGGATTATAGACTCCCTACAACAAGGATCTATCCGGGATGACAAAAGTGAGAGGGAGAGGGTGTTAGCAGTTGCATCGGCAATGGCCATAGGCATCAGCATCAAGGAAGCATGTAGAAGGAGATGCATGAAGATTGGGGGACCAAGTTCATTCATTTCCAAAAACATTGTTTTATTAAAATTTATTAAACTCTTAACAATGATTATAATCACTACTCATGTAATATAGAAAACCCAATTTTTTTACGAGCCATTCGATTTTGTGCAAGCCAAGGAGTCCTCGAGCTTGAGGAGCCTAGATAGATCACTCGTACCAAGTTTCATAATTTTTGGACTTCATTTCAACCTCCAAATAAGCTTTAGGACCTATTTTTTGACTAAGCCACCGGGCATTAGGTTTTGAAACCAGTCAAAACTAGTCAAAAAACTATAAAAAGTTCTAGAGAGCTCATTTTAGGGGTTAAAAAAGTTAGATTATAAGTGATTGAGAAAGAGCAAAGAGCGTTGTAAGAGCTAATTGAGTAATGCAAGTGTAATTTCCACCTTCCATTGTGTCTCCTCTTACCTCTACCTTGTGTGTGTGTGGATGTGTGTGTGCACTAGTTTGCTTCTCACCTTCACCTTTGCAAACATAACTCATTCATGCTTCTCACCTTCACCTTTGTAGACATCACCTAGGCAGAGCCTTCGTGAAAAGGTCTGCAATGTTCTCCTACATGGGCACATATGCCAAGCTGATCTCTCCAACAGAGAACCTCTCCCTGACATAATGATAATGCATCTCAAGGTGCTTAGTGCCAGCATGGAACACAGGGTTCCTCATAATTACCAATGCGCTCTGACTGTCAGTGAGGATGGTGGTGGCCAAAGACTGACTGTTGGCAGTAGCCAGAGGCATAGATGTCGAGGAAGCATGTAAAGATAGAGCAAATGAAGTAGCAAGGAGTCAGTCGAATTATTTTTTCAAACAAATATGTTTCAAAATACTTTTCAAAAACCTCCAACAGTGATTTTCATCACTATTGTAACATATGTAGCATAGAAAAACCCTTTTAGTAAATTGTAGCTCTATTTTGTGCAAGACGAGGAGTCCTCGAGCTTGAGGAGCTTAGGTAGAACGAGTGTTAGTCGGCCGTCGGATTGGGACAGATGTAACGGAAATCTTGGCAGGACACGCGCGAAAGGTGGTTATGCACCTATTTGTACTTTCTATATAAAGCAATGCGAAAAAGCGCTCATAAGAGGGCGATGTGATTTTGGCCTATTGTCGTGTTGTCACCAAACTGTTGAGATTGTGAGTTCCATTACTATTGAGATTGTGAGTTCCATTACTGTTGTCTGAGTAAGTTGTTTATGCATCTCTGTTAGATTGTGCTCACGCACTGTGTATTACGACTTCTTGAACATTTTGGTCAAGAATTGGTGAAAGCCGAGCAACTGTGTTAGTGTTCTGATATTCGGACCTACACGGTGTTGTTATAAATATTGGCATCTGTCTGCCTGTGGCAAAGTTAAGTACAGTAAAGATCTGCTAAGTTGATTACTGAGTTTCCAGTACTGTGTGTTGGACTCTCAAATTCTCTGCGTTACGGTGTTGTTTGATCATTGAACCCATTCTGTGAAGTTGATCAAATACTCTTGTTCTGGTGATTTCAGTCAGTTTATACGTAGATGCAATAGGGCATCTTAGCGCATTTGGTACGTTGGTTGAGCTAAGACTGTGACGGTAAATTCTCAGTACGGCACTTCGATAGAGTTCTCAGCATTATTACTGTGCTGAGTGTGAACAATACCTTTGGGAACTAAGTATAGGGCCTCTGTATAACAGACCCCTACCACTCCCAAGAACCCCCCCCCCAAGAATCGGTTAAACGCCCTTCTGATAGTTAGAACGAAGCGTTTAACATTTAACACTTGGCGCCGTCTGTGGCAAAGTGGCATCAAGATCGTCATTTGTCTATCGGAATCAAACATCAAGATTACCGTTCGTTTGTCGAAAGTAGCAACAGAACCAGATTGTTGCAAACTTTTTGTGGAAACGTGATTATTAAATTTTATCGATAGTGATACTACGCGATTAGTACAAAAGATGATACATGCCGGTTACTCGATCCGGTGAAACATATCCCAAGAACCGTCAAACTGGAGTACTTAATTTACTAAAGATAACTTCAGGAGGAAGAAGTACAACTAGGTCTGACCCAGTTGTCAAGAAAGTCAAGAACGTCAGAAGTGATTCCGGTCATATTCCGGTGGAACGTGTTACGCCTCTGGTACATTCCGGTACTATTTCGGCACAGTCTGTCGAAGATATAGTAACTCCAAAATCTACCAAGACACAGTCTGAAGCTAGTTTAACAATCTTGGATAAAGATTCAAATTTGTTTACGGCTAGAAACACTTTAGCCAAAGAATTTTGCGAAGACAAAAAAACACCATATTCTGGCGAAAAGTCGGCACATTCCGGTGATTTTTCGGTAACAGAATCAGAGTTTTTCGGCGACGGTTTACCATTTCTTGGTGAATCTTCAGCCCAACCACCGCTTTTTGGAGTAAGTTCCCCTACACTCGACATCAAGAAAGAAGGAACTTTGTTTGAAACCGAGATTCGAAGTATACTGAGTAAAATCATCGAACCGGAAAGTGCACAGTCCGACGATACAGATTCCTATAGTTCAGATATTCAGCCCCAAAATCCAGAAGATATTCACAATACACTCGCCATGAACGGGCAGCAACAACAACAACAGCAGCAGCAACAACAAGTATGCCCACCAAGGCCGACTCCGATAGGAGTGACGTACACTAAATTTGGTGGATTACCAGGAGATGATCCGGATGCTCACGTACGCACATTCGAGATAAGCTACGCAGTTATCAACCATCCACCGGATCCAACGTATAAGGCTATTGTTTTTCAATTGACATTGGTCAATGAAGCAGCTAGATGGCTTACAGAATATGATATTAATCACTTCGGCACCTATGAAGCAGTACGAGATGCCTTTTTGCAAAGATTCAGACTAAAGAAGAATCCAACTGAAATTTTTGATTACCTGCAAAACAATAGATAGAAGATAAATCAAACTGTACAGGAGTACGCTACTCTATTCAGGACGCATCTAAGGCAGTTACCACCAGCACACGCCAACCTACCGGACGACGTTATTACTTAGTGGTTTATCAATGGCTTGACTCCACAACTTAAACAGATTATGATCATACGTTGTGTAGGAGCAATGACACTGGATGCAGTGATTGCAATGGCTCTGTAGCTAGAAAACAAGGTTGGATGATTTACAGAGGATCTGGAATGGTTAAAAACAAATAGAAATGTCACCGAAGATATGACCACATAAGTATACTGCATCAACATGCAAGAATTCAGGCCATACTAGTGCCACTTGTGCACTTAATCAGCTATTCTGTGCTATTTGCAACACTGCCGGACACACCACCGAAAACTGCGCATACAACGCCAAAGTGCAGGGAACCGCAACTGTCAATGCTATTATACAAGAACTAGGGAAGCTAGCCAATCACTATGTGCCTCCGCAAATGAGAAACAACCAGCAACAAGGATATTGAAATTACAAAGGACAGAGAAATAACAACTATAATGCAAACCGCTGGCAGACCGGACCACCACCGGAAAATCCCAATCTGCCACCACCGTGCTGTCATTTCTGTGGTGAATTTGGTCACATTAGAAGATTCTGTAAGGATGCAGCTGAATATGATGAGAGGAAGAAGGAACGACAAAATCCAATGGCTAATATGGTACAAATCACACCAGTAGAAATGCAAGCTGCAGTAATTCAGACCCGCTCGGGTAAACAACTGTAGCCTGCAGTAGAATTATTTGAACCAGGTATACGCGAACAACAAAGGATGTACAACAAGGCTAGTCAATGGACCACCGCAGAACCTCCAGTCTTCCTAGATCCTATTCCGGTAACCCAGACTCCGTTAATCGAAGAAGGAACACAACAACATGATTCCAATTCAGCAGCAGGCACATCATCAGCAGCAGGTACATCAGCAGCAGCAGGCACCTCCTCAGCGGCAGACACATCATCTTCAGCAGGCGCATCATCTTCAGAATCTGTGGAAACAATCCAATCACGAAAGGCCTGGGAAATTTTAGCTAAAGCATCCATCACTCTTCCTTTGGGCCAATTACTTGCACTCGTACCGGGAGTTCGACAGCAATTTCAACAACAGTTGAGTCCTGTGCCTTCCTGCATTCTGGCGACAGCAACCGTGTAACCAGAACCTGATTCTACGGTCGATCATTCAGTTCCTTTGATAATGGTATGGTATAAGAATCATAAAATCGCACAGGTACTAATTGATGGAGGATTTGGAGTCAACATTGCTACTGCTGCACTATGTAAAAAGTTAGGGTGGACCGAAATCGAACCAGTTTAGTTTTTTGTCAGAATGGCCGACCAATCAAGAGTCCATCCCATTGGACTTGTACAAAATGTACCAATCACTTTACAAGGTACAACATTTAGAATGACCTTTGTCATACTGGATTTATCGGAATCCACTCTTGATTACAACCTCCTTTTCGGCCGACCTTGGCTGAAGCACGCTAAGGTGATACAGGATTGGTCTGCACAAGAGCTCACTTTCAAGGATAAAAATCGTAAATACATTGTAAAATTAGATGCTATACAACCTTGTGAGTTGCATGCTAGACCGTATTTGGCGGAACCAGTCCATATGCTAGATGGATTGTCAGATGATGAAGAAGAAGAGTTTCTGAAAAAAATATCGATTTGATCTCCCTAGGAACCATCGATCTACAATCTGTTGTAGATAATTGGAACCTTGCAGTTTGTACGGTAATGACTGTAACCGAAGAAGATAAGAAGGAAGATACTGCGGTTATAGATGACGCTCAACTGCAACAACTTTTTAAGCCAGTTGACGATATAGGGAAGCCTCGACAATTTTATGTTCTAGAAGATCAGTTGATCACTTATAATTTAGGCGATGAAGATCATCCGCGTCCTATAAAGATAAAGCAAAACTTACCGGAAATATTTCAAGCAGGCTTAATTCAGCTACTTCGAGAATTCTCCGACGTCTTTGCATGGGATTACAAGGATATGAAAGGATTGGACCCGCGCATCTATCAACACAGAGTCATGCTGAAGCCAGAAGCCAAACCGAACAAACAACCCAGCTACCGGATGAATCCAAACTATGCATCACAGGTAAAGGCAGAACTTGATAGGCTACTTAAAGTCGGATTCATTGTACCAGTAGAGCATGCTGAATGGATCTCTCCAATTGTTATTGTCCCTAAGAAGAATAAGCAATTACGAATATGTGTAGATTACCGGAAACTGAACGCAGCCACAGTGCCTGATCCTTTTCCGATCCCTTTTCTGGACACAATGCTTGATAGAGTAGCAGGCCACGAAATGTATTCATTCTTAGACGGATACAGTGGATATAATCAAGTTAGAATGGCTGAACGGGATATACCGAAAACTGCATTCATTACCAACTGGGGTGTATTTGCTTGTACTGTTATGTGGTTTGGATTAAGGAATGCCCCAAGTACATTCCAAAGGTGTATGCAGGAAATATTTTCTCCTTATCTTACTTCGTTTATGCAAGTATACCTCGACTGTTGAAGCTCAAGGTCAAGGACAAAGCATGGAAGCGCATCAAGGAAGTAGACACACAAGAAGAAGGAGCAAGTAGGGAGCTCCAAGAAGCACCTGTCAAATTTTTAGAAGAAATCCCTACAAAAATAGTGATTTTTATCACTAAAAACCATTGTAAATACCATTTTCCATTTTTGTAACTCCATTTTGTTCAAGCCGAGGAGTCCTCGAGCTTGAGGAGTATTAGATCTACCATCCTACCAATTTTCATAATTTTTAGACTCCGTTTGAGCCCCAAATAAGCCCTAGAACCTATTTTTTAACTAGGCCGGACACTAGGTCTGGACAGGGCCAAAACCACTCAAAAACTATAAAAAGGGCTGGAGAGCTCATTTTTGGGGTTAGCTTGTTGTAGATTTCAGTTTTGTAAGAGAGCTCTTGGGTAATCGAAGCTTTCCATTGTTCCACTCTTTGCTCTTACCTTGTGCGCGTGTGTGTGTATGTGTGTGCATGCTTGTGTGCTTTCACTCACGCACTTGTGCCATCACTTGCTCGCGGTCTTCATACCGGTCCTCACGTCTCCACGGATTGACATTTATGAGGTGTATCTCCTCACGTTGGTACTCACCATTGTGCTAGAGTGACACCAAATTTGGCGCCGTTGCCGGGGAGAGAGCTTGGAGGACGAGCGTGTGAGGGTAAGACGTAGAGTAGCGACGTTGGAAGGTAAAAAAATCACAATTTCTAGTTCAGTTTCTGAGTTTTTCTCCTTCTTCATCTTCGTCATCATCTCCATCTTCTTCCCTCTTCGTATTCTCTGATTTTTTCCATTTTCGTCACTACATTCACTCGTTTTTTACTCGTGGCTGTGAGGAACAAGCTTAGGAGGAGCTCAGAACCAAAAACGCTGAAGAAAAACACTGAAAAACTCTCAAAAACACTAGAATCTGAGCGGTGGTATCGCGACGTGAGAGGAACAGCGCCTGGTATCGCGAGCGTTGTATCGTGACTTTGGAGAGTGACTTTGCATCTACAGGCTGATGGAAGTGACAAGGAGGACACAAGGTACACAAATCTGCAAAAAATTTTGAATTTGGGTGTCAAAATCTCCAAGTATCGTGTCCGGTTGAGTTGTGGTATCGCGATACCAGAACTCCCGTGTATCGCGACACTTGTTGAGGTATCGTATCGTGCATGCCCCACTTGAGGTATCGCGATACCATTTTGGTATCGTATCGTTAAGTGCTGGTATCGCGATCGCGGTCGCCCCGGTGGTATCGTATCGTGGTCCACCTGGTATCGTATCGTGCCATCCTTGGTATCGTATCGTTGATCGTGCAGTATCGTATCGTCGGGTACTTATTTTGGTAACGCGATACCATTCTGGTATCGTGCCCTGAAGTTGGTATCGCGATCTTACCTTACCTAGCAGTATCGTATCGCCCACTTTCCCACGGGTATCGCGATACCATTCTGAGGTCGTATCGCCCTGGTCCTCTGGTATCGTATCATCGAAGTTTTAGTATCGTATCGCCTACTCCCCAAGGTAGTATCGTGACACTTGAAATAGTATCGTATCGCTAAGACTAGTGGTATCGTATCGTTTCCTTACCAGGAAGTGTATCGCGATACCATTTTTGGTGTCGTATCGTGGCAAACCCTTGGTATCGTATCGTGATGTTGGTATCGCGACTTCAGTCATCCCGGTGGTATCGTATCGTCTAAAGTGGTATCGTGTAAGAAAGAGATATCGTATCGTGGAGAATCTGGTATCGTCTCGTCTGTTCTGAGCTTCCAGAGTGATCCTGTTTCCCTGTTTTAACCCCAGAACCCTGAACTGGCATAACTTTCTCATACGAAATCCGTTTGCTGTGATTTTGGTTTTGTTGGAAAGCTCGTGGGGAGTACAACAAAAACATCGACTGGTTACAGTAAAAATAATACAAGGATTATTCGATAGGGTATTTTGAAGTTGACCCTCAGGAAAACTGGAAAACCAAGGTGCTCCAAAGGATTTTGAGCAATATAAGAGAACTTTGGGACTAGAAGCCAAGGCTTATGAACCTGAGATCTGGCAGACACTTAGGCAAGGATAGACAAAGCATTAGGTCATCTGAGGCTAGTGTCAACCATACATCCAAGTCTTGGGCTCAACAGCTTAGTGGTTATCCTTACACGCTAAGTTCAGAAACTAGTGACTCGGAAATGTCTTTTAACATGGAAAGACCCACACGTAGCTCCGGCACTGCCTATTTACAGACACCAGAAGGTCCCTATAAGACCCAATTGGAGTATATCAGAACCAACCAATTAGGTGCTCGCATCTATGAGGATGGTCTAAGGCGATCAGTGGTTCAACTCAAAAATCGTGACCAACCCTTTGGACTTGAACGCCCAGTAGTCAAGTTTGAAGAGGGTGCTTACATTGATAAGGAAGGAACCATGTATGTGGTTACCAACTTACCAGATAGGACAGATGAGTTTGGAAATATCATCCCTGAGAATGAGATAGGAGACCTAGAGCAAGGAGACCTAGGAGGAGAACCCAAGACCCCTAGAGGTAAGTCAGTCTTAACCAGAGTGCTCACTCCAGAATGGATTCCTCAAGATAACAAAAGCATAGAACTATTCGTGAATAGAGAAACGGAAGAAGCCTTTTGGAGATTTAGGCCAGATCAACCCAGCCCAGTAGTCACCATCTACGAATTCAAGGATCCAGAGATACTAGGGAAAGTTGTCTATCAAGATCACACATCTCAAAAATTATTCTTGGTATCAGATCATGACAGACATGCTTACACTTGGCAAGGTGAAGCAATTTTCCCTCCACCAAGATCTAATGTTTCCCAGGGCCTCCAGGGAGCCGGATCATCCAAGGCTCATGAAACCCAGAGGGAAAGAACTAGAGAGAGACCGGAGGTAAGCTTTGCAGACACTGTAGGCAGAGACAGATCAGGATATGGAACGGAAAGACTTGAAAGGGAGAGACATAGAGTGTATAGGCATCAAAGAGACGATCATGATTTCCCATTGCCTAGACCACGAGAGCACTCAAGAACCCTTAGACCCTCTCAAGTGGTTAAGACAATGAAGAACTACTTTGATGGATTTGGAGATCCTTATGATCATGTGGCGGAGTTCAAACAAGTACTAAGAGCTGAACATGTTGAAGACTTATTCACCCAGTTCGAGGCATTTGGTTTGACTCTTAAGGGTACTGCCTTAGCTTGGTTTCAACCTCTAAATAGTCGCAACTATAGAGAGATAGGTCAGCTTCTAGAAGAATTCATTGTAGAATTTTCCAAGAGTGGTATCAGACATAACACATCATCCTTGATCCACAGCTTCAAGCAGACACCCCAAGAAACAGTGCGACTTGCAGGAAGAAGATTTAGGCAGTACTTGGAAAGATGCCCTATACCAGAATTACCCACATCAGCTAAACAGGTGGCACTGTTTTTAGATGGCCTATTGAGCACAAAATTAAGATCATATGTATACCTGAAAGAGCCTAGATCCATAGAAGAGTGTATACGGATGTGCATTGACATAGAAGACAACTTGGGTGAGGAGTTAGGACTATCCAAACTCTATAAGGACTCTGATAGTTCTACAAGTCATACCTCTAGAGCCTCCACTGAGATAGATGAGATAGCTGAGCAAGTGGCCAAAAAGTTAGGAGTTCAAAATAGACAAATGCCAAGGGTCACTTCAGTGAAGCGATGTTATACATGTGGAGGAGATCACATGGCTAATGTTTGCCCATTGGCGACTCAACCCCAAGGAAACCCTAATGCTCTATATTGCACCATTGAGAGGAAATATACAAATCATACGACCCAAGATTGTCCCCATAACAGGCAGGCTGTTAAACAAAATTATCAGCAACCTTACCAACAGGGTAGGTATCAGAATCAGTACCAACAGCCATATTATAGGCCACAACAATATCAATCTCAATACCAGCAGCAATATCAGGCACCATATAGGCCACAACCAGTCCTAGGAAACCAACCGCCAGCTCCTGCCAATGTGATCCCAGTTAAATATACGATGGCGGAGGAGAACCATAATAGAGCATTGGTGCCACTAACCCCATTGGTCTCAGAAAATGATTCTCACGCTCATGGTTCAGACTACTTCCATGAAGATAGTCCACATTCTTATTATATAGAGTCACCTGAGCAAAGTGAGATTTCTCAGTGTCAATATGAGACACCACCTATGGAACAAAATTGGGAGCCAGAATACTCCAATGTCATGTATACGAATCCAAATCCTAGGCCCCAATTGAGACAAGTAAGACCACAAGCCCCTAGAGGACCATGCTTTAGATGTCAGGGCGATCATTTCATTCGTGAATGTCCCCACCAACCTGCTCTGGGACTAGGACAAAACATCACAATACAAGGCTTTTGTCCTGAGTGCGGCAAGGAACATCTTCCTAGAGAGTGTCCCAGGAATCCCTCTAGTGTACCCAAGGTTACACCCATCAATGTGGTAGGCTTAGTGGCAGATTCAAGTTCAAGTAGCAATAATGTGGCTCCTGTACAGGCAGTTACTAGGGCACAGGCTACACAACAAGCAAAACCATCTGAGCAGTCGGAGTCAAGTGAGGCAGGAGAGCCTAGTAAGAGGAAACCAAGAACATGGAAGGATACCAGAGAGAAGGCTAATCGCAAGTGGAACAAAAAGCTATCCGAGCTAGAAGAAAGTCTAAAAGATGCCAAAACAAAAATAGAAGACATTGCATCTCAAAGCCCCTCGCATGCCGAAGCTCCATCCATTCCACCTCATTCCACCCCACCGCCCATTGTAAATAGACCGCAATTAGGGTCTGTTCTTGCAGATCCAACCCCAGAAGGCTTGGACATGATGTTCAAGGCCTACCAGGCTCGTCTTCAAGAAGGGCCAACAGCTACAAACTTAGACAAGAGTTACCCGAGAGCAGATTTAGAGATTGAACGGATGAAAATGTGCATGAAAATGGTGGAACAAGCTCAAGCTATACTTGAGACTAGTCAAAAGTTCAATCAGACAAACTCTGTCAAACCGGATTTGCATTTCCAGGGCTTACTAGAAAGATTAGAGCAGTTGGTAAACAAACCACAAGTTTCTTTACCTCCACAAGCTCAACCAGTTATTGAAAGAGGAAGCTCACCACCAATGGGAGCTTATGTTCCTAATTCCACGGATGCTGGAATACCTCCTTCAATTCAACAATACTCTCAAGAGTTCTTGCGGGAAATACAGGAAGAGAAATGGGCCAAGGAGAAGGGTTATTCCCCTCCTATTCCTGAGATTGATGATCGTCATGATCAATTTCCCCAAGACATTCCGTCTATCTATGGAGACCAAGCTGAGCAACAAGAAGATGAAAGATTAGATTTTGAATCTAATTCTTTACAAGAGTTGCCTCATTACACAGGCCCATGGGAATCTGAATCTATCCAGATCAGAGCTCCCACAATATTGGTAAGAAATGAAGACTCAGTGATTCCAAGAAACACTGATGTTGTGAAGAACACTAAGGTTCAATGTCATCTCACTGTGGAAGAGCTGCTCAAAGCAAAACCTGAGCTCTGGAATCATGTGAAGGATCAAGTTCCAGAACTTGAATCCAATATGCCAAAAGTAGGCTCTAAGCAAAAAGTTCCAGAGATACCTCTCGACAAGATAGGAGACATGAGCGAAGGTGAAGAAGGTAACACTTATCTTCCGATCACCTATCAAGGTTACACAACCAAGGCAATTGTAGATTCGGGTGCCGGTGTTGCTATTGCGACCACCTCCTTGTGGAAGCGATGGGGCAAACCCACATTAAGACCAACTAGAATGAAGCTTCAAATGGCAGATGGTCATTTTGAAAGACCTCTAGGATTGCTCGAAGGGATAACTCTAACTACTTGTGGTGTAGAGTTTGAACATACATTTGCTATATGTGACTTTGAAAAAAATAATGTCTACGAGATGATCCTAGGAAGACCGTTCCTACGACAATTGCAAATAGTACAGGATTGGGGAACCAACTCCTTGTACTTACAACACTTAGGGGTCACAACCAAGGTCAATCTGAAGGATTACACCTTCAGAGATGTACCACCCCTACAGTGGAATCCTATCCACAAAGCAAAAGAAGATTCAATCTCTGTGCATTCTGGAAGTTCACCTGATCCATCCTGGCTGCATGAAGATACTCACTTGTGGATGTGCAAGGTCGCAGAGGAAGAGGAAAAGCGCCTAAAAGCGAGAGAAGAAGGAACTCCCCCAGGAGATAGACCAATAAAAGGCCCAGCCTATACACCGATGATATTTCCAGATGAGGAATTTGAACCTCATGGTTGGGCAGAAATCTTAGCTACCATGGACATAGCAGTCAATGAAGAACAATGGACACCTCATTGTGATGAGGAGGGTTATGATATTTCAGTGTTCATGTGTCAGCCCCTGTTGGAAGAGTGTGATCCTAGTGAGTTCATAGAAGAAGAAGAGAATGACGATGATCTAGAATCCATTGTGATGGATACTTACTTTGACTCAGAGGAACACTATTTAGAAGACATAGGAGTGTTAACCCAAAAAGAAGAAGAACCCCTCACGAGTATTAAAACGATAAATTCAAAGGAAGGAAGTGAAGGAGGTCAAAAGAAAAAGAAAAGAAAAGCAGTGAAACAAGAAGAGGAAGAATCATTGTTTGAAGTACCAGATAATTTCAAGAAATATGAAGTGGAAGACCGAAAAATTTTGGTACGAATGCCTAAGAGAGAGGCCATTATAGGAGAAGCATATGACAATAAGGAAAAGACCAAAAAAATTGTAGTGACCATTGAAGGGAACGAAGAACGATGCACGTACATAGGAGATGACCTAAGTGCAAAAGAAGAAGCAGAGCTTGTAGCTCTATTAAGGGAATATAGGGATGTGTTCGCATGGCACTATAGAGACTTGAAAGGAGTAGATCCAAAGATTTGCTCTCATACGATTCCGATGACCGCTGATGCCAAGCCCACTAAACAAAAGCCCTACACATATAATGACAATTATGCAGCCAAAATAAAGGAGGAAATTGACAGGCTGATTGAAGCTGGATTCATCTATGAGATTGAGCACACCGAATGGGTGTCCCCCATTGTGGTGGTGCCCAAGAAGAATGGGAAATTGCGAGTGTGCATTAACCTTAAAAAAGTTAATGCCGCTACGATCAGAGATAGTTATCCACTCCCAATCACCGAACATCTCTTGGAGCGTGTTGCAGGCAAGGAAGTTTATAGCTTCCTTGATGGATTTTCAGGTTACAACCAAGTAGCCATTGCCCCCGAAGATCAACACAAAACGGCCTTTGCCACAGAATGGGGAATCTTTGCATTTCGTGTGATGCCATTTGGGCTCACCAATGCACCTGCAACATTCCAAAGGCTCATGTGTCATGTCTTCAAGGAGTTCTTACGAAAGAGCTTAGAAGTATATGTGGATGATTTATGTGCGCACTCCCAACAGAGAAGTTACCACATCCCTGAGCTCAGACAGATCTTCAACAAGTGTAGAGGTTATCGAGTTTGTCTGAACCCAGAAAAGTGTGTGTTCATGGTACGACAAGGTAAGATCTTAGGTCACATTGTTTCTAAGAATGGAATTTCAACAGATGAAGACAAGGTAAGTGTTGGAAGCAGCCAGAGGCACAGACGCCACGGAAGCATGTAAAGACGGAACAGGGAGCCAGTCGGATCAATTTTCCAAACAAATATGTTTCTTATTATTTCTTCAAACATTCAACAGTGATTGTTATCACTAATTGTAACATATGTATCATAGAAAACCCCATTTTGTAATTCATAGCTCCATTTTGTGCAAGCCGAGGAGTCCTCGAGCTTGAGGAGCTTAGGTAGAATGCTCGTACCAATTTTTGTTATTTTTAGATACCGTTTACCCTTCCAAATAGCATCTAGGACCTATTTTTTAACTAGGCCGGTCACTAGATGTGAAATCGGTCAAAACTAGTCTAGAAACTATAAAAAGAGCTAGAGAGCTCATTTTTGAGGTTAGCTTGTTTGAGATTAGAGTTCTTTTGAGCTTGTAAGAGTGTTCTTGAGTAATAGAGCTAATTTCCCACCTTCCATTGTGTCTTGCTTGTCTCTTCGTTGTGTGTGTGTATGTGTGTGTGCATCTTTGTGCTTCTCACCTTCACTCTCACATCATCTCACGTTCACGATCTTCATATCACTCCTACCTCTCCCACGGATTGACATTAAGGAGGTGACGCTTCTTAACGTGGTATTTACCATTGTGCTAGAGCAACACCAAATTTGGCGCCGTTGCCGGGGATCGAGTCTAGGACGAATGTGTGATGGTAAGAGTATAGCAAGAAGTGGCGTTGGAAGGTAAAAATTTCAGTTTTTGTTGTTGTTTTTACTTAGTTTTTAGTGTTTTTCACCTTCCCCACACTCCATCTTCATCATCGCATCATCATCTTCATCTCCAAAAAAATCAAAAAATTCACCATATCCACCCATTCTCCTCATTTCCCCTCATTTGTGCATGCGAGAGAGCGAGAGAGAACTTTTGTGCTTGTGTGTGCTTGTGTTTTCTTGAGTTTTCTTGCAGGTACAGAGCTTCAGAGCATCAGGAAAGCTTCCAAAAGGTAAAAAATGTACTTTCTGTCAGAAATTTCCGAGTAGGGCGGACCATCGCGATGGTCTGCAACTTGCGGATTTTGAGGTAGGCGACCACACCACGAGGTAGGCGATCCTTGCGCACACACGGCACCATAGTTGCATTTCAAAAATTCGTTATTTGGTGGACCATCGCGATTGGCTCAGACCATCGCGATTGTGTCGCACCATCGCGATTGGCTCAAGCCATCGCGACGGCTCGGCCGGACCATCGCGACGGTTCGCTTTTTCGGACCATCGCGACGGTCCAATCGGACCATCGCGATTGTTCACCTGACCCCGGACCATCGCGATTGGCTTATGCCATCGCCACGACAGTGCCACGTGTCACGATAGACCATCGCGACGGTTCGCTTTTTCGGACCATCGCGACAGCCCAAAATCGGACCATCGCGATTGGCTCACGCCATCGCACTTGTGACCATCGCGACGGTTCACTTCGGACCATCGCGACGGTTCACTTTTGACCGTTGACCGCGCCATCGCAATTGTCCGCTTGATCACGCCATCGTGATCGTTCATTTTTCGGACCATCGCGACGGTCCATTCCCACGCCATCGCGATCGTTCATTTTTCGGGCCATCGCGACGGTTCGACCTCACGCCATCGCGATCGTTCACTTCGAGCCATCGCGACGGTCCGCCTTTTCGGGCCATCGCGATTGTCCAAATCCCACGCCATCGCGACGGTTCGCTTGGACCATCGCGACGGTCCCAGACCATCGCGACTGTCCACCCCCATCGCAAGTTTTGGGCTCCAATTTTTGACTAATTTTGAGGGTATTTTTGAAAAATTTTTGGACCATTAGACTCATAAGAGACCCCTTAGCTCATATTTGAAGGAAAACCTAATTGTCAGTTTTTACCCCCCAGGGCCTGAACGCTCATAACTTTTTCATCGGGAGTCCGTTTTTTGAGCTTAATAGTTCGTTAGAGAGCTCGTGACGAGTACTACGTGACCTCAACTGTTTTTTTCATAAAGAATACATCTATTTTTGGATAAGCTATTTTGAGGTTCACCTAGTTGGGACTAGGAAGCCAGGGGGCAAGTATTGAAAATTTGGGCAAACGAGAAGGGACTTAAAAAGGTGTATATGCTCAAGTGTTTGATCATCTTGTGAATTGGTCTAATATTGGAATTTTTTCAGGTCTAGCAAGGGCAATCAAAGGCAAGCAAGTAAGGCAGTGAAGACAGCAAAGCTTGGGAAGCGCGGCTTCTTGGGCATCAGAGCAACAGAAAAGCCGACTCGAGGTTGGAAGATTACTCAACCCCCTCAGTCAATTCTTAGCTTAGGCTAAACGGTAGTTGTGGATTTAAGCCGATAGGAACGCCTCAAGTTCAAGATACCTAATTCTTTCAAGTTTAAGACTTAAGGTAAAAGTGTGTGTGACGAAAACCTAAAGAAAAAGAACTTAAGTCTGACGGAACGAGAGCTCAAAATTATAACGAAAAGTTGAATTCCTGACGCACAAATTAAGACAAGAATCTAGAGAAAATTAAAAAGAATCAAGCAAGTAATCACGAAGGACCATTGACGATCTAAGTGTATAATTGAGTGAACGAGGAAGAAAATTAATGAACCTTAGATCGGGCAAACACATAGGTAAGTCGGACAGGATAAGCCTTAGATCATCAGAGGCTAGTGTAAGAACCACTGCTCGATCTTGGGCTCAGCAATTGAATAGTAGTTATCCCTACGAGTTGAGCTCAGAATCAAGTGAATCAGAAATGGCATTTAGCACAGACAGACCAGAAGGAGGGTCTCATGTAGCATACCTAGAAAAGCCAGAAGGACCCTATAGAACGCAACTAGAGTTTCTCCGAACCAACCGATTAGGTGCTCGCATCTATGAGGATGGTTTGCAAAGGCAAGTGGTGCAACTACACAACCATGATCAACCCATTGGATTGGAAAGACCAGTGGTGAAATTTGAGAGAGACGCTTACATAGACAAAGAAGGAACCATGTACGTTCTAAGCACGCAGCCAAACGATACTAATGAGTTTGGGACAATTCAATTAGAGACGGAAGCAAAATTTCAAGGAAAAGAACCGTTAGAAGAACCTAGAACACCTAGAGGGAAATCCGTATTAACAAGAGTACTCATCCCAGAGTGGATCCCTCAAGATAACAGGAGCACCGAGTTGTTTGTAAATAAAGAGACAGATGAAGCCTTTTGGAGGTACAGAAAGGAACACCCTGGTGAGATAGGCATCATTACAATTTATGAATTCAAGGACCCAGATACACCTGGAAAGGTTGTATACCTGGATGAGACTTCAGAAAGAGTCTTTGTGGTGCCTGAGCGCGCTAAAAACACATACACATGGAGAGGTGAACTGATATTCCCTCCATCTAGAACGAACATGAATACAAGTCAACAAGGGGCAGGAACATCCTCAGCCCATGGAAATCAAAGAGAAGGAAATAAAGAGAGACCGGAAGTAAGCTTTAATCATCCCATAGGGAGAGATAGAACAACCACGAACACTAATAGAGCGGAGAGACAAAGAGATCATGGAATGCCAGGTGGTAGAGATGATTTTCCTCTACCTAGACCACGCGAACACGCAAGAGTATTGAGACCCACTCAATTAGTGAAATCAATGAAGAATTACTTTGATGGGACAGGAGATCCCTATGACCACGTTGCAGAATTTAAGCAGGTACTAAGAGCAGAACAAGTCGAGGACATGTTCACGCAATACAATGCATTTGGACTAACGTTAAAGAATACAGCTTTAACTTGGTTCCAACCACTGCAACAAAGGCAATTTAGAGACATCCATCACTTTTTAGAGTCATTCATCACAGAATTCTCTAAAAGTGGGATTAGACACGACACGTCTTCGTTGATTCATAGCTTTAAACAGACCCCTCAGGAAACAGTTAGACTGGCAGGACGTAGATTCAGACAATATGTCGAACGATGTCCAATGCAAGAGCTTCCCTCACAAGCCAAACAAGTATCACTGTTCCTAGATGGCTTGTTGAGCGCTAAACTACGCTCCTATGTGTACCTAAAGGAACCCAGAACGCTAGAGGAGTGTGTAAGAATATGTATAGACATCGAGGATAACCTAGGAGATGAATTAGAACTCTCAAAGGTCTATAAAGACTCAGATTGTTCTTCTCTAGCATCCACGAAATTGTCTAATTCGATAGAGGACCTCGCAGAAAAAGTGGCCCAGAAACTAGGAGTTTCTAGTAAACAGGTGCCCAAGCTACCAACTAACGTACGTTGTTACACTTGTGGTGGAAATCATTTGGCAAATGTGTGCCCCAATGCACCTCAACCTCAAGCCAACCCTAGTGGCCAATATTGCACAATTGAGAGAAGATACACGAATCATACGGCTCAGGACTGCCCATACAACAAACAAACCATGAGACAGAACTACCCGCAAACATACCAGCAGCCAGGTAGGTATCAAGGCCAATACAATGCTCAGCCTTATTACTATGGGCCTCCTCAGAACTACCCATACCAGGCTCAACAGAGACCTCAACCCGTCTTGGCTCAGCAGCCACCCCCACCAGCGAATGTCATCTCAGTCAAATACGCTGCTGCAGAAGAGAACCTAAGTAGGGCTTTAGTGCCTTCTTCACCCTTGATCACAGAAAGTGACCCGAACTCAAACAGTTTTGACTCTACTCATGTAACTAGTCCACCCGCTTATTACATTGAGTCACCAGAACATGTGGAGACATATCATTATGGTAGTCCTCCAATGGAACCTAGTTGGGAGCCAGACTATGCTAATGTGATGTACACAAACCCAAACCCACGACCCCAATTGAGACAACAGAGACCACAGGGCCCTAGAGGACCATGCTTTAGGTGCCAAGGAGATCACTTCATAAAGGATTGTCCACATCCCCCAATAGCAAGGCAATCACAGTACTATAACATACAAGGCTTTTGTGCCGATTGTGGCAAAGAGCACATAATCAAAGATTGTCCTAAGAACCCAGTTAACGCTTCGAATGTGACACCGATCAACGTGATAGGTATTGTAAACAATGCAGATGGATCCAACCCTACATACGTGCCTATCCAAGCGATAACCAGAGCCCAGGCGCTCTTACAAAACCAACAACTTAATCAAGAGAAAGTAGCCGGAACTAGTGAAGTTGCAGAATCTAGCAGTAAAAAGACAAAATCTTGGAAAGATTCTAGAGAAAGAATAAAGAGGAAGTGGAGTAAAAAGATAAGTGAGTTGGAAGGAAGTCTAAGGGAATCTAGAGCCAAAATACAAGAATTGGCTTCACAAGAGGTGAATCAAGAAAATCCAGCTCAAAAATCAGGATCGGTTTTAGCGGAACCCATACCCGAAGATCTAGACATGATGTTTCGTGCATATCAGGCTAGAATAAAAGAGGGACCTCAAGTAACGGAAATGAGTAAAAACTACCCTCGAGCTGATCTAGAAATTGAGAGAACTAAACTTTGCATGAAAATGGTAGAACTAGCACAAGCTTTGTTCGAAGCCTCTAGCTATCTTAATTGGAATACCATGGCAAAACCAGAACTACACTTTCAAGGATTAATGGAGAGGCTAGAACACTTGATAGAAAGCAAAGAGAAAAAGGATCAGCCTAGGAACCCTATTGTCACAGAGACACAGGAAAGGAATGCACCATCCCTGTCTCAAGTACCCAATACAGAAAGTCAAGACAACTTGTCTTCCATACATAGGTACTCACATGAATTTTTGAGAGAAATACAAGAAGAGAAATGGAGAAAAGAACAAGGAACTCATCCTCCTATTCAAGAAATAGACGATTTGCAGGAACAATTTCCCCAAGACATCCCCTCTATATATGATGATGTAGAGGTGGAACAACTGAGTGAACCCACCGGATTTGAATCTAATTCTTTACAAGAATTACCTCAGTTCACAGGACCTTGGGAAGCAAAGTCTATTAGTATGAGAGCACCCACGATAATAGTGAGGAATGAAGAATCAGTGATCCCTAGGAACACGGAAGTGATCAAGAACACTAAAGTACAGTGTAATCTCACTCTGGAGGAATTGTTAAAGGTAAAACCAGAATTGTGGAAGCACGTAGCAAATCAATTCCCTGAGCTAGCTACCACACCCTCTCAGATAGGATCATGTAAGAAGGTACCAGAGATACCCGTGGAAAAGATTGGAGACGTAAGCGAAGGAGAGGAAGGTAACACATATCTTCCAATAACCCATCAGGGCTACACCACGAAAGCCATCTTAGATTCAGGAGCCGGAGTAGCCATCGCTACCACCGCTTTGTGGAAACGTTGGGGTAAGCCAGCACTCAGACCCACCAGGATGAAGCTACAAATGGCCGATGGACACATAGAAAAACCATTAGGCTTACTAGAAGGCATATCTCTCACCACTTGTGGTGTAGAATTTGAGCATACCTTTGCCATTTGTGACTTTGCGAAAAACCATGCTTATGAGATGATATTGGGAAGACCATTCATGCGTCAGTTGCAAATTGTACAAGATTGGGGAACTAATTCTTTGTACTTGCAACATTTAGGAGTGACTACCAAAGTCAATCTTAAAGACTATTCACATAGAGATGTACCCCCAATACAATGGAACACCATCCATAAGACACCAGTAGAGACAGAATCCGTGCACTCATTAGAATCAGATCCTTCTTGGTTGCATGAGGATACCCATTTATGGATGTGTAAAGTAGCCAAACAAGAGGAAGAGCGGTTAGAAGCCAGGACCTTAGGTGCGGAACAACATCCACGAACCCTTCAAGATCCAGCCTATGCACCTGTAGTATTCCCAGACGAAGAGTTTGAACCCCATGGTTGGGCAGAAATTCTAGCAACCATGGATGTAGCCATCAATGAAGAACAATGGACACCCCACTGTGACGAGGATGGCTATGACATTTCAGTTTTCACGATAGAGCCAATCATGGGCGATGCAATTTTAGAAGAGTGTGAACCAGACACTGATGCATTTGAGGATGCAAGTGATTTTGATTTGGAATCAATTATTATGGACCCACCCTTTGCATCAGAGGAGGAATATTTCTACGAAGTAGAGACTCACACTCAGAGACACGAGGAAATTACGAACGAGGTGAGGTTAGCCACAGAAGTGACTACTAAGAGTGAAGGCAAGAAAAGGAAGAAGAAAGAAACCATGTCAGAAAAAGAAGAATCTTTATTTGAAGTACCCGAGAACTTCAAGAAATATGAAATCGAAGATAGAAGAATCATGGTACGAATGCCCAATAGAAAGGCGAATGACGGACAAGTATATGATAACCGAGAGAAAACCAAGAAAGTAATAGTTGCCATAGAAGGAGAAGAAGAAAAAGGCACATACATAGGGCATGATTTGACGACTGAAGAAGAGGAAGAGTTAGTTGCCCTACTGCGCGAATATAGAGATGTTTTTGCTTGGAGTTACAAAGATTTGAAAGGAGTAGATCCAGATATATGTTCTCATAGAATCCCTATGACTCCAGATGCAAAACCGACAAAACAGAAACCGTACACGTACAATGATAATTACGCTGCGAAGATTAAAGAGGAGATAGATCGCTTGATAGAAGCAGGATTCATTTACGAAATTGAGCATACCGAATGGGTATCCCCCATTGTGGTTGTGCCCAAGAAGAATGGAAAATTGCGCGTGTGTATTAACCTTAAAAAAGTTAATGCCGCAACGATTAGGGATAGTTATCCTCTTCCTATCACGGAACACTTACTGGAAAGAGTTGCGGGCAAGGAAGTTTACAGCTTTCTTGATGGATTTTCAGGCTATAATCAAGTAGCCATTGCTCCAGAAGATCAACACAAGACGGCATTTGCCACTGAATGGGGCATATTTGTATTTCGTGTGATGCCATTTGGCTTAACAAATGCACCCGCCACTTTCCAGCGACTCATGTGTCATGTTTTTAAGGAATTCTTACGCAAGAGCTTGGAAGTTTATGTCGATGACTTATGTGCTCATTCAAATGTAAGACAGACACATATCCCAGAGTTAAGACAAATATTTGACAAATGTCGAGAATATCAGGTTTGTTTGAACCCAGAAAAATGCGTTTTCATGGTCAGACAAGGCAAAATTCTAGGACACATTGTGTCAAAAAATGGAATCTCTACGGACGAGGAAAAGGTGAAGGTAATTGAGGAATTACCTAGACCTACCAATGTGAAAGAGGTACAGGCATTTATGGGCCATTGCGGATATTATAGGAGATTCATACATATGTATGCAATCATAGCCAAGCCTTTGTACTCTCTTTTAACCAACTTTGAGTGGACAGATGAATGTGAAAAGTCATTCAATGAACTTAAACGACGCTTGTGCTCAGCACCTATATTGACTACCCCAGATTGGAGTAAGCCATTCCATGTACATGTGGATGCATCCAATTACGCCATAGGATGTGTGTTAGCACAACCCACGAATGAAGGTAATATAGATCTCCCCATAGCCTACGCGAGCAGACAATTGAACGCAGCAGAAAGAAATTACACCACGACGAAACGAGAAGGATTAGGAATGATCTACGCTGTAAAGAAGTTTAGGCACTACTTGTTGGCCAACAAATTCAAGTTCTTTACAGATCATCAAGCCCTATTATATTTAGTCAACAAACCATGTAACACAGGACGATTAATACGCTGGTTTCTATTACTCATGGAGTATGATTTTGAAGTGGTAGTCAGGAAAGGAAAGACACATCTTAGAGCCGACCACCTTTCAAGATTAACCTCAGGAGAAGCTCCTCAAGGAGTAGCGGACGAATTACCAGATGCATACTTGTTTAACCTTGAGATAGCACCAGAATGGGCTAAGCCAATAGTCCCTATTCTGACATACGGACCCAAGAATCCTAGGATAAAGATCAAAGAAGGAGAGATTACCAAGTCTCAGAGATACCAAATAATGGCAGGGAGCATATATAAACAGGACAATCAAAAAATTCTTGCTTGTTGCGTCGATGAATCGGAACATGCGAATTGGTTGCAATTAGCACACGTAGGTGCACTAAAGCAACATCATCCAAAACATCGAACACTACAGACTCTGCAAAGACTAGGAGTATATTGGCCTACGATGGAAGCAGATGTCTACAAGTTGTGTAAAGAATGTCAGGTGTGTTGTGAAAGACCACCAATAGAGCATGCGACATTATACCACGTGTCTCTCACACCAGACTGGAGTGAACCTTTAGTGACATACTTGAGGATGAACACATTCCCTCAAGGCATGACCTTAGCTCGACAACGCAGTCTAGAGCAGGAAGCTCAAGACTATTCACTTATTGGCGATAATTTATACAAAAGAGGGCGAGATGGATATTTAAGACAATGTGTTCATGAGAGCGATTATCTTAGCATACTAGAGACTGCACACCAAGGTGTTGCAGGAGGTCATTTTGGACCAGATAGGATAATCAAAGCCATTCTCTTTGCAGGATTATGGTGGCCCACTCTTCACATGGATGCACATACCTATGTAAAGAGATGTGACGTGTGCCAAAGAACTCAGTTTCCTACTCGCAGAGATGAAATGCCATTGAAACCCATGATGGGCGGACGTGCATTTTCTAAGTGGGGTATAGACTTTGTAGGACCCATCAACCCCCCTGCAAAAGGTACACATGCGGAATACATTATTGTTGCCACAGATTATCTAACCAAATGGGTAGAGGCAAAAGCCACAAAAAAGAATGATGCTCACACGACTGCAAAACTCTTATTTGAAAATGTCTTTACAAGATATGGATTGCCTATAGAGTTAGTGAGCGATCGAGGCACTCACTTTCTAAACCAAGTCATTGAATATTTGTTACAGGATTTTATGGTGATTCACAAGAAATCTGCACCATATCATCCTCAGGCCAATGGTCAGGCTGAAAGCACTAACAAGATACTCTGTAACGTACTGACGAAACTCGTGAACAACAAACGTTCAGATTGGGACAAACAGTTACACCACGCTGTTTGGGCATATCGAGTGGCCTACAAGACCGTACTCAATGCAACTCCCTTTCAGATGGTTTTTGGTCAGAATGCTGTGCTTCCTTTGGACTTCTTGATACCGACCCTTAAGGTTGCACAAGAACATCAGTGGACCGGCCATGAATTATCAGCGAGAATAATGGACTTGGAACGATTAGGAGAAACCAGGCTGAAAGCAGCAGCAGGAATATACGCAGCGAAGAAGCGACAGAAAGCATATTTTGATGCACATGTGAAAGATAAAGGCCTAAAAGAAGGAGATTTAGTTCTAGTATATACGCTAAAGCAGCACGCACGGAAGTTAGAAAAGCGAGGTTATGGACCTATGATCATTAACAGACTTTCGACTAGTGGAGCAGTATAGTTAGCCACCTTAGAAGGAGATATAATGCCTAATTACATTAGTGGCTGTAGAGTCAGGCTATATCAGGAACCTCTTACTGAGGATATGCTTAGACGACTCACATTGGCAAAACAAAGCGTAAGGAGGAAGAAAATAGAATACGAGCGGAAGCTCAGGCAGAAGCAATAGAACGCATTAAGCGCATGAAGCTAAGAAGACAAGGACTAGGGAGAGAACATTATAACCATCTGGAAACATCACCCAGATATCCCATGGCCATGTGTCAAGTAAAGTCAACCACTCATCCTAGCATAGTGGACAGGAGACCATTCATAAGAGTTAGGCTAGAGCACGGCAACCAATGCCAAGAACTCAGGGCTTTAATTGACTCAGGTGCTGCGACTAGTGCGATTAGATGGTCCCACTATAAGGATTCAGGAATAGAAATGCGGCCAATTGAGGCATACCTCATAGGCCTAGGAGGCATGGAAACCCTTTGCATGGGTGAGGTGGATCTTCCTATCCTCATTAAGAATATGACCATGACGGCGAAGCTACTAGTGTGCCATGATGACGACCTGATAGAACCCCTAATCCTTGGCCAAGATTGGCTATACGATCACTCAGTGGACTTAAATCTTAGACAAGGCTCCTTACAGATTGGAACCTTAGAACAGAAGCGAGTGATACCGCTTGACTTCCCTAATGGCATTCCGACTGACGGTTGTAACCCTAGACCCTATGAAACACATGCGACAGGAGACCGGAAGATCTTTAATCAGACCAGTCACGTTACGTCTACACCAACCCATTCGGGCTTGGCTATGGACAGTTGTCAATCAGAAGGACGACAGAAGATCTTCCCTGGGACTTCCTGCAAACTAGAAGAGGCAGTTACCCAACCGCAAGGGCAGATGGACACAATCAGTGGTCAGGTGGGTTGCATCAGCGGCCAAATGAGCACGACACCCTGCGGTGCTCATCCTTCCAAACTTGTTGCGGACTGGCCTAGATTAAAGTTAAAGAACACATCACTTCCTAATGGGCAGGTCACGCCAGTGTTGGATCTCCCTTCTTTTCCAAAGCAGAGCGTCCATCCGACCTCTCAACCTCAACCACGACAGAGTCAACCACGACGAAGGAACCCAGACCGACGGCAGTATCAGAGGACACAACAAAGAAAGCAGTCTAGGCCACCCAAAGGAAGCGGCACCAGACAAATATGGGTGCCAAAAGGACAAAAAGCACCAAAGAACTCCAACCAAGCAAAGATCGACAAGCAAAAGGCAGGGCAGAAACAGGATCAGTATCCACCATCCCCTCGACCTTCTTCTACAGGTCCGAGCATTCGACAAATCTGGATCGCCAAGAAATACCTTACCCATAGACCCACACCCACGCAGATTTGGGTACCCAAACCATGTATCATAGCTCAACCCATAAGCCATGTAATATATAATCCTCACAAACCTTTTCATCCCTCAATACCACCACACCCGATACCACCTTTGGCCCCTCAGCAGAAACCCACCACCCATTCAAAAACTCTTAGGAAATGGATACCAAAGCGTGTCCAACCGTCTTCCCCTAACCCGTTGTCTAACTACCCCCCGACTAACATACAACCTTGTACTCAATTACTAACCTTTAAACCTTGTAATAATTCACCCACCATCATCACACATCACTCATAATCTCATCTCATCAAGAAATGTATGCATGATCTGAAACGTGTAGGAGTCTAGAGACCTGCACTAGTGCTGCAAGAAGCATTGCATCCATCACATCACAGCACTTGGCTACACGGGTTACGCATCAGTTATGGAAAGGGATTGCGGTCTCACTTTAATGGGATCATAATTAATTTCCATGCTAATGTGTTAATCTTTTGTAGCAGATCTTTCTCATTAACGCATCAGTCATCATGCAAACCGACGAAGGACCATCAGGAGCAGGCCCCAGTGTAGCGGCAGTGCCCCTCAATGTTTTACGAGCAGAATCCCACCCGACTGCTCCACCGCCGGAATTCCAAGGATTTCCAGGGCCCATGCCTATCGACAATCCACCTATGGGCTACACTGAAAAGATACACCGGAACTCTCATTGGTTTCAGGGACTTGCAGGACCCCTTGCGGATGCAGACTTTATATTTGAATCCACTTTGACATTTGATGACCGCACGTGGGGAAAATACCAATTCTTTTCCAGAGAGTTCGAAGCCCTACAGAGCACCCAGGATTTAACTCACGTTTGGGCCAGAGCAGGTTTCACGGAGTATTTCAGTGATCCTCTGCCCAAACCGGACTTTTACAGGTGCTATTACTTAATCACTACCTTGCAGGCCTCTGAGAATAAGGATATCCCCGGAACCTTCATTTTGCCCTCTTTAGTGGATGATCCACTGTTGGAAGGAGTATTTTTGGAAAGCATTTTTGATGTAAAAAATTAGTAAAAAGCCAAAAAACTTGTAGAATATTTATTCAATGGTTGTAAAAATAAGGAAGAGTCTTCTTTATGTAGTCAAGGACCTCATGTAATTTTTGTAGAATTTTTAGAAACTCTTAGATAGCATATTTTTAGAAAATTAGAGAAAAAGACCTAATTTCAAGTGTGAAAAGGGACACTTGAAAATGTATATAAGTCAATTTTCTCTATTTTGGAGAGGTTGGTTAATCATTTGCTCAAGCTATCAATAGAGAAGAAAGAGTTTCTGCAAAAATCGTGTTTTCTCCTGTTGAGTGTATTTTCTTTGATGTGTGAGCTTGTCTCTTGCTTAATCATGGAGATTTGTGAGTCACATTTGTGTATTACTGAGTGAGTTGTATGAAGAGAGAGGTCTATTGCTGTAATGAGTGGAAAAGGACTGAAGGAAGTTCCAAAATTGTGAAAATCGTCTGATGATACAGAATCGCGATTGTCTCGTCTCTGTGATACAGGTGATATTTTTCAATTTTGAGTTCATATTTGTATTCTGCTAATGAAATGGCATGGTTTTGACATAAAGAACATAGAAAATGATGGAGATTTGCCTTAGTTATGGTAAACTCTAGATTTTCTCTTCATCTTCAATTTCTCTCAGCAATCCAGCCATCAATCTCTTATTTCCTTGAATCTATTATCTTGAAGGGGCTGTGGTCTTATGGATATTCCTAGGATTGACAAAATAAAGATGATTTGTTGATTCTTTGTTACTTCATGATTGGAGAGGACAACTTGGAGTCCAAAACAAAACATTTTTTGGCGCCGTTGCCGGGGAACATTCCAAGAACTTCTTTGAAGTTGGACCTTTGCTGGATCTTCAGTTGATGATGGTGAACAAGGTAAAGCTCATCAATTAGGAAAAGTGCACATGAATAGGTAGATATCATTGTTTGTCTTTAGGGAAGAAGAAAGCAATGGATGTCTTGTAGAAGTGGAAGTGCTGAAATCTTTGTAAATTGATAGTTGCTCATCATATTGGTGAAGTAAAAGTGCAGGTGTGTGGAGGATTTGAGCCAAGAAGCTGAAGATGGAGGTAACTTGAATCTATTCTTGCATTTCTAGATTTCTTTTTGCCCAAGTACTAGACACCATGGGTGATCTTGGGAAGATAACATGGTGATATTAAGGAAAGGACATTTAAAGTAGCTAGATGTAAGAATGAGGGATTCAGTTGTTGACCAAGTCTGAGCATTAAATCTTGAGTTGTTCTGCATTTTGAAAAAACATATGATTGAGTTTATCTTTACAAAATTTGATTGCCTTTCATAACACTTTTTCATTGGAGAACCTTTCTTTGGTACTTTAGTGATAGCTAAGGACATAGAAACTCATAACCAATCAAGAACCAAGGGATCAGTTGATTTCCAAAACCAGAAACCCTGAGTAAAGCGTTCACCTTTATTTTTAGGGCAAAAATACCAAACAAATTCACAAAACTCATCAAAAACAATCAAACAAATTTCTTTTCTTGATAAGAAGTTGAAGTGAGGTGTTGTGGATAGGGGTGATTGTGGAAAACTAAAGAAAGAAAACAAAAAATGATCAAAAAACCAGAAAATTAAAAAACACGATTCTCTGCACAGAATCGCGACTTTCTGAAAAAAGTGATTGATTTTGAAATAACATTTTAAGTGAAAGTTGAATTGAAGTTGTTGAAGGGTCTTGAAGGTAATCAAGAAGAAAAAAACTACTCAAAGTGGCATAAAATCAAAAATAGAGAAAAACACGATTTTCTGCACAAAGTCGCGATTTTCTGAGGAAGATTGTGATTTTGGTGCAAAAGTTCAGGAGTAGAGTGAATTACAAAGAAAAGAAGGAATTGAAGCAAAACAAAGAGAAAGAAAGTTTAAAAAATTAAAAAAAAAAAAAGAAAAATTCAAAAAACTCAGAAAATTAGAAAACACGATTCTCTGAACAGAATCGCGATTTTCTGTAAAAAGTGTTGTTTCTGGAATAACATTTCAGGTGATTCATGTATTGAAGTTGTGAAGGGTATTGAGAAAAGGCAAGGACATAGAATACTCAAAATTGCACAAGAAAAGATCTACAGAAAAAACACGATTCTCTACACAAAATCGCGATTTTCTGTAAAGAAAGTTTTTTGGAATCTGTGGTAAATTTGGGTACATTGAGATAAGGAAGTGTAAGGAAGATTAGGGGGATTGAGTAAGTGAAGAGGAATAATTGAAAGAGGGTGGAAAACTGAAACTTGAACAAAATCGCGACTTTCTGAGTACAAAATCGTGATTTCTTGAGCACTATATAAACAGATAATTGAAGAAAAAATTCATTTGAGAGTGAGAGTGAGGGAGAGAGAGAGTGAGCAGAGCTGCCAGAATCGCGATTTCCAGCAAACAGTGGACTTTGGAACATTTGCACCCAAGGAAGAAAGGTAAGAATCCTAACTTCATATTTGAATACATATTTTTGGTTTTGAGTGAAAAATAACACCAAAAAATAGAAAAAATCAGAGGAGGACAAAATCGCGATTTTCTGATTTCTTGAGTTTTTACTAAGGAATCATTTGTTTTTGCTTTAGTTGCTTCATTGCATGTTAAAATTTAGATAAGGCGATTCTATAGGTGAAAAAATATTGAAAAAAGCATAAGTTGAAATTCTGCCAAAAATTGGACAAAATCGCGATTCTGAGTTTTAACTCAAAATCGCGATTCTGTGAAAAGTGCCATCAACATCGCGATTCCCAGAACGCGATTTTCATAAGAAAATCGTGTTTTTTTACAATCTGTGAGCAATCACGATTGTCTGGGAAAAAAATCGTGGAAAACACGATTTTGTGAACAAAATCGTGAAAAACACGATTTTCACACAAAATCGTGAAAAAACACGATTTTCATTACAAAATCATGAAATACACGATTTTCACACAAAATCGTGGAAAACACGATTTTCACAAAAAATCGTGGAAAAACACGATTTTGACACAAAATCGTGAAAAACACGATTTTGACACAAAATCGTGAAAAACACGATTTTCACACAAAATCGTGAAAAAACACGATTTTGACACAAAATCGTGAAAAACACGATTTTCATCACAACATCGTGAAATACACGATTTTCATTACAAAATCGTGAAATACACGATTTTCACACAAAATCGTGGAAAACACGATTTTCACAAAAAATCGTGGAAAAACACAATTTTGACACAAAATCGTGAAAAACACGATTTTGACACAAAATCGTGAAAAACTCGATTTTGACACAAAATCGTGAAAAACGCGATTTTCATTACAAAATCGTGAAAAACTCGATTTTCATCACAACATCGTGAAAAACACGATTTTCAACAGAAAATCGTGAAAAACTCACAAGTAGGCACAAAATCGTGAAAAACACGATTTTCAACAGAAAATCGTGAAAAACTCACAAGTAGGCACAAAATCGTGAAAAACACGATTTTCATCAGAAAATCGTGAAAAACACCAAGTCCATCAGAAAATCGTGAAAAACCCCAAATTCATCAGAAAATCATGGAAAAGTCTAATTGCATCATAAAATCGTGAAAAACACGATTTTCATCTGAAAATCGTGAAAAAAACACTACTGGCAGTAGAAAATCGTGAAAAACCCTAATTTCATTAGAAAGTTGTGAAAAGCACAAAACCTAGGAAGAAAATTAAAACACACATAATTTTGGACAGAAAATTGTGGAAAACCAATACATTGGTTAAGAAACTGTGACAAACACTCTTTTGAATATTAGAAATTTGTCAAAAATAGTTGAATGATACTAAGGTCTGGAAATAAAATAAATTCACTTTCTAAACAAGACCTAACAAGAAAGGAAAAAGAGCCAGGAAGTAGTAAAAGATCAGAAAGAAATTTAGGCCAAGAAAATAACATGGAGAACCTAAATGAAACAAATGAGTCAATAGAAACTGGGGATTTTAGAAACATCCTCAAATACATGTATACAAATAGGTTTGGAACCTAGGTATACCAGGATGGAATGCATAAATTCCTCATTAGATTGAGAAATTTAGAAGTTCCCCTGAATATAACTCCAGTAGCCCAATTCAAAGATGAAAGATATGAAGACAGGCAAGGATGTGTATACATCTTCTCTCAAGACCCAGAAAATTCAAATGATCTAGGGCAATGTGCTGACAAAGGACCTTGGGAACATAACATGGGACAACCAGATATACCTAGACCAAATGAAAACTACACTAATAATGAGAAACATCATGGGAGAAGAACACATGCTTCACCAAATCCCTTTGACAAAGAACCAGAAGGATACAATGACTTCCCACTCAGAAGAAGACCTCATTGGCAACCTCAGGGTAGGATGCTTAGACCATACCAAGTAGCCAAATGCATGAAGAACCAATATGAGGGGTATTCAGATCCTCATGCTCATGCTGCAGAATTTAGACAACTGATTAGAGCAGAGGAAGTAGAAGATTACAAGGTGCAATTTGAGGCATTTGGTCTAACCCTAACAGGACCAGCCTTATCATGGTTCATCCCTTTAAGAAAAGAAATGTACCTAGACATTGAATCTTTCTTAGAAGCCTTCATTGGTGAATTCTCTAAGACTGGAATCAAACATAGTACAGCCACATTGATACACAGCTTCAAACAACAAAAGGAGGAAAATGTTAGAGAAGCAGCCAGAAGATTTAAACAGTACATTGATAGATGCCCAAGAGAAGAAGTACCTTCCATGGCAAAACAAGTATCCTTATTCATTGAGGGTTTGAGAAGTGCCCAATTAAGGACCCTAGTGTACTATAGGAGATGTCCTGATTTAGCAGCCTGTGTTAAGGAAGCCATAGATTTGGAGGACAACAGAGGTCAAGATTTGTTAGCATTTGATCAACCCAGATCTTATGAAGACAAAATTCCTCCAGCAGAAGAGTTGGCTCAGGCTATTGCTAAAGCCCTAGAGGTAAGCACTAAAACTAATCTGATAAACTCTAGGATAAACACAAACAAGAAATGTTATATTTGTGGAGAAAATCATCTGGCACAACAATGCCCTTATCAGAAGCCACAACACTTACAAGATAGGAAGACACTCAAGTATTGTACACTAGAGAGAAAATGGACAAACCATACCAGGGAGGAATGCTTCTATAACAAACAACCTGTCAAGGAAAGAGACTACATGGCTCAGAGGGAATCAGGTTATACTGAGCAACCAAGGCCAGTATTAGGACAACAGCCTCCTATTCCAACTAATGTGGTACCAGTCAAATATACACCCATTGATGAAGGAAATTCAAGATTCAGATCACCTTATAAGGAAGAGTATCAATGGAGTGAGGGACATCAGGAAGAATGGGAAGATTATGAAATAAGAGAACCTGAGCTTAAAGCCCTAGATTTGGGAAATGGAAAAATTGAAATGGACACAGCAACATTCATGTACATTACCAACAACTACATGTCCAATCAAAAACCTCAATTCAAAGGGGGACCAAAGATAACATGTTATAGGTGTGGGGGAGAGCATTTCATAAGAGATTGTCCACAACCTCCAACATTCAGAATAGAGGGAGCATACTGTAAGGATTGTGGTAGAGAACATCTGATCAAGGACTGTCCAAAAAATCCCCAAAAACAACAGAACACACCTAATAACATACCTTTAAAAACAGTCAAAATTATGGAACAAGAGGAATTGAGTGACAGTGATCAAGTTGAACTTAATGTTATAACAAGGGCACAAGCCAAACAACAAGGAACAATTAAAGAACAAAATGAGGATTCTACATCAAAAGGGAAGAAAAATAGACAAAAAGGGAAATGGGAAAAGAAAAGAAAAATGGGCAAAAGACGGGAAGAAGACAATGAGGAACAATCAAATTCAAAACATACTTCTCCTCAAAAGACTCAGAATCTGTCTGAATTAGGAAATTCTCAGAGTCTAGACACCCTAATCAAAGCCTATAAAGGAAGGATTCAAGAAGGACCAAGCCCTGCAGATCATGCAATGGCTTATCCCATACCGGATCTAGAGCATGAAAGGATGCTAAAATGCAAACAAATTATCCAGGAAACACAACTCAGATTAGGGGAAGAAGACAGCTCTTGGAGAACAATTGAACAGCATGAAAAAACAAAAACCAAGGAAAATGATAAAGAAGGAAATCCACAAATAACATTCCAAATGATCATAGATGAACAATGTAGCATTACATGTCATACAACATGGGAAAATTTGTTGAAACAAAATCCTCACCTACAAAACAAGATGAACAAAGGGGAAACAATACCTAGAAACCTTCATTCACCAACACAAGAATTAGAGGAATTATGGTATATTCCTATTGATAAAATAGGAGGATATTGTGAAGGAGAAGAAGGAAATTCAACTCTAAAATTACATTATGGAAAAAATTCAGCTAAAGCCATTTTGGATAGTGGATCAGGAGTGGCCATAATGACTAAACAAACCTGGGAGAAATGGGGAAGAAAGGAATTACTACCCACTAAAATGAGATTACAACTTGCAGATGGACATATAGAAAAACCCCTAGGTATTTGGGAAAAAGTAATTGTGGACATATGTGGAATAGAAATAGAGCATACCTTTGCCATAGTAGAATTTCCACAATCCACATCTTACGAAATTATCCTAGGAAGACCTTTCATGAGACAAATGCAAATTGTACAAGATTGGGGTAATGATTGTTTGTATCTTCAGAACCAGGGGAGAATAACAAGAGTAAACTTAAGAAATGGCCACTATTGTGACATATCTCCTAGAGAATGGTATAAAATACATCAAAATCAACAAGAAAGTGAAGAATCAGAGAGGGAGGATCAGGAAGAGGGTGAATCAGCAGTTTGGAAGTGTAACATATTAAGAAATCTCACAAATAGGAAAAGAAAGTTAAGAAGGGAAGATTGTGTGGAAGAAAGAAAAATACAAGATGAAAGTTATGTGCCTCAACAATTCAAAGACGAAGAGTTTGAGCCTTATGGATGGAATCAAATCTTAGCTACCATGGATTTGGCGAGTGAGGAATATGTGGGAGTGGAATTCCAAAATGAGGAAGGATTTGATATTTTCCACATTAGCATACACATGATAGGAGTATCAAAAACAGAAGAGGATCCAAATCATGAAATGATATTAAAAGAAGGAAAATCACAGTATTTGGAAACAGTAAAAGCTGAGGATGCAATCAAAGACAAAATCTCAGGCAAATACAAGGAACATAAACACAAAGAAATAGAAAGAGACCAGGAAAAAGAAAAGAAAGAGAAAGAGATAAACAGAGATCAATACTTTGATGTACCAGCAAATTTTAAAACTTATGAAGTAGAAGACAGACCACTTCTGAAAATGAAACCAAAAAGAGAGAAGAAGAAAGGGGAAGCATATGATAATGAAGAACAAACAAAGAAAATTGTAATTACACAGGAAGAAGGAGAGGAGAGACAAATAGTAATAGCTGATGACATGACATCACAAGAAGAAGAAGCATTAAGGAACCTGGCAAAGAACTATAGGGATGTATTTGCTTACAGTTATAAAGATTTGAAAGGAATTGATCCAAAAATTTGTGAGCATAAGATTCCTATGACACCTGATGCAAAACCAAGCAAACAGAGACATTATACATTTAATGATAAATACTCTGCCAAAATAAAGGAAGAAATTGACAAGTTGTTGGCTGCTAATTTCATTTATGAAATAGAGTATACTGAATGGATATCACCTATAGTTGTGGTGCCAAAAAAGAATAGTTGTGGTGCCAAAAAAGAACGGAAAACTTAGGGTATGCATTAACTTGAAGAAAGTGAATGCAGCAACTATAAGGGATAGTTATCCACTGCCAATAACAGATCATCTTCTTGAGAGAGTTGCAGGAAAGGAAGTCTATAGTTTTCTAGATGGTTTCTCAGGATACAATCAAGTACCTATAGCCTTAGAGGACCAACATAAGACTGCCTTTTCTACAGAATGGGGGGTTTATGCTTTTAGGGTTATGCCCTTTGGATTGACCAATGCCCCAGCAACGTTTCAAAGGTTGATGTGTCATATTTTCAAAGAATTCCTGAGAAATGTGATGGAAATCTATGTAGATGATTTATGCACTTTTTCTTTAAAAAGACAAGATCATTTACAAGATTTGGAAAGAATATTCAGGAAGTGCAGGACATATAGAGTATGCTTAAATCCTGAAAAGTGTGTATTCTATGTCAGACAAGGAAGAATGTTGGGTCACATAGTGTCAAAAAATGGAATTTCTACTGATGAGAAGAAAATAAAAGCCATAATAGAGCTTCCTAGACCTACAAATGTGAAGGAACTCCAAACTTTTATGGGACATTGTGGGTACTACAGAAAATTTGTACACAAATTTGCTGATATAGCCAAGCCCTTATATGCCCTCATCACAAAGTTTGAGTGGACTACAGAATGTGATCAAGCTTTTGAAACATTAAAAACTTGTTTGGTGACAGCCCCAATTCTGAAAACACCCCAGTGGGACAAAATATTTCATGTACATGTGGATGCCTCGAACTATGCTCTGGGATGTGTGTTGGCACAACCTATAGAAGGAAGCAAATTAGATTTCCCAGTAGCATATGCAAGTAGACAATTAAACATTGCAGAAAGAAATTACACAACCACTGAGAGAGAAGGATTGGGAATGATCTTTGCTGTCAAAAAATACAGACATTATCTATTGGCCAACAAGTTTAAATTCTTTGTGGATCACCAAGCTCTACTCTATTTAGTAAATAAACCATGTCATACATGAAGAATAGTAAGATGGTTTCTTTTACTAATGGAATTTGAATTTGAGGTGGTGGTTAGATAAGGAAAAACACACTTGAGAGCAGATCATTTGTCAAGAATCCAGTCAAAAGAACCTAGTTCACCTATAGATGATGAATTGCCAGATACATACTTATTCAAGGTGGAAAGTGTTCCTGAATGGTCGATGTCATTAATTACTTTGCTAACCATGGGACCTTGTAGGGCATTAGCAAATAACACACATTTGGTGTTACAAAGCAGGAATTTCATGTTGTTAGCTGGACATTTGTATCACCTCAATCAGTCAGGTATACTGGAATATTGTACTCCAGAAGAGGAGCAACATGAATATGTAAGAAAAGCTCATTGCTGGAATCCATGTACTCATGCTTCTACGATTGTCACTCTAAGTAACCTCAATAGGATGGGAGTACATTGGCCAAATAAGATTCAAGATGTGGAGAGATATATTGATAACTGTCAAAAATGTCAAACATGGCAGAAATCAGAATTAATAACTTTATATTGGTTTCAGAAAAACCCTGAATGGAGTGAAAACATTGTTGAGAAGTTGAAGAGAAAGGAGAAATGAAAACAGGTAATAGCTGGTGCTGATTCAAGAAATCTACAAGTGATCTCAGAGGAATATCAACTCATAGGAGAACAATTATACAAGAGAGGAATGGATGGATATCTGAGAATTTGTGTTCCAGAAGAAAAGTATTTAGAGATGTTGGAAATGGCACACTCGGGAGTAGCTAGAGGACATTTCTCAAGTGATAGAACAGCCAAACTCATCTTATATTCTGGCTTTTGGTGGCCAACCCTATTTCCCGATGCTAGAACGTATGTAAAAAGATGTGATGTCTGTCAAAGGGTGAGTCAACCAAACAAAAGAGATAACATGCCATTAATTCCTTTAATTTCAGCCAGAGCTTTTAGTAAATGGGGATTGGATTTTATTGGACCAATACATCCTCCAGCCAGACAGTCTCATGCAGAATACATACTAGTAGCTACAGATTATTTGACAAAATGGGCCGAGGCCAAAGCTACTAGAAGAAATGATGCTCACACCACTGCTAGATTTTTGTATGAAAACATTATCACTAGATTTGGACTACCAATTGAATTGGTAAGTGATAGGGGGACTCATTTTTTGAATCAGATCATAGAAAACATGACCAATTATTTCATGATTAGTCATAATAAGTCAGCCCCATATCACCCACAAGCCAATGGGTTAGCAGAAAGTACTAATAAAGTACTTTGCAATGTATTGTCCAAATTAGTCAACACAAACAGAAATGACTGGGATTCTCAACTTAATCATGTTCTTTGGGCTTATAGAGTGGCATACAAAACGGCTTTAGGGACTACACCATTTAATTTGGCATATGGCCAGAATGCAGTTTTACCCATGGAATTTCTTATTCCAACATTGAAGGTGGGTAGCCAATACAATTGGACAGGACATGAATTATCTGAGAGAGTCATAGATTTGGAAAAACTGGGAGCATCGAGACTCCAAGCAGTGATGAGTATATACACAGACAAGAAAAGACAAAAAGCTTATCATGATGTTCACATAAAAGACAAAGATCTACGAGAAGGAGACCTGGTCTTAGCTTACACAATCAAGGAACATCAGAAAAAGTTTCAGAAAAAAGGTCATGGGCCATATATCATACATCAAATAAGCAAGAGTGGAGCTATTCAATTAGCCAACATTGATGGGGAAATCATGCCAAATTTCATAAGTGGATGTAGAGTGAAGAGGTATGAGTGCCCATTAACTACTGATGAATGGAGAAGATTGCAAAAGGCCCAAAACAAGAAAAAAGAAGAAGAAAGTATTAGAAAGGAGGCTCAACTAGAAGCCAAAGAGAGAATTAGAAAATTAAAACAAGTGTGCTTATGTGAAAACACTCTAAAGCAAAAAGAACATTTGCCTTTGATTATGATGAATTATCAGAATGAAAACATAAGGGTTTTGATAGATTCAGGAGCTCAAGTGAATCTAATTAGCTCAGCCTTGGTCAATAAGTTTAACCTTAAGAGAGCTGAAAGCAGAATTTTGATCAAAACCCTGGGAGGGAAAAGGATTCAGAGCATATCTTCACTTTCTATTAAAGTTAAATTTAATAATGAATATATGGAGATAGATTGTGAAGAGTGGCCAGACCATTTAATGACTGAAAAGCTGATTTTAGGGCAACCATGGCTCAAACAAGGTAAAGTCATCTTAAATTTTGAAAAAATGAAGCTTAATTTGACCATCAAAGATAAAAAGTTTTTAATGTTCTTTTTGAGTAATGAAGAACAGGTACTTCATATGGATGTTCATGACCCAGATATCGAAGGATTTACTTTCTCAATGGAGGACAGGAACATTTTGTCAATACAAAGTGATCAAGCTTCATACATTCAAGACCAGCAAAAGAATGAAAGGGTAAAGGTGGATGAGGAGACAAAACAAAGAAGACTATTATTGCCAAATTTACAATATCAACAAATCAGAACAAGAGGAATTTGGAAACAGGTCATGCACAGATGTTGCTCACCAAAACAGGAAATTAGAACAAAATGGATATGGAAGCCAAAAAATGCCACAAAATGTTCATCCACAGAGCATGGATATTTCCATAACAAAAGGACAAATGGAGTAAAACATTACTAGGTGAAAAAATCAGAATTGGGTCAATGGAAGAAGAATAATCCACAATGGACCTATCTTTGGAATTTTGAAAATGACAAAAAAATATTTCCTTCTTTCCCCTTAAAAGAAAATTAGGAGGGGAAGGAAAGAAGACAGAAGAAAAAAAAAAAAAAAAAAACCAGAAAAATATATTTTATTTTCTTGATTTTCTTTCTAAAATTAAAAAACACAAAGCAAGATATAGGGAGGGAGAGAGTAACTTATTATGAAAAAAAAGTTGTTTTGTCTTATTGTTGTTCAATTTTTTGTGATCATCTTTTTTGACCACTACTTTTTCAAGTTTCTTCATTAATCATTTTTTCCAGCATCATCTTTCTATTCAGGAATTGTTTTTTGAGCAAGGAAGTGACAATTGAAGAGAGCACATTAGATGTCTTGCTACACCTGTATTGCTCACTTAAAATTGAGTCTCTTGGAAAAAAGCAAAAATTGCTTGGAACTTGTCTTTCTTATTTTTTATATGTCAGTAACATTCCAGAATAAGATAGTATTTTCTTGTGAATTCTTGTGACTCATGTGGGTGGAGTGTTTTCTTTTCTGTTATATATAAATACAGAATGGTGAATGCAAAGGAGTTGAAAATCCATGACTTCAAAGCTGATTCAGTGACTTTGTCCAGAGGACATTGGTTTTTGGATAGTGATGCAGCTGAGGAACAGGTGAACCTAGACTCAGAAGAAGACCAAGAAATCCCAGAAGCTGAAAAAATAGCAAAAGAACTTAAAGAAATTCTGGGAGTAATAGGACAGCACATCTTCACAGTAGCTGTGGGAGGTTATAAGTACACTATGCTGTGCCAGGAATTTTACAGGTTTCAGAAAACTTCTGTCAACATCAAGAGATGGAAAGCTGTGGGATTGCATAAGCTCTTGGAAGAACCTATTTTCTTTATTGACTTTGAAAGAGTAGCACAAGTGATGGGTAGTTTGGAGGAAGTGGGGAAAGGTAATGATGCCTACTTCAGATGCAAAGTGAAGAACAAGGACAATCAGGAGGTACGGGTAGTTATCAAAGCAGAACATATCAGAGCCGCCTTACAGTTCTATCCAATGGGCAGCAAACTAGACCAAAGTTTTGTCAAAAAGAATAAGGAGACTTACACTGGATATGCAAAGTTCACTGACTTCAAAGGAAGAGGAAATGAAGAATACACTATAAGAATGTTCTTACAGTTCTTTTGTTTTCCAAAATTACCAAGGTACACCATGCCTCATAAGTCAGTAACTCTATTGATGTTCAATAACAAAGATAGAACCAAGCCATTTGGGGTAATGGATGTCTCACCATACATCCATGAACAGCTGAGGGAAGCAGCAAAACACTGGGAGCAGAAGAAATTCATGAATGGAGCCCAGTATTTGACAAAAATCATTTATCATGTTCTAGGAATGGAAGAACAGTTAAAGTTAGCTCCTGAAGCACAGTACTTCAGAAATCTGATGTCAGGAATCAAAAGTCCCCCAAGAAAAGCACTTGGAAGAGAATCAGAAGGACAAACTCGCATGAGGGGAACAGGAATGAAGAGAAAAGTAATATCTGAGGAAGTGATTCCAGTAAAGAAGAGAAAGTTGGACCCCAGAAAAGTTGAATTAGAACAGGCAGAAGAAACAAGAGAGGAACATGTGGTAGCACAGAAAAAGGTACAATCCTCCAGTGAACCTCACCCTCCACAGACAAGTAAAGAACAGCTTTATACTTATCTCACTCAAGGAAACAACAAAAGAGCTATATATGAGGCACAGTATCAAAAAATGTTGGAAGATTTTTCATGCAAAGCTACGGATTGGATCCAAGAAGAGGTGGAGCACTATGAAGCATTACATGAAGAAATGATGGCAGCCGAAACTGAAGAGATATTTGTGAAGAAGGAGGTAGAGTTGCTGGCATACTTCAAGGAATTGCAAGGACCTCCAGAGGCCAGGACTACTGTGATAGTGAAAAAGAAGATGCCAAGGAAACCTGTCCAAAAGAAGAAGATGATAAAGAAAGGGAAAGGAAAAATGGCAGATGAACCTGTGATGAAAGAAATGGAACAAGTAATTACAAAAGAAACACAGAAGCTAATCACAGTAAAGGAAGTATCAAAGCCTACAGAACAAGAAGTAGGAGGATCCTCACGATTCTCATCTGATTCAGATAGTGACATTGAGAGTTTTCTGTTGAAAAGTTTAAACTTGTCAATACCCAACACTCCCAATGTAGCTGTACAGGCTGTGGAAAAAGTGAGACACCTGATAGGATATGTCTGATGGCCTATTATAGCAGAATAGTGTTTTTGGGCAGCCACTTTTTGCAAATTTTTGAGGATGCATTTGACTATGGGTTTTTTGAACGAGAATTAGAAATTTTTGGGAAATTATCAGTTGTTACTAAATCCAGACTTACTGCCTATGAAGCCTCTTATACAGAATACTTGAAAAAGGACGTTATTGACAAACCTGAAGTTGCAATACAATGGAGAAAAGCCTTGTTCGAGATGGTCAACAATTTAAATGTAACAGAAAGAAAAAGCCATGATTTACTGTCACAGGTGTATCAAAGAAAGAAGAAATGAAGAAAAGTGATCAAAGTAGAGGAGCAGAAAAATCTTTCGTCAGGAGCCGAAAGGCTTAGGAGGGGAAGGATGTTGGAAGTGTTGATGTATGAAACACCACAAGAAATGAATTAATGTGACACTAGAACACCTCTATGGTCACCATTAACTCATTGCCACTCCAAACTTTGAGAAATGATAGCCTAAAGTGAGAACTTTGCTTCTACAGAAATTCCTAGTCACCGAAATGACATACCTTCAGTATTTTGCTAATTTCTCCTAGCTCAAGTATTATTTCTCCATGAAACTTTATAGGCTGAAACTAGAAGAGTAGAGCTTTCCAAAGAGCTATCATATGCATCAAACGGATCTCTAGAACTCAAGTTATGGCTCTCACAAGATGACCCTGTATGACCTTCCAAAACTGGAAATTTTACCTGTTTTAGTAAGAGCGCCTGTTTAAAATTAGAATTCGATGCCTAGCATCGACTTGCAACGAGAATTCGATGCCGGGCATCGACTTGGGATGTTTTTGGCCACTTTTCAGCAGGGATTCGATGCCGGGCATCGACTTCCCGCATAAACTCTTGATCTCTTGGACACCAAAACTATAGGTGATTTCATGCACACTTAGAATATGACTTATCAACTGGAATTCGATGCCAGGCATCGAGTTGCTCCAACAACATCATGTTTTTCAAACACTTCAGTACTGAATGAAAAATATAAAAGAAAATATGACTTATCAACAGAGATTCGATGCCAGGCATCGAGTTGCTTGGAAAACTTGATCTTTGTAACTCATCACACAGTAGGTAATCATGGAGATGATGGAGAGAGGCTCATACACAGAACTTTACTCAGTTCTTCTCATAACTATAAAAACTCAGAAATTTTACAGATGCTTTCTCACTCAGAGAAGCCCGACTATATTCAGTCATACAAAAATGAGTTCTTCTCACTTTCTCATTGTCTTCCTCCTTCTTCTTCTTTTCGCGTCAGTTAATACTAACTAACTTATATAGACTTTCTCATTCCCGTGACTTTTAAAAAAAACTTCTAGAACTAAAGTGAACTAACTTTACAAGTATAATACATTTGTGAATTTGTCCCTTCACATAGGCATGGGGTTTTCTTCCTAAGATTTGACCTTCAAATATATGTCTAATTAGTGAGTGTTTCTCCAACAGCTCCCCCTCAATCACTAATTGACATTCCCTGTTTCTTCATATCATCTTCTTTTCTTTTACTCCTGCCATGCTTTTGAATCTGCTGGTCTTCACACCATCCAAGCTCTTTGTCATTATGTCTGCTAATTGATCTTTAGTAGAAATGTATTCCACTTCAATCTCCTTCTCCATTACCTTTTCTTTGAGAAAATGATACTGTATCTCTATGTGCTTTGTCCTTGCATGAAATACTGGATTTGCTGCAAGATAAAGTGAACTCATATTATCTCCATGTATTGTAGGTGTACCTTGATCAATGCCTAAGCTCTTGAACAATGTCTGCATCCATATGACTTCCTTAGCTGCTTCCACAAGTCCTTTGTACTCTGCTTCAGTTGATGATAATGCTACTGTATGTTGTTTCTTTGAACACCAACTTACAAGCTTATCACCAATATATATCATGTAACCATGAGTTGATCTTCTGTCATCTTGATTACCTGCCCAGTCTGAGTCACTATAGGCTCTCAACTTCAAATCTGATGTAAAAGGATAATATAATCCTTCCTTTATAGTTCCTTTGATATATCTGAGAACTCTTTGACCTGCAATCCAATGTGGGTCCTTTGGACAATGCATGAATTGTGACAAAACTCCCACTGCATAACTAAGATCAGGTCTTGTTAGTGTAGCATAAATCAAACTACCCACAAGAGATTGATACTTCCTCATATCTTTGTAGTCTGCACCATCATATTTACTGAGCTTGTGATTAACTTCAAGTGGAGTTGAAGCTTCTCTGCAATTTTCCATATCAAACTTCTTCAATAGATTTAGAAGATACCTTTCTTGTGATACATATATGCCATGATCTGTATAAGTGACTTCCATTCCAAGAAAGTATGATAACTTTCCTAGGTCACTGATCTTGAATTCTTTTTCAAGCAATCTCTTTACCTCCTTGATTCCTTCATCTGAAGTACCTGTGATTATAATGTCATCTACATAAATACAAATGTAGATTGTACCTTCCTCTGTTCTTCTGATAAGTAGACTTGGGTCTGCTTTTGAACTTTGATATCCAAGATCATTGAGATACTTCACCAGTCTATAGTTCCAAGCTCTTGGAGCTTGCTTCAATCCATACAATGCTCTTCTCAACCTGCAAACAAAATTTGGATACCTGGAATCTATAAATCCTTGAGGTTGTTCCATGTATACCTCATCTGATATGTATCCATTCAAGAATGCATTCTTTATATCCAATTGACTTAGAGTCCATCCTTTTGAAGCTGCAATAGCAATGATTGTCCTTATAGTTGACATCTTAGCTACAGGACTGAATGTCTCATCATAATCTATGCCATAGGTCTGGGCATAGCCTTTCACCACCAATCTAGCTTTGTATCTGGCTATACTTCCATCTGCAAGCTTCTTCACTTTATAAACCCATTTATTTCCAATTACTTTCTTACCATTTGGTTTAGGAACAAGTTCCCATGTCTTGTTCTCCTCTAGTGCATTGAACTCTTCCTTCATTGCTTCTTCCCATTGCTTCTTACCTTTAGCTTCATCATAGTTCTGGGGTTCTTCATCATCTTTCACCATATATGCATAGTTCTTCTGAGTTATGTAAGAAGTATCATAAGAATACCTTTCTGGTTGTCTTCTAGTCCTGCTTGACCTTCTTGGTTCACATTCTTCATAAGTTTCTAGATACACCTCTTCATCAAATATAGGAGCTTCTTCATTCATTCTTGTTAATCCACTTCTGGATGTACTTGCTTGCATATAATCTTCATCTCTATTCACCTGCACAATTGATTTTCCTTTCTCACATCTTCTTACCTCTTCTTCAAATTCTTCAGCTGTATGACTTTGATCTGCATACCAACTTTTCTGTTCATCAAATGTAACATCTCTAGAAACAATAAATTGTTTGGTTAGAGGATTCCACAATCTGTAACCCATCTGCTTTTCATCATAACCAATGAACACATATTTTTCTGCCTTTGGTTCAAGTTTATGCCTAAGTTGTGATGGCACATAAGCATATGCAATTGATCCAAACACTCTACAATGATCTAGTGTTGGTTTCTTACCCCACCAAGCTTCATATGGAGTCATTCCATTCAGAGCTGCACATGGTAATCTATTCACAAGATATGTAGCTGTATTTACAGCCTCAGCCCAAAGATAATTTGGACAGTTCTTCTCCTTTAGCATAGCTCTAGCAAACTCAACCAAAGTCCTGTTCCTTCTTTCTGCTACACCATTTTGTTGTGGTGTATACCTGCAAGTTATTTCTCTCTTAATACCTGCATTCCAAAGATAATCATTGAACTCTTGGGAGAAGTATTCTCCCCCTCCATCAGACCTCAGTCTCTTAAGCTTTTGACCTGTGACTCTCTCTGCATATGCATGAAAATGCTTGAAAGCTCCAAACACTTCTGATCTTTCCTTCAAAACATATAATGTTATCCATCTTGTAGCATCATCAAGGAAAAGAACATAATACCTTGAGCCACTGATAGATCCTTCTTTTGTTGGTCCCCATACATCTGTATGAATGAGCTCAAGTACTCCATCATGTTTGAATCCTTTCTTCTGAAATGGTAACCTGTGTGCTTTACCCATTTGACATGCTTCACATTTATAAACCATATGTTGACTTTGCACATTTGGTAATCCTAGTACAGACTGATTAGCAACCATAGCTTTAATTCCTCTTTCATTGAAATGACCTAATCTCTTATGCCAGAGATCAAGTTCTGTAATCACTGCTTCACCATGTGTGAGCAAAGCTTGACCAATGTTTCCTTGCACTCTTAAAGTAAAGAGTCTACCTTCTTTCTTACCAGAGACAATCTGTTTATATCCATTCTCTGGATCTTCAACAAATACTCCTTCATTTGTAAACCTAACTTGAAAACCTTTTTCAAATATCTGTCCCACACTAATCAAGTTTTTAGGTATTGTAGGAACATACAAAACATTGGTTAGCAAATCTGCTCCACTCTTGCATTTCACTTTTCCAATTGAATGTACACTATGTCTTGTATTATCACCTGTTTGAACTGTATGACTAGAAATGCCTTTTTCCAATTCTGACATCAATTCTATGTTTCCTGACAAATGATTAGAACATCCAGAGTCAATGTAAAATACCTTTAAATCTTCTTTATCTGATGTGTTGATTGAGTTCATCATCAATGATGTATGACTTTCATTCTGTGTGTCATTTGCATAGTTGTAGTAGGTGGTGTTGTAGGATTGATTCTGTCCCCAACTTCTTCCTCCACCTCTACCATAGCCTCCTCTTTGACTTTGTCTACCTCTTTGATAATTACTTTGATATCTTCCACCTCGACCTCTGCTATTGTTGTTTTGATTCTGGTTTGATCCTTGTTGGTTGTGCCAACAGTCATGAGCCAAATGATTACTCAATCCACAGATCCAGCAAGCCTTCTTGTTGTTATTTTGATTACCTCTACCTCTTCCAAAACCTCTTGCTCTTCCTCTACCAGTGCCTTTACCTCTTGCATAATAAGCTTGAGAACTAGACTCCTCTTCATCCTTTGCTTTACCTTTATCTCCTTTCTTCTTGTTCTTCATGTACATTGCAGAACTTTGACCTTTATCTCCATCTCCCTTCAAGTCTTGCTCATATGTGAGCATCAAACCAAGCAACTGGTTCAAATCTGGAACATAATGATTTAATGAAAGTTCTGTTGATAAGACAAAAGGTTTCCACCTTTCATCCCCTCTCAAGCCTGCAAGTAGTTGAGCAATCAATCTGTGATCTTCAACATCTTCATCTATGGATCCAAGACTATCTGCTAGATCCTTCATCTTAGTGACATAATCACTAATGGTTTGACTTGGCTTCTTCTTGAATGTTGTAAACTCTGACCATAGACTTGCTTTCCGTGCTTTAGTAGTACTTTGGAAATGATACTCCAATGCATTCCATATATCTTCAGATGATTCCAATCCTCTGATGTGTGGTAGCAAATGATCAGAGATTGTATTGTAGATGTATGCTTTTGCACTTGCATCCTTCTTCTGCCAATGCTTTAAAGCATCAAGTTCCTCTTTCTTTGGTCGGCTTTCATCTTCAAATACTGGCTTCTCTTCTTCACCTGTTACATATACCATGAGATCCTTACTCATAAGTAAGGCTTCCATTCTCATTACCCATGCGGGGTAATTATCTCTGTCCAGTTTGTCAATGGAGATATGATCTGCCATAGTTCTTTCCTTCTGCTGCAACCTGTGAGCTTAAAGGATAAAGGATAATACCTTTTGAATTTCTTTGTGTATGAGGATACTTTTGAAGTAACCTTTTGATGCCTTGTGTCTTCAAATGCTTCACCTTTCAAACTTTAATGGAAAACTTTACAAAACTTCTCGTACCTTTGTCGTCTTCTGCTCTCGAGAATCTTTCTGCTCTGATACCACTTGTTGATGTATGAAACACCACAAGAAATGAATTAATGTGACACTAGAACACCTCTATGGTCACCATTAACTCATTGCCACTCCAAACTTTGAGAAATGATAGCCTAAAGTGAGAACTTTGCTTCTACAGAAATTCCTAGTCACCGAAATGACATACCTTCAGTATTTTGCTAATTTCTCCTAGCTCAAGTATTATTTCTCCATGAAACTTTATAGGCTGAAACTAGAAGAGTAGAGCTTTCCAACGAGCTATCATATGCATCAAACGGATCTCTAGAACTCAAGTTATGGCTCTCACAAGATGACCCTGTATGACCTTCCAAAACTGGAAATTTTACCTGTTTTAGTAAGAGCGCCTGTTTAAAATTAGAATTCGATGCCTAGCATCGACTTGCAACGAGAATTCGATGCCGGGCATCGACTTGGGATGTTTTTGGCCACTTTTCAGCAGGGATTCGATGCCGGGCATCGACTTCCCGCATAAACTCTTGATCTCTTGGACACCAAAACTATAGGTGATTTCATGCACACTTAGAATATGACTTATCAACTGGAATTCGATGCCAGGCATCGAGTTGCTCCAACAACATCATGTTTTTCAAACACTTCAGTACTGAATGAAAAATATAAAAGAAAATATGACTTACCAACAGAGATTCGATGTCAGGCATCGAGTTGCTTGGAAAACTTGATCTTTGTAACTCATCACACAGTAGGTAATCATGGAGATGATGGAGAGAGGCTCATACACAGAACTTTACTCAGTTCTTCTCATAACTATAAAAACTCAGAAATTTTACAGATGCTTTCTCACTCAGAGAAGCCCGACTATATTCAGTCATACAAAAATGAGTTCTTCTCACTTTCTCATTGTCTTCCTCCTTCTTCTTCTTTTCGCGTCAGTTAATACTAACTAACTTATATAGACTTTCTCATTCCCGTGACTTTTAAAAAAAACTTCTAGAACTAAAGTGAACTAACTTTACAAGTATAATACATTTGTGAATTTGTCCCTTCACATAGGCATGGGGTTTTCTTCCTAAGATTTGACCTTCAAATATATGTCTAATTAGTGAGTGTTTCTCCAACAGGAAGGAGTATTTTTGGAAAGCATTTTTGATGTAAAAAATTAGTAAAAAGCCAAAAAACTTGTAGAATATTTATGCAATGGTTGTAAAAATAAGGAAGAGTCTTCTTTATGTAGTCAAGGACCTCATGTAATTTTTGTAGAATTTTTAGAAACTCTTAGATAGCATATTTTTAGAAAATTAGAGAAAAAGACCTAATTTCAAGTGTGAAAAGGGACACTTGAAAATGTATATAAGTCAATTTTCTCTATTTTGGAGAGGTTGGTTAATCATTTGCTCAAGCTATCAATAGAGAAGAAAGAGTTTCTGCAAAAATCGTGTTTTCTCCTATTGAGTGTATTTTCTTTGATGTGTGAGCTTGTCTCTTGCTTAATCATGGAGATTTGTGAGTCACATTTGTGTATTACTGAGTGAGTTGTATGAAGAGAGAGGTCTATTGCTGTAATGAGTGGAAAAGGACTGAAGGAAGTTCCAAAATTGTGAAAATCGTCTGATGATACAGAATCGCGATTGTCTCGTCTCTGTGATACAGGTGATATTTTTCAATTTTGAGTTCATATTTGTATTCTGCTAATGAAATGGCATGGTTTTGACATAAAGAACATAGAAAATGATGGAGATTTGCCTTAGTTATGGTAAACTCTAGATTTTCTCTTCATCTTCAATTTCTCTCAGCAATCCAGCCATCAATCTCTTATTTCCTTGAATCTATTATCTTGAAGGGGCTGTGGTCTTATGGATATTCCTAGGATTGACAAAATAAAGATGATTTGTTGATTCTTTGTTACTTCATGATTGGAGAGGACAACTTGGAGTCCAAAACAAAACATCCACCTTACAAAAGGTTTTACCTATCAAAGGATTTAATCAGAGCGGCCATCAAGATTCATGGAACCCACACACCCACAGATAGAGAAAGATTAATTCCAGATCCTATGAAACGTGGGGACGTCACTAAGTGGGAGGAGATCTCGGCTATTACACCTGAGCTATCAAAGCCACTAAGGATATGCATGCAACACTTTGCATTCCCTGCTCAGGATAGATTCACCATGCCACATAAAAGAATATGGTTTGGATTGTACTTAGCGTGTACCGGACCGCAGACTGTTGACCTGGCAAGCTGGATCATTGATCAAATGTATCTGGCACAACACAGATGGGAACGCAAAAAAGTGCTTAATGGATGTTGCGCACTCACAAGAATTGTGTATATGTGCTTGGCTTATGACTTGCCAATTGAGCGTGCATTAACAGGAGAAGAACTGAAGGCATTCAAAGGAACGACGAAGAAAGCCAGGAAGCCCAGTAGAACACGGGCAGGTAAGCGCATGAGAGGCACTATTCCTTGCCTTCAAGTGCCAGAATCACCATCTCCACAACCCTCTCCAGAGCGATCACCAACAGAAGCCGCTCCTACTGTGCAGCCTATTCGCATAAGGTTGTCCAGACTAGTGGTCATAGAGGGTACTACTAGTGTCGCCACACCTCAGGCAGCTGCAACCACCGAACCCACCACCACGACAGCAGAAGCTCCCACCACTATTGGTGCGGAAGCCTTTTCCTTCCCCATACCACACATGGAGGCAGAACCCATAAACACAACATTTGATTTTGAGATGCCGGATGCATTCTCAAATGAATTTCAATTTTCAGAGGCACAAATGTTTTCTCAGGAATATGAACGCCCTAGTTACCCGACCACACCGCGGGATCTGCCACAAGGACAAGCTGTGTCAAGCTCTGATGATGAAAGAACCGCCACCGACGATGACGAAGGTGATGACGAAGCCAGTCAGGGCACGTATGATTCCCAAGGGCAAGGACAGACAGATGACCAAGGCCAACAAACCGAAGCACACGGCGACACCAGCACATATGAAGATGAGACTTTCGAAGCCGCAGCGTATACGCTAGCCATCAAGAAATTATATCGTACGATGGAGAAAGTCTGGGCACGGAAGAAGTTAACTGAAGAGGAGAGCCAGGCATTAATCAAACAGGAACTCATCTCCGGAGGATTCGAAGACGCATACATCAAAGGGTTCAGAGAATTAGTTAAATCGGTCGGCTCCAATGAAGCACTCAGATACTTACAAAGAAAGCAACTACCACAGTTTGACCCCCGCCGAGTGCGACTACTTTCAAAGCCCGGAGAGTATATTCGCGTACCAACAGGAGCGCAGTCTTCAGCACAAGCCAGGGAGGCACGCCTTGTCCCAGAAAGTTCATTGACCGCAGAAACCATCCTTGTAGATTCCCCACCACGTACTACCGTTGTACATACCACCACTATCCTCGAAATAACATCCACACCTTCTACTCCTCTCTCACCTCATCTTTCACCAACCCATCCTGTACCCTACGCACACCCACCTGTTCCCCCCACATCCACACCAGTCCAAGCCAACTTAGCCACACCCTTTGCCCTGCCCATTCATACCACCATGCCCGCACCCAACCCTCCGCATCTACCTGTTAACCCCGTCACCCATTCATCCTTCCCAGCGTTTCCCCCACCTTTAAGACCCCCTTTCACCTTTCTAACCCCACTAACCTTCTCACCAGTTTCACCTCCCCAACCCACCATAACCCCTATATCCCCTTTTCACCAAGCTACTCCAGCCATCCCCCCTGTAAATTACTCTACTTTTGTAAATCCCGTCTTCACACCTACACGACCACCCACTTACACACCGCTTTTCACAGTCACCGCACTTGACACGTCCAATGGCATGGACATATCACCATCCACCTCACCACCACCCACTCCACTCACAGCACCATCATATTTAGGCACGTCACAATTTTCCACAATCACCACTGCATCCACCTTCCCAACCCCATTCCCCATCCCCGCTGCATCTACTTCCACTGCATCCTCAATTAGCACTCCATTACTATTATCACCCACCATAGACACGGCACTGCAACACATGTTCACATGCATGACACAAGTAAGAGATGAGTTCGCATCTCTTGGCAACAACTATCAACAGCTGCAGAGGACTATGAATGAATTACAGTCGCAGCTTAATTCACTATCAATTGAGAATGCCTCACTGAACAGCCGATACCAAGATTTACGAGAGGCCTATCACAAATTAGAACTAGAGAGTGAGGAGAAAACAAAAGAAACCATCGCGGATTTGGACAACCTACTGCGAGCCCAAACGATTAGAAACGCAACACTGACACGGAATATGGGCCTACTCAGAAGACATCTAGCCGCAGCCCAAGAGGAGAATGTGAGACTCCAAGCGCAGAATAGAGAAAACTTGGAGGCGGCTTTGGATCATCCAGAACAACCACTAAGTCCGAGCAAATTCAAAGCAATCCCATCCGAGTCGATGCGGATGTTGTTAGATGACCATGTTCGATTGCTCGAGGACTATGATCGTATGAACGAAGAACATCAAAAGTTAAAGGAAGATCACAAGCTACTACAGCTCAGAGAACCTGCAACACAACCAGAACAAGTAGCAGCAGAATTACCAGCACCTGTGGACCCTGGACCCTGCCCCTGAAATTTTAGAGGAACTCAACGCACTCCGGGCCCAGGTAACCAATCTTGAATCTAGAATTGCAGTCTATGAAGCACCACCAAGGCCAGACTCCCCACCTGAGCTACCAGCCGAGGAAGAAACCGTCACTATCCCGGTGGAGGAGACATTTGAAGAGGCATACGAGCCGATACCCATCCCAGGCGGACGCGTCACGGCCGAAGGCCAAATGACCTATGAATTACCTACCCCCGCGTGGATGAAGACAGTTGAAGAACTCGGAACAACACATTCGGCCAGAGTAGAGGCACAGTTACATGCCATGGCCATGATTGAAGAGAGAATTTTACAGTCACCATTCTTTGCTCATTTGGCCCCGCGACGATACATATCTGGGCATGAGCTCCAATATAAACCGTACTTCATGTTAATGGCCGAATACCAGTTAGCCATAGAGAAAGAAACAGGTATGAAACCAACGCATGCCACTCAATTCGAGCCGGAGGACTTGCCACCAAGTGCGCAAAGAGGTGAAATCCATCAACCCGACTGGCGCAAAGATTTATTGCAAAACTATCCAGAGATGATGAGCACATGGGTGAAAGCGCCGCTGCACTTAAAATTTAACCCATGCTGGGGACCAGTACCACGACGCCGCTCTTGGACTGCATTCGCTATTAAAGTACAAAACAATAAGCAGTACCAAGACTGGTTGAATTATCCGTATTTCAAGCCACCAATCGAGTTACCCACAGTAGGCTACATGATGGCGACGATCCGCCACTGGCTCCCTCGGTTAAAGCATATGGATGATATTGCCGCGCACATGACTGTCAAAATCTTTGACATGATGCAAATGATCTTTAAAGTCTTCCGACGTGTCAAGGCCCCCCATGTAAACACCCCGGGCTTTGAGCATGGCAACTTTGATTTAGTCTATGATATGAGCACAACGCCATCGCTACGGGTATGTTATGCCTGGCACTGCAGAATCAAATACCTGCCGGCATGCTACAAGCAAAATGTTCACCACCGGCTTTTGGGAGTACCATTCAGAGGTATTTATAAGCAGGCCCACACACTTATTGCAGTTATTCGCCTGTGAACGAATGGTGTACTCCACACATTATCAGCTACCACCACCAGACGAGCCGCAACCTATTGACTGGGAGAAACTCGAGGCTGACCTAGCCCGAGGCATTCGTATCTCAGAGCACACCCTCGCTCAGGACCTCCTACAGAACTACATCCGGCAGACCTCACAACAAGGTTCTGTCAGGGACGACAGAAGCGAGAGGGAGGGGGGTGTTGGAAGCAGCCAGAGGCACAGACGCCACGGAAGCATGTAAAGACGGAACAGGGAGCCAGTCGGATCAATTTTCCAAACAAATATGTTTCTTATTATTTCTTCAAACATTCAACAGTGATTGTTATCACTAATTGTAACATATGTATCATAGAAAACCCCATTTTTTAATTCATAGCTCCATTTTGTGCAAGCCGAGGAGTCCTCGAGCTTGAGGAGCTTAGGTAGAATGCTCGTACCAATTTTCGTTATTTTTAGATACCGTTTACCCTTCCAAATAGCATCTAGGACCTATTTTTTAACTAGGCCGGTCACTAGATGTGAAACCGGTCAAAACTAGTCTAGAAACTATAAAAAGAGCTAGAGAGCTCATTTTTGAGGTTAGCTTGTTTGAGATTAGAGTTCTTTTGAGCTTGTAAGAGTGTTCTTGAGTAATAGAGCTAATTTCCCACCTTCCATTGTGTCTTGCTTGTCTCTTCGTTGTGTGTGTGTATGTGTGTGTGCATCTTTGTGCTTCTCACCTTCACTCTCACATCATCTCACGTTCACGATCTTCATATCACTCCTACCTCTCCCACGGATTGACATTAAGGAGGTGACGCTTCTTAACGTGGTATTTACCATTGTGCTAGAGCAACAGTAAGAGCAATAGCAGAGCTGCCAAGACCAAGGAATGTTAAAGAGGTACAAGCCTTTATGGGCCATTGTGGATATTACCGTAGGTTTATCCACATGTATGCCATCATAGCTAAACCTCTTTATGGGTTGTTAACAAATTTTGAGTGGAACGAGGAATGCGAGAATTCCTTCAACGAGCTAAAAAGACGCTTGTGCTCAGCACTAATACTGACCACTCCTGATTGGAGTAAACCATTCCATGTCCATGTAGATGCCTCCAATCATGCAATAGGATGTGTGCTAGCACAACCAACAGGTGAAGGAAACCTAGATTTGCCGATAGCATATGCTAGTAGGCAATTAAATGCAGCTGAACGAAATTATACCACAACGGAGAGAGAAGGCCTAGGCATGGTATACGCTGTGAAAAAGTTTAGACACTATCTATTGGCCAATAAGTTCAAGTTTTTCACTGATCATCAAGCTTTACTATATTTGGTCAATAAACCTTGCAATACAGGCCGCTTAGTGAGATGGTTCCTCTTACTAATGGAATACGACTTTGAAGTTGTTGTCAGGAAAGGTAGAACCCATCTTAGGGCAGACCATCTTTCTCGTATCACTTCAGGAGAGCCACCGCAAGGAGTGTCTGATGAACTGCCCGATGCTTATCTGTTCAATTTAGAAGTTGTTCCTAAATGGGCAAATAAGTTGGTACCAGTCCTAACCTTTGGGCCTGCAAATAAAAATGTGAAAACAAGCAAAGAAGAAATTGTAAAATCACAAAAGTATCAAATATTGGCCGGAAGTATGTACAAGCAAGATACCGAGGGCGTATTAGCTTGTTGTGTTGAGGACGACGAACATACTAGTTGGATGCAACAAGCCCATGAGGGACTGCTAGGAAATCACTACTCTAAACAACGAACATTGCAGAATCTAAAACGGTTAGGAGTGTATTGGCCTAGCATGGACAAAGAAATACTGGAGTGGATCCAAAATTGTCCAATGTGCCAGGAGAGACCCCCAGTGGAGCATGCCACTCTTTATCATATGTCATTAATCCCAGATTGGAGTGCTCCATTAGTTGAGTTCATGAGATCGGGAACATTACCCAATCAGGCTAGTCTTGCAAGAAAACGGAGCATGGAGCAAGAGGCTCAAGACTATGCCTTGGTAGGAGACAACTTATATCGAAGAGGCAAGGATGGTTACCTAAGACTGTGCGTTCATGAATCAGACTATTTGAAAGTCTTAGAAACTGCACACAGTGGTGCTGCAGGTGGACACTTTGGGCCTGACAGAGTAATTAAGACCATTCTATTCTCAGGACTTTGGTGGCCCACTCTTCATATGGATGCACATACTTATGTGAAGAAATGTGACACATGCCAACGTGCCCAATATCCGATAAGAAAAGACGAGATGCCTTTAAGGCCAATGATGGGAGGGCGCGCATTCTCGAAGTGGGGCATAGACTTTGTTGGTCCTATTAACCCCCCAGCTAGAAACTCCCATGCAGAATACATTATTGTAGCCACAGATTACCTTACAAAGTGGGTGGAAGTAAAAGCCACGACAAAGAATGATGCTCAAACGACGGCTAAGTTCTTATTCGAAAATGTGTTCACTAGATATGGGTTACCAATAGAGTTGGTTAGTGATAGAGGTACGCACTTCTTGAATGAGGTCATTGAAAATCTCCTTCAAGAATTCATGGTGATACACAAGAAGTCTGCCCCTTATCACCCACAAGCCAACGGATAGGCCGAAAGCACGAATAAGATCCTATGTAACGTATTAACAAAACTGGTGAATAATAAACGCTCTGATTGGGACAAACAACTTCATCATGCTGTTTGGGCATACCGAGTGGCCTACAAAACGGTACTCAATGCTACCCCATTTCAGATGGTCTTTGGACAGAATGCCGTGCTACCACTGGACTTCCTAATCCCAGCCTTGAAAGTAGCACAAGAGCATGAGTGGAATGGACATGAGTTGTCTTCCAGGATCTTTGATCTAGAACGCTTAGGTGAGACGAGGCTACGGGCAGCAGCAGGCATTTATGCTGCAAAGAAAAGGCAAAAGGCATACTTTGATGCCCATGTAAAGGATAAAGGATTGAAGGAAGGAGATCTAGTGCTGGTTTATACGCTAAAGCAACATGCCCGTAAATTGGAGAAACGAGGATATGGACCCATGATCATTAATAGACTCTCCACTAGCGGTGCAGTTCAATTGGCCACTTTAGAAGGTGATATCCTACCAAACTATATTAGTGGATGCCGAGTCAAGTTATATCAAGAACCTCTTACAGAGGAAATGCTCATGAGACTCAACACTGCTAAGAATCGAAAAGAAGAAGAGTTAAGGGTTAGAGAAGAAGCACAAGCAGAGGCTAGAGAGCGCATCAGAAGAAATAAGTTACGGCGGCTGGGCCTAGATGTCAACACAAAAGCTCCAAAATATCACATGGACATGTGCCAAAAATCGTGCATAACTACTTCTCAAATAATTGATCGACGACCCTTTGTGACTATAGAGGTAGGACAAGGAAAGAGTGTAAAGACTGTGAGAGCATTAGTTGATTCAGGTGCAGCAACTAGCGCAGTTCGACTTTCATACTGCCAAGACCTGCAATTGGACATCAAACCCATAGAAGCCTATCTCATAGGATTGGGAGGCGTGGAGACACCCTGCTTGGGCGAGGTGGAACTTCCCATCTACCTTCAAGATGTTCCAATAAAAGTCAAAATGCTAGTGTGTCATGATGAGGACCTCACAGAACCACTAGTCTTGGGTCAAGATTGGATTTACGACCATGCTGTCAACTTGAACCTAAGAAGTCAACTTCTTCAAGTTTGGGTATATGATCAATGCATTACATTAGAATTGGAGAATCGCAGGTCCACTGAAACTGACACCACACACTCTCTTTGTTCCCCTAAGGCTAATCTTCTCGAACAAGATGTCGTAGATGTCAAAAGCTCTATGATCCAGACGGATGCAATCACGAAAGGACAGTCGCAAAGGCAAGATGAACCTTCTTCTTGTTTTTTAAAGAGCAAAGCATCCACAGGAGCTCAACCTCAGAAGCAAGCAAAACAGTGCAAGACAGTCAGTCTATCAAATAGACAAAGAGCCCTCAAGAAGAAAGAAGTGATGGGCATGACACAGATCTGGGTAAAGAAAGGAGTGCAACCATCGATGTTGCCTCAAAGATTCACACCCAACCAGATCGACCATGAAAAAAGAAGAACCAAGCACCTACGACAGGCTCAAGCACGACGAATCCAACAAATTTGGGTACCTAAGCTATCAAAGAAGGCCGACCACAATCATGTACAAATTTGGGTGCCTAAAAAATTAGCTACAGCTCAACACGGGCGATTACAGATGTGGGTACCCAAGAAGCTCCTACATACACAACGGCCTATGCTCCCCACCATGCAAAAGGTCTCAACAAAGAAGCCAAGGAAAGCAAAGGGTAAGAACAAAACACAAAGAACAAACAACGATAACCTCAACCGTTCTACAAAAGTAAGCCGACAATCATCAAGGATATGGGTTTGGAAGCCAAAAGCACAAGCAACATCCACAGAACCAAGGGGCCAACCACACTGGATACCAAAGTTTGGACTGCATCCAAAGAAGAACTGGCCTGAGGTGATCTCTACAGTACCAAACCCTATTCCAAAATGGGTTCCAATCCGGAGGATTACATCATTTCGAGATCCGATAGACACCTCCAATCAAAGAATTCATCAAGTATACAAGTAACATCAAAAGCCTCGACTAGCAGCAACCATGTGCCTTTGGCATAACCTTGTCGTTTGCACCATTCAGGTCATGCATTTCCAAAGTATGCATCAATATAGGGCCACCTTACAAGGCCGTGCATAGACACAATTGAGAAATCCCAGGCACATGAGACACAATTTTCACATGCAAAATATGTTATTGATACTAACCTCTTTCTTCTTGTTTGCGGCCACCATTATTCCAAAAAAAAAAAAAAAAAAAAGGGAAAAGAAAGAAGAGAGAAGACTATGTGCTTGAAAATGCTCATCAGCGAACTTCCAGCAAGGACATCCCTCAACAAAAAGGACAAGTCGACGGTCAAACACCATGAAGGAACCACAACACGAAGAGATGAAGATCAACGGACCCTTCACCATGGTAAGACGTGTACGTTTCAACAACACTATAACCATGATAGATTAGGAAACCTCTTCGTCAGCATACCCTTGAGCACTTAGCTCAAGACCCAATCTCTGGCACCATACTTCTTGCCATGCATTTTCCAAGTACGCATATGTAGGGCCACATTACAAGGCCATGCACAAGGCACATATTTTGTTCAACCCATGCACTAATGCACTTACCCACCATTCATTATGGGTTACAAGTACTTGGCATGAAAACTATGAAAAGCCATCTTTGGAAGAACCAGACGACATCAAGATGACAACAACAAGAGCAAGGAAGCCATCCACCACCGAGAGTTGCTCCCAATCAACATTGACCACCTCCTTTGAGCAGCTAGCAGTTTTGGAAAACTTACAAATGCACCACCCAGATGGAGTATAAGGCAGAAGTACGTACAAAGGGACTACAAATTGCAAGAGATAACAGTGGCAAAGTGAAGACCCAGACAAATGACCAGGATACATTGGGAAGAGGGATCGCCCCTGTTGAACGTAACGGCCACTACCTCTCAATGTACTACATGGAACAACCACGACAACAAGGGTCTGTCAGGGACGACAGACTCAAGAGGGGGGGGAGTGTTGAAGCTCAAGGTCAAGGACAAAGCATGGAAGCGCATCAAGGAAGTAGACACACAAGAAGAAGGAGCAAGTAGGGAGCTCCAAGAAGCACCTGTCAAATTTTTAGAAGAAATCCCTACAAAAATAGTGATTTTTATCACTAAAAACCATTGTAAATACCATTTTCCATTTTTGTAACTCCATTTTGTTCAAGCCGAGGAGTCCTCGAGCTTGAGGAGTATTAGATCTACCATCCTACCAATTTTCATAATTTTTAGACTCCGTTTGAGCCCCAAATAAGCCCTGGAACCTATTTTTTAACTAGGCCGGACACTATGTCTGGACACGGCCAAAACCACTCAAAAACTATAAAAAGGGCTGGAGAGCTCATTTTTGGGGTTAGCTTGTTGTAGATTTCAGTTTTGTAAGAGAGCTCTTGGGTAATCGAAGCTTTCCATTGTTCCACTCTTTGCTCTTACCTTGTGCGCGTGTGTGTGTATGTGTGTGCATGCTTGTGTGCTTTCACTCACGCACTTGTGCCATCACTTGCTCGCGGTCTTCATACCGGTCCTCACGTCTCCACGGATTGACATTTATGAGGTGTATCTCCTCACGTTGGTACTCACCATTGTGCTAGAGTGACATCGACGATTTTTCAATTTTCGGTAAGATGATAGCACACCTGTTCCATTTACGGTGCTGCTTTGAAAAATGCAGAGAATACAGACTCTGTTTAAACCCAAACAAATCTGTGTTTGCGGTTTCATGTGGCAAGTTACTTGGTCATATTATATCTGCACAAGGCATACAGGTGGATCCAGATAAAATTTCAGCTGTGTTAGAAGCCCCGGTGCCCACTACACCGAAAGAAGTAATGCACTTCATGGGCCAAGTAAGATGGCATGGTCGACACCTACGGTGGCTTGCTCATTTGGCAATACCACTGAACAAGTTAATCACCAAGACTCCTCAACAATTTGAGTGGACTCAGGAATGTCAGATAGCATTTGATCGTTTAAAGAGTTTATTAACACAAGTTCCCATCTTACAGCCTCCGGACTGGGATCGCCCATTTCATGTATTTGTTGATGCTTCAGATATAGCAATAGGAAGCGTTTTGATGCAACAAATTGATAAGTGGTTCAGACCAGTGTACTATTCAAGTCGAAGATTAGCCCCTGCTGAGAAGAATTACTCTGTAACAGAAAGAGAATGTTTAGGTCTAGTATATTCTGTCAAGAAATTCAGACATTACTTGTTGGGCCGTAAATTTACTTTTCATGTAGATCATGCTGCACTTGTCTATCTAGTTCAGCAACAGCATCTAGGTGGACGATTAGCACGATGGGTTCTACTTTTACAGGAATTTGACTACGAAGTCATTCATCGCCTAGGCAGCTCACATGCCTTAGCAGATTTCCTCTCTCGCTTAGATTCCGGTGAAGCTCCGGTAGGCATAGATGACACAACTCCGGCGATTTATGTCTCTGAACCAACGAATGATGAAATTACAGACCCACCTATACCATCTACATATTATGATCAGATCTTGACCTTTCTCACTGATGGCTGCCTCCCATCTCAGATTTCTACGGCACTACGCAAGAAAATTGCAGTTTTCAGTCGCCGATTTCGGTTGATTGCTGGAGACTTATACTATGTGGATTATACTGGAATTTTACTTTGATGTATTCCACCACATGAAGTTAACTCAGTTATTACTTTGGCTCACTCAATTCCTTTCGGTGGTCATTTTGCAGCAGACTTAACACACCGAAAAATTCTACAAAGTGGTCTCTGGTGGCCAACTATGTACAGAGATGTATCACAGTTTGTGATACTTGTCAAAGATCTAGACAACCCTTGCAACATCATCTTTTCCCTATGCAACCCATCTTACCATTGGAACCTTTCCAGAAGTGGGGTCTAGACTTTATCGGTCCGATTACACCTCCAGCAGTCTTCAGTAACAACCGTTACATACTGACCTGTACAGACTATGCAACCAGATGGGCAGAAGCCTGGGCTTTACGGTCTGCTACAGCTGTTGTGGCAGCAAAGTGTTTGCTAACCGATGTCTTTCCACGTTTTGGTTTACCACTGGAACTTGTTTCAGATCAAGGCACTCATTTTGTGAACAATTTAATGAAGGCACTAACACAGTCGTTCCAGGTCACGCATAAGTTTAGTTCCCCTTATTATCCTCGTGCTAATGGTTTGGCCGAAAGTACAAACAAATCTTTGTTGAATATGCTTTGGAAATTGATTATGGAAGCACCGGAAAGATGGGATCAACTGCTACCTGCAATATTATGGGCATACCGGACTACATACAAGGTAACAACAGGATTAACACCTTTCAAACTAGCTTATGGATTAGAAGCAATAGCACCAATGGAGATAGTTATACCAAGTTTACGAGTAGCAATCGCTCAGAAACTGCTACCGGAGGACTCACTGTCATTTCGGTTGGATACACTCAGAGAGTTAGACGAGCAACGATGGCACAGTTTTTTAACTATGCAGGAAGTACAACTAAGACAGGCTCGGACGCATGATCGACACTTAAAAACTCCAGTTTTTAAGGTGGGACAACTTGTCCTTTTTTATAATGAAAAGTCGAATCGGTCTGTTGGTAGATTCAAATTACGATGGTATGGTCCTTACCGAGTTTCAGAACAAGTGGGCCCAGCAACTTTTCGGTTGACTACGTTGACCGGAAACCCTCTTCCGAAAGTAATCAATGGTTCGAAGCTGCGGCCATACCAACACGCACCTAACTCGAACTGAAACGTTTTTTGGTGGGCTGCGTCGATTGGCGCTCGCTTTTCTTTCCTTTTCTTTTCCTTTCTTTTATTGCGTGCTTAATAATTTATGTCTGTAAATATCTGCGTCTTGATTCCTAATTATGTAAGAAGCCGCCCTGCTCTTGCCAGCTACTCACGCATGCACACCAAGTTAAAGAATTATCATTTCACCATCGCATGATGATTAATCATCCCTCATTACCCTCCACCGTGATGCATCTATTTAAACTTTTCTATTTCACCGAAAATCGCTATTGTGTTTGTGTGCTTGTATGCTTGTGAAATCCTTGTGTGCCTGCATTTTGAGCCTTTTATCTGTGTTGCGCCATGGAAGCTTTGGCTAATTATGCCGCTTTCCGTGATGGACTCCCTGCTGACATAGGAGAGTTCTTGCGCAACCGTGGGCTTGCAAATTTCGCTGAATTGCCGTGGCATTCAGTGGAAGCCCACCCCTTCTTTGCACAGATCATATCCGCCACCACTCAATCACCAGCCAACAAGCAAAGATGGGCTATCACTTCCTTACCCGCCCGAACCGTAATCACCTTCCAAACCTTCGCGGAGTCGTATCGACTCCCTTCGCAAGGCCGAGAGAATGGCCCGAATTTGCCATTAGCCACCATGAACCAGTTATTCCCTAGATACTCATCCAACGAATATGCAATCTTATGTTGACCAGAACCAGAAAGATCCGCCCTTCAATTCCTAGTAGCCATCCTCAATCTCCAAAAGCGTACTTACAGCATCTCCCGTCCATTCTACTCAGCCATAGACTTAGCATCCCGAGAACCAGTAAACTTCGCTACATATTTCTTCCAACGTATCCACAAAGAGTGCGTAGCTATAATCAAACAAGTAAACAAGGGTAGTACGCCTAGATCTAGATTGCCCCATATCTTGTCATTTCTCTTTTCGGCAATCCTTGCAGCCCAACCACCACCCCGGGGGCCCATTATGAGACATGAGGAGTCAATACAGCTGCTAGAAGACGATGAAGAAGAAGATGAAGAGGAACTCAACCAGCTTTTCCGCAGAAAAAGGATCAGAATTAGCTCGTTTGAGAGTGAAGCACAGAAGTCAGCCGAAGAAGATAAAGAAGAAGATAAAGAAGAAGAAAAAAGCAAGAAGAAGACACATTCCACGACACCGCCACCTCCATGCAGAATGAATCCTCTGTGCAATCTTCCCAGGAGCAACAACAAGAAACTCGTACTGAAGTTGAAACAACATCGCTCACAGAAACATCAAAGCGGCAGTCTGAAGAAGAACAACAAATAGAGGAACAACAAGCTGCTAAAGATGCATTGGACAGACTACTTAAGGTAGTGGAATCCACATTTGCGGAGCAGGAACAACAAAACATAAATCAGGTAATAACTCAAACCGTAACTCCCACTCCCCCACCGGAACCACCCATCATCCCCATCCAGCCCATTCACCCTGTCGAAACCGCCGAATCCTCATCCTCCTCCCTCAACTACTCTCCACCAAACTCCCAACAGCTCCTCAACGCATCCACTTCCCAACCACAACCCCAGCTACCCCTTCCTTCTATTCCAATACTGTCCGAACTGGCCAATATGGGCCAAGTTCTTATCAATTTATCTCAACAACTGCCCATCCACATAAAAGCTACCACAGACAGTATCCGCAACGAGCTACAACATAAAGTTGACATGCTAGAAGCTGACATCAGCCCCCTACAAGAAGAATTACTAATTGCCAAAGCCGAAAACCAATCCCTGCAAGATCAATTGAAGGAACTACAGGCAAAACTCACCAAACAAGAAATGCTGATCAATCAGAGAGATACAGCACTGGCAGAGCTCACCGAAAAAAACAAGTTATTAACCGAAACACAGGCAGACGTTAGTCAATTAAAGCTAGATCTGCAGGATAAGGAGGATGCAAGAGTTGCATTAGGAAATTTGCTGGAAGAAACAAGACAAACACTGGACGAAGTGGTACAAAAAGGACAAGAGCAGCACAAGCTGGCGATGAGAACCACTGAGGAACTCCAAATATTTAAGTTAGATTTCGATCAGGTAAACAACATATTACGGCGAAAGCTAACACAAGAAGCCCAGACACAGAAGCTGATAACATATCTAAAAAGAGAACGCGACGCATACTCCAGAACTATACAGTACCAAAACTAGGAGATTGAACGAAAAGAAAATCAGCTTGAAAATCAAAAGGAAAGAGTAATCAATATGCAGAAGCAACTGGAAGAAATGAAGGTCTCAAGAGATGCAACCCTGTCCAACGAGTTCTACCTACAGGAGGCCTTTTTGCAAACACAGGCCGAGATTTTGCTCACCGAAGCTATACCTCTAAGCTCTGTTAGAATAGATGCACAGCTAGTAGAGCCGGAAACTCTAAAACAGATAGTAGAAACTCTCAAGAAAAAAATAGCCCGTACTTTCCGATTAGCTAGGAATATGTATTTAGAAGGAATAATAGACGAACAATAATTTTGTACAACTTGCGGGTTCGAGTCCACCGGGCGTGCCAGTGTTAGTCGGCCGTCGGATTGGGACAGATGTAACGAAAATCTTGGCAGGACACGCGCGAAAGGTGGTTACGCACCTATTTTTACTTTCTATATAAAGCAATGAGAAGAAGTGCTCAAAAGAGGGCGATGTGATTTTGGCCTATTATCGTGTTGTCACCAGACTGTTCGTCTGGTTGTCTGTCTGAGTATTGATGTAGTGTTTGTTTTTTGCATAACCTCTGTGTTCTACGTTCTTATTCGTATTTGGCTTTGTCTATCATTCTTGTGTCCACCGATGATCTTGGTACTGTTGATAAACTTCATAACGTTCGGGATATAACTATACTATCAGTCTGAATGTTACTGTGTAACGATTGGAATACTCAGAGTATCTTGGCGATCTTCTACGTAGACTAATGGTACTGTGTGTATTTGTATTTGTTACCTAGTGAACTCCGTTGAGATTGTGAGTTCCATTACTGTTGTCTGAGTAAGTTGTTTATGCATCTCTGTTGGATTGTGCTCACGCACTGTGTATTACGACTTCTTGAACATTTTGGTCAAGAATTGGTGAAAGCCAAGCAACTGTGTTAGTGTTCTGATATTCGGACCTACACGGTGTTGTTATAAATATTGGTATCTGTCTACCTGCGGCAAAGTTAAGTACAGTAAAGATCTGCTAAGTTGATTACTGAGTTTCCAGTCCTGTGTGTTGGACTCTCAAATTCTCTGTGTTACGGTGTTGTTTGATCATTGAACCCGTTCTGTGAAGTTGATCGAATACTCTTGTTCTGGTGATTTCAGTCAGTTTATACGTAGATGCAATAGGGCATCTTAGCGCATTTGGTATGTTGGTTGAGCTAAGACTGTGACGGTAAATTCTTAGTACGGCACTTCGATAGAGTTCTCAACATTATTACCATGCTGAGTGTGAACAGTACCTTTGGGAACTAAGTACAGGGCGTCTGTATAACAGACCCCTACCACTCCCAAGAACCCCCCCCCCAAGAATCGGTTAAACACCCTTCTGATAGTTAGAACGAAGCGTTTAACATTTAACAACGAGCCTACCAATTTTGGCTATGTTTAGACACCATTTATCCTTTCAAATAGCACATAGAACCTATTTTTTAACTATGCCGGTCACTAGATGTGAAACCGGTCAAAACTAGTCTAAAAACTATAAATAGAGCTAGAGAGCTCATTTTTGAGGTTAGCTTGTGTGAGTAGAGAAGGTCCTAGAGCTATTTTGAGCTTGTAATTGATCTTAAGCGATAGAGTCTATGTTGGAACTCAAAGTCAAGCACAAGCATGGAAGCACATCAGAAAGGTGGAAACACACAAGAAGAAGGAGCACGTAGGGAGCTCCATGAAGTAACTGTCAACTTTTCATAAGAACCCCCTACAAAAATAGTGATTTCCATCACTAAAATCATTGTAAATACCATTTTCTATTTTGGTAGCTCCATTTTGTGCAAGCCGAGGAGTCCTCGAGCTTGAGGAGCATTAGAAGTACCATCGTACCAATTTTCATAATTTTTAGACTTCGTTTGAGTCTTCAAATAAGCCCTAGAACCTAATTTTTAACTAGGCCGGACACTAGGTCTGGACAAGGCCAAAACTAGTCCAAAAACTATAAAAAGAGCTAGAGAGCTCATTTTTGAGGTTAGCTTCTTGTAGATTTCAGTTTTGTAATAGATTTCTTTTTGTAATCAAAATCCTTCCATTGTTCCTCTCTTTGATCTTACCGTGTGCGCGTGTGTGTGTATGTGTGTGCATCTTTGTGTGCTTTCACTCACGCACTTGTGCCTTCACTTGCTCGTGGTCTTCATACCGGTCCTCACGTCTCCGCGGATTGACAAGTAAAGGAGGTGGTGCTTACGCTTGAGCTACACCAAATTTTGGCGCCGTTGCCGGGGAGAGAGCTTCGAGGACGAGCGTTGTGATGGTAAGATCGTAGATTTGCGACGTTGGAAGGTAAAAAAACTGTCATTTCAGTTCATTTTCTGTTTTTTCCTCTTCATCTTCATCATCATCATCATCTCCACCTTCTTCTATCTTCTTCTTCATAGAAAATTCTTGTTTTTTAGTGCATTTTCACCATCTTCATACCATTTTTTCATGCATTATTGTGTGGGAAGGAGTTAGGAGGTGCAAGGGAGAGCAAGCGCTGTATTTTTTTCATGATTTTCTGCTCATACGGAGCTCGCCATAGCCGGCGCTCAGAAATTTGAATTTCCCGCCAAAAAACGCGATTCTGTGATGAAAATCGCGATTCTGTGAAAATTCAAAATTTTTTGAAAAATCACGATTTTCAGTTTTCCCGCCTAAAAGTTGGTTGAAAAGAATCGCGATTCTGTGTTTTTTCTCAAAAAAACACGATTCTCTGCTCAAAATCGCGATTTTCACCAATCACGATTTTCAGCAAAAACACGATTTTGTGAAAAACACGACTTTCTGCTCAAAATCGCGATTCTCACCAATCACGATTTTCAGCAAAAAACACGATTTTGTGAAAAACACGACTTTCTGCTCAAAATCGCGATTCTCACCAATCACGATTTTCAGAAAAAAACACGATTTTGTGAAAAACACGACTTTCTGCTCAAAATCACGATTCTCACCAATCACGATTTTCAGCTAAAACACGATTTTGTGAAAAAGGCGATTCTGTGAAAACACGAATTTTTGCTTAAAATCGCGATTTTCAAAAACACGATTTTGTGCTCAACATCGCGATTTTCATGTCAAAAACACGATTCTGAGAAAACACGATTTTCAGAAACACGATTTTGTGATCAACATCGCGATTCTCTGAAACACGATTTTGTGATCAACATCGCGATTCTCTGAAACACGATTTTGTGATCAACATCGCGATTCTCTGAAACACGATTTTGTGATCAACATCTGATTTCCATAAACACGATTTTTTGATCAACATCGCGATTTTCACAACACGATTTTCTACTCAAAATCGCGATTTTCATGCCAAAAACACGATTCTCTAAAACACGATTCTGTGCTCAAAATCGCGATTTTCAAATCACGATTTTCTGCTGAACATCGCGATTTTCAGAAACACGATTTTGTGATCAACATCGCGATTTTCTTGTCAAAAAACACGATTTTCAGAAACACGATTTTGTGATCAAAATCGCGATTTTCACAACACGATTTTCTACTCAAAATCGCGATTTTCAAAACACGATTTTGTGAAAAACACGATTTTGTGAACACGATTCTGAAGGTACAAAATCGCGATTTTTTCAAAAGGTCCTGTTTGCCTGTTTTGACCCCCAGGAGCCTGATTTGACATAACTTTCTCATCCAAAGTCCATTTTTTGAGCTCTATAGCTTGTTGGAAAGCTCGTTTCAAATCCTACACGATCTCAACTATTTTTTTTAAGAATAATGCATTGATTTTGAGGTAGGATAATTTGAAGTTGACCCTCAAGTGGGACTAGGAAACCAGGGGGCTCCCAAGGATTTTTGAGCAATACAAAGGGGGAGAAAATTGTGTCATGGGAAAGAAAAAAGCAAAAGATAGAAGAAAAGGGGCTAAGATCGAAAAAACGGAGGGCGATAAACATGAAATACATGAGATAATATCACATCAAGGTGAAACATTTAGAGAAAAATTGCAAGGAATCGAGGAAACGGGGGAAATGTCTGGGGGGGTCGAATCCATATTTGCAACAAGAGAATATCACAATACTTTGGTAGATATAAGAATAGGATATGACTGTAGAAGGTTGAGTGCATATATCAATCCTCATTGTGAGTGGAATTTGATTCATATTGACTTCTTGACCATTATTTTTGAGAACATACAACCAACAACTCATTCTTCTATCCTCATGGATGATGAACATTATGAATGCATGGGTCAAGTTGTGTTGCCTGTTATGGTGGGTGATATGCAATTTTCGGAAACATTCTTTGTCATGGATTGTATAGATGAAGGCTTGATCATTGGCACCCAAAGGTTCATTAAACAAAATCATCAAGAATTTGAGGTGCCTTCTCCACCTATCATCCATGCTTCTACATATATGTCTATGGAAAATCCTAATGACTATCCACCTTATGATAATTGGGGGCAAAATCATCTTTTCACAGAGCGTGCTTTTCATGAAAAAATTTTTCTTTCTACTCATGTTTTTGAATCTAATCCTTCTTTGAGTAAATCACAAGAAACCTTAGAGAATGGAGATATGGAGGACTCCAAGTGTTTGGGGGATGTGGAAGGACCCTCTCTTCCTGTAAATTTGGATTCCCCTCACGAAGCCATAAGTGGGGATGATCTACACTCAGATGGTCAAGAAGGAGATGATCAACCAATGTTGTGTATCACTGATGTGGAAAAGGAGGTCGACTCTTGGGTGAATCATGACAATCCATCACCCATTTGTACACCTAGGGATTCTATGTGTAATAAGGATAAATGTCTCGATGAATCTCTAGATCAATCTCAAACCACACAACCCATTGATCCCTTGCATGAGTCTGATGTAGGTATAGAAGATCAACCCTTGTTGCATTCCCTATGTAAAGATGAGTTTTCTCAAAAAACTCACATAGAAGGCCCAAAAGTCCCTTACATCAAGAAACAGAAACCACATTTTCTTGATTATGTCAAGCAAATTTGGGTGGCCAAGAAATTACTTAGAGCCCAACCAAATCGCACTATGATATGGGTACCAAAGAAAGCCCTGGCACAAAATCAGTCCCCTCACACTAGACTTCAAAATCTATGGTCTAGGCCTACCATGACTTATCCTCAAGAAAGACCACTTCCAATCCAAGGATCCCAAGCAATCAAGCCTAAGCTCAGACAAAATCCAAGGGGGGATTTCAAGGCAACAACCTGCACAACAAAGACATCAAGGCGAGGTAAAGAACTGAATCAAGCACAGAGCTCCGATACAGATCAAAGAACCTCTTCTGCAAGGATAAGGGTTTGGAAGACGAAAGTACCGATAGCATCCACCAAAATAAAGAGCCAGCCACGATGGATCAAACCCTCAGGAGATCATTCAAACACGAAGTGGCCAAAGGTGATCTCTACCCAGTCGCAAACTGTTCTCAAATGGATCCCTATAAGGAGGAATGATCAGTTGTCCTCTCGAGATACAATGGATACCTCCAACAAAGATGGCATCAATATCTGCAAATAACATCGAAAACCTCGACGAGCGACAACCATGTGCTCTTTGCACAACCCTGTCTCATGCACCATTCAGGTCATGCATTTCCAAAGTATGCATTATTATAGGGCCACATTACACGGCCGTGCATAGACACACTTGAGAATCCCAAGCACAAGAGCACATTGACATATGTCAAATTTTTTCTATTGACACTAACTTTTGTGTTCTTGTTTTGTGATAATTTTTCCCACAAAAAAAAAAAAAAAAAAAAAAGGGAGAGAGAGAGAAGAAAAGTGAGAGAGAGCTTGTTCCCAGGTTTGGCTTATGAAACAGGAATGAGTCATGCTTAGTTGAAGGGGAACTGTTGATTACTAGGCATTTATCAATTTGGATCGCAGTGTGTCTCGGCCAGCAGTGAGATTATTGCTGCCTTATCTGGTAGAGGACAAGCATTTGGCATGAATAGGGCATCCACAACTATGGTTTCCTCTTACTATGGTGGGAGTGAAGAGCTTGAAGGTCCACAACTTGAGTGATGCTTAACTACTGTATGTACCAGAGCAGCCAAGGAGATATCTGCAAAAGGTAGTTCTGGAGGAGAAGACTCCTGTATATGGTGAGCTAAAGAGAATATGTGAAACTCAGCTTGGTGTAGTTACCCGATGTTGCTTGCCAAAGAATATAAAGCAATTCAATTCTCAATATTTCCTGAACCAGTATGGAACAGTAGCACTGGTGAATGGTCTATGTCAATCAGCATGGTAATCTCTTAGAAACCGGCATGTGTCCAATATTCCTCTGAGTGTCAATATAGGGAAGTGAACGTGCATGAGCCCAAGCTCAGAAATGCACATTGTTAGTGACAAATATTGCTTTGAAAAGAGGAAAGGGGATTCATCACTCGAAAGATCTCATCAGTGGACAATCAACATTAACATTCATCAACAAGGTTCCATCCCAAAGGCCGAGCGTACAACACGAAGAGACAAAACATCCATCAACCTTCTCCATGGTAAGTATCTTTACTCTGGAAACACCATAGCCATGATAGTTTAGGAAACCTCTTCGTCAGCATACCCTTGAGCACTTAGCTCAAGAACTGCAATTTTTGCACCATACTTCTTCCAATGCATTTTCCAAGTAAGCATGCGTAGGGCTACATTACAAGGCCGTGCACAAGGCACATACTTTTTTCAACCCAGGCACGAACACACTTACCCATCATTCATTAAGGGTTATGAGTAGTTAGCATGACTGCTCTCAACATCATCTTTGGAAGAGCTAGCGGACGTCTTGGGAACAACATCCATACCTAGGAAGCAATTCGAAGCTAGTAGTTGCTCTAACTCGATCTTGACGACCTCTTTTGAGCAACTCGCGATTTTTGAGAGCTCACAACGACGCATTCATGCTGCAATTCATGAAAGAAGCACATACCAAGGGACTACGACTTGTAAAGGCTTGCAGTGACACATGAAGAACCGGACAACCAACACTACCAAATTTGGAAGATAGATGGCTCTCGTTCATATAGAATGGCTACTACCTCTCAAAGCACTACATGGAACAACCACTACAACAAGGGTCTGTCAGGGACGACAGACTCGAGAGGGGGGGGAGTGTTGGAACTCAAAGTCAAGCACAAGCATGGAAGCACATCAGAAAGGTGGAAACACACAAGAAGAAGGAGCACGTAGGGAGCTCCATGAAGTAACTGTCAACTTTTCATAAGAACCCCCTACAAAAATAGTGATTTCCATCACTAAAATCATTGTAAATACCATTTTCTATTTTGGTAGCTCCATTTTGTGCAAGCCGAGGAGTCCTCGAGCTTGAGGAGCATTAGAAGTACCGTCGTACCAATTTTCATAATTTTTAGACTTCGTTTGAGTCTTCAAATAAGCCCTAGAACCTAATTTTTAACTAGGCCGGACACTAGGTCTGGACAAGGCCAAAACTAGTCCAAAAACTATAAAAAGAGCTAGAGAGCTCATTTTTGAGGTTAGCTTCTTGTAGATTTCAGTTTTGTAATAGATTTCTTTTTGTAATCAAAATCCCTCCATTGTTCCTCTCTTTGATCTTACCGTGTGCGCGTGTGTGTGTATGTGTGTGCATGTTTGTGTGCTTTCACTCACGCACTTGTGCCTTCACTTGCTCGTGGTCTTCATACCGGTCCTCACGTCTCCGCGGATTGACAAGTAAAGGAGGTGGTGCTTACGCTTGAGCTACAGTCTATTTTCCTACCTTCCATTGTGTCTTGCCTGTCTCCAACATGTGTGTGTGTATGTGTGTGTGCACCTCTATGCTTCTCACCTTCACTCTCACTACATCTCACATTCACGATCTTGATATCACTCCTATCTCTTCCACGGATTGACATTAAGGAGGTGGAGCTTCTTAACGTGGTTCTCACCATTGTGCTAGAGCAACACCAAATTTGGCGCCATTGCCGGGGATCGAGTATAGGACGAATGTGTGATGGTAAGAGTATAGCAAGAAGTGGCATTGGAAGGTAAAAATTTCAGTTTTCTGTTGTTGTTTTTATTTAGTTTTTAGTGTTTTTCACCTCCCCCACAGTCCATCTTCATCACCACATCATCTTCTTCCACTTTGAAAAAATCAGAAAATTCACCATATCCACCCATTCTCCTCATTTCCCCTCATTTGTGCATGCAAGAGAGAGAGAGAGAGCTTTTGTGCTTGTATGTGCTTTTGTGTTTTTGAGTTTTCTTGCAGGTACAGTGCTCCAGAGCATCAGGAAAGCTTCCAAAAGGTAAAAATGCACTTTTTGTTATAATCTGTCGAATGTGTCAGACCATCGCGATGGTCTGCCCAACTCGGAATTTGAGGTAAGCAAGTTCACCACTGTATAGGCGACCCTTGCACACATAGGAATCCAAAGTTGCATTTCAAAAATCAGTGATTTGGTGGACCATCATGATTGGCTCATGCCATCGCGATTGTGTCACACCATCGCGATTGGCTCACGCCATTGCGATGGTTAGGCCGGACCATCGCGACGGTCTCACACCATCGCAACAATTCACTTGAACCATCGTGATGGTCCCTGACCATCACGGCGATCCCGTTGACCCTATGCCATCGTGATTGGCTCACGCCATCGCGCTGATGCTGCCACGTGTCAAGCCAGACCATCACGATTGTTCGCTAGTCATGCCATAACGACGATACCAGGTAAGCCATCGTGACGCCTCGAAAGTTGAACCATCACGATTGGCTCAAGCCATCGTGCCCCGTGACTATCGCAACGGGCTCATGCCATCACGATTGTTGCGTTGACCACTAACCGACGCCATCACGATTGCTTGCAGATAACGCCATTGCAACGCCTTGTTCAGACCATCGCGATTGTTCACTTTTGACCATCGCGACGGTTTGCACCCTCAGACCATCGTGAATGTGCCATACCATCGCAAGGATTCACCTGAGCCATAACGACGGTCCCAGACCATCACGATTGTACCAGATCATCGCGATTGTCCACCCCAAATGCAATTTTTAAGGTTTCATTTTTTGGGAAAATTTGGGGCTATTTTTTGAAAATTTTTAGGTGATTGCACTCATAGGAGACCCCTTAGCTCATATTTGGAGAAAAACCTGGTTGTTAGTTTTCACCCCCGAGGACCTGAACGCTCATATCTTGTTCATCCAAAGTCCGTTTTTTGAGCTTTATAGCTTGTTAGAAAGCTCTTTACGAGTACTACATGAGATCAACTTTTTTTTTTCAAAAAGAAGACGTTGTTTTTAGAGAGGATAAATTGAGGTTGACCATCTTCAGGACTAGAAAGCCAAGGGGCATTGAAATTTTGGGCAAAAGGGAAGGGACCTTTAAAAGTGTATATATTCAAGTGCTTGATCATCCACTTGAGAATTGATCTAATAGTGAATTGTAAAGTTCTAGCAAGGACAGTCAAGGGCAATCAAAGCAAGGTAGTGAAGAATGCAAGGCTTGGGAAGTGCGACTTCTTGGGCATCAGAGCAATCAAAGCAGCTGACTGTTAGAGACTAAAGCTAAAGCCCAAGGAAAAGAACCAGTAGGAGAAGAACCTAGGATACCTAGAGGGAAATCTATACTAACAAGAGTACTAATTCCAGAGTGGATCCCTCAGGATAACAGAAGCATAGAATTATTCGTAAACAAAGAGACAGATAAAGCATTTTGGAGATACAGAGTGGAACAACCTAGTGAGGTAGGCTCCATCTTGATTTACAAGTTCAAGGACCCAAATACACCTGGAAAGGTTGTATACCTCGATGGAACTTCAGAAAGAGTATTTGTAGTACGAGATCACACAAGAAATACTTACACATGGAGAGGTGATTTAGTCTTCCCTCCTTCTCGAACAAATGTAAACATGAGCCATCAAAGTGCTGGAACATCCTCAACCCATGGCATGCAAAGAGAGAAGAACAAGGAGAGACCAAAAGTAAGTTTCACTCATCCCTTAGGGAGAGATAGAACAACCATGGATGCTGATAGAGTGGAAAGACAAAGAGAACCTAGAATACCAGGTGGTAGAGATGATTTTCCTCTACCTAGACCACGTGAACACGCAAGAATACTGAAACCCACTCAATTAGTAAAATCCATGAAAAACTATTTTGACGGGACAGGATATCCCTATGATCATGTTGAGGAATTTAAGCAAGTGCTACGAGCAGAGCAAGTAGAAGATATGTTCACGCAATATAATGTATTTGGACTAACGTTAAAGAATACCACTATAACTTGGTTCCAACCATTGCAACAAAGGCAATTTAGAGATATCCATCACTTTTTAGAGTCATTCATCACGGTGTGGAGGTGATCGCAATCCGGGTGGATCGGGTCCGGTCGTGGCACACACAAGGTGTATGAAGCTAATGAATGTTGGATGGTTTAAGGACATGAAAGTGAAATTAATGTTGAGTATGGAGAAGAGAGAGATGTTGAAACGATTATGGGAATGGGAATGTAGGAGTGCAAGATAGATTTATGAACATGAATGATAAGAATGAAAGAGAACCATACACACGAATCAAATTTGGAAGGAAGAATGGTCCATTGAAGGAGCTTCTTAAACACTTCCTAATTCTAATCCATATGCATAGTCTTCTTTGGATGATATGTATGCATGACGTGAATAGATGGAATCCTTACACATAAACCAGTTTCGAAAGGAACAATGGTCCAATATTGGAGCTTCTTATACACTTTCAGAAACTAATCAATATGTATGGGTATGTATGGATTATATGCATGCAAGTGAATTATGATGATAGAGTTTACTCACAAGCTCAAAGAAACATCCTCACTGGTTCAACGCAATACTGCGGAGCCTTCTCACACATAGAAGAAATAGAAGACATGTAAAATTACTTAAGAGACTGAGAGAGGAGACAAGAGACAAGTGACAAGTGACATGAATTAAAAGGATTTGAATTAAGATACATGTATAAGATCGTCGTGGTACGTCAAGCTAGGCAGTCTACTGATCAAAGGTGGTTCCGACCCTCAAACCATGACAGTTCAACCGAATGTCACACGTAAGAAGGTGAGTTCCACTCCAATGACCCTATGTATGTCTAGGCTCGTAACGTCTAACTAAAGAAGTCTAAGACTCATTAAAATCAGCTCTAACTCACTCACATGCTCCACCGAGGATGAGTCAAGATAGAGATGCTGGTTTCAAGAGCCTATCCTAGATTGGAGTTCTAACTTAAATTTGAAACTAGGTACTATACTCATACTAGCTCACCTTGGATCCTCACTCGCTCAACCGAGAGTGATCGTCTCAAGGAAACCGTAAGCTAGCATGAGCCCTATGAATGCCTAACAATGATCCTCTAGGACTTTGGAGGGGGGTTTATATAGTTTTTTGAATGAATTCGGGCCCTTGGATCTAGAGAAATCAACTCTCAACTCTAGGATCACTACTTTCGATTACAACCATTTGATTAATCAAATCAATGGCTTGGAATTGTTCTTTCTACCAAATCTAGTGTAAAGGAGTGAAATTTAGGCGCCTTCATTCTCCACATTGGATCTAGGGATGATTTGGACCGTCGGATCAGTGCTGACATCATTTTGGATAAGATAAGCCACTATTTTTGGAGAAAAGCTGCATTATTGATCTTTGATTGTCAAAAAAAACTTCTTTTATGGAAAAACTCGTGGATCTTCCTTGCTTTAAGCATAAGTGCATCTCCACCCTTGAATATGACCTCATCTTGATCGTACAACATAGCTCAATCAGCTTTCGCCATGTGGTGGCCCTTCAACCCTTCAATTTGCTTAAACTAGAAAACTGCGGTGATCCTGAAAACTGGACTTTGTACTCTTTGACCCTCCAAATAGGCTTTGATGAAGATGAAACTTTGTAGGACTATGTTTCCAAAGATATCCTTCAGGAATATGCAGAAAAAACTCCCATATGAATCTCCCTTGTACAAGTTTGACTACATGTGGAAGCTTGCAAGGTGGCATTAAGGTGTCTAGGAAGCTCTGATAGCCTTGAAAATTTGTACAAACATGTAGCCACATATGATCTTTATACATGCCAAACCATATGGCTAACATAAATTTCTATACAAGAATTTGTAGGGTCAAACTAGAAAAATTACATTTTTACAAAATGAACATAGCATATCAATGTGCTACAAAATCCATTTTCTGCTGAAATTGGGGCTATAGACTGCCTTTGACAATCTTTACAAGTATGTGAATTTTCATCTAATTTGATGATAATGAAATTTTTGCCCTAATTTCCTAACTTTGACCAGCTTTGACCAGCTTTGACCGCTACCATGGACTTTCTTGATTTCTTTGAAACTTTGTATGTGAGCTTCCTTTGACATCCTTGATGCATCTTGGACTTCTCGGGGAATTCTGGCTACCTTCACCAAATATGTTTTTTGTAGGCCTTCACAAGTGAGAGAGGAGAAAAAATCTCGACGACATCCGCCCCCACTAAACCTGCGATTCCTCCGGAAGCGCCACTCTAGCATCTGTGAAAAACAAAATGTTCCAGGCATCAAATTCTTTTATAGGCAACATAAGAAACATGGAAGGAAAATTGATTATATGCATGAATAAGTAGGTAACGTGACATGAAGCAAAATTTGCATGAAAGAAAGAATTGAAACAGGCAACATGAATATGCATGAACAAATAGGCAACATATATGCAAATGAACAAGCAACATTGGCAACAAGAAAGAAAAAAAACAAGCATCAATATGAAGTGGAAGTGGATGTATTGAGTCGTTTTAAGCATCAGTTCCTCTCATCTTGAAGAAAATTTTGTACCTTTTTCATAAAGCAATCTACCTTAAATATGTTTATAAACAAAGATTTAGGATTTTCAAGAGACATCTTTCATCTTTAGCTTATTTTAGATCAACTCCTTTCCTACATAAATATGAATATGCTCTTTCTCTAATAACATGCAAGGAAATCTAACTAAACTCCACTAATGCATAAATCTGCCTATATAGCCCGTGATTTATTCTAATATGCCTCTTTATCCTCCTTTGGCTTGCTCTTATCTTTTCTTTTTTTTTTTTTTATGATGATGATGATTCGGCAACTTTATGGTTACGATCACTTTTTTGGGGTGGAAGAAAGTGTAAACTTCCTAGTAACATGTCTCTTTTTTTTTGTTTTTTTTTGTTGTTGTTGTTTTTTTTTTTGATGACGATGATGATTTGGAAACTTTATGGTTACGATCACTTTTTTGGGGTGGAAGAAAGTGTAAACTTCTTGGTAACATGTAGCAACTTTTTTTTTTTGATGACGGGGAAAAATTAAACCCCGATACAAGGTACAACCATTTTTTATGACAGAGAACAGTCGTCTAAACTCCGATACAAGTGTTGTGAGATGGACTAAGGATGTAGAAACATGCGATAGCAGGAGCTAGGATTTCAACAATTATGCTTTCGATACAGGATACATATGCATGTTTATATATGAAAGTCATGTCACCAGAATAAACCTCCAAATTTACATGCCCTATCTTTCCACAATCCTAGATTATAATCAATTTTTTAGTAGATAAATTACTACTTAAGATACAATTTTACACAAGTAGAGAAATCATCATTTACCTTTTTTTTTTTTTTGACTCAAGTGATGTGGATATGCAATGCAATGCAAAGACTGAAAACAAACATGCATGAAACAAGAATGGAAAAAAAAAATAATGAACTTAAAAAAAAACAAAGCAACATGAACTTGAAATGATATATATATATATATATATATATATATATATATATATATATATATATATATATATATATATATATATATATATATATATATATATATATATATATATATGTATATATATATATATATATATATATATATGTTTTTTTTTTCTTCCTTTTTTTTATTTTATTTTATAACATGGATACTCCTGTTTATGAATCGGCCTCATTGTTGTCATCTTCTTCAATGTCCTCATCCAAAATGTACTCATCATTATCACGTTTCTTGAATAGCTTTATCCTTTTACCTACAATCAAAGTTTTTAGTGCAACACCATTTAATTCACAAAGAGCATACGTACCATTGTTGTTGACTTTTGATACAATGTATGGCCCAAACCACCGTTGAGTGAGCTTTTTGCGTGCATCATATTGAGAGTCAAATGTACTATCATAAATGAGCACCCAATCCCCTACTTCAATTGGCTTAGGATGCAATTGATGAGTTTTATCAAAATAATGCTTCTTCTTCATTCTAGATTCTCTTAATTTTTAACGGCATCATCAAGTCTTAATTTACCTTGTTCTAACTGTTTAATGCGCAAACTCAAAAAATCATCAGTAGACATGTTTTCAGACCAAGGCAAATTTGACCATGCAGAAATATGAGACTGAATTGGAAACAACGGTTTTTGACAGTACATGAGTTCAACAGTAGTGTGTGTGCACGTCATTCTATCTGCCCAAAGTGCAAAAGGTAAGAATCTAGGCCATTGTTTGATGTCACCGTTACATGCTTTAGATATGGCTTTCACAATAGGTGGATGCCCTCTCTCTATTTTACCATTGGCCTCTGGATTATATGCAGTAGTGAGAGACAAACGAATACCGTGACGCTCAAAGAACTCTTTAGCTTCTCTCGCATTTAACTCTCCACGATCGGCAACTACTTTCTCTATGTACCCAAAGCGACTTATGACATCTTCAAGCAAGAATTTTCAAACATTGTAAGTGGTCTTAGATCGTAGTGCACGTCCCTCTACATGATTAGTTAAATCTTCTCTTGCAAGTACAATATAACGCATTTTGTCAATACCTTTAGGCATAGTTACAAGATCTACTACCCACTCGTAGTGAACACAAGGTGGATAAGTAGGATGCAATGGATCTCTATGTTTGACTGATGAATGAAGTTGACAAGTAGAACATGTAGAAACATAGCTACTAATGTCAACATACATCCTAGGCCAATAATAGGTACCTCTAATTTTTTCATATGTTCCAAAAAATCCTTTATGACCGGTCCATAATGTCTCATGCATTTCCTTCATTACTTGCAATTGAAGACCTCGTTTTCCTAGGACTCGTTGTGGATTCTTAACCTTACCCTTAGCATGTCTCCAAAGATAACCGTTACGTAGGAAAAAGTTATAAGCTCGTTTCCTAATGCTACGGAATCTATTCATAGTCCAGTTAGGTAATGGTTGTAGTGTACTCAGATACTTTCCTATGTCTCTCCATTCATTTTCGTACTCAGACTCATGAAATTGCTCATACTCATATATATGTGGAACATAGTCAATTAAGTTCACATTCTTTATTAGATCACTTTCAAGATCATCATCAAATCTAGCTCTCGATAACATATCAGCAACTGAGTTTGACTTACCTGAAATATGAACTAACTCAGGATTTATGAACTTAATATATGAGATCCATCTAAGCATGGCTATATCAGGAGACGAACAATTGGCTATCATTCCAATGAGAGGCAAACAATCAGTCTCAACTTTGACATTTGCACCAATGAAATATTCTTTGTCTATTATCAAAGCTATTACCATACCCCATAGTTCTCGTTTGATCTGTGGATATTTTCGTTGTGTTTCATGTAGAATTTTGGCACCAAACCTAATTGCATATCTATTCCCTTCACTATCGTCTTGACTTATGACCCAACCTATACCAATAGGACTAGTATCAATAGTCAATATAATAGGTTTGTTAGCAAAATAGTGTACACGCTTAAGGATGGGAGCTTCAAGCAATAATTTCTTCAATTTACGCATAGATTGAGTGTGTTTGTCAGTCCAAATAAATTTTCGTTTCTTCCTCAACAAGTCATAGAGACAATCAACAACATGAGCAAAGTGTGGGATCCAAATAACATAAAAGATGCAAGCACCAAGAAATCTACGTACCTCACTCATGTTGTTACATGTTTCAGAAATCTTGCTAATGGCATCCACTTTTTGTGGGTATGGCTTTCGACCATAATGGCCACATAAATGTCCAACAATAAGCACCTCATTGACACCAAAAACAGATTTCTCTATGGAAAATGTGAGACCTACCTCTTCAAATCGTTGAAATGTTCTTTCACAATCAGAGATATGGTCAAGAACAAATTTACGACATCCAGATGAATCTAAAGTAATGTCCTTTACACGTTCCTCACTCCCTTTAATTGGAATATCATCAATGAATGGCATAGTTATATGAGGGATAAAATCATGTAAGACCATATTCATAGCACTCATCATATGAGCCACAAAATTAGTCGCTCCTTGAGGTAAAGTACACATTCGCACTAAGTCTAAAGGAGTTTTCATTGTGGTTATGTCGCAACTATCAATTGCTAATTGGAAGTGGTCATATCCAGAATATAAATCACCCATTGAATAGATAGAATGTCCTGAAAATGATTCAACAAACTCATCTACAATGGGTCCTGTTCCTACATTCCTTATGGTGACTTTATTGACAGGTTGGAGATCTTGAATAAAACGTAGTTTCCCATTCTTTTTAGGCACAGTGAACCATCTGTTTGAGTAAGGTGCAAAAGATGGCTCTAAAATTCTCATGTTTATCTTCTCCTTAAGTAGTTTCATTAGCTCAGGTAAGTGAGCCTTTGGAACATGTATAGGACAAAGATTCCATGGAATATGTGGAATAGTAAAGATTATCATGGGTGCAACTAGCTTAGGATCTACACAACCAATCTCATGAGGATACATAGTAAAGGCTTTTCCATGGCTCCGTATAACTCTCTCAAATTTATCTCTCTTTGCTGGCAAAAGAAAGTCATCGTCTCTACCAATTTTCACCTGTTTGATTGTCTCATCCGTGAATTTATGTCCTATGTTTTTCTTATCCTGAAGAATTGGATCATTTTTCACATCAATAATTTTTTCATTACTTCCTTGAGGTAATGGTTGAGCTATGGGTTTGATTTTTTTGTCTACAGTTTTGTACTTTGTTTCAACTAAGGCATCATGTGTTTGGTTAAATTTTGAGCACTTGTCAACATTGAGAGCATACTCTTGGATTAGAGCATACTCATCAAGGGAAGAAAAAAGAATAATATGGGAATTAGAATTTTGTTGAAGACATAACTCTAACTCCTCAAGAGTAGAGAAACAATGAGATGTTTCAATCACATGCTCAATGTTCTCATCATGTTCCATGATTTTGTTGTTTTTATAATTTTTTTGGGTTTTTTGGATAAAAGACTTGGACAATTGACTCTTATGAAGAAAATCTAATCTAGAATGTGAAAAACAAAGTGACAAACTATTGTACATGTTGGTTGGATGCGAGATGTCAAACCAATATCCACTGTTGTCTCGCTCAACAATGGATTCTATCCGAAATTTTGATCATATGTAGCTCCAAACATGAATCGAGGTGCACAATCACTACAAGCATGCTCATGACCCTGAGTAACAATAGGTTTCTTTCTAATTGACAATCGATTCCTAGGATGATTCACTCCTACCGTCATGACTTGAAGTGATTGCATTCCATCCTTAGACTTAAATCTAGCATAGGTAGACCCATCATCCATGGCTTTAGTTTCCATACAACTCTCACAAATAAAGGGTTGACGTAAGAGAACTTCATAGGAGCAATTATCTTGAATAAAAAAGTGAAACTCTTCTGTGATTCCTCCTATGGATATGGGCACACTAGCACAAGCTCCATATAGGGTACCTACACCATTATTTGCAGTTCTCATACGCCTGTTGATATATTTAGGTAATGATGTGTGTGAACACTCTAGGACCGCCGGGGCACTTTTTTCCCTCTTTAGGAGGTTTTTTTCCCTCGGCTTGTACATACGCCTATTGCCCTAATGGGCTACTTATCTTTGTACATTCTCTAGTAATACATTCAGTATTGTGTGTTTGTGCTCCAAGCTTCTTCTTCTTCCTTGTGTTGTCCGCGTGCTTCTGCAGACGTCTATCTCCAACAATTGGTATCAGAGCGGGTCGTCGCTTCTTCTAGGGCGCCGTCGACACTCCTCCATTTGCAGTCTCAGATTCGCACGAAATTTGGTGAGCATACTCAGGGTGTTTTTGAGATCAAAACATCTTCGCTCTGTGGTGCCGAAATCGCGATCTGAGCTCGTTTCGGCCTCCGAACGCACTATCGCAGTGCTTGTGTAGGCTATTTCGTCCTTTTGTGCCAAAGGTATATACCAGTTTCTGTTCGCTAGTTTAAGCGTCTCGAAGTCTGCTACAGGTCTAGCAGAACTCGTCTAGGCAGTTCTGTTCAACTTTTTGAGATATAGTCAATTTTCTGCATCAAGGTATTTTAGTCATCGGCCATGGCTGAAAGCAGTGATGTATTCCGTATGTTGGCTATTGAGGATAAGTTGGATGGTACCAAATACCCATTATGGGCTTATATGATGCGACATGTACTGGTTGCAAAAGGATTGTGGAACATTGTGCAGGGTGTTGAAAGACGTCCTGTTACACCTGTAACGACAGGTACTGCAAATACAGGTGTTGGAGCTGATGAAGATGGTGTCGAAGATGATATTCCGCAGATTCCTGTTCGTGCTGCTGTTTCTGTTGCACCTACTGCAGAGCAGATTCGTTGGGATGGCAAATATGCCTAGGCACATGCATTGATAGCTTTGTCTGTCAAACGTGCCTTTATTCCTCACATTCGCACTTGCAGAACAGCAAAGGATGCTTGGGATAAACTTACCACTTTGTACCAGGCTAGGAATGAGGCTCGTGTTGCTTACCTCCGAAAACAGTTGGAGAGTGAGCACATGAATGAAGGTGATTCTATGGACAGTTTTCTTACAAAGATCAAAGACCTGAAGGAACAATTGATTTCTGATGATGAGGTTATACCAGATAGCTCACTTGTGCAGACCGTTCTGAATGGTCTTCCTGATTCATATCAGAGTTTTGCCTCTACTCTTCGGTTGATGATGAAAGGCAATCCGAATGCCTTGTCATTTGAGGAATTAGTCTCTGTTTTGTTGCAGGAAGATCAGTCCAGGCAGAACAGGTCCATTATGCGTGTTGCAGATCAAGCTTTCCTGGCTAGTCAGAAGGGCAAAGGAAAATGGAGCTCTTCTACTAGTAAGCAGAAATCTGCAAATGCTGCACAATTGAAGAACCAGGATAAAGATGAGAAGAAATCAGAAAAGCAGAAATTGTTCTGCAAGTACTGTAAAGGAAATGATCATATTATAAAGAACTGTCCAAAACTGGTTGCTAAAGAGGCAAAGAAGAAAGAGGTTGGAATGGTTGTTGCAAAGGCCTCTACACCAAAAACAGAGTCTGCAAATCTTGTGCAGGAAGAAGAATGGGCGTTTACTACTCTCTACAATTTTGACCCATCTTCTCATGATTAGTGCATGTTTGTAGTAGACTCAGATGTTTGGTACTTTGACAGTGGGGCGACCAAACATATTACCTCGCAGCGTATCCACAGTCTAAACGCATTCTGGTTAGCCGTGATGTTGTCTTTGTGGAAGATGCTATTCAGCCATTGCTTTCATGTACTAAGGAGACATCTGTTAGCTCCAAAGACATGTATGATACTTTGATGCCTCTTTTTACAGGTGGACAGGCTAGTGCTAGTCCTAGTGAGGCAACTTCTCAGCCTTTGCAGGTTTCATATGATGATGCAGATCATTCCATTTCTGATGCAGATTTACATGATGCACTTGTTGATGAGAGAGTTGATATTGAGCAGGCAAAAACTATGCCAAAATGGCTGGTGCAGACTTTGCGTGACAGCAAATTAGATGCACCTTTGTCATATCTTACTCGTTCAGGCTCTCATAGTGCCTCCTTTGCATCAGATTGCTATGCTATGGCTGCATCTAGTCTCTGTGATGAGAATGAGCCTGTTTCTTTTGATGAAGCACAAAATTCAAAAAATTGGATGGCTGCTATGCAATCTGAATATGATGCTATAATGAAGAATGGTGCATGGTCTTTATGTGACTTGCCTCCTGGCAAGAAGGCCATTGGCACTAAGTGGGTATACAAGCTGAAGCGTAAACCTGATGGTACAGTTGACAGGTATAAGGCTAGGCTTGTTGCAAAGGGTTATGCACAAGAAAGAGGCATTGATTTTGATGAGACCTTTGCATCTACATGCCGTATGACTACTGTTCGGAGCATTTGTGCACTTGCAGCCCATCATGGTTGGAATGTACATCCATTGGACATTAAAACAACATTTCTGAATGGTGACTTGCATGAAGAAGTGTATGTTTTTCAGCCTCGTGGCTTTGTGCAGAAAGGGCATGAAAACCAGGTTTGCAGGTTAAAGAAGGCATTATATGGTTTAAAGCAAGCACCACGTGCTTGGTATGAGAAGATACATGCCTATCTGATTGCACATGGTTTTGAGAACAGTCCAACTGAAAGCACCTTATATGTTAAACGTGCTAATGATGTGCTTCTGATCATTGTTGTCTATGTTGATGACATGCTGCTCACTGGTCCTATTAAGACACATATTGCTGATTTTAAGGCTGATTTGCATGCCTCATTTGAGATGTCTGATTTGGGGCATTTGCATCACTATTTGGGCATTCAGTTTATGCACATTGATGGTGGAATGGCTTTGTGTCAAATGAAATATATTGACACATTATTGCAGCGTTTTGGCCTTGAAGACTGTAAGCCTATTGCCACTCCTATGGAGACAGGTTTACGATTAAGTCTTCATGATGCTGGAGATGCATTTGATGCTGTTCTCTATCAGCAGGTTGTTGGATGCTTGATTTACTTATGCATTACTCGGCCAGATATTCAGTTTGCTGTCTAACATATGAGCAGGTTTATGCATTGCCCAGGAGTCACGCATTGGAAAGCGGTTAAGCGCATCTTTCGCTACTTGAGTGGTACTCGGCTACTTGGGTTGTTTTATCCCAAGGGGGGATCACTACCGCCAGATTTGCATGCTTTTTCTGACTCAGATTGGGCTGGTTGCTATGACACTCGTGTGTCCACCAATGGTTTTTGCTTCATGCTTGGTAGCTCATGTATATCTTGGTTGAGCAAGAAGCAGCCTACTGTGGCCACTTCCAGTTGTGAGGTTGAGTATAGGGCAGCTTTCACAGCGACTGTTGAGTGTGTGTGGCTCAGAAGCCTTATGGCTGATTTGGGTGTTGGCTAGTCTTCTGCCACCACCATCTTCACTGACAGTCAGAGCGCATTGGAAGTTGCGAGGAACCCTGTGTTCCATGCTCGCACTAAGCACATTGAGGTGCATTATCACTATGTCAGGGAGAGGTTCTCTGCTGGGGAGATCAGCTTGGCATATGTGCCCACGTAGGAGAACATTGCAGACCTTTTCACGAAGGCTCTGCCTAGGGAGAAGTTTGAAGCTTTCCGCAAAGCTTTGGGCTTACTTCCTTTTGTGGAGTGATTTCCACATAGCTTGGCACTTCCTTATACATGAGTGCCAGCTCCTTGTTCACCGCATCACTCCCATGGGGGATTTGTTGATATATTTAGGTAGTGATGTGTGTGAACACTCTAGGACCGCCGGGGCACCTTTTTCCCTCTTTAGGAGGTTTTTTTCCCCCGGCTTGTACATACGCCTATTGCCCTAATGGGCTACTTATCTTTGTACATTCTCTAGTAATACATTCAGTATTGTGTGTTTGTGCTCCAAGCTTCTTCTTCTTCCTTGTGCTGTTCGCGTGCTTCCACAGACGTCTATCTCCAACAATGCCATCCACAATCTTTATCTATGGGCCATCGAAACTTATCATAGACTTCTCTTGAAATCACATTGATTTCAGAGCCGGAATCTACTAATGCATTTACAGTGATAGTGTTCTTATCATTTCCTATTTTAACATGCATCTTTGATGTACCTCTAGACCAAAATGTTCTTTTAAAGTGACTTTCAGGATTGTTTTGATGATTTTCATGGTCAGGTTGAATAGGTCCTAAGAAATTTTTATTAACATTTACTTCATCATCATCAAAGTCCTCTTCATCAGATTCATCAAAGTTTAAGGCTTCATTCATAGCTTGAACTTGATCTAGAATATCTTGCATCTCAGTATCTAGATTAAGTGGAAACCTCTTCCTTTTAATTAGGCCGATAAAGTTATCTTTAAAAACAGGCTTTGCAATAGAGAAAACTTGTTCTAAAGACATAGTCATTTGACTCTTAAGCAAAATGTCATCTAAAATCTCCATAGGATCTATTTTTCTCTCAATTTCTGAAATCAAGATGGCTTTAGGTTTTCTCTTTGGTTTCTTTTGTTTTTGCTCAGGGTCTTGTTTTTGTTCATGTTCTCGTGTTTGGTCTTCAGTTTGTTTTGATTGTTCTTGTTTATCTAAAGGCTTTGGTTCTGTCTTTCTTTGCTTTGTCTTCTTCCATTTTTGTTTCTCCTCTTGTTTTTGTTCGTTGGGTTGTGATTCTTGTTTTTTATCTTTGGATTGTGATGTTTCTCCCTGCTCTATGACTGAGGTTTGTTTTCGTGTCACTCTTCTTTCACTAGGCTCAGATTCATCTCTTTTTAGTTTTTCTTCTACATTGGATATGTGAGAAATAAGAGATTGATCTTCTATTGGTGATTCCCAAGCCGTTATTCTCCTAATCTCATCTCGTGCTCTTACTAAAGCCTCTATGGAAAAATCACCTTCCTTTGTGGGTTTACTTGATTCCACTTGTTCATCAAGAGCTTCTAGTTTCACTCCTCTAGTTCCTACATCCGTTATGGTTATATTTTCATAGTGTTTTTTCATTCCTCCCTTACCATAATTTCCTTGCAAAGGTAGCCTAGATCGATAGTCACAGATTTTCTTGTCTATGTCTATTACTAGTCGTTGCTCCTTAGCAGCCTTCAATAGCTCACAATCTCTCAAAAAGTGCTCTAACGAATCACACCAAGGACACCTACGAGGGCCACGCACAAAACCATTTTGATTTTGAGGATTTTGATTAACTTGTGGTGGGAAATTTTGAAATTGAGGATTTTGTTGATACGGTATTGCTTGAACAGGATAATTAGGATTTTGAAAAGGCAATTGATGTATTTGAGGAGCTTGGGGAGCAACATGTGGTACTTGAGGTGCAAGAGGAGCTTCCATATTATACAGTTGGTGATTTTGAAAATTTTTATTTTGAGGATTTTGAAAAGCTATTTGAAAAGCTTGAGGATACATGTTTTGATACATTTGAGGATTTTGCACATGAGGATGAGGATTTTGCATCGAAGGATTATGCATTGGAGGAACTTGATATGCTTGAGTAGGAGCTATTTGTGGATTTTGATTGGTAGCTATAACATGTTGATTAGGCTCTTGAAAAGTCATTGGTTTCATTTGATTTTGGAAAGTTTTGGTGTAATTAGATTGTAAAGCATCTATAGTCCTGGCCAAATTGGATTGTGTAGCAATAAGACTTTCCATTTGCTTAGCGAGAATTTCCACTTGAGATTGTTCAACTACACTTTTATTTGGCTCTAATTTAAAACCTTGAATAGGCTCCATCATTTGAGGAATAGGAGTAGAGTCAAAAAGCATAGCATGGGATTGTTCTCTAACTTGCTCCTTAGTTTGTGGAAGGCTAGCTTGAGGAAGAGTAGTTTGCTCATAAAGCATGGATTGTCTTTGATGTCTATGGGCTACAGCCTCTACTACTTTACGCACTTTTTGCCAATTGTCAGTAAGACCATAGCGCTTATCTGGCTCTTCTAATTGCCGTTCAACTTCCCTACGAGTTTCAGGATGAAGAAGCTTAAGAAAATTGATCACAAGATCAGGTTCCAAAGTTATCTTATCCTCATCAGGAAGTTGCTCATAGCGTCTAATATACTCATTTTGTAAGTGAGTAATAGAGCTACTAGGCTTTGGGGAATTGACCCATCGTAAGAATCCATCTCGATTATGTTGGCTATAATCTTCAAGATAGAATTCTTCGAGCATCTCCTTTCTAAAATCACTCCAAGGAAGACTATCATATTGAGTGACACGATTTATGATAGAGCTATCAACAATTTGTTCAAAGAATGATATCAAAAGATCTTCGGGAAGACCAAAAATCATAGCTTGCTCTTCAAACAAATCTAAGTAGCTTGTTATGTTGATGCCATTGAATTTTCCCTTCTCTCTCAACATAGAAGAGACTATTCTTTGGCCTTGTTTCTCAACAATAAGGGATTTGAATCCTTCCTCCATCTTATGTGAATAAGCAAGTGATGCACGATGCTCTAGATCTCTCATAAATGCGTTTACTTCACGACGAAGATATGCATGATACTGGGAGAAATCCAATGCAACACTCAAGACTGATGATGATGATATGATGAGGATGAAAAATATGAAACAAAGGATATGGATCACAACCTCCCAATAGGATCAGAAGCAAATGCCACGAAGCGTTTCACGTCGGGTTCAAATGTGGAGGTGATCGCAATCCGGGTGGATCGGGTCCGGTCGTGGCACACACAGGGTGATGAAGCTAATGAATGTTGGATGGTTTAAGGACATGAAAGTGAAATTAATGTTGAGTATGGAGAAGAGAGAGATGTTGAAACGATTATGGGAATGGGAATGTAGGACTGCAAGTTAGATTTATGAACATGAATGATAAGAATGAAAGAGAACCATACACACGAATCAAATTCGGAAGGAAGAATGGTCCATTGAAGGAGCTTCTTAAACACTTCCTAATTCTAATCCATATGCATAGTCTTCTTTGGATGATATGTATGCATGACGTGAATAGATGGAATCCTTACACATAAGCCAGTTTCGAAAGGAAGAATGGTCCAATATTGGAGCTTCTTATACACTTTCAGAAACTAATCAATATGTATGGGTATGTATGGATTATATGCATGCAAGTGAATTATGATGATAGAGTTTACTCACAAGCTCAAAGAAACATCCTCACTGGTTCAACGCAATACTGCAGAGCCTTCTCACACATAGAAGAAATAGAAGACATGTAAAATTACTTAAGAGACTGAGAGAGGAGACAAAAGACAAGTGACAAGTGACATGAATTAAAAGGATTTGAATTAAGATACATGTATAAGATCGTCGTGGTACGTCAAGCTAGGCAGTCTATTGATCAAAGGTGGTTCCGACCCTCAAACCATGACAGTTCAACCGAATGTCACACGTAAGAAGGTGAGTTCCACTCCAGTGACCCTATGTATGTCTAGGCTCGTAACGTCTAACTAAAGAAGTCTAAGACTCATTAAAATCAGCTCTAACACACTCACACGCTCCACCGAGGGTGAGTCAAGATAGAGACGCTGGTTTCAAGAGCCTATCCTAGATTGGAGTTCTAACTTAAATTTGAAACTAGGTACTATACTCATACTAGCTCACCTTGGATCCTCACTCGCTCAACCGAGGGTGATCATCTCAAGGAAACCGTAAGCTAGCATGAGCCCTATGAATGCCTAACAATGATCCTCTAGGAGTTTGGAGGGGGGTTTATATAGTTTTTTGAATGAATTTGGGCCCTTGGATCTAGAGAAATCAACTCTCAACTCTAGGATCACTACTTTCGATTACAACCATTTGATTAATCAAATCAATGGCTTGGAAGTGTTCTTTCTATCAAATCTAGTGTAAAGGAGTGAAATTTAGGCGCCTTCATTCTCCACCATTGGATCTAGGGATGATCTGAACTGTCGGATCAGTGCTGACATCATTTTGGATAAGATAAGCCACTATTTTTGGAGAAAAGCTGCATTATTGATCTTTGATTGTAAAAAAAAACTTCTTTTATGGAAAAACTCGTGGATCCTCCTTGCTTTAAGCATAAGTGCATCTCCACCCTTGAATATGACCTCATCTTGATCGTACAACATGGCTCAATCAGCTTTCGCCATGTGGTGGCCCTTCAACCCTTCAATTTGCTTAAACTAGAAAACTGCGGTGATCCTGAAAACTGGACTTTGTACTCTTTGACCCTCCAAATAGGCTTTGATGAAGATGAAACTTTGTAGGACTATGTTTCCAAAGATCTCCTTCAGGAATATGCAGAAAAAACTCCGATCTGAATCTCCCTTGTAGAAGTTTGACTACATTTGGAAGCTTTCAAGGTGGCATTAAGGTGTCTAGGAAGCTCTGATAGCCTTGAAAATTTGTACAAACATGTATCCACATATGATCTTTATACATGCCAAACCATATGGCTAACATAAATTTCTATACAATAACTTTTAGGGTCAAACTAGAAAAATTACATTTTTATAAAATGAACATAGCATATCAATGTGCTACAAAATCCATTTTCTGCTGAAATTGGGGCTATAGACTGCCTTTGACAATCTTTACAAGTATATGAATTTTCATCTAATTTGGTGATAATGAAATTTTTGCCCTAATTTCCTAACTTTGACCAGCTTTGACCGCTACCATGGACTTTCTTGATTTCTTTGAAACTTTGTATGTGAGCTTCCTTTGACATCCTTGATGCATCTTGGACTTCTCGGGGAATTTTGGCTACCTTCACCAAATATGTTTTTTGTAGGCCTTCACAAGTGAGAGAGGAGAAAAAATCTTGACGACAACGGAATTCTCTAAAAGTGGAATCAAACATGATACATATTCGTTGATTCATAGCTTCAAACAGACCCCTCAAGAAACAGTTAGACTTGCAGGATGTAGGTTTAGACAATATGTTGAAAGATGTCCGATGCAAGAGTTACCCTCACAGGCCAAATAAGTGTCATTGTTTTTATATGGCATGTTGAGCTCTAAGCTACACTCCTATGTGTACTTGAAGGAACCCAGAACGTTAGAGTAGTGTGTAAGAATTTTCATAGACATTGAGGACAACCTAGGAGATGAGTTGGAACTCTCAAAGGTCTATAAGGACTCAGATTGTTCATCTCTAGCATCCTCAAAATTGTCTAGCTCGATAGAAGACCTAGCAGAAAAAGTGGCCCAAAAACTAGGAGTTTCTAGTAAACAAATGCCTAGGTTGACAAACAAGCGTTGTTACACCTGTGGTGGTGATCATATGGCAAATGTGTGTCCCAATGCAACACAATCGTAAGCCAAACCTAGTGGCCAATACTATACGATTGAGAGACGATACACGAATCAAACAGCTCAAGACTGTCCATACAACAAACAAGCAGTAAGACAGAACTACCTGCAAGCATACCCACAACTAGGTAGGTATTGAGGCCAATACAATACTCAACCTCATTACTATAGGCCTCCTCAAAACTATCTGTATCAGGCTCAACAGAGACCTCAACTTGTTTTAGCTCAGAAGCCACCCCCACCAGCTAATGTCATCTCAGTTAAATATGCTGCTACAAAGGAAAACCTCAATAGGGCTTTAGTGCCTTCATCATCCTTGATCATGGAGAGTGACCCAAACTCAAATAGTTTTGACTCTACTCATGTAGATAGTCCACCCCCATATTATTTAGAGTCACGAGAACATGTGGAAACATATCAATATGATAGTCCATCATTGGAACCTAGTTGGGAGCCAGACTATGCTAATGTGATGTATACCAACCCTAATCCACGACCCCAATTGAGACAACAAAGACCACAGGGCCCTAGAGGACCATGCTTTAGGTGCCAAGGAGATCATTTCATAAAGGATTGTCCACATCCTTCGATAGCAAGACAATCACAATATTATAACATAGAAGGCTTTTGTGCCGATTGTGGTAAAGAACATATCATCAAAGAGTGTCCTAAGAACCTTGCATGCTTCAAGTGTGACACCAATCAGTGTGATAGGCATTGTGCACAACGCATATGGATCCAACCCCACATACGTGCCTGTCCAAGCTATAACAAGAGCCCAGGTGCTCTTATAGAAACAACTGCTTAATCAGGAGGAAATAGACGGAACTAGTGAAGTTGGAGAGTCTAGCAATAAAAAGACGAAATCTTGGAAAGATTCTAGAGAAAGGATTAAGAGAAAATGGAGTAAAAAGATAACTGAATTAGAAGGAACTTTAAAAGAATCGAGAACCAAGATCCTAGAATTGACTTCTCAAGAATCTAATCAAGAGCACCTAGCTCAGAAATCAGGATCAGTCTTAGCAGAACCCATACCAGAAAACCTAGACATGATGTTTCATGCATATCAGGCCAGATTAAAGGAAGGGCCTCAAACAACTGAAATGAGTAAGAACTACCCTCGAGCAAACTTAGAAATTGAGAGAACTAAACTTTGTATGAAGATGGTGTTGGAACACAACAATCACAAATTGATGATTACAAAGAGTCTGAAGCAAGTCTATGATCAGATTGAAGTTCAAGAAGTCACTTGAGGAAGTAAAGAGATCTCAGAAGTGAAGCTTGTATACATATGTACATTACAGTTGGAAATTCTTGTAACTTGAGTATAGATAATCCTTAGGATGATGAGGAATAATGTAATAGACGCGGGATAAGTCTAAAACCATATGTATATAACTCAATGATGTAAAGAAACACATGAGAAGAGTCATTTGAAGACAAGTGTCTTAGAGATATGTGAAGAGAGTTATCTTCAGAAAATAGTGACGAGCATTTCGTAGATTTCTCTCAGTCTGATCATGTGGATCAGAAATCCTTTTGTACACATCTAATCTGAAAGCTAATGAAGCTATGTTCAGAGTTTTATGATCTAATTCCTTTCCTACTATGAGTATGATCAATAGGAACATTTGTATGTAGAGTCTGCAGATAGACTTCTCAGAGTCGCGCACTTTTCTATATCAATGTTTTGCTTAGATCTCAGTGCACAATGTAAAGTTTTTAATGACTGAGCATTCAAAATCTAAGTTAGAAGGTAAGGAATCTATGGCTAAAAGCATTTAGCAAAACGGGATCTGTGCTATGAGAAATCAACTTAAGAAGTTGACCATGTCAAAGTCATCATTTCTGGAAGACAGTTTTTGACACAGATTTGATCTAAAAGATCAAATTAGAAATCTAGTGGTTCTTTTGAAGAACTAATGATCAATATAGTTGCGCAAAGATAGCATGGATATATGAGTATCATTTGAATGATTAAATTTGAAGTATTATGAAGAAATTGAAGCCTATCTCTGAAGCAAATTCTTGAAGATGAAGATAACTTATTAAGTCAAGATAAATCGAACATTTGGAGATAAAAAGGTCTCCATCAGTGGTATCAGAGCTGAAGGTGCAGTACAGGTGAAGAAGAAGCAAGGAGAACCTCGAGTGTTGCAGGAATCAGAAATTTTGTGAATAGAAGAAGCAAAGACTAAATCTTGGAAGAAAACTTGAAGAAGAACAAAGCACGAGTTCGAAGGATCAATAAAGATCAAAGCTTCATATCAAAGATACATTATATTATCATAAATCTGAGTAATTGCAGACACAAAAAGATCAAAGATGGGAGAAAGTTTGCAGATTGATAAGCTAGATAGGGAGAACTATCCAGCTTGGTCCATGAGGATGGAGGCACACCTCATGAGCAAAGATTTGATGGCATTCATCACAAGAGAAGAAGAAAAGCATGAGTTTGAAGATCCTAGGGTTCCAACTAGGGAGGAACTTGCAGGTTTGAAGAATTGGATGAAAAAGGATGCTCAAGCTAGGAGCATCATTTACATGGCTGTAAATGATTATCTTCTACCTCACATCAGAGGTTTAGAAAGTGCAATAGATGTGTGGAATGCTTTGGAAGAGCATTTTCAAAATACAACCAAGTCAAGGAAGTCTTCATTATGGGCAAAGTTTACAACCTTCAAGAAGAAGAGCTCACAATCAATTTCTGATTATGTGGCAAGGATGAAGGATATTCCAGATAGCTTGGGAGCAGTAGATGAAGACATTGAAGAGGATAAATTGGTAAGGCAAATACTTACAGGTCTGAGAGGAGATGAGAAGTGGAAGCCTTTCATATTGTCCATAGAATTGTCACTTGATCACTTTACTGTTGATCTTAATCAATTGCTAGGACACATGCTAACTTTTGAGCAGGACATTAAGGGAGATAATGACAAGAGTGCAAGTCAAGCTATGTACTCCAACGACAAGAAAAAGAATGGCAAAGGGAAACATTCAACTGATGATGAAGGAACCTCAAGTCAAGCTAAATTTACAAAAGGAAGGATGAATTTCAGAGGTAAAGGAAGAGGAGGTAAGAACAAAGATAATACTAAAGCTTGTTGGATTTGTGACAGAACCAATCATTTGGCAAATGATTGTTGGTATAAAAATCAAAATGGTGGAAGCAATAATCAGAGTTTTAATCAAAGAGGTAGAGGAGGCAGAAACCCAAGAGGCAACTTCAGAGGAAGAGGCGGTAGGACATCATATGCTAGAGGAGGTGGAAGAAGTTTTCAATCTCAGTCCTACAACAATAATTATTATAACTATGCATCAGGTCAGAAGGATGATATGACTCTTATCTTAAATGCAACTCATGAAGCAGTAGGAGAAGATCAAAGGGTGTTTTATATTGACTCAGGATGTAGTAATCATCTGAGTGGCAATATATCACTGATGACTGATATGGAAACAAAGGTAAATGGACATACAGTTCAAACAGGTGACACCACTAAACATAAGGTGGAAAGCATTGGATCAGTGAAGACGAAGAATGGAACTACACTCTTGAGTAAGGTACTTTATGTTCCTACTATTCCTAAAAATTTGATAAGTGTAGGGCAAATTGTGGAAAAGGGATATGAAGTCAGATTCACAAATGATGGTGTTTTTGTGCAAGATCCAAATCAGGGATATAGAAACATCATTGCAGGTAAAAAGGAAGGAAGGTTGCTTACTCTCAAAGTTCAAGGTAATGTGGGACATGCCTTATTTACTTATGGAAGTCAAAAGATGTCTGAGTTAGACCTATTGCATAAAAGGCTAGGTAATTTCAATGAGAGATCCATAAAGGAAATGTCAAGGAATGATGTAGTGCTTGTTTTGCCAAAAGTTGAAGGGCAACATATGGTGTACAAGTGTGAAGCTTGTCAATTAGGTAAAGCACACAAGTAGCATGGGGGGTGCTGGGGTGAGATGGGTGATGTCTGAACGAAGGTTTCAGCAGAGAGGTCAATGGTGGTGGTGGGGGTAGCTGTGGCTTCAATGGTTACTTCTTGTTGTGTGACGGGCATCCTGATAGTCTTACCTGCTCGTGGTAATGTGTCAACGCTGCGTTTGTCATACCTTACGGACTCGCGGACTGCAGTGTGGACAGCCTCCGGAACTCCTAAAGATTCTGACACTAATTTGAGGGTGTCAATGAAATGTTGATCCACCACATCATCTGATAGCATTTCTTGCATCAAAGCTTGGCCTGACACAAGAGAGAGTTGATGCCTTTCTTGTACTGCTTTGATTGTGTCGTATAACCTTTGTAGTTGAGCTGTATATGCAGGTGCACCTACAAGTTCTGGCACCTCTTGTTGCTCATCTTGTTGCTCATCTTGATGCCCTTGATCATAATCCTCCGCATCTTCCTCATATTCTTCATCTTCATCATCCTCTTCATCCGTTTCAACTGTGGTAACAGGTACCTGGGAGGTTGTTGCCTGCGTTTGCACATTCTCCACTTGTTGTGCCTCTTCTGCCTCCAGCTCTACATCTTGTAATAATTGTTCGAAGTCTTCATTCGTGATTTCTTCCAAAGGTGCACCACCGGGAAATTCAAGATCAGTTGGGATGGGAGGAAATATCAAGTTAGGACCATCGGTGCTGCGTCTTGGAAGTCGGAGTGTGAATGGTCGGACTCTTCGGGGTGGAGGGGTAACATCCGGTGTTAGGGTGGCTCCACGTGGTTGAGCACAAGGGACTTGGACAGTTCCTCTCATCTTCTTAGAAGGGGGTCCAGTGGACGTCCTGCCTCTGAACTGCTCCACTCGATTCCACATCAGGGCTCGTTGAATAGGGATGTCGTAGGCCAAACATCTATAAATTATTCGAGTCAGAGTGCAACATCCATATAAAACATGCTTCCGCGACCATCGTTTGTGGGCTAGGTGTATCTGATCAATTATCCAGTGGGGTAAGTTGATGGTGAGGCTCTGTGTCTCTACCAGATACAAACTAAACCATATCTTTTTGGGTGGCATGGTGAATCGATCTTGGGCAGGAAAAGCAAAGTGTTGCATGCACATGCGGAGGTGTATTGCAATATTAGGCGTCATGGACACCATGTCCTTGAGTTTAGTGAGGGTTCGATTCTTCATGTAATCAGGCACGAGGGTCTCCTTTTCTGTTGGAATATGCATTCCTCGCATGTCTAGGGCCTCTCTCACTAAGTTGTTTGAGAGCCTAAGCCTTTTGAGCTCATTTCCTTTTGTCAGATATGGGAGCACAAATGAGCTTGCACCTTTTGGGGTCTTGCTTGGAGTTAAGGTATTGATGAGATAGTAGCATCGCATGAAGTCAGGCTTTGGGAGCCGGGCACTGAAGCAGGCATCCAATCCTGCCTTCTCCCACACCGAGCGTAGACCTGCATTTTGTAACTTCTTGAATTCCCTTGTAAAGAAATGGTATTTACCTTGCTTCCCATTGAATTCCAACTCTGATTCCCATAGGTATGATCCCTCTCCCAAGGGTCCTGCAACTTCACTAAACCAGTGGGAAGCTTTTCCTACAGGCATGGTATGGCCACTGGGGGGGTCCACTACTGGTATGATTTTGATGGCCTTCAACTCTTCTGGTCTTTCATTTGTCTCAGGCAAAATGGGTAAACTATCTAAATCCACCACTTGCTGGCTCGTTCCTGCTTGAGAGCTTGTTCTTGCAGCCTCAGCCATGTTGAAAAATTCGCAGCCAATTCTGTGAGAATATATGAATAAATGTTAACATTGCAATGGACACAAAAATGACACTATGTCCCCGTTACAACATTAACATGAGCTTTTAGTGATAAGTCAGTCAGTCAGTGAGTGCGCGGTGCTTGTGTGTGTAGTTAGGAATTGGGTAGACCTAGGAGCTAAGTGGAATGTAGTGTTAGAGTGATGTAGTTAGTAGGTGGGCATGGATTTACACCTAGGGTCAGGGGGTTTATTATAAGTTTTAGGCTGCCAAATGCGGTGGATGGGTTTTGATCTTGATTTTGTGGAGACTCTAGAGAGTTTGATAGGAGTATCTGCTTGAAAATGAGGCTTTTTAGGGACCCATTTACAAGTGATTCTACTTGTGCTCATGGAAGAATATGTGTTTGTGCGTGATGTGTAAGAATGGGCATCGGATGTTCGAGTGAGTGAAACGTGTTGTACCGGGTGTGGCCCCGGTGTAGCTATTTGAGCTCGCAAGCAAGCCTTAGCACCCAGATTTGTCGTGATTGTGGGCTGGCCTTCATTGACTTCTTGGGTACCCAAATAGACTTTACTTTTGCAGAAGAATTTATGAAAGACTTCTTATTAGTGTCGTGTTGTTGATTACTAATAAGAGGTTTCGGCCGTGGGGTTGGCATGGTCGCAATAGGGTGTTCGCCTTTCCGCACCCACACTCGTTTCGATGACTGAGACATTCTGCTTCGCACATGTTTTTGGTTCCAGTATAGGTTGTACGCTGCTCCTCCTGTATTTGATCTGCCTTTGGTTGTTGCATCCCTCTGGTCTTTGGGAAAGAAGGGAGTGTCGTCTTATCCTTGACTCTGTTGTTGAGACAATCCTCGTTCTGCATCATACAATTTTGGACAAGAATAGCATTGTCAACTTCATGTGCACCCCTGGAAGGACCAAGAGTTTGTGCCTTACTTAGTTCCTTGAGTGCCTCATTTTCCAATTCAACTGTAATTCGACTATGATTTACCCATACCTGAAGAAGTCCACTTCTTAGGTTTAGGTTGACTGCATGATCATAGATCCAGTCCTGACCCAAGACAAGAGGCTTAGTGAGGTCCTCATCTTGACACACTAGTACTTTGACTGTCATTGCTTCGTCTTGAATATAGAGGGGAAGTTCCACCTCGCCCATGCAAGGGGTTTCCACACCTCCCAATCCTATGAGATATGCTTCTATAGGATTGATGGTTAATTTCAACTTTTGACAGTACAAAAATTTAACAGGACTAGTGGTTGCACCTGAGTCAATCAAGGCTCTTACAGTCCTTGCACCCTTTCCTTGTCCTATCTCTAAGGTTATAAAAGGATGTCGATCAATTATCATGTGAGAGCTGATATCTGAAACTTCACACATAGCCACATGATATCCTTGATCTGCATATGCATCTGGCCTAGGTTGCTCTCTGCCTTGTCTTCTTAATTTCATTCTCCGTATGCGCTCTAAAGCTTCTGCTTGGGCTTCTTCTCGAATTCGCTTTTCTTCTTCTTTGCGTTTCTTAGCAGTATTGAGTCGACTTAGCATTTCCTCTGTGAGAGGTTCCTGATATAACTTGACCCTGCATCCGCTTATGTAGCTCGGGAGAACATCGCCTTCTAATGTGGCTAGTTGCACTGCTCCACTTGTTGAGATTCTATTAATGATCATGGGTCAGTAGCCTCTCTTCTCTAGTTTCCTCGCATGTTGTTTCAAAGTGTATACTAGTACTAGGTCGCCTGCCTTCAAACCTTTATCCTTAACGTGGGCATCAAAGTATGCCTTCTGTCATTTCTTAGCTGCATATATCCCTGCAGCCGCCCTCAGTCTTGTTTCTCCTAATCGTTCAAGGTCAAAAATTCTAGAGGAGAGTTCATGACGTGTCCATTCATGTTCTTGTGCTACTTTCAATGTAGGTATCAAGAAGTCCAATGGTAGCACTGCGTTTTGGCCAAATACCATGTGAAAGGGGGTGGCTTGGAGTACCGTTTTGTAGGTGAGTCGGTATGCCCAAATGGCATGGTGTAGCTGTTTGTCCCAATCAGAGCGTTTATTGTTCACTAATTTCGTCAGTACATTGCATAAGATCTTATTGGTGCTCTCAGCCTGGCCATTAGCTTGAGGGTGATAGGGGGCAGACTTCTTATGTACTACCAAGAATTCTTGGAGCAGATTTTCAATAACTTCATTCAAGAAGTGAGTGCTTCTGTCACTGACTAGCTCTATAGGTAACCCATATCTGGTGAACACATTCTCAAATAAAAACTTAGCTGTTGTTTGAGCATCGTTCTTCGTTGTGGCTTTTACCTCTACCCACTTGGTTAGATAATCCGTAGCCACAATGATATATTCAGCATGTGAACCCTTGGCTTGGGGTTAATAGGACCTACAAAGTCTATTCCCCACTTAGAGAATGCACGTCCACCCATCATAGGTTTCAGTGGCATCTCATCTTTGCGTATAGGATACTGAGTTCTCTAACAAACATCACACCATTTCACATAGGTATGTGCATCCATGTGAAAGGTCGGCCACCAAAAGCCCGCAAATAGTATTGCCTTGATCACCCGATTTGGTCCAAAATGTCCTCCTGCTACACCCTGGTGAGTGGTTTCTAATATCTTGAGGTATTCGCTCTCATAGACACATAATCTGAGGTAACCATCTTTACCACGCTTGTATAAATTATCACCAACAAGTGAGTAATCCAGGGCTTCTTGTCCTAAACTCCTTTTCCTAGCTAGGGTCATGTCTGGAGGGAATGTTTTCGTCCTCAGGAAGGATACTAGTGGTTCACTCCAATCTGGCACTATGGACACTTGATAAAGAGTGGCATGCTCCACAGGTGGTTTAGTGCAGCAGATTGGGCATTCTTTGCATAACTTTTGGACATCAGCTTCCATAGTCGGCCAATGCACTCCGAGTCTCCTTAGTGTCTGTAGGGTTCGTTGCTTTGAGTAGTGTTGCTCTAATGCACCTACATGTGCTAATTGCAACCATTTAGCGTACTCATCCTCTTCCACACAACACACCAAGATCCCTTGATCCGTGTGCTTGTACATACTTCCTGTCATGATGTGATACTTTTGGGCTTTTACTACCTCTCTATCATGTGTGTTTATTACTGGATGGTTAGGCCCGTATGTCAATACTGGCACTAATGGCTTAGCCCGCTGTGGCACCACTTCCAAATTAAACAAGTAAGCATCAGGAAGGTCATCTGACACTCCTTGTGGGGCCTCTCCAGATGTGAGCCTAGAAAGATGGTCAGCTCTCAAGTGAGTCTTCCCTTTCCTAACCACAACCTCGAAATCATATTCCATTAGCAAGAGAAACCATCTTACTAATTTTCTTGTATTGCATGGCTTGTTCACAAGATATAGCAGTGCCTGATGGTCAGTAAAAAACTTGAACTTATTTGCAAGCAAGTAATGTCTAAACTTTTTAACCGCATAGACCATGCCTAGTCCTTCTCTCTCAGTAGTGGTATAATTCCGTTCAGCTGCATTCAATTGTCTACTAGCATAGGCAATTGGAAGATCCATATTACCTTCACCGGTAGGTTGCGCGAGTACACACCCAATAGCATAATTGGATGCATCCACATGAACATGGAAAGGCTTATTCCAATCTGGTGTGGTTAAGATTGGTGCTGAACATAATCGCCGTTTAAGCTCATTGAAGAATTCTCACATTCATCAGTCCACTCAAAGTTATTCAAAAGTCCATACAGAGGCTTTGCTATGATGGCATACATGTGTATAAACCGTCAGTAATAACCACAATGCCCCATGAAAGCTTGTACTTCCTTTGACATTCTTTGGCCTAGGTAGCTCCGCTATGGCTCTCACTTTCTCTTCATCAGTGGATATGCCATTCTTTGAACTATGTGTCCTAGAATCTTGCCTTGCCTGACCATAAAAACGCACTTTTCTGGGTTCAGGCAGACTTGATATTCTCTACATTTGTCAAAGATTTGTCTGAGTTCAGGAATATGGGTTTGCCTAATGTTGGAATGAGCACAAAGATCATCAACATAGACTTCCAAGTTCTTCCTCAGGAACTCTTTAAATACATGGCACATTAGTCTCTAGAAGGTAGCGGGTGCATTGGTAAGCCCAAATGGCATTACTCTAAAGGCAAAAATGCCCCATTCAATGGCAAAAGCCGTCTTATGCTGATCTTCTGGAGCTATGGCTACTTGATTGTAGCCCGAAAATCCATCAAGGAAGCTGTACACTTCCTTGCCTGCTACTCTTTCTAAGAGATGCTCTGTGATGGGAAGCGGATAGTTATCTCGAATTGTGGCTGCATTCACCTTCTTTAAGTTAATGCATACACGCAGCTTTCCATTTTTCTTGGGCACCACTACGATGGGGGATACCCACTCAGTGTGCTCAATTTCATAGATGAATCCAGCTTCAACCAGTCTATCTATCTCCTCTTTGATCTTAGCAGCATAATTATCATTGTATGTGTATGGCTTTTGCTTAGAAGGTTTGGCATCTCAGGTCATGGGGATAGTGTGTGATCATATGTCAGGGTCCACGCCTTTCAAATCCTTGTAGCTCCAAGCGAATACATCTATGTATTCTCTTAGCAAGGCTATTAACGCATGCTCTTCTTCCTCTGTTAGGTCATGGCCTATGTACGTGCATCTCTCCTCTCCTTCTTCTAGGGCTACTACTATTTTCTTGGTGGTTTCTTTGTTATCATAGGCCTCTCCTGATTGTACCTCTCGCTTAGGCATTCTTACCATGACTCTCCTGTCGTCTATCTCATACTTTTTAAAGTTTTCAGGGACCTCAAACAAAGATTCTTCCTCTTCTGGTGTGACTTCTCTCTTCTTTCTTTTCTTTCCTTCTTCCTTCGGGGTCACATGTGTGGCTAGCCTTACATCATTTGTAAGCTCTCCATGCCTCTGGGGTTGAAATTCTACTTCATAGAAGTATTCTTCATCTGATGCAAAAGGTGGGTCCATAATGATTGACTCTAGATCGGAGTCACTTGCATCCTCAAATGCATCAGGGCTAGGTTCACACTCTTCTAACACTGCCTCTCCCATGATCGGCTCTATGGAGAAGACTGAAATGTCATAGCCATCTTCATCACAGTGAGGTGTCCATTGTTCTTCATTGATGGCTACATCCATTGTTGCTAGGATTTCTGCCCAGCCGTGGGGTTCAAATTCTTTGTCAGGAAAGACTACAGGTGCATAGGCTGGGTCTTGAATTGATCTATGTGTTTCTTTTGCACCCATCTCTCTGGCTTCTTCTCTCTTCTCTTCTTCGACTGCTACTTTGCACATCCATAAGTGGGTATCTTCATGCATCCATGAGGATCCTGATCCTATGGAATGCACCGATTCCGTATCATCTTTGGGTCTATGGAGGGGATTCCATTGGATAGGAGGGACATCTCTATGAGAGTAATCTTTGAGATTCACTTTGGTTGTAACACCTAAGTGTTGCAGGTACAAGGAGTTGGTTCCCCAGTCATGTACCACTTGCAACTGTCGCATAAAGGGTCGTCCCAAGATCATTTCATAGGCATGATTTTTGCTAAAATCACATATAGCAAATGTATGCTCGAACTCAACACCACATGTGGTGAGAGTTATTCCTTCTAACAGCCCTAAGGGTCGCTCTATGTGACCATCGGCCATTTGCAATTTCATCCTTGTGGGTCTGAGTGCTGGCTTGCCCCAACGCTTCCATAGGGAAGTGATAGCAATTGCAACTCCTGCACCTAAGTCTAAAATGGCCTTGGTGGTGTATCCTTGATGGGTGATAGGAAGATATGTGTTTCCTTCTTCGCCCTCACTCATGTCTCCTATCTTGTCCAATGGTATTTTTGGCACTGTTCTCTGCGATCCTACCTAGGAACGAGGTTTTGCTATTTTTGGTACTTGTTTGGCTACATGTTTCCATAGCTCTGGCCTTACTTTGAGTAGCTCTTCTAAGGTAAGGTTGCACTATACTTTAGTGTTTTTCACTACCTCTGTGTTCCTAGGTATGACTGAGTCCTCATTTCGTACCATGACCGTGGATGCTCTCATACAAGTAGACTTAGCTTCCCATGGGCCTGTGAAGTGGGGTAATTCTTGTAGAGAGTTAGACTCAAAGTCTAATCTTTCCTGAGATTGGGTGCTCTCATGCTCCTCATAAATGGATGGGATGTCTTGTGGAAATTGGTCGTGTGCATCGTCCACAAGTTCAATGGGAGGAGGGACTTCACTCTCTTTAGCCCATTTGTCTTCTTGAATCTCTCGTAGGAATTCGGGTGTGAACCGATTCATAGAAGATGATGTGTCTGGTTCCGTAGAGTTAGGCACATAGGCTTCCTGGGCAGGAAGGCTCACTCTTTCACTTGCCTTGCCCTTATTCCAAGCGGCGGGTTCCTTTTCTGATTGTGCAATTAATCTCTCTATTCTTTCTAACAGTCCTTCAAAGTGCAGCTGCGTCTTGGCTGAGCTAGATATGTTAAAAAGGCGACTGGCTTCAAACATGGTTTGAGCCAACTCCACTGTTGCTCTAGCACAATGGTGAGAACCACGTTAAGAAGCTCCACCTCCTTAATGTCAATCCGCGGAAGAGATAGGAGTGATATGAAGATCGTGAATGTGAGATGAAGTGAGAGTGAAGGTGAGAAGCATAGAAATGCACACACACATACACACACACTACGAAGAGACAAGCAAGACACAATGGAAGGTGAGAAATCAACTCTATTACTCAAGAACACTATTACAAGCTCAAAAGAACTCTAACCTCAAACAAGCTCACCTCAAAAATGAGCTCTCTAGCTCTTTTTATAGTTTCTAGACTAGTTTTGACCGGTTTCACATCTAGTGACTGGCATAGTTAAAAATTAGGTCCTAGATGCTATTTGGAAGGGTAAATGGTGTCTAAAAATAACGAAAATTGATACGCTTGTTCTACCTAAGCTCCTCAAGCTCAAGGACTCCTCGGCTTGCACAAAATGGAGCTAGAATTTAAGAAAAGGGTTTTTCTATGTTACATATGTTACATTAGTGATAAAAATCACTGTTGGAGGTTTTTGAAAAGTATTTTTAAAACATGATTCTTTGAAAAAAGATTCGACTGGCTCCCTGCTCTATTGTTACATGCTTCCACGTCTTCTATGCCTCTGGCTGCTTCCAACACCCCCCTCCCTCTCGCTTCTGTCGTCCCTGACAGAACCTTGTTGTGAGGTTTGCCGGATATAGTTCTGTAGGAGGTCTTGAGCGAGGGTGTGCTCGGAGATACGAATGCCTCGGGCCATATGGGCCTCGAGTTTCTCCCAATCTATTGGTTGCGGTTCATCTGATGGTGGGAGGTTATAGTGTGTGGAATTGACCATTCGTTCACAGGCAAATAAGTGTAATAAATGTGTAGGTCTGCTTATGAATACCTCTGAATGGTATTCCCAGAAGCCGGTTGTGAACATCTCTTCGAACGTCTGCTTGTAGCACGCCGGTAGGTACTTTATTCTGCAATGCCAGGCATAACACACCCGTAGCGATGGCGTTGTACTCATATCATATACTAGATCGAAATTGCCATGCTCAAAGCCCGGGGTGTTTACATGAGGTGCCTTGACGCGCCTGAAGACTTTAAAAATCATTTGCATCATGTCAAAGATTTTGACAGTCATGTGCGCTGCTATATCATCCATATGCTTTAGTCTAGGGAGCCAGTGGCGAATTGTAGCCATCATGTAGCCTACAGTTGGTAACTCGATGGGTGGCTTAAAATAGGGGTAATTCAACCAGTCTTGGCACTGCTTATTGTTTTGTACCTTAATAGCAAAGGCTGTCCAGGAGCGGCGTCGTGGTACTGGTCCCCAACATGGGTTGTACTTTAAGTGCAAAGGTGCCTTTACCCATGTACTCATCATTTCTGGATATTTTTGTAGTAAATCTTTTCACCACTCTGGTTGATAGATCTCTCCTTGCTGCGCATCGATTGGTAGATCGGCCTCCTCGAATTGAGTTGCATGCGATGGTTTCTTACCTGTCTCTTTCTCAATGGCTAACTGGTATTCAGCCATTAACATAAAATACGGTTTATACTGTAGCTCATGCCCAGATATGTATCGTCGCGGGGCCAAATGAGCAAAGAATGGAGACTGTAAAATTCTTTCTTCTATCATCGCCATGGCATGTAATTGTGCCTCTACTCTAGCTGAGTGTGTTTTCCCAAGTTCCTCAATAATCTTCATCCACGCGGGGGTCGGGAGTTCATAAGTCATCTGGCCTTCGGCCTTGACGCGTCCGCCTTGGATGGGTTGTGGCTGGTACGCCTCTTCAAACATTTCCTCCACCGGGATGGTGACAGTTTCTTCCTCAGCTGGAAGCTCAGGTGGGGAATCTGGCCTTGGTGATGCTTCATATACTGCAATCCTTGATTCAAGGTTCGATACCTGGGCCCGTAATGCGTTGAGTTCCTCTAAGATGTCAGGAGAGGGGTCCACAGGTGCTGGTATGTCTGGGTGTGCTGGTGCTCGTAACTGGAGTAATTTATGATCTTCTTTGAGTTTCTGTAACTCCTCATTCATGCGGTCATATTCATCTAGCAATCTTACATGATCTTCTAGCAGCATCCTCATCGAGTCTGAGGGAATGGCTTTGAACCTGCTAGGACTGAGTGGTTGGTCTGGGTGGTCGAGCGCTGCTTCTAAGTTTTCTCGGTTCTGATCCTGTAAGCGCTGGTTTTCTTCCTTGGCGGCTGTTAGGTGTCTTTGTAGTAAGCCCATGTTTCGTGTTAGCGTTGCATTGCGGACTGTCTGGGCTCTTAATAAGTTATCCAGGTCAGCAGTGGCTTCCTTGGTCTTTTCTTCGCTTTCTAGTTCCAATTTGTGATATGCCTCGCGTAATTCCTGGTATCGGGTGTTCAGAGAGGCATTCTCAATAGACAATAAATTAAGCTGCGATTGTAAGTCAGTGGTTGTCCTCTGTAGCTGCTGATAATTATTGCCAAGAGATGTGAACTCATCTCTTACTTGCGTCATGCACATGAACATCTATCGAAATGCATTATCTACAGTGGGTGATAGTATTAATGGGGTGCTAAATGAAGATGCAGTGGATGTAGATGCAACGGGAACGGGGAATGGGGGTGGGAAGGTGGATGTTGTGGTGATTGTGGAAAATTGTGCGGTGCCTAAATATGTTTGTGCTGTGAGTGAAGTGAGTGATGGTGCAGTGGGTGGTGAGATGTCCATGTCATTGGACGTGTCCAGTGCGGTGAATGTGAATATGGGTGTGACTGTGGGTGCTTGTGCTGGTGTAAATACAGGATTTACAAAGGTTGAGGAGTAATTTACAGGGGGGCTGGCTGGTGCAGCTTGGTGGAAAGGGGAAATAGGGGTTACCGTGGGTCGGGGAGGTGAGACTGGGGAGAAGGTTAATGGCGGTGGGAATGGGAAAAGGGGTCTTGGAGTTGTGGGGAAGGATGGAAAAGCTGGATGGAGGAATGGGTTGAATGGAAAGGTGGATGTGTGAGGGGGTAGACTAGGTCTAATGGGTGCAGGAATTGTAGGCTGAGTGGTCGTAAAGACAATTTCTGCTACGCCACCAGCGATAGAAGATGTTAGACGGGGGGAAGGAGGGTGAAGAGGGGAGGCTGGATGGACGGGCGGTGATGGAGGAGCGGTTGGGGTGGTCGGTACTTCAGTGACTACTGAGGTATGTACAATTGTGTCGTCGGGCTTTGAAAGTAGTCGTACGCGGCGGGGGTCAAACTGTGGTAGTGGCTTTCTTTGCAAGTACCTGAGGGCTTCGTTGGAGCCTACTGATTTGACTAACTCTCGGAATCCTTTGATGTATGCGTCTTCGAATCCGCCTGTGACAAGTTCTTGCTCTATTATTGCTTGACTCTCTTCCTCAGTCAGCTTTTTGCGTGCCCAAACTTTTTCCATAGTTCTATACAGCTTCTTAATAGCCAGTGTGTAAGCTGCTGCTTCACAAGTTTCATCTTCATGGGTACTTGTATCACCATGTGTGTCTGTTTGTTGGCCTTGGCCATCTGTCTGTTCATGTTCTTGGGATTCGTGAGTGCCCTGGCTCGCTTCGTCATCTCCTTCATCGTCATCAGTTGCTGTTCTTTCGTCATCGGAGCTAGATACAATCTGTCCTTGTGGCTGATCCCGGGGTGTGGTGGGATAGCTGGGCCTTTCATATTCTTGAGAAAACAGTTGTCCTTCTGAAAACTGGAACTCATTGGAGAATGCATCGGGCATTTCAAAATCAAAAGTTGGATCCAGTGGTGCTGTTTGTTCTGCTTCTAAATGGGGTATTGGAAAAGAGAACGCTTCCGCACCAATGGTGGTGGGAATTTCAGCTGCTGTGGTGATAGGTTCTGTGGTTGTGGCTGCTTGGGGTGCAACAGTACTGGTGGTGCCCTCCGACGTAACTGGTCTTGATAATCGTATACGAATTGGTGGTACCGTGGGAGTGGCTGCGGTCGGTGACTGCTCTAGAGATGGTTGTGGTGAGGGTGATTCTGGCGCCTTAAGGCAGGGTATGGTTCCTCTCCTGCGTTTTCCGGCTCTGACTTTGCTAGACTTTCTAGCCTTCTTAGTGGTCCCTTTGAATGCTTTCAATTCCTCACTCGTCATGGCGCGCTCTATGGGTAAATCATATGCCAGACACATATATATGATCCTAGTGAGGGTGCAGCATCCATTGATTACCTTCTTTCGTTCCCATCTATGTTGTGCCAAATAGAGCTGATCAATTATCCAGCTAGCTAGATCAACCGTTTGAGGTCCAATACATGCTAAGTATAATCCAAACCAGATTCTTTTGTGGGGCATGGTAAAACGATCCTGACTCCTGGGAAAGCAAAATGCTGCATGCATATCCGCAATGGCTTGGAAAGCTCAGGGGTTATAGCTGAAATATCCTCCCACTTAGTTACGTCACCACGTTTCATCTGCTCTGGGACTAGCCGTTCTCGCTCCGTCGGAGTATGCGTTCCATGTATTTTGAGAGCTGCGCGAATTAAATCTTTGGACAAATAAAACCTTCTGAATGGAGGGTCATTTACCAAGGATGGTAACATGAATGTGCCAGGTAGATCCTTGTTCTCTGAAGCTGTCAAGGTGGTTACTAGGTAAAAGCATCTGTAAAAATCGGGTTTAGGGAGAGGGTCACTAAAGTATTCTGTAAATCCCGCTCGTGCCCAAACGTGCGTTAAATCTTGTGTATTCTGCAATCCTTCAAATTCTCTTGAAAAGAATTGGTACTTGGCCCAAACGTGCGTTAAATCTTGTGTATTCTGCAATCCTTCAAATTCTCTTGAAAAGAACTGGCTCAAATATGAAATCCGCGTCTGCTAAGGGTCCTGCTAGGCCTTGAAACCAGTGAGAGTTACGATGAATCTTCTCAGTATATCCTCTAGGAGGATCGTCGATTGGCATGGGTCCTGGAAAACCTTGAAACTCTGGTGGTTGCATCGTCGGATAAGATTCCGCGAGTAATTCTCCAATATTGGCCATTGGTGTGCTTGGGCCAGCTTCTGATGGTCCTTCTTCGGTTTGCATGATGACTAACGAGCTAATGGAAAAGATCTGCTACAAAAGACTAGCACATTAGTATGGAAATTAATTATGATCCCATTAAGGTGAGACCGCAATCCCTTTCCATAACCGATGTGTAACCCGTGTAGCCAAGTGTCGTGAAGTGATTGATGCAATGATTTTTTGCAGAGCTAATGCATGTCTCTAGACGCCTACATGGTCAGGTTATGCATACATTTCTTGATGAGCTTTTATTATGCTTGATGTGTGGTTTTGGTGTATGAATTCATACAAGGTTTGGTTGAGGGTGAATTATTACAAGGGTGGAGTTTAAACGGGGTGGGAGAATTGTTAGATAAGGGGGTACAAGAAGACGTCTAGATACGTTTCGGTATCCATTTCCTAAGAGTCTTTGAGTGGGTGGTGTGTTTCTGTTGAGGGACGAAAAGTGGTATCGGGTTTGGTGGTATTGAAGGATGGAAAGATTTCTGAGGGGAATATATTACATGGCTTGAGGGTTGGGCTATAATACATTGTTTGGGTACCCAAATCTGCATGGGTGTAGGTCGATTGATAAGATACTTCTTGGCGATCCAAATTTGCCGAGTATTTGTACTTGTGGAAGAAGATCGAGGGGACTTTGGATGCTGACTCTGCTTTTTTTGAAACTTTGTCCTATTCTCGTCTGCAGTGTTGCCAATAGGCTGTGGTGGCTGTCCTTTTGGCACCCATATTTGTCTCGTGCCACTTGTTCTGTGATGTTGATACTGCTGCTTTCCTTGCCTTGTCTGGTGGTGTCATCGGTCTGGGTTCCTTTGTCATGGTTGACTCCTTCGTGGTTGGGTTTGAGAGGTCCATTGGACGCTCTGCTTTGGAAAAGAAGGGAGATCCAACACTTGCGTGACCTGCCCATTAGGAAGTGATTCGTTCTTTATCTTTAATCTAGGCCAGTCCGCAGCAAGTTTGGAAGGATGAGCACCGCAGGGTCTTGTGCTCATTTGGCCGCTGATGCACCCCACCTGACCGTTGATTGTGTCCATCTGCCCTAGCGGTTGGGTAGCTGCCCCTTCTAGTTTGCAGGAAGCCCCAGGGAAGATCTCCTGTCGTCCTTCTGATTGACAACTGTCCCTAGCCAAGCCCGAGTGGGTTGGTGTAGACGTAACGTGACTGATCTGACCAAATATCTTCCGGTCTTCCGTCGCATGTATTTCATAGGGTCTAGGGTTACAAACCTCAGTCAGAATGCCATTAGGGAAGTCAAGCGGTATCACTCACTTCTGTTCTAAGGTTCCAATCTGTAAGGAGCCTTGTCTAAGATTTAGGTCCACTGAGTGATCGTATAGCCAATCTTGGCCAAGGATTAGGGGTTCTATCAGGTCGTCATCATGGCACACTAGTAGCTTCGCTGTCATGGTCACATCCTTAATGAGGATAGGAAGGTCCACCTCACCCATACAAGGGGTTTCCATGCCTCCTAGCCCTATGAGGTATGTCTCAATTGGCCACATTTCTATTCTTGAATCCTTATAGTGGGACCATCTAATCGCACTAGTCGCAGCACCTGAGTCAATTAAAGCCCTTAGCTCTTGGCAAGGGTTGCCGTGCTCTAGCCTGACTGTAATGAATGGTCTCCTGTCCACTATACTAGGATGAGTGGTTGACTTTACTTGACACATGGCCATGGGATATCTGGGTGTAGTTTCCAGATGGTTATAATGTTCTCTCCCTAGTCCTTGTCTTCTTAACTTCATGCGTTTAATGCGTTCTATAGCTTCTGCCTGAGCTTCAGCTCGTATTCTATTTTCTTCCTCCTTACGCTTCTTTGCTAACGTGAGTCGTCTAAGCATATCCTCAGTAAGAGGTTCCTGATATAACTTGACTCTACAGCCACTAATGTAATTAGGCATTATATCTCCTTCTAAAGTGGCACTCGATATGCCCAAACAGCATGATGTAACTGTTTGTCCCAATCTGAACGTTTGTTGTTCACGAGTTTCGTCAGTACGTTACAAAGGATCTTATTAGTGCTTTCAGCCTGACCATTGGCCTGAGGATGATATGGTGCGGATTTCTTGTGAATCACCATAAAATCCTGTAACAAATATTCAATGACTTGGTTTAGAAAGTGAGTTTTGCGATCGCTCACTAACTCTATAGGCAATCCATATCTTGTAAAGACATTTTCAAATAAGAATTTTGCAGTTGTGTGTGCATCATTCTTTTTTGTGGCTTTTGCCTCTACCCATTTCGTAAGATAATTTGTGGCAACAATAATGTATTCCGCATGTGTACCTTTTGCAGGGGGGTTAATGGGTCCTACAAAGTCTATACCCCACTTTGAAAATGCACGTCCGCCCATCATGGGTTTCAATGGCATTTCATCTCTGCGAGTAGGAAACTGAGTTCTTTGGCACACATCACATCTCTTAACATAGGTATGAGCATCCATGTGAAGAGTGGGCCACCATAATCCTGCAAAGAGGATGGCTTTGATTATCCTATCTGGTCCAAAATGACCTCCTGCAACACCTTGGTGTGCAGTCTCTAATATGCTCAGATAATCGCTTTCATGAACACATTGTCTTAGATATCCATCTCGTCCTCTTTTGTATAGATTATCGCCAATAAGTGAATAGTCTTGAGCTTCCTGCTCTAGACTACGTTGTCGAGCTAAGGTCATTCCTTGAGGGAATGTCTTCGTCCTCAAATATGTCACTAATGGTTCACTCCAGTCTGGTGTGAGAGACACGTGATATAATCTAGCATGCTCTACTGGTGGTCTTTCACAACCATGGCATTATTTACACAACTTGTAGACATCTGCTTCCATCGAAGGCCAATATACTCCTAGTCTATGCAGAGTCTGTAATGTTCGATGTTTCGAATGATGTTGCTTTAATGCACCTATGTGTGCTAATTGCAACCAATTCGCATGTTCTGATTCATCTACACAACAAGCAAGAATCTTTTGATTATCCTGTTTATATATGCTTCCTGCCATTATTTGGTATCTCTGAGACTTGGTAATCTCTCCTTCTTTGATCTTTATCCTAGGATTCTTGGGTCCGTATGTCAGAATAGGGACTATAGGCTTAGCCCATTCTGGTGCTATCTCAAGGTTAAACAAATATGCGTCTGGTAACTCATCCACTACTCCTTGAGGAGCTTCTCCTGAGGTTAATCTTGAAAGGTGGTCAGCTCTGAGATGTGTCTTTCCTTTCCTAACTACAACTTCAAAATCATATTCCATGAGTAATAGAAACCAACGTATTAGTCGTCCTGTGTTACATGGCTTGTTGACTAAATACAATAGTGCTTGATGATCTGTAAAGAACTTGAACTTGTTTGCCAACAAATAATGTCTAAATTTCTTTACCGCGTAGATCATCCCTAATCCTTCTCGTTCCGTCGTGGTGTAATTTCTTTCTACTGCGTTCAATTGTCTGCTCGCGTAAGCTATGGGGAGATCTATGTTACCTTCATTCGTGGGTTGTGCTAACACGCATCCTATGGCGTAATTGGATGCATCCACATGTACATGGAATGGCTTACTCCAATCTGGTGTAGTCAATATAGGTGCTGAGCACAAGCGTCGTTTGAGTTCATTGAATGAATTTTCACATTCATCTGTCCATTCAAAGTTGGTTAAAAGAGAGTACAAAGGCTTGGCTATGATTGCATACATGTGTATGAATCTCCTATAATAACCACAATGGCCCATAAATGCCTGTACCTCTTTCACATTAGTTGGTCTAGGTAATTCTGCAATTACCTTCACTTTTTCCTCATCCGTAGAGATTCCATTTTTTGACACAATGTGTCCTAGAATTTTGCCTTGTCTGACCATGAAAACGCATTTTTCTGGGTTCAAACAAACCTTATATTCTCGACATTTGTCAAATATTTGTCTTAACTCGGGAATATGCGTCTACCTGATATTAGAATGAGCACATATGTCATCGACATATACTTCCAAACTCTTGCGTAAGAATTCCTTAAAAACATGACACATGAGTCGCTGGAAAGTGGCGGGTGCATTTGTTAAGCCGAATGGAGCCCCATTCAGTGGCAAAAGCCGTCTTGTGTTGGTCCTCTGGAGCAATGGCTACTTGATTATAACCTGAGAATCCATCAAGAAAGCTGTAAACTTCCTTGCCCGCAACTCTTTCCAATAGATGTTCTGTGATAGGAAGAGGATAACTGTCTCTAATCGTGGCGGCATTAACTTTTTTAAGGTTAATACACACACACAATTTTCCATTCTTCTTGGGCACAACCACAATGGGGGATACCCATTCGGTATGCTCAATTTCGTAAATGAATCCTGCTTCTATCAAGCGATCTATCTCCTCTTTAATCTTCGCAGCGTAGTTATCATTGTACGTGTAAGGTTTCTGTTTCGTAGGTTTTGCATCTGGAGTCATAGGGATTCTATGAGAACATATATCTGGATCTACTCCCTTCAAATCTTTGTAACTCCACGCAAAAACATCTCTATATTCGCGCAATAGGGCAACTAATTCTTCTTCTTCTTCCTTCATCAAGTCATGCCCTATGTATGTACACTTTTCTTCTTCTCCTTCTATGGCTACTATTATTTTCTTGGTTTTCTCTCCGTTATCATATACTTGTCCGTCATTCGCCTTTCTATTAGGCATTCGTACCATGATTCTTCTATCTTCGTACCATGATTCGTCTGTGGCTAATCTCACCTCATTCGTAAATTCCTCGTGTCTCTGAGGGTGAGTCTCTACTTCGTAGAAATATTCTTCCTCTGATGCAAATGGAGAGTCCATGATAATTGATTCTAAATCAAAATCGCTTGCATCCTCAAATGCCTCAGTGTTAGGTTCACACTCTTCTAAAATTGAATCACTCATGATTGGCTCCATCGTGAAAACTGATATGTCATAGCCATCCTCGTCACAGTGGGGAGTCCATTGTTCTTCATTGATGGCTACATCCATGGTTACTAGGATTTCTGCCCAACCATGGGGTTCAAACTCTTCGTCAGGGAATACTACAGGCGCGTAAGCTGGATCTTGAAGGGTTCGTGGATTTTGTTCTGCACCTAAGGTCCTTGCTTCTAATCGTTCTTCCTCTTGTTTGGCTACTTTACACATCCATAAATGAGTATCCTCATGCAACCAAGAAGGATCTGATTCTAATGAGTGCACGGATTCCGTCTCTACTGGTGTCTTATGGATGGTATTCCATTGTATTGGGGGTACATCTCGATGTGAAAAGTCTTTAAGATTGACTTTGGTAGTCACTCCTAAATGTTGCAAGTACAAAGAATTGGTTCCCCAATCTTGTACAATTTGCAACTGATGCATGAATGGTCGTCCCAATATCATCTCATAAGCATGGTTTTTTGCAAAGTCACAAATGGCAAAGGTATGCTCAAATTCTACACCACAAGTGGTGAGAGATATGCCTTCTAGTAAGCCTAATGGTTTTTCTATGTGTCCATCAGCCATTTGTAGCTTCATCCTGGTGGGTCTTAATGCTGGCTTACCCCAACGTTTCCATAAAGCGGTGGTAGCTATGGCTACTCCGGCTCTTGAATCTAAGATGGCTTTCGTGGTGTAGCCCTGATGGGTTATTGGAAGATACGTGTTACCTTCCTCTCCTTCACTTACATCTCCAATCTTTTCTACGGGTATCTCTGGTACCTTATTTTGTGATCCTATTTGTGAGGGAGTAGTAGCAAGCTCAGGGAATTGATTTGCTACATGTTTCCACAATTCTGGTTTAACCTTTAACAAATCCTCTAGAGTGAGGTTACACTGTACTTTAGTGTTCTTGATCACTTTTGTGTTTCTAGGGATTATTGATTCTTCATTCCTCACTATTATCGTGGGTGCTCTCATACTAATGGACTTTGCTTCCCAAGGTCCTGTGAACTGAGGTAATTCTTGTAAAGAATTAGATTCAAAAGCTGTGTATTCACTCAGTTGTTCCTCCTCTACCTCATTGTAAATAGAGGGGATGTCTTGGGGAAATTGCTCCTGCAAGTCATTTATTTCTTGAATAGGAGGATGAGTTCCTTGTTCTTTTCTCCATTTCTCTTCTTGGATTTCTCTCAAAAATTCATGAGAGTACCTATGTATGGAAGACAAATTGTCTTGACTTTCTGTATTGGGTACTTGAGACAGGGATGGTGCATTCCTTTCCTGTGTCTCTAGGACACTAAGATTCCTGTGCTGATCCTTTTTCTCTTTGCTTTCTATCAAGTATTCTAACCTCTCCATTAGTCCTTGAAAGTGTAATTCCGGTTTTGCCATGTTATTCCAATTAAGATATCTAGAGGCTTCCAACAAAGCTTGTGCTAATTCTACCATCTTCATGCAAAGTTTAGTTCTCTCAATTTCTAGATCAGCTCGTGGGTAGTTTTTGCTCATTTCAGCTACCTGAGGTCCCTCTTTTAATCTAGCCTGATATGCACGAAACATCATGTCTAGATTTTTTGGTATGGGTTCCGCTAAAACTGATCCTGATTTCTGAGCTGGATTCTCTTGATTCAATTCCTGTGAAGTCAATTCTAGGATTTTGGCTCTAGATTCCTTTAAACTTCCTTCCAACTAAGTTATCTTTTTACTCCATTTTCGCTTAATCCTTTCTCGAGAATCTTTCCAAGATTTCGTCTTTTTACTGCTAGATTCTGCAACTTCACTGGTTCCGGCTACTTTCTCTTGATTAAGCTGTTGGTTCTGTAAGAGCGCCTGGGCTCTTGTTATAGCTTGGATAGGCACGTAGGTGGGGTTGGATCCATCTGCGTTGTTCACAATGCCTATCACATTGATCGGTGTCACATTCGAAGCATTAACAGGGTTCTTAGGGCAATCTTTGATTATGTGCTCTTTGCCACAATTGGCACAAAAGCCTTGGATATTATAGTACTGTGATTGTCTTGCTATCGGGGGATGTGGACAATCCTTTATGAAATGATCTCCTTGGCACCTAAAGCATGGTCCTCTAGGGCCCTGTGGTCTTTGTTGTCTCAATTGGGGCCGTGGATTTGGGTTTGTGTACATCACATTAGCATAGTCTGGCTCCCAACTAGGTTCCACTGGTGGACTATCATAATGATATGTTTCTACGTGTTCTGGTGACTCTGTGTAATATGCGGGTGGACTATCTACATGCGTAGAGTCAAAACTGTTTGAGTTCGGGTCATTCTCTGTGATCAAAGGTGAAGAAGGCACTAAGGCCCTACTTAGGTTCTCTTCTGCAGCAGCGTATTTGATTGAGATGACACTCGCTGGTGGGGGTGGTTGCTGAGCTAAGACAGGTTGAGGTCTCTGTTGAGCCTGGTATGGGTAGTTCTGAGGAGGCCTATAGTAATAAGGTTGAGCATTGTATTGGCCTTGATACCTACCTGGCTGCGGGTATGCTTGCGGGTAGTTCTGTCTCACGGTCTGTTTGTTGTATGGGCAGTCCTGAGCCGTATGATTCGTGTATCTTCTCTCAATTGTACAGTATTGGCCACTAGGGTTGGCTTGTGGTTGTGGTGCATTGGGGCACACATTTGCCATATGATCACCACCACATGTGTAACAACGCTTGTTCATTAGTACCCTAGGTTTACTAGAAACTCCTAGTTTCTGGGCCACTTTCTCTGCTAGGTCTTCTATTGAGCTAGACAATTTTGTGGATGCTAGAGATGAACAGTCTGAGTCCTTATAGACCTTTGAGAGTTCCAACTCGTCTCCTAAGTTGTCCTCAATGTCTATACAAATTCTTACACATTGCTCTAGCGTTCTAGGTTCTTTTAGGTACACGTAGGAGCGTAGTTTAGAGCTCAACAAGCCATCTAGAAACAATGACACTTGCTTGGCCTGTGAGGGTAGCTCTTGCATTGGACATCGTTCAACATATTGTCTAAACCTACGTCCTGCCAGTCTTACTGTTTCTTGAGGGGTTTGTTTAAAGCTATGAATCAACGAAGACGTGTCATGTCTGATTCCACTTTTAGAGAATTCAGTGATGAATGACTCTAAAAAGTGATGGATGTCTCTGAATTGCCTTTGCTGCAATGGTTGGAACCAAGTTAAAGCTGTATTTTTTACGTTAGTCCAAATGCGTTGTATTGCGTGAACATGTCTTCGACTTGTTCTGCTCTTAGTACTTGCTTGAATTCTGCGACATGGTCATAAGGATCTCCTGTCCCATCAAAATAATTCTTCATTGATTTTACTAATTGAGTGGGTCTTAACATTCTTGCATGTTCACGTGGTCTAGGTAGAGGAAAATCATCTCTACCACCTCGTATTCCATGATCTCTTTGTCTATCCGCTCTATTAGTGTTTGTGGTTGTTCTATCTCTCCCTACGGGATGAGTGAAGCTTACTTCGGGTCTTTCTTTATTTTTCTCTCTTTGATTTCCATGGGCTGATGATGTTCCTGCCCCTTGTTGACTTGTATTCATGTTCGTTCTAGATTGAGGGAATACCAATTCACCTCTCCATGTGTATGTGTTTTTAGCGTGGTCAGGCACCACAAAGACTCTTTCTGAAGTCTCATCCAAGTATACAACCTTTCCAGGTGTATCCGGGTCCTTGAACTCGTATATAGTGATGATACCTACCTCACTAAGTAGTTATGTCTTGTATCTCCAAAAGGCTTCATCAGTTTCTTTATTTACAAACAACTCTATGCTTCTGTTGTCCTGAGGGATCCATTCTGGGATTAGTACTCGTGTCAGTACAGATTTCCCTCTAGGTGTTCTAGGCTCTTCTAATGGTTCTTTTCCTTGAGATTTAGTTTCCGTCTCTAGCTGAATCACGCCAAACTCGTTGGTATTGTTTGGCTGCGTACTTAAGATGTACATAGTTCCTTCCTTGTCTATGTACGCGTTTCTCTCAAATTTCACCATTGGACGTTCCAATCCAATGGGTTGATCGGGGTTGTGCATTTGCACCACTTGCCTTCGCAAACCATCCTCATAGATGCGAGCACCTAATCGGTTGGTTCGGAGAAACTCTAGTTGTGTTTTATAGGGTCCTTCTAGTTTTTCTAAATAGGCTACATTAGACCCTCCTTCTGGTCTTTCTGTGCTAAATGCCATTTCTGAATCACTAGTATCTGAGCTCTCGTAGGGATAACTAGTGTTCAATTGTTGAGCCCACGATCGTGCAGTAGTTCTTACACTTGCCTCTGATGATCTAAGGCTTCGTCGGTCTGACTTACCTATATGTTTGCCCGATCTAAGGTTCATTAATTTTCTTCCTTGCACACTCAGTACACGCTCAGATCGTCAATGATTCTTTGTGATTACTTTCTTGATTCTTTTTAGATTTCTTTAGATTCTTGTCTTAATGTATGCGTCAGGAAGTCGACTTTCCGTGGTACTTTGAGTTCTCGTTCCGTCAGACTTATGTTCTTTCCTTTAGGTTTTCGTGTCACACACCTTTACTTTAGACTTGATCTTGATAAATTTAATTCTCTTGAACTTGAGGCGTTCCTATCGTCTTAAATCCACAATGCTAACGTTTATCCTAAGCTAAGAATTGACTAAGGGGGTTGAGTAATCTTCCAACCTCGAGTCAGCTTTTCTAGTTGCTCTGATGCCCAAGAAGCCATGCTTCCCAAGCTTTATGCCCCTTCTGCCTTGCTTTGGTTGCCTTTGATTGCCCTCGCTAGACCTGGAAAAATCCAATATTAGACCAATTCACACTTGGATGATCAAGCACTTGAGTATATACACCTTTTAAGTCCCTTCCCTTTTGCCAAACTTTTTAATGCTTGCCCCCTGGCTTTCTAGTCCCAAACTAGGTCAACCTCAAAATAGCTTATCTAAAAATAGATGTAGTCTTTAAGAAAAAACAGTTGAGGTCACGTAGTACTCGTAAAGAGCTTTCTAATGAGCTATTAAGCTCAAAAGACGGACTTCGGATGAAAAAGTTATGACCGTTCAGGCCCTGGGGGGTAAAAACTGACAAACAGGTTTTTCTCCAAATATGAGCTAAGGGGTCTTCTATGAGTATAATCACCCAAAAATTTCCCAAAAATAGCCCCAAAATTGGCCAAAAAATGAAACCCTAAAATTTGCGTTTGGGGTGGACAATCGCGATGGTCTGAGATGATCGCGATGGTCTGGGACCGTCGCGATGGCGTGAAGGTGAACAATCACGATGGTCTGAAGTGCACGGTCGCGATGGTCCAAAAGTGAGCAATCGCGATGGTCGAGGTGAGTGAACAATCGTGATGGCGTGAAGTCGGACCGTCGCGATGGCTCGATCAGGCGGACAATCGCGATGGTGTTAGTCAACGGTCAACGTGAACAATCGCGATGGTCCAAAGTGAACCGTCGCGATGGTCACAGATGCGATGGCTTGAGCCAATCGCGATGGTCAGGGCGCGATGGCTTGAGCCAATCGCGATGGTCCAAAATTTGAGTTGTCGCAATGGTCTGAGGGTATCGTCGCGATGGTCCAACTTGCCACGTGGCACCGTCGACGCGATGGCGTGAGCCAATCGCGATGGTGTGGGGTCAACCGAACAGTCGCGATGGTCCGCGAACCGTCGCGATGGTCCAAATGAACCGTCGCGATGGCGTGAGACCGTCGTGATGGTCCGGCCGAGCCGTCGCGATGGCGTGAGCCTATCGCGATGGTGTGACACAATCGCGATGGTCTGAGACCGTCGCGATGGTCCACCAAAATGCAATTTTTTGAGATGCAGCTATGGATTCCTATACACGCAGGGGTCGCCTACACGGTGGTGAACTCGCCTTCCTCAAAATCCGAACTTTGCAGACCATCGCGATGGTCTGACACAGTCGGAAATTTCTGACAGAAACTGAAAACTTTACCTTTCCCAAGCTTTCCTGATGCACTGGAGCTCTGTACCTGCAAGAAAACTCAAGAAGACAAAAGCACATGCAAGCACAAAAGCTCTCTCTCACTCTCTTGCATGCACAAATGAGGGGAAATGAGGTGAATGGGTGGATATGGTGAATTTTCTGATTTTTTTGGAGATGAAGATGATGATGCGGTGATGAAGATGGAGTGTGGGGGAGGTGAAAAAACACTAAAAAATAAGTGAAAACAACAACAAAAACTGAAATTTTTACCTTCCAACGCCACTTCTTGCTATACTCTTACCATCACACGTTCGTCCTAGACTCGATCCTCGGCAACGGCGCCAAATTTGGTGTTGCTCTAGCACAATGGTGAGAACCACGTTAAGAAGCTCCACCTCCTTAATGTCAATCCGCGGAAGAGATAGCAGTGATATGAAGATCGTGAATGTGAGATGAAGTGAGAGTGAAGGTGAGAAGCATAGAAATGCACACACACATACACACACACTACAAAGAGACAAGCAAAACACAATGGAAGGTGAGAAATCAACTCTATTACTCAAGAACACTATTACAAGCTCAAAAGAACTCTAACTTCAAACAAGCTCACCTCAAAAATGAGCTCTCTAGCTCTTTTTATAGTTTCTAGACTAGTTTTGACCGATTTCACATCTAGTGACCGGCATAGTTAAAAATTAGGTCCTAGATGCTATTTGGAAGGGTAAATGGTGTCTAAAAATAACGAAAATTGATACGCTTGTTCTACCTAAGCTCCTCAAGCTCGAGGACTCCTCGGCTTGCACAAAATGGAGCTAGAAATTAAGAAAAGGGTTTTTCTATGTTACATATGTTACATTAGTGATAAAAATCACTGTTGGAGGTTTTTGAAAAGTATTTTTAAAACATGATTCTTTGAAAAAAGATTCGACTGGCTCCCTGCTCTATCGTTACATGCTTCCACGTCTTCTATGCCTCTGGCTGCTTCCAACATCCACCATCTTAGCACAAATTTTAGTTCGTTCAAGCTCTAATTCTGCTCTAGGGTAGCACTTTCCATGATCAGTTACATTTGGCCCATCTTGGATTCTGGCCTGATATGCTTTAAGCATCATGTTTAGATCCTCATGAGTGGATCTGCTAGGACTGATCCTACTCTAGGGGGTGGTGGGATTAGGTGAGGCGGGTTGGAAGGTGGCGGGTCGGATGGAGTTGGGAATGGTGGAGGTGGGGTAGTGTGAGAGGGAGTTTGAGATGTGAGTTCGGTTATCCTGGCCCTCGTTTCTCTTAGGCTTTCCTCAAGTTCACTCATTTTCTTTGCCCATTGCCTTTTCATTCTTTCACGACTATCTCTCCAAGCTCTAGTCCTCTTCTTTGTCATGCTCTCCGTTTCACTAACATCTGGGCTCTTTTCCTGGCCTACACTTTGGTTCTGCTGCAAGGCTTGGGCTCTAGTGATCAATTGCACTGGTGTAGTGGAAGTCACACTTCCTGTGGAGTCTACAACTAACCCAACAACATTGATACGAGTGATTTTCGGCATATTATTAGGATTCTTTGGGCAGTCTCGTAAGAGATGCTCCTTTCCACACTCCTGGCAATAGCCCTGGATCGTCAGTGACTGGGGTTGTGTAGGTGGAGGCAAGGGACAATCACGAATGAGATGATCTCCCTGACATCTGTAGCATGGTCCTCTAGGAAATGGGGGTCTTACCTGCCTAGGTTGGGGTCTAGAGTTAGGGTTTGTATACATTACATTTGTGTACTCTGGCTCCCAACTAGGTTCACTTGGTTCTTCACTGTAGTAGGACTCACCATGTTCAGGAGACTGCATGTAGTAGGCCTGGGGGCTATCAACATGTGTAGAATCGAAACTATGGTCACTGGGGTCACTTTCTGATAGCAATGGGGTTACTGGCACTATGGCTCTATTCAGGTTTTCTTCTGCAGTTGCATAATTTACAGGGATCACATTGGATGGAGCTTGAGGTTGTTGGGCTAACATAGGCTGAGGCCTTTTCTCGGCCTGATATTGTGGTTGGTAGGTTTGTAGGGGCCTAGCATACTGTTGTGGTGGATATTGGTTCTGATATCTGCCTTGTTGGTATGGCTGAGGGTAGGTTTGCCTAACCGCTTGCTTATTGTATGGGCAGTCTTGTGCTGAGTGATCTGTGTATCTTTGTTCTATGGTGCAGTACTGGCTCCTAGGATTTAGTTGGGGTTGAGCCATAATGGGACATACATTTTCCATATGGTCACCACCGCAAGTATAGCACCTCTTTACTAGGGCGAACCTTGGGATTTGTTTGCTAGAGAAACCTAGTTTTTGTGCCACTTTCTCGGCGAGTTCCTCAATTGATGTGGATTGCATGGAAGAGAGGCTAGAGGCACTATCTGAATCTTTGTATATCTTGGAAAGCTCTAACTCCTCCCCTAGGTTATCCTCGATGTCATGCACATGCGTACACACTCTTCTATGGTCCTAGGGTCCTTCAAGTACACATAAGATCTCAATTTGGTACTTAGCAATCCATCCAAGAATAAAGCCACTTGCTTAGCTGGTGTGGGTAGCTCTGAAATAGGGCATCTCCAACAAGACAAGAATCACAGCAATTGGATTTCGTATGAGAAAGTTATGCCAGTTCAGGGTTCTAGTGTTAAAACAGGGTTCAAACAGGCTAACAGGCAAACAGGTTTTCCCCTTATGATTTACTTATAGCCTCCTTATATGCCCTACAGCCCAATATTTATGCCCAAAATTGGCCAAAATCCTCAAATTAAAAAACCCTAAAAAATTGGCCAAAATTGGCTGTCAATCGCGATTGACTGGGCTGTCAATCGCAATGGACAGGTGTCAATTGCGATGGACTGGTGTCAATCGCGATGGACTGGTGTCAATCGCGATGGACTGGTGTCAATCGCGATTTTTCTGTCAGTCGCGATGGACTGGTGTCAATCGCGATGGACAGGTGTCAATCGCGATTTTTCTGTCAGTCGCGATGGACAAGGGTGTCCGTCGTGATGGACAAGATTCTCGTCGAAATGGGGTGTCAATCGCGATTTTTCTGTCAGTCGCGATGGACAGGGGTGTCCGTCGCGATGGACACGTGTCCGTCGGGGTCTATCAGTCGCGATTGACTGGCTGTCCGTCGCGATGGACAGTGTCAATTGCGATTGATGCTATCAATCGCGATGGACTGAAGAAATGCAAATTTCCTAACATGCACACACATACACACACACGCACACACAAGGTAAGACAAAGAGTGAGAAGCAATGGAGTTCTTAGATTACTTTCACAAAGCTCTTACAAGTTCAAATCAATTACAAGCTAACCTCAAAAATGAGCTTTCTAGCTCTATTTATAGTTTTTGACTAGGTTTTGGCCCTGTCCAGACCTAGTGTCCGGCATAGTTAAAAATTAGGTTCCAGGGCCTATTTGAGGGCATAAACGGAGTCTAAAAAATATGAAAATTGATATGTAGGTACTTCTAAAGCTCCTCAAGCTCAAGGACTCCTTGGCTTGCACAAAATGGAGCTACAAAAATATGAAATGGTATTTACAATGATTGTTAGTGATAAGAATTACGATGTTGATTTGGAAAATTTTGAAGGGCCTATCTGCCAGATCTACGTCGACTGCTTTGTCTACTTAATCCTTCGCTTTGCTCTGACTCTCGCCACTAGCTTCCTTGTCTCCTCAGTCCTTGGGTGCCCATACTGCTCTCAACAACAGATGATTCATACACATGTATGCAATCATAGACAAGCCTTTGTACTCTCTTTTGACCAAGTTTGAATGGATACATGAGTGTGAGAATTCATTCAATGAACTTAAACGACGTTTGTGCTCAGCACCTATATTGACAACCCCAGATTGGAGCAAGCCATTCCATGTACATGTGGATGCATCCAACTATGCCATAGGATGTGTGTAAGCACAACCCACGAATGAAGGTAATATAGATCTCCCCATAGCTTACGTGAGCAGACAATTGAATGTAGTAGAAAGAAATTACATGTTGGAGTTAGACGTCTACGGAAGCACGTGGACAGCACAAGGGAGAAGAAGAAGCTTGGAGCACTAACACACAAGACTGAATGTATTACTAGAGAATGTACAAAGATAAGTAGCCCATTAGGGCAATAGGCGTATATACAAGCCGAGGGAAAAAAACCTCCTAAAGAGGGAAAAAAGTGCCCCGATGGTCCTAGTGTGTTCACACACATCGCTACCTAAATATATCAACAAATCCCCCCTGGGAGTGATGTGGTGAACAAGGAGCTGGCACTCATGTATATGGAAGTGCCAAGCTATGTGGAAATCACTCCACAAAAGGAAGTAAGCCCAAAGCTTTGCGGAAAGCTTCAAACTTCTCCCTAGGCAGAGCCTTCGTGAAAAGGTCTGCAATGTTCTCCTGTGTGGGCACATATGCCAAGCTGATCTCCCCAGCAGAGAACCTCTCCCTGACATAGTGATAGTGCACCTCAATGTGCTTAGTGCGAGCATGGAACACAGGGTTCCTTGCAACTGCCAATGCGCTCTGACTGTCAGTCAAGATGATGGTGGCAGAAGATTGACCAACACCCAAATCAGCTAAGGCATCTGAGCCACACACACTCAATAGTCGCTATGAAAGCTGCCCTATACTCAGCCTCACAACTGGAAGTGGCCACAATAGGCTGCTTCTTGCTCAACCAAGATATACATGAGCTACCAAGCATGAAGCAAAAACCACTAGTGGACACACGAGTGTCATAGCAACCAGCCCAATCTGAGTCAAAAAAAGCATGCAAATCTAGCGGTAGTGATCCTCCCCTGGGATAAAACAACCCAAGTAGCCGACTACCACTCAAGTAGCGAAAGATGTGCTTAACCGCCTTCCAATGCGTGACTTCTGGGCAATGCATAAACCTGCTCATCTGTGAGACAGCAAACTGAATATTTGGCCGAGTAATGCATAAGTAGATCAAACATCCAACAGCCTGCTGATAGAGAACAGCATCAAATGCATCTCAAGCATCATGAAGACTCAATCGTAAACTTGTCTGCCATTCCACCATCAACTTGCATAAATTGAATGCCCAAATAGTGATGCAAATGCCCCAAATCAGACATCTCGAATGAGGCATGCAAATCAGCCTTGAAATCATCAATATGCTTCTCAATAGGACCAGTGAGCAGCATGTCATCAACATAGACAACAATGATCAGAAGCACATCATTAGCACGCTTAACATATAAGGTGCTTTCAGTTGGATTGTTCTCAAAACCATATGCAACCAGATAGGCATGTATCTTCTCATACCAAGCACGTGGTGCTTGCTTTAAACCATATAATGCCTTCTTTAACCTGCACACCTGGTTTTCGTGCCCTTTCTCCACAAATCCACGGGGCTGAAAAACATACACTTCTTCATGCAAGTCACCATTCAGAAATGATGTTTGAATGTCCAACTGATGTAGATTCCAACCATGATGGGCTGCAAGTGCACAAATACTCCGAACAGTAGTCATACGGCATGTAGGTGCAAAGGTCTCATCAAAATCAATGCCTCTTTCCTGCGCATAACCCTTTGCAACAAGCCTAGCCTTATACCTGTCAACTGTACCATCAGGTTTATGCTTCAACAAAAATACATTTTACTGCCTTATCATCCAATTTTCTGCGATGTTGTTCAGGCACTAGTGCATATGCCAAACAACCAAAAACATGCAGATGAGCAACAGATGGCTTGCAATCATGCCAAGCCTCATATGGAGTGATAGACTACAGCGCTTTAGTCGGACACCTGTTCAGTACATATGCTGCACACATGACATCCTCAAGCCAGAAACTATGAGGTAAAGCCTAACTCTTGACCATACACCTTGCCATCTCCATGAGTGACCTGTTCTTCCCTTCAGCAACTCCATTTTGTTGAGGTGTATATGGCACTCTACACTGGTGTTTTATCCCACGTTCAGCCAGAAATGCATTAAAATCAGAAAACATATATTCCCCCCCTCGATCAAAACGGAGGGTGCCCATTTTACATGCTGACAGATTTTCAGCCAAAACCAAAAACTGTTTGAAGCACATGAACACTTCGGACTTTGCTTTGAGTGGATATACCCATGCATGCCTGGAAAAATCATCAATGAAAGTCACGAAGTAAAGGTAATTTCCAAAAGAGGGTGTCTGCATAGGACCATAGACATCACTATGTACAAGCTGCAATTTCTGTGTAGCCCGAACTGAACCATCTTTTGGAAAGGAGGAACGCTGCATTTTGCCCAAAATATAGCCTTCACAAACATGTTTTCCAGGTGCCTCAAGTTTAGGCAAAGAGGGCACCATTTCAAATTTCTGCAGGCGCAGCAAACTAGCAAAATTCAGATGACCAAAGCGTCCATGCCAAAGCTTTGCATCTGACATAGCCTGAGAATCATTCACTGCACATGCCAAATCACTTTCAGATCTTTCATAGTCTATGAGCTTATACAGCCCACGACATAAAATGCCAGAAGCAATAATCACATCGCCATTTGACAGATCATGAACTGTACACCTGCCATCAACAAATTTCACAACCAAGCCAATCTTGGCTAATGCAAAAACTGATAACAGATTCTTCTTGATCCCTGGCACAAATAAAGCATCTGACAAGGTGAAAGAACTACCATCAGCAGTAGTCAGAATGATCTTACCAACTCCCATGACAGGATAAGAGGAGTTGTTGGCGCATGTGACAGTATTCCCTGTAGGGGCAGGCTCCAGTGAAGAGAAGAAACTGCGCTGCGAGGTAATATGTTTGGTCGCCCCACTGTCAAAGTACCAAACATCTGAGTCCACTGCAGACATGCAATGCTCGTGAGAAGATGGGTCTAAACTGCAAACAGTAGTAAACGCCCATTCTTCTTCCTGCACAAGATTTGCAGACTCTATTTTTGGTGTAGAGGCCTCTTCAACAACCATTCCAGCCTCTTTCTTCTTTGCCTCTTTTGCAGCCAGTTTTGGACAGTTCTTTATGATATGATCATTCCCTTTACAGTACTTGCAAAACAATTTCTGCTTTTCTGATTTCTTATCATCTTTATCCTGGTTCTTCGAATGTGCAGCATCTGCGGATTTTTGCTTACTAGTAGAAGAGCTCCATTTTCCTTTGCCCTTCTGACTAGCCAAGAAAGCTTGATCTGCAACACGCATAATGGACCTGTTCTGCCTGGACTGATCTTCGTGCAACAGAACAGAGACTAACTCCTCAAATGATGAGGCATTCGGATTGCCTTTCATCATCAACCGAAGAGTAGAAGCAAAACTCTGATATGAATCAGGAAGACCATTCAGAACGGTCTGCACAAGTGAGCTATCTGGTATAACCTCATCAGCAGAAATCAACTGTTCCTTCAAATCTTTGATCTTCGTTAGGAAACTGTCCATAGAATCACCTTCATTCATGTGCTCACTCTCCAACTGTTTTCGGAGGTAAGCAACACGAGCCTCATTCCTAGCTTGGTACAATGTGGTAAGTGTATCCCAAGCATCCCTAGTTGTTTTGCAAGAGCGAATATGAGGAATAATGGCACGTTTGACAAACAAAGCTATCAATGCATGTGCTTGGGCATCTCTGCCATCCCAACAAATCTGCTCTGCAGTAGGTGCAGCAGAAATAGCAGCACGAACAGGAATCTACACAATATCATCTTCGACACCATCTTCATCAGCTCCAACACCTGTATTTGTAGTACCTATTGTTATAGGTATAACAGGATGTCTTTCAACACCCTGCACAATGTTCCATAATCCTTTTGCAACCAATACATGTCGCATCATATAACCCCATAATGGGTAGTTGGTACCATCCAACTTATCCTCAACAGCCAACATACGGAATACATCACTGCTTTCAGCCATGGCCGGTGACTAAAATACCTTGATGCAGAAAATTGACTGTATCTCAAAAAGTTGAACAGGACTGCCCAGACAAGTTCTGCTAGACCTGTAGCGGACTTCGAGATGCTTATACTGGCGAACAGAAACTGGTATATACCTTTGGCACAAAAGATGAAATAGCTTGCACAAGCACTGCGATAGTGCGTTCGGAGGCCGAAACGAGCTCAGATCGCGATTTCGGCATGACATAGCAAAGTTGTTTTGATCTCTAAAACACCCTAAGTATGCACACCAAATTTCGTGTGAATCTGAGACTGCAAACGGAGGAGTGTCGACGGCACCCTAGATGAAGCGATGACTTGCTCTGATACCAATTGTTGGAGTAAGACGTCTGCGGAAGCACGCGAATAGCACAAGGAAGAAGAAGAAGCTTGGAGCACAACACACAAGATAAGTAGCCCATTAGGGCAATAGGCGTATATACAAGCCGAGGGAAAAAAACCTCCTAAAGAGGGAAAAAAGTGCCCCGGCGGTCCTAGTGTGTTTGCACACATCACTACCTAAATATATCAACATTACACCACTACGGAACGAGAAGGATTAGGAATGATCTACGCAGTAAAGAAATTCAGGCATTATTTGTTCGCAAATAAGTTCAAGTTCTTTATAGATCATCAAGCATTATTGTACTTAGTCAATTTGCAGGATTATGGTGGCCCACTCTTCACATGGATGCACATACCTATAAAAAGAGATGTGATGTGTGCCAGAGAACTCAATTTCCTACTCGCAGAGATGAAATGCCATTGAAACCCATGATGGGCGGACGTGCATTTTCTAAGTGGGGTATAGACTTTGTAGGACCCATTAACCCCCCTGCAAAAGGTACACATGCCAAATACATTATTGTTGCCACAGATTATCTTACCAAATGGGTAGAGGCAAAGGCCACAAAAAGGAATGATGCACACACGACTGTAAAATTCTTATTTGAAAATGTCTTTACAAGACATGAATTGCCTATAGAGTTAGTGAGTGATCGAGGAACTCACTTTCTAAATCAGGTCATTGAATATCTGTTACAGGATTTTATGGTGATTCACAAGAAATCCGCACCATATCATCCTCAGGCCAAATATAAATTGTGTGCAACCGGTGAGATAAGCCATTTCTAAGTGGCATAAGAAAGAAATAGACCACAATGCCACTATATAACCATTGAAAATACTATGATCAAACTTGTGATGGCATAAACATGAAAGATAAATCACAATGCCATCTCATATGCCAAATATTTGACAAGATCATGCTCTACTCTCATATTGAGGAGCCACCAAAGTCATCATACATGGTCAAATGGAAGACGAGAGCAAAGCACAAGTGCTCATATACACTTCTCTTGAATATCTTTGCACCAACAAAGCTCTAAACTAAGAGATCAAAACAAATTTGAAGATAGTTTCAATCTTCAACTATCTTTAGGGTTGCATAGAAAAAATATGATAGTCTATATATTGCCTTTTTGATGCTCAAGACTTTATGATTTGCTTATGAATTCTTCAATAAACTTAAAGATTCCTTTCTTTGCTACAGAAAGATTCTTAGAACACCTCAATAGGAGGTGTATAGCTCAAGATATATACAAAGCAAGCATATGTTGTCAATTTCACATTTACCTGCACCACTATTTCTTTGTAGTCTGAATTTTGGATAACCTATCACTCATAAGCTATACCTATCTTCTTCTACAACATTGTAGATATTTTCTTGAGCTAGGCACAACAAGTTAAACTCCCTCAATTGGACCTCTAAAATGCAAGTTATAGCAAAAAATTGACCCTTTGTCCAAATGATTATAGATTCAAAATCTACATAACTCTGTGTTTTTTGACTCTCTGGTAGACTAAAGCTCCAAACTAGATATTGCATTGTTCAGTGAAGTTAGAACCCTCTCTTTTAGGCATGAAAAAACTTTAAAATGCACAAGTTGGAGCGTCCTAGCTCACATTATGGCCTAAATGCTAGATAGCTGCCAAAAAGGTTCCAACCTACACGTTCACCTCTTCAACCCTAAACTTCCATTAAAGCACACCAACCTTCAACAAGCTCTGATACCAATGAAGCTCTTTGGTTTACTAAACAAGTTGAGCAAGGAGGGTCAGGCTCAACTTCAGGAGCTTTGTCATCACTCCCTATCGTTAGCACATCTGCCCAAGCCCAGGTGATATCGTTTTCCTCGTTAGGCATTTCCCTCGAAGGATCGAAATAGTAATATCGATCTCCCACCCATCCTACATGTCGAGTCAGGTATTCCTCAAAACACTCAATGTAAAATGCAACACCCAAACCCTAGTTTATAAAGCATACCAGCCAATGCGCTTCCTCTACATCATATTCCGTCTCAAAGTCGTCGACATCTATGTCCATGCGGGCGAATGTTTGGTCCGAGAAATATATCCTTAGCTCGTACAAGTAGAGTTGCGTTATTTGATCTGCCATTTTGTTACTTAGCTCCTAACAGTCTCTGCATAACACAAAAATATTAGAAGTCCAAAATTCTTGAGCTAGCACAGGATAAATATTTATGACACACAAATCATAGCTTACATATTCGCATATATATATATAACTATACATGTATGTACAAGGATTCTACTACGTCCTTCTGCTTGGATCTCGTCTGGCTTCTCCCGTCCTATTGTCACGTGAAATATGGTTTAACTCGAAGCGCGTTAATCTTCACGGGAGCATATTCTTCTCCTAAATCTTGAATTTGCATGGAACCATTGGAGTTGAGTTCCACCACCTTAAACGGTCCTGCCCATCTTGTCTGTAACTTCCCCGGGAATTTATAATATTTACTATCATAGACTAGCACCAAATCCCCTTCTTGAATCACATAGGTCTTGAGATTCTTATCATGCCTCTCCTTACGTCTCTTCTGAGTAGCTTCCAGACTTTGCTGTGCAATGAGTCTCTTTTCTTCCAGCTTGACCAGTTGTATGTACCTTTCCTTCAATGACTCTTCCTCTCCCATCCTGGCTTCGATAGCCACTCTTAATGTTGGAACTTCTTTTTCGATGGGAAAGATGGCTTCCTCGCCGTATACTAGGGAGAACGGAGTGCTCTTTGTCGTCACTCGGTAGGATGTTCTATACGCCCACAAAGCTTCCAAAAGTCTCTCATCCCAGTCTCGCCTATGCACAGCTACTGTCTTTGTCAGAATCTGTTCCAGCACCTTGTTGGTGACCTCCACTTGTCCATTTGCCCTCGGGTAATATGGAGTGCTTTTTCTATGTTTGATCTTATATAATTCCATTAATTCTTCGATTAGTTCGTTGACAAAATGGGTTCCTCTATCACTTACTATTTCCAACGGGCATCCGAATCGAGTGATGATTTGTTCGTACAAAAATTTAGCTACATCAACAGGTCAGTCAGTCTTCAGAGCTTTGGCTTCTACCCACTTGGTAACATAGTCAGTGCAGACCAAAATATACCTATTAGACCGCCGTCTTGAGGGAGGATCAATAGGCCCCACAAAATCAATTCCCCACTTCTCAAAGGGCTTAAGAGCGAGTACCGGCATGAGAGGAGCAGCATGTGCTAATGTGGGTTTGCCCATTCGTTGGCATTTGTCGCATTTCCTACAGTATGTGTGCGAGTCTTTGAACAGCGTTGGCCACCAATACCCTGCCAATAAAATCTTTCTTGCCGTCAATTCACCAGCAAAATGCCCACCGCAAGGTTCGTCATGCAAAGCCCTCAACACTAGGTTTGCTTCTTCTTCCCCGAGACACCTCCGATAAATGCTCTCATGAACAAAATATCGATAGAGTTGCCCCCCAATGATGCTATGGTGCTTCGCCAATGCTAACAGTTTTTGCTTCTCTCTCTTGCTTGCTCCTGGCGGATATTTAGTAGTGCACAAGAAATTCACCAAGTCGGCATACCAAGGTACTTTAGCATCAACCTGGAATAGATGCCCATCAGGAGCATCGTCGGGCACACCAGAGGTTGGCTCCTCATTAACAATTCGAGATAAATGGTCAGCCAATATATGTGCTTTGCTTGGTCTGGTTACCACTGTGAACTGAAATTCTTGGAGGAGTAGCATCCACCTCATCAATCGCCCTGATAACTCTGGTTTATTAATGATATACTTAAGGGCTTCATGATCCACATAAAACGTGAAATGTTTTCCCATCAAGTAATGCCGATACTTGTTCACCGCAAAGATCATCGATAGGCATTCCTTCTCTGTGGTCGTGTAGTTCCTCTCAGTGCTATTCAAGTTGCGACTTGCGTAATAAATAGGGTGGTCCAACTTCTTTTCATCGGCTTGGCATAGTACTGCTCCAACCGCAGTATGAGAAGCGTCGGTATGCACATGGAATTCTTTCGTCCAGTTGGGTGCTACCAAAATTGGTGCATTTATCAATCTCTCCTTGATCGAGTCGAATGCAACTTGACACTCTTCAGTCCATTGGTATTGTTGTTCTTTCCTCAAAAGATTCGTCAGTGGTTCCGCTATTGATGCAAAATTTAATATAAAACGTCGATAATAATTCGCATGCCCCAAGAATCCTCTGAGTTGCCGCAAGTTTTGCGGAGGTGGAAGTTGTCCAATCTTTTCCACCTTATCCTCGTCAACTGCAATCCCTTTTTCGGAAATAACATGTCCCAAAAGCAATCCTCTTCGTACTCCAAATGTACACTTTTCAGGATTTAATGCAATGCCTTTTTCAATGCTTCTCCTTAAAATAGCTTCGATCCTCTCCATCATGTTTTCATCGTCGCCTCTGATCGCAAAGTCATCGAGAAATATCTCCATCCAATCCTGCAAATAGTCTTGATATGCAGCTATCATTGCCCTCTGGAATGTGGCCGGTGCATTGCATAATCCAAATGGCATCACACGATATGCATATGTACCCCATTCTATCGTGAAAGTAGTTTTTGATTGATCCTCTTCATGGATTTGGATCTGGTTGTATCCACTGAAACCATCCAAAAATGAGTACAATTTATGGCCAGCCACTCTATCCAAGATTTGATCAGTAAAGGGCAAGGGGAAATGATCCTTCTTCGTGCGCTCGTTCAACTTTCGATAATCTATGCAAATACGGATTTTCTTATTTTTCTTTGGAACCACTACAATTGGTGATACCCACTCATTGGATGTGATGGGATATATAAATCCTGCCTCCAATAACTTAGTCAATTCCAGCTTGATCAATTCCGAGTAGACTGGATTTGTCCGCCTAAGTCGTTGACATATTGGTCGTGTGCCTTCTTCCAAGTCTATATAATGTTGGCAGATTCGTGGATCAATTCCTCTCAAATCACTGTATGACCATGCAAAGGCCTTGCCGAAATTTTTGAGTGTCAACTTAATACAATCTCGTACTTCATCTGGTAGCTCTGACCCCACGCTCAAGAACTTTTCTGGAAAAACTTCCCATTTTTCCAACTGAGCTTCTCGCGAATATTCCTTATTCCTTGATGACACTGTGATTGGAACGTGCTCTCCGATCACGCGTGCATGGTTGGCCAGTAAATCATTGTTTTGTTCTCTTTCGATTGAACCTAATTTCTTTAGTTCAGCTTTTGCAATGGCTTCCGACACTTTAGTTTTACTCTTCGCTTCTTTTTCCGATTCTCGACTTCTCTTTAGAATCTCTGCTTCTAGCACTCTAACCCTTTCTCTCAACTGTTGTACTTCCATTGTCGGAGCTAACTCCAGTTTCAACTCTTCTCTTGAAGTTCCCTTCTCTAGTGATTGAGTAGCTTTATTTTCCTTTGCGTCTATACTCAACATGTAGCACTCAAATTCTCTTGTATGTGTCAACCATCCTAGCAACTCCTGATCGGAATCTTCGTTATAGAGCAATGGATTTTGATACTCTTCCATCTTCGTGTCTTGGTTCTTAAAGAGCTGCAAGTTGAACCCGTCTTGAAGCAGATTCTTGTAGGTGTCCGTGCTCAAAGAAAACCTAGCTCGTGCAATCTCGTGCCTTGCTTTCTCCTTCTCTTTCTTTTCCATCTCATCGACTATTATTGTTTTCTTCTTGTTGCTCGAGGGTGTGGATACTTGTATTTGAATCCGATCAGACTTTGGCCCTATTGAAATAAAACCTGTGCGCCAGTCATGCACACATTCGGCTTGCACCAGCCATGGCCGTCCAAGTAGGATCGAGAAGGTAGCCTCTGAGGTCCTTGGTCTTACTATCAGATAATCAACTTTAAACTCTAGACCGCCCACAACTGTGCTTACATTCTTCAAAAGGCCCGCAGGCTTCACTTGTGTTTGATCCGCCATTCTTAAAGACATCGGCGTCTCTTCCATGTGGTTGAGGCCCAAAGCTTTCATCATGAACTCAGTCATCAGGTTGACTGCGGCTCCACTATCTAACTGAGCACCAGGGACTGCATACCCTTTAATCTCGACCGTCACAGCTGGAGCATTTGAGTCAATTTGCGTCGTAATACTTTGAATGATCCCTTGGACATCTTTATCTTGTCTATTTTTATCTCGAGCTTTCCTCGACTTCTTAATATATTCGTTATAGAATTGTTTCCTATAAGCAGGTGAACATTTTAGCAATGTGCCAATATCCAGCGTGACTTCCGTGTCAGCAAGCAACTTTTCAATATCTACTTCTTCCGAACTTTGTCTTTCCTTTCTACTCTTAGGAGCTTTCAATCTTTCAGGGAATGGTGCTATGCCTGGCACAAACTCCTTGGTCACTGGTGGAAGAATCTCAATCTCTTCCCCATCCTCAAGCTCCTGCTGCTCAGCAAATCCCCCAACTTGGTTTTCTACCTCTTCACGCTCAACGATCTTCTCTTGACTCCCTTCTTCACCTTTGCCTCCTGGATTCTTCTTCGAATACTCTTGAGTCCTTGTGACTACTGCCACAGTTGGATCTTTACTTGGTTTCTTGGCTTCGTAAGCATCCACAAAGTGCATTGACGAGCTAGAGCCTTCTTGAGGGTTCGGTGTTTTGAACACTACTCCGATTGTAGGAACGTGCTCTTGAGCTCTCAATGTGGAATGCATCTGAGTATCAACAAAATTCGAGGACCCTACTGGTCCTTTTTCTTTGCCGACGGCAGCTCTTCGTTTTGGACAATCTTCATCAAAGTGGCCCTCTCCACTACAGTACCTACATAGTGGGGTATAATCAATTGGTTTCTTTTCGTTTGGACATCTAGATTGAGTATGGCCAAAGCCATGACATCTCCAGCACTGGATTGGACCATCTCTCCTTTGATCACGTGAGACTCCTCTTGGATAGTCTCCTCCTTGACCTTGAGCACCATATCCATATGTCGGTCTGTTTTCCCAACGAGATGTAGGTGGGACACTTTGAGCGAGCAATCCCGTATAAGGTCTCTCTCTTGTATCTCCCGATTTCATGGTCCTCTCTTCATAGGCTCTCTTGTTGTAACATCGGTCCTCTGTGTGATTTGTTCTTCCACAAAAAGTGCAACGCATTCTAGGTGGTGATCTATCTGTGAATACTCTTGAGACTGTAGGGCATTCTGAAGCCAAATGGCCGTAACCCTGGCACTTTTCACACCATGTATTTGATCGAAACACTTGATTCGGGTTTGTCGTGACCTCTGGTTTTACTGTGTATGTCTCCTGAGTCATTGTGGCAGCTTTTATAGCTTGCGTGACCAATTCCAATATTCGTTCTTCAGTTAGCGCAGGCTTTACCTCGCGTGGCGTGCTAGTGGCAGCTACAAAAGCTGGAGTCATCAATGCGGGACTTCCTTGACCCGGATCTTTCATCGGTATGCTCCCTGGGCCTCCCATAGGCTCGTATAAGAGCTCCATCTTCCTTTGTTGGCATAATTGTACTTTCTCCCAAAGCCTCGCTTGTTCCTTAGCATCCATTAAAGTCGCAGGTCTTGTCAGGCTGATATGCTGCTGTGCCGTAGGATCTCTCAATCCCGAAATGAATCTTCATTTCAATGTCTCGTCGTTCGGGGCATTCGCGCCCATCTTTCTTACCAACGTTTCCATTCTCTGAATGTAGTTATCGATGCTCTCATTGACTCCCTGTCGCAAATAATCCATCTGTTGGGCCAATCTATCTTGGAAGCCTTGTCGTCGAAACTTTGCCAAGAAGGCTTCCTTGAGAATTTGATAAGTTCCACGCTCTTGTGGTGTCAAATTCCCATACAAATTGGCTGCCTCATCATGGAGAATAGCCGGAAAAATTCTCAACCTTTGATCCTGGTCAACTACGTCATTGGCCTCACAAGTAACCTCAAACAACTGGATAAAACTATCTGGATCTTCGTCCCAAGTACCTGAAAACTTGGTGAAGTCCCCCAAATGAACCGAAATCCGTTGAGCCATTTCAAACAGAGGTGTGATGTCAATATCACTTCGATCCCAGAAATTTAGTGCACGTGGCCTCAGGATCCCTCCTTCAAACTTCCGCACTTGATTCGCGACTCTCCTACGGGAGTACACGTTTTTGGCCGATCTCTTCGAACCAATCGAGGTCCACTCACCTGGCGGTTCCCACCTTCTCCTTTCTCTTTCAAGGGCTCTTCTCTGAGCGCGTTCCTCTCTTTGAGTTTGTGTTGCTCCTGACGATGAGCTCCCCTCGCTCATGTACTAGATCTTGGGGTCCGCAAGCTCGGCCAACCTGTGGCGCTAGGCGAACCTATGGCACTCTCTTATAGAGACGTACCAAGCTATTCCCGGCAGACGCACCAAAATGTTTAGCTTCTAAGTCCAAGGAAAAGTGCCTTTACACAATGATGTTTTACCCAACTCTCCTGAAACTAGGTCAATTTTGGTTTCCCCTAAGTCCACAAGTTCACTCCAGAGTTTTGATGGAGGAGGTGAGAAAACGCGCACGATTGGATATCCACCTCCAGTGGTCACTTCCTGTAACCTCCCTTTCTTCACTCAACCCCCTCCTTTCACGTCGGGTTCACTAGATTTGTCGCAGAGTTTCTAGGAAAGGAGGGAGACAAATAAAAGCGAGGTTGAATTCGGATGATTGTATGTTCATTCATAGGATTCTCTATTGTGTTCACGGTGCATAGTTTTCAAACTAAGGTTTGAAATATAATAACAAGCAGCATCAATTAAGGCAATTGTGTTTTTGAAGATCAGTTGTGCATACCCGTTTTTGTGCCAAGTGTTTTTCTTTTTAAAACAAAACAAAAGTACCCTTAACTTTAACTCTTAACCCTTTAGTTCATACCCTTACTCAAAATTGCATCGATTCAGCACATCTTATTCATGAAAAGGAATAGATGCAAGAAGTAATTCGCATGCATATCTTGCTCTAAGCTCATCTTCGAAATAGAGGCACATATAACTTGAACTTATGATAATGGAAATTATTACTATCCTTTCGTATGAAAATGTTACTTCAAACTAACTTTCACCTTTCGTACTATTTTATGACTTCAGATTTGCGATTTTCAAGAGAAAAGAAAGAAAAAACATGGAATATCTTGACGTAAATCAAGAGTGCAGAAGGCATTGCAAAGTTCAAGAACTTGAGAATTTCAAGGCACGAGTCATGCCAATGGTTTTTAAAAAAAACACTCTGGACAAAGGACAGCAAGAGATCAGATCTCTGAAACAAATTAACTTTCGGGGTAGTGGCTAAAAGAAGGCACAGGCCATGCAATCCGTTTCTCTCTCCTCGAATTGAATTAACAGCAGTAAATGAATATCCTCCTTCAACCAAAATTCATCGTGTTTAGTCTTCTCTGATCATACATGTCCCTACGCTAAAATTCCCCTCTTCCTCTTCTCTGCACAAACTGCTCTTGCTGAAGGCTGTATCTCCTTCTATGCCCTGCTCTTTGAAGCTCTTAAAAACATCCGCTCAAATCAAGCAATCAACAAATAATTCCACAAATGTGCAACAGAGAAACCTTCTATCTTCCTCTGAGCTGTAACATAAATTCATACTAAAACTGAATAATAGATGCAAGCTTGAGGACATAACAAAAGCGTTTGTCTGTTATGATTGGAAAACCCACAGAATCCAAAATATAGAAGTCCTCAGTGAATTGCATTAAACATGTTTTTTAAATTGGATGCCTTTACCTGAATCTAAATAAAAACTTCAAACATCATATCATTTATAAACCAAAAATTTATGACTCACTTTGGAAATAAGCGCTAAGCAGTCTCAGTGGTTGATTAAAATCTTTTGTAACAGGTTCCAGAACTTCGCGCATCACTGAACATCTAAGAGTTATTCGATTTTTTTTTTTCGTGAAGCATAACTCTTGTTCATTTGATTTTAACGATGCTAATATTATTAGCATAAAAAACACATGGATTTTCAGAAACTTAACTGTCTCAGCTGAATAAAAACGGCATCAAGTAATTATAGAGTTTAAAGTATATCATGGGAAAATCATGGCGACACGGATGACTTAGCTTTATTCACAGCATAATGTTAAAAAATTTGGCAGAAGAGAACTACACAGACTATCGTGTTGGATTTAAGTATAGAAAATGTTCGAACAATGTAATCAGATTGTGTACAGATGACTATTTATGAATGATTCGCTTGAAGACGTCTGTATCATGCAGATAAGAGGGCCCCATTCAGAGAAGTTTTATAGAATGCACAATAATCAAAGCGTTTCTTATTAACGAAACTAACCGCGTCGAACAGTATCAGAGTTTGTAAAAATACTCAGAGAACTATATCTATTACAAATAGATTTAGGAAAGGCTTACCTATCATCGATTCCTTGTTCAAGAGATCATTAGATGAACATCATCAACTATCCCTTTCTGCATTCGTGTCTACATGCATTGACCTCCGTCTATAGCCATAGCCATCCGAATCTCTTCGCGTTTCATACACTTGAGCGAGATCCTTGAGCTTCTCCGGGTCCTCCTCCTCTTCTGTTGATGGCCCACTCTGAGGAAAAATCTCTTCCCCTTTCTACTCCCCTCTCCGTTCATTCAGCGTCAGCCCGTCTTCACTAGTCCCCATCAGATATCTGCAAAGTCCTCGTGTATTCGCCTTCAAGATTCCCCCCCCTTATCTGTTCGTGGAAAAAAACGAGAGGGAGAGAACACCTTGAGCATTGCAGAACAAGCCCGCCCCAGGTAGCCTCTTGTCCAGCAGCCCTTATGGAGTCTGAAGTGATCCGGTACCTCCCCCCCTTCCACCTTTCGTAACCAAAAAAAGTCGCTGCCCTGCCAACGAAGAGAGGGACAAAAACAAAAATCCAAAAAAACACCCGCTCCTCCCTCATGTGCATTTAGGGGGCATAACCACCCCCCATTCCTTCTCTCTGCCACACATCTGACAGTTGAAAGACTAACTACTCCAGCACTGCAGTTAAATAATTCCATAGTTTTTGACGTTCATATCTGGCAATTTCTTCTATCACACATAACGCGATCCTTTGCCACATGTGAATGCCAAAACGTAGGAAGGGGTGATAAGCTTTCTCCATCTCTTTGGTTAATAGCTTGCAGGGAATATCAGAAATTAGCCTGAGGATGAACTCTAGAATGTCATATCTACTTGTTGTAGACAGGGCTCCCTTAGCATAATACTATTCCAATCATCAGGGATTTCATCACCTAGCATCGTGCAAAAGCTTGAAAGATGGCTTGTTGATGACACCTCCAGCTTGATTTTTGGCAAATCTTTAAACATCTCCGTACTCAAGATTTCTCCTCCACTGCACATGCCCTGCAGAACATCACTATTTTGACTATCAATATGATCATTCTCATTCTCACTAGTCTTGGAATCCTTGGTTCCATCCACCTCTTCTTCAATGTCAACTTCATCTTGCAATCTCATGCTAGACACATTCTCATTGGTTTTCAGCTCAATTGCACATAAGGAGGATGCTTCTTTGCTGTTTGATCCACAATGAATAACTCCACTTCTTCCTCCATATCTCTGAATTTTTTCCAACGATGTGTCGAAGATCAATTTCCAGAAATCGGTCAAGCGATTGTATTTGATGTTTGATAAGGAAGCATCCCCCCTTGAAACAAAGCCGTTTCTAATTTCCTTTGCACATCAATATTCCCTATGTTCTTAGGAGGCTCCTCCATGCTCAATCCCTTTTCTCCACATCCCTGCAATCAATATCTCCACATGCTTCTCATCAATCAACACATTCATTCTTCAAGCACTTGAAATCAAACGTATTTTCCTGCCAAATAGAACCACATTAGTGCATAAAAACCAACCATTTTCGGAGCTAACAGTAGAGCCTTCGTGAAAAGGTCTGCAATGTTCTCTTGTGTGGGCACATATGCCAAGCTGATCTCCCCAGCAGAGGACCTCTCCCTGACATAGTGATAGTGCACCTCAATGTGCTTAGTGCGAGCATGGAACACAGGGTTCCTCGCAACTGCCAATGCGCTCTGACTATCAGTCAAGATGATGGTGGCAGAAGATTGACCAACACCCAAATCAGCCATAAGGCATCTGAGCCACACACACTCAACAGTCGCTGTGAAAGCTGCCCTATACTCAGCCTCACAACTGGAAGTGGCCACAATAGGCTGCTTCTTGCTCAACCAAGATATACATGAGCTACCAAGCATGAAGCAAAAACCACTAGTGGACACACGAGTGTCATAGCAACCAGCCCAATCTGAGTCAAAAAAAGCATGCAAATCTGGCGGTAGTGATCCTCCCCTGGGATAAAACAACCCAAGTAGCCGACTACCACTCAAGTAGCGAAAGATGCGCTTAACCGCCTTCCAATGCGTGACTTCTGGGAAATGCATAAATCTGCTCATCTGTGAGACAGCAAACTGAATATTTGGCCGAGTAATGCATAAGTAAATCAAACATCCAACAGCCTGCTGATAGAGAACAGCATCAAATGCATCTCAAGCATCATGAAGACTCAATCGTAAACTTGTATGCCATTCCACCATCAACTTGCATAAATTGAATGCCCAAATAGTGATGCAAATGCCCCAAATCAGACATCTTGAATGAGGCATGCAAATCAGCCTTGAAATCATCAATATGCTTCTCAATAGGACCAGTGAGCAGCATGTCATCAACATAGACAACAATGATCAGAAGCACATCATTAGCACGCTTAACATATAAGGTGCTTTCAGTTGGACTGTTCTCAAAACCATATGCAACCAGATAGGCATGTATCTTCTCATACCAAGCACGTGGTGCTTGCTTTAAACCATATAATGCCTTCTTTAACCTGCATACCTGGTTTTCGTGCCCTTTCTCCACAAAGCCACGGGGCTGAAAAACATACACTTCTTCATGCAAGTCACCATTCAGAAATGTTGTTTTAATGTCCAACTGATGTACATTCCAACCATGATGGGCTGCAAGTGCATAAATACTCCGAACAGTAGTCATACGGCATGTAGGTGCAAAGGTCTCATCAAAATCAATGCCTCTTTCCTGCGCATAACCCTTTGCAACAAGCCTAGCCTTATACCTGTCAACTGTACCATCAGGTTTATGCTTCAACAAAAATACATTTTACTGCCTTATCATCCAATTTTTTGCGATGTTGTTCAGGCACTAGTGCATATGCCAAACAACCAAAAACATGCAGATGAGCAACAGATGGCTTGCGATCATGCCAAGCCTCATATGGAGTGATAGACTACAGCGCTTTAGTCGGACACCTGTTCAGTACATATGCTGCACACATGACATCCTCAAGCCAGAAACTATGAGGTAAAGCCTAACTCTTGACCATACACCTTGCCATCTCCATGAGTGACCTGTTCTTCCCTTCAGCAACTCCATTTTGTTGAGGTGTATATGGCACTCTACACTGGTGTTTTATCCCACGTTCAGCCAAAAATGCATTAAAATCAGAAAACATATATTCCCCCCCTCGATCAAAACGGAGGGTGCCCATTTTACATGCTGACAGATTTTCAGCCAAAACCAAAAACTGTTTGAAGCACATGAACACTTCGGACTTTGCTTTGAGTGGATATACCCATGCATGCCTGGAAAAATCATCAATGAAAGTCACGAAGTAAAGGTAATTTCCAAAAGAGGGTGTCTGCATAGGACCATAGACATCACTATGTACAAGCTGCAATTTCTGTGTAGCCCGAACTGAACCATCTTTTGGAAAGGAGGAACGCTGCATTTTGCCCAAAATATAGCCTTCACAAACATGTTTTCCAAGTGCCTCAAGTTTGGGAAAAGAGGGCACCATTTCAAATTTCTGCAGGCGCAGCAAACTAGCAAAATTCAGATGACCAAAGCGTCCATGCCAAAGCTTTGCATCTGACATAGCCTGAGAATCATTCACTGCACATGCCAAATCACTTTCAGATCTTTCATAGTCTATGAGCTTATACAGCCCACGACATAAAATGCCAGAAGCAATAATCACATCGCCATTTGACAGATCATGAACTGTACACCTGCCATCAACAAATTTCACAACCAAGCCAATCTTGGCTAATGCAAAAACTAATAACAGATTCTTCTTGATCCCTGGCACAAATAAAGCATCTGACAAGGTGAAAGAACTACCATCAGCAGTAGTCAGAATGATCTTACCAACTCCCATGACAGGATAAGAGGAGTTGTTGGCGCATGTGACAGTATTCCCTGTAGGGGCAGGCTCTAGTGAAGAGAAGAAACTGCGCTGCGAGGTAATATGTTTGGTCGCCCCACTGTCAAAGTACCAAACATCTGAGTCCACTGCAGACATGCAATGCTCGTGAGAAGATGGGTCTAAACTGCAAACAGTAGTAAACGCCCATTCTTCTTCCTGCACAAGATTTGCAGACTCTATTTTTGGTGTAGAGGCCTCTTCAACAACCATTCCAGCCTCTTTCTTCTTTGCCTCTTTTGCAGCCAGTTTTGGACAGTTCTTTATGATATGATCATTCCCTTTACAGTACTTGCAAAACAATTTCTGCTTTTCTGATTTCTTATCATCTTTATCCTGGTTCTTCGAATGTGCAGCATTTGCGGATTTTTGCTTACTAGTAGAAGAGCTCCATTTTCCTTTGCCCTTCTGACTAGCCAGGAAAGCTTGATCTGCAACACGCATAATGGACCTGTTCTACCTGGACTGATCTTCCTGCAACAGAACAGAGACTAAATCCTCAAATGATAAGGCATTCGGATTGCCTTTCATCATCAACCGAAGAGTAGAAGCAAAACTCTGATATGAATCAGGAAGACCATTCAGAACGGTCTGCACAAGTGAGCTATCTAGTATAACCTCATCAGCAGAAATCAACTGTTCCTTCAAATCTTTGATCTTCGTTAGGAAACTGTCCATAGAATCACCTTCATTCATGTGCTCACTCTCCAACTGTTTTCGGAGGTAAGCAACACGAGCCTCATTCCTAGCTTGGTACAATGTGGTAAGTGTATCCCAAGCATCCCTAGTTGTTTTGCAAGAGTAAATATGAGGAATAATGGCACGTTTGACAAACAAAGCTATCAATGCATGTGTCTGGGCATCTCTGCCATCCCAACAAATCTGCTCTGCAGTAGGTGCAGCAGAAATAGCAGCACGAATAGGAATCTGCACAATATCATCTTCGACACCATCTTCATCAGCTCCAACACCTGTATTTGTAGTACCTATTGTTACAGGTATAACAGGATGTCTTTCAACACCCTGCACAATGTTCCATAATCCTTTTGCAACCAATACATGTCGCATCATATAACCCCATAATGGGTAGTTGGTACCATCCAACTTATCCTCAACAGCCAACATACGGAATACATCACTGCTTTCAGCCATGGCCGGTGACTAAAATACCTTGATGCAGAAAATTGACTGTATCTCAAAAAGTTGAACAGGACTGTCCAGACGAGTTCTGCTAGACCTGTAGCAGACTTCGAGACGCTTATACTGGCGAACAGAAATTGGTATATACCTTTGGCACAAAAAGATGAAATAGCTTGCACAAGCACTGCGATAGTGCGTTCGGAGGCCGAAACGAGCTCAGATCGCGATTTCGGCATGACATAGCAAAGCTGTTTTGATCTCTAAAACACCCTAAGTATGCACACCAAATTTTGTGTGAATCTGAGACTGCAAACGGAGGAGTGTCGACGGCACCCTAGATGAAGCAATGACTTGCTCTGATACCAATTGTTGGAGTTAGACGTCTGCGGAAGCACGCGAATAGCACAAGGAAGAAGAAGAAGCTTGGAGCACAACACACAAGACTGAATGTATTACTAGAGAATGTACAAAGATAAGGAGCCCATTAGGGCAATAGGTGTATATACAAGCCGAGGGAAAAAAACCTCCTAAAGAGGGAAAAAAGTGCCCCGGCGGTCCTAGTGTGTTCGCACACATCACTACCTAAATATATCAACATTACACCACTACGGAACGAGAAGGATTAGGAATGATCTACGCAGTAAAGAAATTCAGGCATTATTTGTTCGCAAATAAGTTCAAGTTCTTTATAGATCATCAAGCATTATTGTACTTAGTCAATAAGCCTTGTAACACAGGACGACTGATACGTGGGTTTCTATTACTCATGGAGTATGACTTTGAAGTAGTAGTCACGAAAGGAAAGACACACCTTAGAGCTGACCGCCTCTCAAGATTAACCACAGGAGAAGCTCCTCAAGGAATAGTGGATGAATTACCAGATGCATATTTGTTTAACCTTGAGATAGCACCAGAATGGGCTAAGCCTATTGTCCGTGTTCTCATATATGGACCCAAGAATCCTAGGATAAGGATCAAGGAAGGAGAGATTACCATCTCTCAAAGATACCAAATAATAGCAGGAAGCATATATAAACATGATAATCAAAAGATTCTTGCTTGTTGTGTAAATGAATCAGAACATGCGAATTGGTTGCAATTAGCACATGTAGGTGCATTAAAGCAACATCATTCAAAACATCGTACGTTGCAGACTCTGCATAGACTACGAGTATATTGCCCTTCTATGGAAGCAGACATCTACAAGTTTTGTAAAGAATGCCCTGTTTGTTGTGAAAGACCACCATTAGAACATGCTACATTATATCACGTGTCTCTCACACCAGAATGGAGTAAACCATTAGTGACGTACTTGAGGACGAAAACATTCCCTCAAGGAATGACCTTAGCACGACAATGAAGTCTAGAGCAGGAAGCTCAAGACTATTCACTTATTGGCGACAATCTATACAAATGAGGACGAGATGGATACCTAAGACAATGTGTTCATGAAAGCGATTATTTGAGCATACTAGATACTGCACACCAAGGTGTTGCAGGAGGACATTTTGGCCCTGATAGGATAATCAAAGCCATCCTCTTTGCAGGATTATGGTGGCCCACTCTTCACATGGATGCACATACCTATGTAAAGAGATGTGATGTGTGCCAGAGAACTCAATTTCCTACTCGCAGAGATGAAATGCCATTGAAACCCATGATGGGCGGACGTGCATTTTCTAAGTGGGGTATAGACTTTGTAGGACCCATTAACCCCCCTGCAAAAGGTACACATGCCAAATACATTATTGTTGCCACAGATTATCTTACCAAATGGGTAGAGGCAAAGGCCACCAAAAGGAATGATGCACACACGACTGTAAAATTCTTATTTGAAAATGTCTTTACAAGACATGAATTGCCTATAGAGTTAGTGAGTGATCGAGGAACTCACTTTCTAAATCAGGTCATTGAATATCTGTTACACGATTTTATGGTGATTCACAAGAAATCCGCACCATATCATCCTCAGGCCAAATATAAATTGTGTGCAACCGGTGAGATAAGCCATATCTAAGTGGCATAAGAAATAAATAGACCACAATGCCACTATATATCCATTGAAAATACTATGATCAAACTTGTGATGGCATAAACATGAAAGATAAATCACAATGCCATCTCATATGCCAAATATTTGACAAGATCATGCTCTACTCTCATATTGAGGAGCCACCAAAGTCATCATACATGGTCAAATGGAAGACGAGAGCAAAGCACAAGTGCTCATATACACTTCTCTTGAATATCTTTGCACCAACAAAGCTCTAAACTAAGAGATCAAAACAAATTTGAAGATAGTTTCAATCTTCAACTATCTTTAGGGTTGCATAGAAAAAATATGATAGTCTATATATTGCCTTTTTGATGCTCAAGACTTTATGATTTGCTTATGAACTCTTCAATAAACTTAAAGATTCCTTTCTTTGCTACAGAAAGATTCTTAGAACACCTCAATAGGAGGTGTATAGCTCAAGATATATACAAAGCAAGCATATGTTGTCAATTTCACATTTACCTGCACCACTATTTCTTTGTAGTCTGAATTTTGGATAACCTATCACTCATAAGCTATACCTATCTTCTTCTACAACATTGTAGATATTTTCTTGAGCTAGGCACAACAAGTTAAACTCCCTCAATTGGACCTCTAAAATGCAAGTTATAGCAAAAAATTGACCCTTTGTCCAAATGATTATAGATTCAAATTCTACATAACTCTGTGTTTTTTGACTCTCTGGTAGACTAAAGCTCCAAACTAGATATTGCATTGTTCAATGAAGTTAGAACCCTCTCTTTTAGGCATGAAAAAACTTTAAAATGCACAAGTTGGAGCGTCCTAGATCACATTATGGCCTAAATGCCAGATAGCTGCCAAAAAGGTTCCAACCTACACGTTCACCTCTTCAACCCTAAACTTCCATTAAAGCACACCAACCTTCAACAAGCTCTGATACCAATGAAGCTCTTTAGTTTACTAAACAAGTTGAGCAAGGAGGAGATGAAGGGATGGAAAGGAGAGGAAAGATGCACACACATGCATGGGAGCCTCGAGACCCATATAATGATCTCTATGAGGCAATGCTCTATTAATGATATATATATATATATATATATATATATATATATATATATATATATATATATATATATATATATATATATATATATATATATATATATATATATATATATATATATATATATATATATATATATATATATGTATATGTATATATGTATGTATGTATGTATAGGGGGGGTAAGGTCACATGATCCTTACATCCCCAACAATATAGTAATGGAAAAAAACAAACTTGTCATAAATAAAAAAAGATCACAAGGGCCCATGCTACCTATTGAGCAATATGACAGGGAAAACCTATGTTTGAGTTGCTTGTCTCCTCATTGAGCATGATGGAACTATCCACTTTGTAATAGGGAAGAAACGAAAGGAGGAGCAAAGAATAGTATGGTCCTTGATAAGGGCAAAAAGTTGATTGGCCTAAAGCATACTCTTACAATAGATTGCAGCTCTAGCTGCAAGGAGGTGGAAGTGATGCACATGGACATAGAGCATACCTATTGTTTGACTGAGTCATTGTGGTCACACCAGTTTGGACCACATGCCTTTGTTAAACCTCATGGTAGTGTCTACCCAACCAAGGTGAGAATCATCATTGATGTCTCCACAACACATTATGTAATAAACTATGCTTTGTTCAAGAAGTTGAAGATTCACCAAAAGCTCAATGAACATAAATATGCAGTCTCTATGATGCAAGGGGAAGATAAGAGGATATGGGATACTATGTTATCCAATTCGGAAGTGGAGATACAAGGATACATTGCCATGTAGACTTCCAAATAATGAATATGGAGAGGAGATACCTTGCCTTAGGCAGAGAGTGGTTGTGGGGGTTGGGAAACACAAATGCAGCTATCAAAATAATGCTCTTGAAAATGGAAGTAAATTTTTTATTCAAGGAGAGAGAGATGTACCTAGTGCACTTCTCATCTCATCTTTAGAGTTACATGGCCTATTTCATTCTAAGCGTGTATAGGAAATCTTTTTGATGTATAGTTATGATCTTGAAAATTGTATAGATACCTCATCTGATGTATATCTTCATGCCACTAATGTAAATAAGGACATGAATTTCTATTATTCATTTTTTCAAGAGTGCAAGTTAAAAGATTTAAGGATCTTATGTTTGATTTAAAGATGTTTTCACCGATGAGAGGGCTACCACCAGAGAGAGAGGATGTTGAGTATGCCATTGAGGTAGTTACTAACGTTAACCCTATTCATAAGCTACCTTATAGGCCTACTACGTACCAGAATGTGGAGGTAGAGAACCAACTTCATGACTATTTAGAAAAGGCCTCATTAAACCTAGAATCTCACATTCGGCATCACCAATGATCTTAGTAAAAAGAAAGATGGTTCTATGAGACTTTGCATAGATTATAGGGCATTAAATAAGGTAACGATAGATAATAGGTTTCCAATGCCTAGGTTGGAAGACCTATTTGATCACTTACATCAAGCTAGGTACTTTACCAAGTTTGATCTTAGGTGAGGATATCATCATATTAGAACTAGGAAAAAGGGTGTCTGAAAGATTACTTTGAGGACTAGATATGGGCACTTTGAGTTCTTAGTGATGCCTTTTGGTCTCACGAATTCTTCCATCACTTTCATCAAACCCATGAATAGTGCATTACTATTGGAGTTAGATGTCTGCGAAAGTACGCAAATAGCACAAGGAAGAAGAAAAATCTTGGAGCACAACACACAATACTGAATGTATTACCACTAGAATGTACAAAAATTAGTAGCTCGTTAGGGCAATAGGCATATATACAATCCGGGGCAAAAAACCTCCTAAAGAGGGAAAAACATGCCCCAGCAGTCCTAGTGTGTTCACACACATCACTACCTAAACATATCAACAAATCCCCCCCTTGGAGTTATGCGGTGAACAAGGAGCTGGAATCTGGCGGTAGAGATCCCCCCTTGGGATAAAACAACCCTAGTAGTCGCGTACCACTCGAGTAGCAAAACATGCACTTAACTACCTACCAATGCTTGACACATGGGAAATGCATGAACCTACTTATTGGTGAGATAGCAAACTGAATATCTGTCCGAGTAATGCATAAGTAAATCAAGCATCCAACAACCTGCTAATAGAGGACATGAAAACTCAATCGTAAACTTGTCTCAATACGAGTGGCAACAGGTTTACAATCATCAAGGCCAAAACATTGCAATAATGTGTCAATATATTGTTGATATATTTAGGTAGTGATGTGTATGAACACTCTAGGACCATTAGGGGCATTTTTTTCCCTCTTTAGGATGTTTTTTTCCCCCGACTTGTATATATGCCTATTGCCCTAATGGGATACTCATCTTTGTAAATTCTAGTGGAAATACATTCAGTATTGTGTGTTCTGCTCCAAGCTTCTTCTTCTTCCTTGTGTTGTTCGTGTGCTTTCGCAGACGTCTAACTCCAACGATTGGTATCAGAGCAGGTCGCCGCTTCATCTAGGGCATTGTCTACATCTCTCTGGTTGCAATCTCAGAATCACACGAAATTTGGTAAGCATACTTAGGCTGCTTCAAAGATCAAAATAGTTTTGCTATGTGGTGCCAAAATTAGGATCTAAGCTCGTTTTGGCCTCCGAATGCACTATTACAGCGCTTTTGTAGGCTATTTCATCTTTTTGTGCTAAAGATATATACCAGTTTTGGTTTGCCAATATAAGCGTATCGAAGTCTGCTACAGGTTTAGCAGAATTTTCATATGGGAAATTCTATTCAACTTTTTGAGATACAGTCAATTTTTTGCATCAAGGTGTTTTAGCCACTGGCCATGGTTAAAAGCAGTGATGTATTCTGTATGTTGGCTGTTGACGATAAGTTGGATGGTACCAACTACCCATTGTAGGCTTATATGATGCATCATGTATTGGTCACAAAAGGACGGTAGAATATTGTGCAGCATGTTGAAAGACATCCTCTTACAAATGTGAATACAAGTACTACAAACACAGGTGCTAGAGCTGATGGAGATGGTATCGAAGATGATAATATTCTGCAGATTCCTACTCGTGCTATTGTTTCTATTGCACCTACTACAGAGCAAATTCGTTGGGATGGCAGAGATGCTCAGGCACATGCATTTATAGCTTTGTCTGTCAAACGTGCTATTATTCCTCACATTCGCTCTTACAGGACAGCTAAGGATGCTTGGGATACACTTACCACATTGTACTAGGCTAGGAATGAGGCTCGTGTTGCTTACCTCCGAAAACAATTGGAGAGTGAGCACATGAATAAAGGTGATTCTATGGACAGTTTTCTCACAAAGATCAAGGATTTGAAAGAATAGTTGATTTCTATTGATGAAGTTGTACCAGATAGCTCACTTGTGCACACCGTTCTGAATGGTATTCCTTACTCATATCAAAGTTTTGCTTTTACTCTTCATTTGGTGATGAAAGGCAACCCAAATGCCTTGTAACTTGAGGAGTTAGTCTCTGTTCTGATGCACGAAGACGAGTCTAGGTAGGATAGGTCTATTATGCATGTTGTAGATCAAGCTTTCTTGGCTAATCAGAAGGGCAAAGGTAAACGGAGCTCTTCTACTAGTAAGCAAAAATTTGCAAATGTTGCACATTTGAAGAAGGAAGACAAAGATGAGAAGAAATAAGAAAAGCAGAAATTGTTTTGCAAATACTGTAAAGCAAATGATCATGTCATCAAGAGCTATCCAAAACTGGCTGCTAAAGAGGCAAAGAATAAAGAGGCCGGAATGGTTGTTACAGAGGTCTCTACACCAAAAACAGAGTCTGCTAATTTGTGTAGGAAGAAGAATGGGTGTTTACTACTGTTTGCAATTTTGACCCATCTTCTCATGATCAGTGCATGTCTGCAGTAGACTCACATGTTTGGTACTTTAATAGTGAGTCGACCAAACATATTACCTCACAGTGTTTCTGGTTTTGGCTGAAAATCTATCAGCATGTAAAATGGGCACCCTCCGTTCTGATCGAGGGGGGGAATATATGTCTTCTGACTTTAATGCATTTTTGGTTGAACGTGGGATAAAACATTAGTGTACAATGTCATATACACCTCAACAGAATGGAGTTGCTGAACAAAAGAACAGGTAACTCATGGAGATGGCAAGGTGTATGGTCAAGAGTCAGGCTTTACCACATAGTTTCTGGCTTGAGGTTGTCATGTGTGCAACATATGTACTTAATAGGTATCCCACTAAAGCACTGCAATCTATCACTCCATATGTGGCTTGGCATGGTCGCAAGCCATCTGTTACTCATCTGTGTGTTTTTAATTGTTTGGCATATGCATTAGTGCCTGAACAACATCGTAGAAAATTAGATGATAAAGCACTAAAATGTATTTTTGTTTGGTACAGTACTGAAAGTAAAGGCTATCATCTGTATCATCCATATACTAAACGCATTCTAGTTAGTTGTGATGTTGTTTTTGTGGAAGATGTTATTCATCCATTGCTTTCATGTAATAAGGAGACATCTATTAGCTCCAAAGACATGTATGATACTTTGCTACCTCTTTTTACAAGTGGACAGTCTAGTGTTGGTCCTAATGAGGCAAATTCTCAGCCTTTCCAGGTTTCATGTGATGATGTAGATCATCCCATTTCTGATGCAGATTTACATGATCTGCTTGATGAGAGAGATGATATTGAGCAGGAAAAAACTATGCCAAAAGGGCTGGTAAAGACCTTGTGTGACAACAAATTAGATGCACCTCTATCATATCATACTCGATCAGGCTCTTATAGTGCCTCTTTTGCATCAGATTGCTATGTTATGGCTACATCTAGTCTCTATGATGAGAATGAGCCTCTTTCATTTGAAGAAGCACAAAATTCCGAAAATTGGATGGCTACTATGTAATCTGAATATGGTGCTATAATGAAGAATGGTACCTGGTCTTTATGTAACTTGCCTGCTAGCAAGAAGGCCATTGGCACAAAGTGGGTATACAAGTTGAAGCATAAACTTGATGGAACAGTTGAGAGGTATAAGGCTAGGCTTGTTGCAAAGGGTTATGCACAGGAAAGAGGCATTGATTTTGATGAAATCTTTGCTCCTACTTGCCGAATGACTATTGTTCATAGCATCTGTGCACTTGCAGCTCATCATGATTGGAATGTACATCAGTTGGACATTAAGATAGCATTTTTGAATGGTGACTTTCATGAAGAACTGTATGTTTTTTAGCCTTGTGGCTTTGTGCAGAAAGGACATGAAAACCAGGTGTCTAGGTTACAGAAGGCATTATATGGTTTAAAGCAAGCACCACATGCTTGGTATGAAAAGATACATGACTATCTGATTGCACATGGTTTTGAGAACAGTCCAAGTGAAAGAATGTTAAGCACGTTAATGATGTGCTTCTGATCATTGTGGTATACGTTGATGACATGCTGCTCACTGGTCCTCATGACATGCATATTCCTGATTTTAAGGCTGATTTGCATGCCTCATTTGAGATGTCTGATTTGGGGCATTTGCATCACTATTTGGGCATTCAATTTATGCAAGTTGATGATGGAATGGCATTGTGTCAAATGAAATATATTGACACATTAGTGTAGCATTTTGGCCTTGAAGACTGTAACCCTATTGCCACTCCTATGGAGATAGGTTTACGATTTAGTCTTCATGATGCTGCAGATGCATTTGATGTTGTTCTCTATCAGCAAGCTGTTGGATGCTTGATTTACTTATGCATCACTCGGCCAGATATTCAGTTTGTTGTCTCATAGATGAGCAGGTTTATGCATTGCCCAGGTGTCAAGCATTGGCAGGCGGTTAAGCGCATCTTTCCCTACTTGAGTGGTACCCGGCTACTTGGATTGTTTTATCCCAAGGGGGGATCACTACCGCCAGATTTGCATGCTTTTTCTGATAGTGATATGGCTGGTTGCTAGGGCACTCGTATGTCCACCAGTGGTTTTTGCTTCATGCTTGGTAGCTCATGTATATCTTGGTTGAGCAAGAAGCAGCCTACTATCGCCACTTCCACTTGTGAGGCTGAGTATAGGGCAGCTTTCATAGCAACTCTTGAGTGTGTATGGCTCGGATGCCTTATGGCTGATTTGGGTGTTGGTCAGTCTTCTACCACCACTATCTTCACTAACAGTCAGAGTGCATTGGCAGTTGCGAGGAAACCTGTGTTCCATGTTCGCACTAAGCACATTGAGGTACATTATCATTATGTCAGGGAGAGGTTCTCTACTGGGGAGATCAACTTGGCATATGTGCCCACGTAGGAGAACATTGCAGACCTTTTCACAAAGGCTCTGCCTAGGGAGAAGTTTGAAGCTTTCTGCAAAGCTTTGGGCTTACTTCCTTTTGTGGGTTGATTCCACATAGCTTGGAACTTCCTTATACATGAGTGCCAGCTCCTTGTTCACCGCATCACTCCCAGGGGGGATTTGTTGATATATTTAGGTAGTGATGTGTGTGAACACTCTAGGATTGCCGAGGCAATTTTTTCCCTCTTTAGGAGGTTTTTTCCCCCGACTTGTATATATGCCTATTGCCCTGATGGGGCTACTCATCTTTGTACATTCTAGTGGAAATACATTCAGTATCGTGTGTTGTGCTCCAAGCTTCGTCTTCTTCCTTGTGTTGTTCGTATGCTTCTACACACGTCTAACTCCAACATATATTTGTTTGAGACAAAGCCATTCCACCATCAACGTGCATAAATTGAATGCCCAAATAATGATGCAAATGCCCCAAATTAGACAACTCAAATGAGGCATGTAAGTCAGCCTTGAAATCAGCAACATGCTTCTCATGAGGACCAGTAGCAACATGTCATCAACATACACCACAATGATCATAAGCACATCATTAGCACACTTAACATATATGGTGCTTTTAGTTGGACTATTCTCAAAACCATGTGTAATTAGATAGGCATGTATCTTTTCATACCAAGCACGTGGTGCTTGCTTTAAACCATATAATGTCTTCTTTAACCTAGAAACCTAGTTTTCATGCCCTTTCTGCACAAAGCCACAGGGCTGCAAAACATAAACTTCTTCATGCAAGTCACCATTCAAAAATCTTGTTTTAATGTCCAACTGATGTAAATTCCAACCATGATGAGTTGCAAGTGCACAGCTGCTACAAACAGTAGTCATTTGGCAAGAAGTTGCAAAGGTTTCATCAAAATCAATGTCGCTTTCCTCCACATAACCCTTTGCAACAAGCCTAGCCTTATACCTGTCAATTGTTCCATCAGGTTTATGCTTCAGCTTGTATACCCACTTAGTGCCAATGGCCTTCTTGCTAGGAGGCAAGTCACATAAAGGCCAGGTATCATTTTCCATGATAGCATCATATTCAGATCGCATTGCAGCCATCCAATGTTCAGAATTTTGTACTTCATCAAACAAAATAGGCTCAGTCTCATCACAAAGACTAGATGCAACCAAAGCATAGAAATCGGATGCAAAAGAGGCATTATGAGAGCCTGAACGAGTACGATATGATAGAGGTGCATCTGATTTGTTGTCACCCAAAGTCTGCAACTAGCTATTTTGGCATAGTTTTTGCCTCCTCAATATCAGCTCTCTCATTAGCAAGTGCATCATGTAAATCTGCATCAGAAATATAATGTTCTGCATCATCACATGAAACCTGCAATGGTTGAGAAGTTGCCTCATTAGGACTAGCACTAGATTGTCCACCTATAAAAAAGAGGCAGCAAAGTATCATACATGTCTTTCGATCTAATAGATGTCTCCTTCGTACATGCAAGTAAAGTTTAAATACCATCTTCCACAAAAACAACATCACGGCTGACCAAAATTTGTGTAGTCTATGGATGATACAAATGATAGCCTTTGCTTTTAGAATTATACCCAACAAAAATACATTTTACTACTTTATCATCCAATTTCCCAGGCATCAAACAACTCGAAGCTTTACTTGAAGTCTACCAAGCAGATAATCTAAGAGTCTGACTCAATTTAACCCTACTCAGAAAACACATGGCTACCGCCCTTGAAGAGAACAAGTGTCTACAGAAGCAAAACGAAGAAAACCTAGAAGCTGCAATGGAAGGCTCCCCGCACGAGATCGACCCAGAGCAGTTTAAAGAAGTCCCCTCAGATACAATGAAGACAATCTTGGAAAGCTATGCCAATCTATTAGAAGCACATGATGATTTGGAAAAGGAACGGGATGCACTACGCCACTAGCTCAGGGAACAGGAGGAACAACCCAAGGTCATAGAGACAACCTGGACTTCAGAGGAGGTAAAGACATTAACAGAGTAGGTGGCAGAATTGCAGAAAAAGTTACTGGAATATGAAAGACAGCCCTCTCTAGTTGTAGAACCAGAGCCAGATGAATTGGTACTCATTGAGGTGGATGAGTCATATGAGGAACCATATGTTCCTATGCCGATGCCAGGAGGTCAGCAAACCTCAGAAGGAATGGACACCCTGGAAGTCGAAGCACCTGAATGGCTTCAGACACTCGAAAAGACAGCTAAAACCCATGAAGATCGAGTGGCAGTCCAAATACAATCAATGGCTAAATTGGAAGACACTATCATAAAGTCAGAATATTTCCGTAGTATGTCTCATCACAGATGGATAGGCACCAACGATGATCAATCTGTGCCATATTGTGTACTCTTGGCAGATTATAACATAGAGATTAAACAACGATGTGGCAAGGCTCCAACCTTTGCCACACAATTCGGCACTGATGATATCTCGGAGAGTGCTAAAAAAGGATCCATTCATAAACCCACCTGGCGGATACGACTTTTAGAAACTTACCCTGAAATGGTTCGTACCTGGAACAACATGCCGCTGTTTATCAAATACAACCCTTGTTATGTTCTAGTCCTCCAAAGACACACGTGGCCCGAGTTCACCATTGCTGTAAAGAACGTCAAAGGCTGCGCAAAGTGGTTAAATTATGTCTATCTAGCACCTCCACAAGGACCTCCCATAGTTGCTTATATGATTTCTACAATCCGTCACTGGAGCCTTCGACTACGGAACACACCTGATGTGATGGCACAAATGTGCATAAAAATCTTTGAATTAATGCTGATCACATTCAGGACATTCAAGAACATCAAGGACCCCCACTTCTCAGGAGTTGGCTTCACTGTAGGCAACCAAGATCTGGTATATGACATGAGCACTACCCCCTCAATAAAGGTAGTATAAATAAAGGTAGTATATGCCTGGAACGCAAGAATAAAATACCTCCCAGCATGCTTCAAGCAGACCTTCGAGGAGATGTTCATCACAGGGTTCTGGGAATATCACTCAGAAATATTTGTACCCAATCCCTCACATCTCCTCCAACTATTCGCTGTGGAGAGAACCATCCACTCAGATTAATTGCGGGTGCCCCATCCAGACGTCCCAGGTCCAGTGGATTGGGATGCATTGTTAATAGACCTAGCATGGGGGCTGCGGTTAGAAGAACACCACCTTGCTTCCGACGTGGTTCAATATTATGTCCAACGCTCAGCAAGACAAGGGTCTGTCAGAGACAAGAAATGCGAGAGAGGGGGGGGTGTTGGCAGCAGTCGAGGCACCGAAGGACTCACAAGACAAGGAAGCCAAAGAAGGGAGCCAGAGCGGAGAGAAGGCACAAGCAGACTTAGTAGTCATCGAAGATCTGGCAAGTAGGCCATTCAAATTTTTCCAAAACAACATCTTCATAACAGTGATTCTCATCACTACAAATCATTGTACATAGCATTTTACCTTTTTGTAACTCCATTTTGTGCAAACCGAGGAGTCCTCGGGCTTGAGGAGTATTAGAAGTAGCATCGTACCAATTTTCATAATTTTTAGACTTCGTTTGAGCCCCCAAATATGCCTTAGAACCTAATTTTTAACTAGGCCGGACACTAGGTCTGGACAGGGCCAACAGCTAGTCAAAAACTATAAATAGAGCTAGAGTGCTCATTTTTGAGGTTAGCTTGTAATAGACTTGAACTTGTATGAGCATTTTGGAAGTAATCTAAAAGAACTCCATTGTCTTTCTCTTTGCCTTACCGTGTGTGCGCGTGTGTGTGTATGTGTGTGCATGTTGGTGTGCTTCTCACTCACGCACTTGTGCCTTCACTTGCTCGAGGTCACCATACCATCACTCACGTCTTCCCGGATTGACATTAAAGGAGGTGCTACTCATCACTGAGCTACAATGACCTTGTGATTACAAGAAATTATGACGATCTTTTTCAACAAACGGGTTTGGTGCCAATGACTTTATGCTTAGGGGGTCGATCTACTAGCTCCCAAGTTCCATTCTTCATGATATTGTTGTATTCTGTTTGCATGGCATCCCTCCAATTCGGATCATGAAGTGCCTCTTCCACATTGGTTGGTTCCTTCGCTTCTTCTTGAAGGAGATCAGCCATCAAGGTTGTGTTTACAATATGGGCGCTTGGCCGTCTCTGTTCCTCTATTCTCTATGATTGCCTCGGTCCATCTGCAACCTGTTCTAGTGACTGTGGGATGGGGTTTGCAGAATCATAGAGCTGCCTCACCCAACATGGCAATGGCTTTTCCACTTGGGTGTCCGCAGGTTGGTGACTTTCAGACTCATCATCTGAAGATGATGCTTCCTTCTCTTGTGTAGAAGGGATAGCTCTTGGGCCAGGTTCATAGTAGATTGCCCCTTCGCCTGATGATAAAGCGGAAGCTCTCTTTTCCTCCTCCACTGCATGTGGGTGCTCCTCCTTAAACACCCCATCACGACTCGCCATGGTCTTCTTAGCCTCAAGGTCATAAAGCTTATAAGCCTTCTTATCTTCACTGTACCCTAGGAAGATACACTTGATGCTTTTTGGTTGAAGCTTGTTTCTCTCCCTATCTAGAACATGTACATAACATTCACTTCCAAATACTTTGAAATGGGAAACAGAAGGCTTTTTACCAGTGTAGGCTTCTTGTGGAGTCTTTCCATTAAGTGCCTTGGTGTAGCTTCGATTCAAGATGTAGATAGCAATGTTGACAGCCTCTGCCAAAAATTGATTAGGCAAACCCTTTCCTTTCAACATGCACCTTGCCATCTCCATGATGGTTCAATTCCAACGTTTTGCAACACAGTTCTGTTGAGGACTATGTGCCACTGTGAGTTGATGCTTGATTCCCTTGCTCTTGCAAAAATCTTCAAACTCTGTTGATGTGAACTTACCACCACCGTCTGTCCTGAATTTCTTCATCTTCTTCCCTGTTTCAGTTTCAACAACCTGAAGCCATTCTTTAAACTTACCAAAAGCTTGAGCCTTATCGCAAAGGAAGTACACCCACATCTTCTTGCTATGTTCGTCAACAAGTAACATGAAGTAAGAAGATCCGCCCAAGGCCTGTGTAGGCATTTTTCCGCTTAAGTCACCATGCACCAACTCTAGAGGATAGCTTGCCCTGTTCTTGCTTTCTTGTGGAAATGCCTTCCTCTGTTGCTTGCCCATCATGCAAACTTCACATGGTTCCTTCATTTGTGCAATCGATGGTAGGTGTGCAACCATACCTCTGCAATGCATCTCCTTCAGTATAGGGTATCCAATGTGGCCGAATTTCTCATGCCATAGCTTACTTGTGCCCACATATGTAGTGGCTATAAGAGCACACAACTCAAATAGGTTGTTCCTCCTTATGCCAGTCCCAACAATGTTGTTGTTACCGTCCATAATCTTAGCTCCTCTCTTACTGAAAGATACTTGATGACCTTGATCAGTTATAGAAGCTACTGAAAGTAGATTTCATTTTATTTGTGGAACATACAACACGTTTGAAAGCTTTCTGATATCACCATTAGAGTTAATGAAAGAAACTGTACCTTCGCCCTCTACAGGACAACTTGCATTGTTCCCTACCTTTACTGTGATGGGTTCCTTTAGAGGACAAAGGGTCACATCACTATATGTAAGACTTCCAAAGAAGCTTGGGATACTCTAGCCAACCTATATGAGGATAAAAGACTGTCTAAGATTTATACTCTAGAGGCCGAGTTCCACAATCTCACTATACTCTAGCCAACCTATATGAGGATAAAAGACTGTCTAAGATTTATACTCTAGAGGCCGAGTTCCACAATCTCACTCTAGAGGCCGAGTTCCACAACAAGGCACCATCACAAAAATGAGCCCCCAATTCGAAGATTATCAAGACAAGTTAGCATTGTGTGGATGAAAAATTTCCATTGAAGACATGGCTATAAGATTACTTAACAAGCTTCCTAAGTCCAATGAAACATTCGTGACCACTCTGTATAACAGAGGTCAAGTTCTAACTTGGGAAGAGGTCCGTAGACTTTTTCTCCTCCATGACTCACGAGCAAAGTCGGCTTCCTTCCAAGAAACATCCATGAAGGCGAAAGGACCCTTCCACAAGGTAGGAACCCTTAAGCTCTCATCCACATGGACCTTTGTGGACTTATGAATACCCCTTCTCTTAGTGGTTTACTCTACTTCTTTCTGTTAGAAGATGACCACTTCCGCTACATTTGGGTATATTTTTTGAAGTCAAAGGTAGACACTTTCTCTAAGTTTCGAGAATGGATCAACCAAGTTGAGAATGAAGTATCAAAGACAATCAAGACTATTCGATCATATGTGGCAATCATGAATTTATCAATCATGACTTTGACAATTTCTTAAAGCAAAAAGGGATAAAATGACAAGTTACCCAACCACACACTCCATCCCATAATGTAGTAGCTGAAAAACATCTGAAGTGTGATGCAAATGGCAAGAACCATGCTTTACAACAAAGATTTACCCTACAAGTTTTGGGCAGAAGCAATTGTTGGTGCATTTTTTATCCAGACCACCAAATGCACCACCAAGACCTCCACCTAGCACTCTGATACCATGAAGAGAGTACATGCATGGAAGCAAAATGAAAAAAGAGTTAGTTTTTGTTCTGTTGCAGGAAGATCGGTCTGGGCAGAACAAGTCCATTATGCATGTTGCAGATCAAGCTTTACTGGCTAGTCAGAAGGGCAAAGGAAAATGGAGCTCTTCTACTCGTAAGTAGAAATCTGCAAATGCTACACATTCGAAGAAAGAAGACAAAGATGAAAAAAATAAAAAAAGCAAAAATTGTTTTGCAAATACTGTAAAGAAAATGATCATGTCATTAAGAGATGTCCAAAACTGGCTGCCAAAAAGGCAAAGAAGAAAGATATCGGAGTGGTTGTTGTAGAGGCCTCTACATCGAAAACAAAGTTTGCTAATCTTGTGTAGAATGAAGAATGAACGTTTACTACTGTTTGTCGTTTTGACCCATGTTCTCATGAGCAGTGTATGTCTGCAATAGACTCAGATGTTTGCCAGTATTTTGATAGTGGGGCAACCAAACATATTACCTCGCATCATAGTTTCTTCACTTCACTTGAGCCTGCCCCTACAGGGAATAGTGCCACATGTGCCAACAACTCCTCTCATCCTGTCATGCGAGTTGGTAAGATCATTCTGACTATTGCTGATGGTAGTCCTTTCACTTTGTCAGACGCTTTATTTGTGCCAGGGATCAAGAAGAATCTGTTATCAGTTCGGCTTTAGCCAAGATTGGCTTGGGTTTAAAATTTTTGATGACAGGTGTACAGTTCATGATCTGTCAAATGGTGACATGATTATTGCTTCTGGCATTTTACGTCATGGGCTCTATAAGCTCATACACTATGAAAGATCTATGAATGATTCGGCATGTGCAATTGATGATTCTAAGACTATGTGAAATGCAAAGCTTTGGCATGCATGCTTTGGTCATCTGAATTTTGCTAGTTTACTATGCCTGCAGAAATCAGAAATGGTGTCCTCTTTGTCCAAACTTGAGGAACCCAAAAAACATGTTTGTGAAGGCTGTATTTTGGGCAAAATGTAGCATTCCTCCTTTCCAAAAGATGGTTCAGTTTAGGCTACTCAGAAATTGTAGCTTGTACATACTGATGTCTGTGGTCCTATGCAAACACCTTCTTTTGGAAACTATCTTTACTTCGTGACTTTCATTGATGATTTTTCTAGGCATGCATGGGTATATCCACTCAAAGCAAAGTCCGAAGTATTTATGTGCCTCAAATAGTTTTTGGTTTTGGTTGAAAATCTGTCAGCATGTAAAATGGGCACCCTCCATTTTGATCGAGGGGTGGAATATATATCGTCTGACTTCTATGCATTTCTAGATGAATGTGGGATAAAACATCAATATATAGTGCCGTATACATGTCAACAGAATGGAGTTGCTAAACAGAAGAATAGTTCACTCATGGAAATGGCAAGGTGTATGGTCAAGAGTCAGGATTTATCACATAGTTTCTGGCTTGAAGCTGTCATGTGTGCAACATATGTACTTAACAAGTGTCCCACTAAAGAACTGTAGTCTATCACTCCATATGAGTCTTGGCATGGTTGCAAGCCATCCGTTGCTCATCTGCATGTTTTTGGTTGTTTGGCATATGCATTAGTGCCTAAACAACAGTTCCATGTGTAGTGAGAGGTGAGGTTTGTGGTGAGAGTGGTTCCGCCTGATGTTCTTCTATTTGCGTGTTATCTCCTGGTTCTAATACATTGATGTGAATTTGCTTGCCGGATCGCATGGGGTGGGTAGGCACTCGTTTCTCAAAGTGATGAATATAATCCATGGCTGCATCATGATGCGAGTTGTGTGTGACTAGTTGAGCCCTCAAGCAAGCCTTAGGCACCCAAATTTTTCTTGATTGTTGGCCAACCTTCATCAACTTCTTGGGTACCCAGATAAATTTCACTTTCATAGAAGAATTTTTGGAAGTCTTCTTATTAGTATCATGTCGTTGATCACTAATAGGAAGTTGAGCTAGTTGTTGTGGCATGACCGCAATGGGACGCTCGCCTTTCGGCACCCACACTTGGTTTGATGGTTGAGACACCGTGCTTCGTATTTTCTTTTGGCTTCGAGCATAAGTTGTCTGCTTCCTCTGCCTTTTATCTGTCTTTGGTTGCTGCATCCCAATGGCCTTTGGAAAAGAAGGGAGTTCCATTGCATCCTTGACTTCTGTGTTGCGATAATCATCCCTTTGCATCACATAGTTTTGGATAAGAATAGCATGGTCATCTTCATGTGTACTCCTGGAAGGACCAGGGGCTTGTGCCTTTCCTAGTTCCTTGAGTGCGCTAATTCAAGTGTGATTCGACTCTGATTTACCCATACCTGAAGAAGTCCACTTCTTAGGTTTAGGTTGACTGCATGATCATAGATCCAGTCTTGACCCAAGACAAGAGGTTCAGTGAGATCCTCATCTTGACACACTAGTACGTTAACTGTCAGTAAAATGTCTTGAATGTAGAGGGGAAGTTCCACCTCGCCCATGCAAGGGGTTTCCATGCCTCCCAACCCTATGAGGTATGCTTCCACAGGATTGAGATTTAAGTTCAGTTCTCGACAGTAAGAAAGTTTAACAGCACTAGTGGCTGCACCTGAGTCAATCAAGGCTCTTATAGTCCTTGCACTGGTTCCTTGTCCTAACCCTAAGGTCACAAAAGGACGTCGGTCAATTATTCTATGAGAGCTACTACCTGAAACTTCACACATAGCCATATGATATTCTGGGTGTGCATAGTCATCTGTCCTAGGCTGATCTCTACCCTGTCCTCTCAACTTCATTCTTTGGATGCGTTCCAATGCTTCTGCCTGAGCTTCTTCTCGAATTTGTTGTTCTTCTTCCTTGCGTTTCTTGGCAGTGTTGAGTCTATTTAGCATCTCTTCAGTCAAGGGTTCTTGATATAACTTGACTCTGCATCCGCTTATGTAATTAGGGAGAATATCGCCTTCTAAAGTGGCTAGTTGTACTGCTCCACTAGTTGAAATCCTATTGATGATCATAGGTCCATAACCACGTTTTCCTAGCTTTCTCGCATGTTGTTTCAGGGTATATACCAAAACTAAGTCTTCAGCCTTCAATCCTTTATCCTTAACATGGGCATCAAAGTACGCCTTCTGTCATTTCTTAGCTGCATATATTCCTGCGGCAGCCCTCAGTCTTGTTTCTCCTAATCGCTCAAGGTCAAGAATCCTAGAGCAGAGCTCATGGCTCGTCCACTCATGGTCCTGTGCTATTCTCAATGTAGGAATCAAGAAGTCCAAAGGTAGCACCGCATTTTGGCCAAATACCATCTGAAAAGGTGTGGCTTGGAGTACCGTTTTATAGGCAACTCGGTATGCCCAAACAGCATGGTGTAGCTGTTTGTCCCAATCAGAGCATTTATTAGTCACCAATTTAGTCAACACATTGCATAGAATCTTATTTGTGCTTTATGCTTGCCCGTTAGCTTGTGGATGGTAGGGGGCAGACTTCTTGTGTATAACCAAGAACTCTTGGAGAAGATTTTCGATAACTTCATTCAAGAAGTGAGTCCCTCTATCACTGACTAGCTCTATAGGTAGCCCGTATCTTGTGAATACATTCTCAAATAAGAACTTAGCCATCGTTTGAGCATCGTTCTTCGTGGTAGCTTTCACTTCTACCCACTTGGTTAGATAGTCTATGGCCACAATGATATATTCAGCATGGGAACCCTTAGCTGGGGGATTAATAGGACCAACGAAGTCTATTCCCCACCTAGAGAATGCACGTCCACCCATCATCAGTTTCAAAGGCATCTCATCTTTGCGTATAGGATACTGAGTTCGCTGACATACATCGCACTGTTTCACATAGGTATGTGCATCCATGTGAAGGGTAGGCCACCACAACCTTGCAAATAGGATTGCTCTAATCACCCGATCTAGTCCAAAATGTCCTCCTACTACACCTTGGTGAGCAGTTTCCAAGATCTTTAAATATTCACTCTCATGGACACAGAGTCTGAGGTAACCATCTTTACCATGCTTGTATAGATTATCACCAATGAGTGAGTAATCTAGGGCTTCTTGTTCTAGACTTCTCTGTGTGGCCAATGTCATATCTTGTGGGAATGTTTTCATCTTCAGGAAGGCTACTAATGGCTCACTCCAATCTAGCACTAAAGACACTTGATAGAGAGTGGCATGCTCCACGGGTGGTTTAGTGCAACAGATCAGACATTCTTTGCACAATTTATGGACATCAGCTTCCATAGTCAGCCAATGCACTCCGAGTCTCCTTAGTGTCTGTAGGGTTTGTTGTTTTGAGTAGTGTTGCTCTAATGCACCTACATGTGCTAATTGCAACCATTTAGCGTACTCATCCTCTTCCACACAACACGCTAGGATCCCTTGATCTGTATGCTTGTACATACTTCCTGCCATGATCTAGTATTTTTGGGCTTTTACTATCTCCCTATCCTGTGTGTTTATCACTGGGTGGTTAGGCCCGTATGTCAACACTGGCACTAATGGCTTAGCCCACTGAGGTATAACTTCCAAATTAAACAAGTAAGCATCAGGAAGGTCATCTGATACTCCTTGTGGGGCTTCTCCCGATGTGAGCCTAGAGAGATGGTCTGCTCTCAAGTGAGTCTTGCCTTTTACTCACCACAACCTCAAAGTCCTATTCCATTAGTAAGAGAAACCATCTTACTAATCGGCCTGTATTGCATGGTTTGTTTACTAAGTACAATAATGCCTAATGATCGGTAAAAAAATTAAACTTATTTGCAAGCAAATAGTGTCTAAACTTTTTAATTGTGTTGGGATAGATGGATGGATGCTCCAAGAGACTGGGTAGGTACTGCTAAACCTGCTTTGTACCAGCCCTCTTTTGATTCAGAGTTGATAAGTAGACCTTCTTAGCTTTCCAATAACCCCAAAAAATGTCCTATGTCCTTTAGAAGTGATGTGTGTAATGATTGAACCAAAACAGATAACTTTGAAGTTCACTAACTCAAGAAAACCTTCTATTTATGTCTTGACACCTGCTGAATGTTTTGCTCAGTGTGACCAGCACAGTAGAAATTGATAAAATTCCTTCTAGGGGTATTTAATTAGCTTAGTAAGCTCCCACTTTTTAGGACTGTAGCAAAAAATGACCAGAGTTCACCTCCACGTAGATTTCTCTAAAATGGCTGAATAAAATCACTTCAAACTTTGATAGCATGTAGATGACTTTGAGCTGAATCCAATAAGCTTTGAATCACTGAATTTGGTGAAGAATTGATCGAGATATGCCCTTGATAAGTTGAGAGACTTTTGAGTAAACTAGCAGAGAACTCAAAGATGAATGATATAAATGTATCTATTAATAAACACTTGTATACAATCCCATTGGCATGCACAACATTGCCTAATGGTGTAGAGAGGTGTGGGCTAGAATGTAGACCTCACACACACTCAGAAATCAGTAGAATGAGACTCGGGAGTGATCTATATCACCCGCGACTTTTCATGTTCACTTTTATATGTAATGAGTATAGATTTGAATTCAAATTCAAATGTTGGCTCCCTATGATCAAGCTCCTACATATTAGGAGATATTCCTTCAATCAAATGAGCTACTTTTTCCACGACTCACTTTGGTAGGTGATTACAAAAGATTCTAAGTCGATTTGACTTTTACAATGAGATAAATTGGTAATTAACCACTAGCATATGTTCCTATGCTTCTTCATGTATGTGTAGACTTCAATGCATCCTTTGAGCCAAATGTGTAGGCTTGCAATTTACACCAACAGCTCCCCCTCAAGCCAAACATTTTGGCTTAAGTCTTCATCTTCAATCTTCAAGTATATCCTGCAATCCAATCATGGATTTGAACCTGCAAATTTTTGTTCCATCCAAAGCTTTAGTCAGCAAATCTGCACATTGCATGTTGGTTGATACATAGGTAAGTTGAATGTCCTTGCTTATCAACTTCTCTCTCACATAATGATAATGGACCTCTATGTGTTTGGTCCTAGCATAGATAGGATTAGCTTCAAGGTGAAGAGAACTTGTATTATCTCCAAAGATTATTGGAGACCTAGTATATAAGCCCAATTATGTATACAAAAGCTTAATCCAAGCTGCTTCTTGTGTGGCATTAGCTAGTCCTCTATACTCTGCCTCTGTAGAAGACAAAGCAACAGTAGGTTGCTTCTTTGAAGACCATGAAATTGGTTTGTCACCTGCAAAAGGAATATATCCAGAAGTGCTTCTCATATCATCCTTGCATCCTGCCCAATCTGCATCTGAATAAATTTTTATATCAATATCTGAAGTGTAAGGAAAATACAAACCATGGTTCTGTGTACCCTTGATATACTTCAAGATTCTCTTGGTAGCCTCTAAGTGAGGTATCCTTGGCTTGTGCATAAATTGACTTAGCACACTTACTCCATATGCAATATCAATTCTTGTAAGAGTAGCATAGTTCAAGCTACCCACCATACTTTGATAACCTGTAATGTCTTTGACTTCATCACCTTCATGGGCACTTAGTTTTAGGTTTACCTCCATTGGAGTGCTTGCTACTTTAGCATCCTGCAAGTGAAACTTCTTCAACACATCCTGTATGTACTTTTTCTGAGTAATGTATATCCCTGAACTAGTGTAGACTAATTCAAGACCCAAAAAATACTTCAATAAACCAAGATCATTGATCTTGAACTCCTTCATCATCTGCCTTTTGATATACCTGATTCCATTGACATCATTACCTGTAATGATGATGTCATCAACATAAACACAGAGATATATTACTTCTGAATTACTTCTCTAAATGAACAAAGAAGTATCTGCCTTGCTCATGACAAAACCTTGGTCTTGGAGGTATGTAGTTAACCTGTAATTCCATGCCCTAGGTGCCTGCTTCAATCCATATAAAGCCTTTTTTAACTTGCAAACATATGTTACCTTCTTAGGGTCTTCATAGCCAGGAGGTTGTGACATATATACTTCCTTTGAAATCCATCCATTCAAGAAGGCATTCTTGACATCCAATTGGTACATGTTCCAGTTTTTTGATGCCGCCACACTTACCAACACTCTGATTGTTGGCATCTTGGCCACAGGAGAAAATGTCTCTTCATAGTCAATGCCTTGGGTTTGTGCAAAACCCTTGGCTACCAATCTGGCTTTGTACCTATTAATTGTTCCATCAGAATTTCTTTTCAACTTATAGATCCATCTGGATCCTATAACCTTCATAGAATCCTTTTTGGGTACTAACTCCCATGTGTCACTCTCCTTGAGTGCTTCAATCTCCTCATCCATAGCTTCTTTCCATTCTGATTTGGTTATTGCTTCTTCATATGATCCTGGGTCTTCATTTGACAAATCTTTGGCAAGATAAATTGAATGTTTAGTAACAAGAGATGTATCATACCCATATCTGATAGGTTTTTTGCTTTCTCTTTGAGATCTTCTAAATGGTTGAGCTGAAGATTCAGGTATGTCTTCAAGCTTCTTCATCTTCATTTTGCCTTTGGACTTCCATGCCTTGAACTCTTCAAGGTTGATAGTGTCTTCATCATCTGAACTTGAGTCTTCATTCTGAGTAGGTTCCTCCTTTGTAAGGTTTGGAAATTCCTCTTCCAAATCATAGGGTAGTTTAACCTTCCTGCATTCATTCTCATACCAAGAATCATTTTCATCAAAGATCACATCTCTACTTACCATAAATCCCTTATTGGTAGGATTATAAAACCTGTAACCTTTTTTATTTAAATCATACCCAATGAAAATGCATTTTTCAGCCTTTGGGTCTAGCTTACCTCTTATCTGAGAAGGAATGTGCACATATGCTACACATCCAAATATTTTGCAGTGATCTAATGATGGTCTCTTACCATGCCATGCTTCATAGGGTGTCATGCCATCAAGAGACTTAGATGGTAACCTGTTTATGAGGTAAGTAGCAGTAGAAACACTCTCTGCCCATAGATAGTTAGGTAACTTCTTCTCATTAAGCATGGATCTAGCTGTCTCAACAATTAACCTATTTCTTCTTTCAGCTACCCCATTCTGTTCAGGAGAATACCTTGTAGTTATTTCTCTTTTGATGCCTCTATCCTGCAAGAACTCTTCAAACTCATTGGAGAAGTACTCACCTCCTCCATCTGACCTTAGCCTCTTCAAATTCCTTCCTGTCTGATTTTCAACTAATGCAAGATATTTTTTAAAGCAATTAAATACCTCATCCTTGTGCTTCATGAAGTATAATCAGTCCATCTGCTATAATCATCAATGAAAGACACATAGTACCTTGATCCTGAGACTGAGGGGTCTTTGCTAGGTCCCCAAACATCTGTGTGTACAAGCTCTAGGTAGTCTTCATGCATGTATCCTTTCTTTGAGAAGGGTAACCTGTGAGACTTCCCAAATTGACAAGCACCACACTTATAAATCATATGTTGCTTGGATACATTAGGTATCCCAAGCACACATTGGTCCTTGCATATTTGCTTCAAGGTTCTTTCTCCTATATGCCCTAATCTTTTGTGCCAAATCTCAAGCTCTGAAAGTGTTTGATCCTTATAACTGTATAGTGCAATATTCTTTGTATCTTCCAACTCAAAAGTGAAAAGTCTACCTGATTTTTCTCCTTTTGCAATCCTCTTGAGCCCATGCCTTGGATCCTCCACATATGCTCCATATTGGTTGAATCTGACCTGCAAACCTTTCTCCACAATCTAACCAACACTCATCAAATTTTTGGTAACGGTTGGTACATAGAGTACCCTGCTCAACAAATTCTGATTACCATCACAAGTCTTAACATTTCCAACTTTAACTACTGAATGCTTTGTATCATCACCTGTTTGGACTTGATGCTTACCTTTTGGTTCCTCAAGATCAGAGAGTAGTGCCGCATTGCCAGCCACATGATTTGAGCACCTTGATTCAATGTAGAATAGGTGGTCATCATTTGTACCTGACTTTGAAGTCATGTTCATGATCAGAAGAGAGTCATCCTACTCTTCTGTGTAGTTGTTGTAGTCCTTTCTGGTTTTGAATCCTCCTTGGTAGTTGCCATTGTAATTGTTGTTGTAATTGTTGTTGTAATTGTTGTTGTAATTGTTGTTGTACCCTTGGTGATGGTTGAACCTTCCTCTTGACTATGAGTATCCACCTCTTTGGTAGCCTCTTCCTCTCTGATTTTTGTAATTCCTGAAACACTCATCTGTAGTATGATTTGATAGACCACAAATGTTGCATGGTGATGAGTTATAGGGTCTCCCCCTACCTTGCTTACCTCCTTTGCCCCTTCCTCTTGAAGATCTACCTCTCCCTGCATAGTTGGCTTGGGAGGTAGAGCCTTCATCTTCCACCTTCTTGCTTTTGCCTTTATCCTTAGACTTCTTATCAGTGTATAGGGCAGAAGAGTTATTACCTTTGGATGTATCTCCATTCTTGGTGAGCTTTGCTTCATGTGTAAATAGTTGTCCCATGAGAGTTGTAAGATCTGGAGTGTGCATGTCCATGTAGAGATCCATTGCAGTGGTGAAGCTTTCCCATTTGTCATCAGCCTTGATTCGATCACTTGCCTTACAATTTGTTCTTCTTCAATCTCTTCTCCTATGCTTGCTAACTGATCTGCAACATCTTTGATCTTGGTCACAAATTCTGAAACAGCTTGCTTAGGTTGCTTCCTTAGTGTTGTGAATTCAATCCACAATTGATTTTTCCTAGCCTTTGTGTTGGAGGAAAAATATGATGACAAGGTTTCCCAAGTCTCTTGGGATGTCTTACAATTTCTAATATGTGGCAAAAGAAAATCAAATATAGAGTTGAGTAAATAAGACCTTGCCAATGCATCCTTAGCACACCATGTGTTGAGTTTTTCTTGTTCTTCCTTGGTTGGCAGTCCTCTTGTTCTGAATGAGGGCAATTCCTCATCTCTTGAGATGTATCCATAGAGACTCCTTCCTTGTAAGTAGGTCTTCATCCTTAGAGACCATTCTTGATAGTTGTTCCTGTCCAATTTGTCAATAAATGAAGGAAAACCATCTCCCATTTTACCTTAGTTTGCTCTGATACCATTCTTGGGATAGATGGATGGATGCTCCCCCAAAAAATGTCCTATGTCCTTTGGAAGTGATGTGTGTAATGATTGAACCAAAACAGATAACTTTGAAGTTCACTAACTCAAGAAAACCTTCTATTTATGTCTTGACACTTGCTGAATGTTTTGCTCAGTGTGACCAGCATAGTAGAAATTGATAAAATTCCTTATAGGGGTATTTAATTAGCTTAGTAAGCTACCATTTGCAAGTGGAATGATGTAAAAAGATAAACTATGCTAAGAGAAATCAATTTAGCAAGTTTAGTTATACCCCGACTTTTTAGGACTGTAGCAAAAAATGACCAGAGTTCACCTCGACGCAGATTTCTCTCAAATGGCTGAATAGAATCACTTCAAACTTTGATAGCATGTAGATGACTTTGAGCTGAATCCAATAAGCTTTGAATCACTGAATTTGGTGAAGAATTGACCGAGATATTCCCTTGATAAGTTGACAGACTTTTGAGTAAACTAATAGAGAACTTAGAGATGAATGATATAAGTGTATCTATTAATAAACACTTGTATACAATCCCATTGGCATGAACAACATTGCCTAATGGTGTAGAGAGGTGTGGGCTAGAATGTAGACCTCACACACACTCAAAAATCAGTAGAATGAGGCTCAAGAGTGATCTATATCACCCGCGACTTTTCATGTTCACTTTTATATGTAATGAGTATAGATTTGAATTCAAATTCAAATTTTGGATCCCTATGATCAAGCTCCTACATATTCGGAGATATTCCTTCAATCAAATGAGCTACTTTTTCCACGACTCACTTTGGTAGGTGATTACAAAAGATTCTAAGTCGCTTTGACTTTTACAATGAGATAAATTGGTAATTAACCACTAGCATATGTTCCTATGCTTCTTCATGTATGTGTAGATTTCAATGCATCCTTTGAGCCAAATGTGTAGGCTTGCAATTTACACCAACAAACTGCATATACCATGCCTAATCCCTCTCGTTCAGTGGTGGTATAATTTCGTTCAGCTGCATTCAACTGTCTACTAGCATAGGCAATTGGAAGATCCATATTACCTTTGCTCGTAGGTTGTGCAAGCACACATCCAATAGCATAATCGGATGCATCCACATGAATATGGAAGGGCTTATTCCAGTCTGGTGTGTTCAAGATTGGTGATGAACATAATCCTCGTTTAAGCTCATTGAAGGAATTCTCACATTCATCAGTCCACTCAAAGTCAGTCAAAAGTCCGTATAGAGGCTTGGCAATGATGGCGTACATGTGTATAAAGCGTCGGTAATAACCACAATGCCCCATGAAAGCTTGTACTTCCTTGACATTCTTTGGCCTAGGTAGTTCTGCGATGGCTCTTACTTTCTCTTCATCAGTGGATATGCCATTCTTTGACACTATGTGTCCTAGAATCTTGCCTTGCCTGACCATGAAAACACATTTTTCTGGGTTCAAGCAGACTTGATATTCTCTACATTTGTCAAAGATTTGCCTGAGCTCAGGTATATGTGTTTGTCTAATGTTGGAATGTGCACATAGATCATCAACATAGACCTCTAAATTCTTCCTCAGGAATTCTTTAAATACATGGCACATCAGTCTCTGAAAGGGTGCGGGAGCATTGGTAAGCCCAAATGGCATTACTCGAAAAGCAAATATGCCCCATTCTGTGGCAAAAGCAGCCTTATGCTGGTCCTCAGGAGCAATGGCTACCTGATTGTAGCCAGAAAATCCGTCAAGGAAACTGTATACTTCCTTGCCTGCTACTCTTTCTAAGAGATGTTCCATGATAGGAAGTGGATAGTTATCTCAAATAGTGGCTGCATTAACCTTCTTCAAGTTAATGCACACACGTAGCTTTCCATTCTTCTTGGGCACCACTACAATGGAGGATACCCACTCAGTGTGCTCAATTTCATAGATGAATCCAGCTTCTACCAGTCTATCTATCTCCTCTTTGATCTTAGCAGCATAATTATCGTTATATGTGTATGGCTTCTGTTTAGAGGGTTTCTGAGGTCATGGGAATTGTGTTACTGAAGCTGAGTACAAAGTTGCATGTGTTGCAGCATGTGAAGCAGTATGGTTGAGGAGGTTCCTATGGCACATAGGAATACAAGGATAGGAGGCTACAGAGTTGAAGTGTGACAACCAAAGTTGCATGGCCATCGCCAAAAATCCTGTTTTCCATGCATGTACCAAGCAAATAGAAATTCAGTATCACTATGTGCGTGAGTTCATTGAGGACGGGGTCGTGGAGATAAGCTATTGTCCTACTGAAGAAAATGGAGCAGACATCTTCACCAAGGCTCTTGGGAGAGAGCAACTTCTTTGACACTTTCCAAAGCTTGGGATTGGACCAAGGAGGTAGTTCACCATCGGGTGGACATTGAGGGGGGGTGTTAAATATGCTCAATACTCCACCCTCATGTGACCACAAATGATCCATGGTGCTCTAAGTTGTAGGCCCCCATTATGAGGAGAAGCCATTATGAGAGCCCAAATATTTTTGGAACCCTAACTTCCAAGTTAGATGAGGTCTATGTGTGACCGTTGATGGTTGTAGATGATCTTTGTGAGCCTAACCGTTAGGTTAAGTAGGGCATGAACTTCCAAGCCATTGGGTTGCCATTTAAGGTGAAAATAAAGGCCCTGTGGCATCGCGCGGTTTCCCCATAGAACCTTAATGGGGGGAGTGTAGAGGGGGGCTTGCCCCCTTCTGCGGGGTCCGAGGGGCCTATCCCCCCGGCCCGTAGGGTCGAGATGGTAGGACTTTTGGTCGTGGAGATATTGTCAGATCATATATTTTACTGACTATTTTGTATCTCCCGACTACGTTTATCTATACCGAACCGGCTTATAAAAGCTATATAAGCATGGTAGAGGTTGAGCTTTACATAGCATTGTGCACTAGTAAGCCCTTCATCTAGAGTCTGTCTAGATTGCCATCTAAGCTCCACAGTGGGAGCGCACGGGTGGACAGCACCATCATTGTAATTGCATTATGCTCGGCAATCTGAGAATTTGAGTTCTCTATCTCTCAGTCTGCGTCTATCTTTGTCTGTGTTTTTCTCTCAACTCTGTCTACAGGTTTATTCCACTGTGCTGTTATTTTCTTACAGTTGGGTATGGAAGTATGGCACACAAAAGAAGGCATATTCCTACCACAAAAGAAGTACTACTCTAATCTTCTTTCCAGACATAACATGGACCAATGTCGCTCAGTATCTACACCACTTGATCCAAACATCAAGCTCACATTGGAGGATTCATCATCACTTGTGGATGTGCATACTTATCGACAGCTTGTTGGCTCATTACTCTACCTTGCCAACACTAGACAAGATATTGCCTATGCAGTTGGTATACTCAGTCAGTTTGCACATCAACCTTGTCAGTCTCATTGGGTTTCTTCTCAGAGATTACCTCAATGCTTGTGCTCACCTGAAATAATGGTCTTTGGTACAGAGGGGGCATAAAACTCGTCGAATACTCAGATTCAGATTGGGTTGGTGATCCTGAGTCTCAACGATCCACTTCTAGGTACATATTCTTGCTTGGCTCAAGACCTATCTCTTGGGCAAGTAGTAAGTAGACTACAGTTGCTCTGTCATCCACCAAGGCCGAGTACTAAGCATCCAGCTTTGTAGCATGTGAGGCCATCTGGTTTTGACGTTTATTATCTAGACATTGGTGTTTTGCAGGTTACTCTGACATGCATCCACAAGGATAGCCAGTCAAACTTGGCCATTTCCAAGAATCCAGTGTTCCATGCTCGGATGAAGCACATCGAGATCTAGTATCATTTCATCCGCAAGAAGTTCATGTCTCAGGAGATTACTCTAGAGTAGTGTACCTCTCAGGAGAACCTGGTGGGCATGTTCACGAAGGCTCTACCGCTAACTCTACTCCAATGCTCGGTGGACATCTCCAGCATTCAGCTGCTCCAAAATGGAGTTGTAGAGGGCTTGTTGATGACATGATTGCTCCTACATCATCGACATTTGTATCCGCATAAGTGCATCTCCATTTTGTATCCAGAAGGCACTCCATTTCTAGTTTATTTCCATTTTATATTGTATCTCTTTTGTATTTGGTTACCTTGACATGTGCTTCTACCATTTTATTCATTCTCCTTTAAGGGGAATTATCCCACATGAGATGCACTTTGGAGAGCCCCTCCCAAATCTATATAAGGAGGGACTCTCCCCCCATTTTGTACTTGGTTAGAAGCTTGAGGAATCTACTCCATGCTCTTGGCAAACTCATTTCTAATACATGCGAGTTTACCCATTTCTTGGTCTAATCACTTTAATCCCTCTACAACTCCATTTTGGAGTGGCTCAAATGCTGGAGAGGTCCATCAAGCATTAAAGTAGAACTAGAGGTAGAGCCTTTGTGAACATGTTCCCTAGGTTCTTCTGAAAGGTACAATGTGCAAGAGTAGTCTCCTCAGATATGATCTTCCCCTAGGTGAAGTCTTACAGTATCTTGATGTGCTTGGTATGAGCATGGAACACTAGATTCTCGGTGATGGCCAAGGCTGACTGGATCTTTGTGTAGATGCATGTCAGTGTATCTTAGAAAATACCAATGTGAGATAATAAACCTGAAAGCCATATGGCCTCACATGCTTCAATGCTAGATGCTTGATAGTTGGCCTACGTGGATGAAAGAGCAACAGTAGGTTGCTTGTTACTTGCCCAAGAGATAAGTCTTCAGCCAACAAGAGTATGTATCTCGAAGTAGAACATTGAGAATTAGGATCACTAGACCAATCTCAATCAAAATATCTAACAACCCTCTCTATACCAAAGACCATGATGTTGAGTGAGGGAAAGGTAGTGAAATAACCTCTGAGCAGCTTACCAATGTGTATAACAAGGCAAATGTGCAAACTGGTTGAGTATTCCAACTCTAAAGGTAATGTTTGGTATAGTGTTGGCTAGGTAAAGTTAAGAGTGAACTAGCTATCAATAATCATGTATGTCCATGAGTGATGATGAGTCCTCCACTATGATCTTGATGTTGGGATCAAGTGGTGTGGATATTGAGCGACACTAGTCCGTGTTATACCTGGGAAATAGATTAGAGTAGTACTTCTACTAAGAGAGGAATATGCCTTCTTTCATCTTCCAAACTTTCATGCATAAGAAGCAGTTAAGCAAGCCAAGATCTCTCATTGAGTAGTATTAGGGGAGCAATTAGCAAATTTTTGTGGTTGGAACTTTATTCAAAGAGTTTATAATAAGGTTCAATTGAAGGCCCTCACAAGGGGTGCTATGAAAGGGTGTGAGACCATTCTAAAAGTGTGCTTGATCTTGTATAAGTAAAGGGGCTTAAAACTAATAACAAGAGGTGCATTGGAAACTAAATTCAAGTAGCATGAGTAGTTATTGGGTATGGCTGTTTTCTCTCTATCTAATCATCTTCATCATTTTCACGTATTGTACATCGATATGTGCATTATTTCATTGACATAATTTGAAGTGCATAGCCATTTGTTAAGGGTGAGCAATCACAAGTTAACACTATGGCTATCCTTCGTGGATCATGAACCCAAAATCGTTGGCTTCATGGACCTGTCTTTCTTGGAAAGTCAAGAAGTGAAATCCGGGCCTTCAACTTTGTGACATGCTATGTGCATTCACAATGATATAAGTGATCGTCAACCCCACATATCCCATCTATCTTCTGAATTTGCGGCATCCTGTTGTTTTCATATGAGATATGCTTCTACTACAATGAGACGGCTGTATTGCCTTCTCCATTGACCATGTTCATGTTTGCCTCCAATGTTGCTCTCTATCACTATGTTGATTTCTTGATAGCACCAACTTTTGTGGCCATCCTCATAAGGCAAAACAAATTTTGGGTGCCTTCCACATACCCCATGTGGAGGTATTCTTGTCAATAAGGTTTGTTGGATGGAGTACACTTGTGTTGCACCTTCCATTTTATAATCACCTTTAACACTTGTGCCTCTCTCTAGAGTCCATCGAATTCTCTCTTTGACCATGCCTGTGAGGGAAATGCTCACCTTGTCCTAGCATCCCTCTATCTATGTGCTGCCAATGGAAACTACTTTTTCCACTTTCTACCACGCAAATTGGATGTCGTGATCAAGTAATCCTAATAATGTCTTTATACAAATTCCCTCTGCCTTTGTCGGGATACACGCGAGACATAGAGATCTATTTGCACCATCAGTTTTCTAGGGGTGATCAAATAGCACTTTGACAAACTATAGTGGTCATACCTCTGTGTGATGCCTTTACCTGGACCATTTAGCCACGACATGGATGTTGTATATGTGTGGCCTTCACCCAACCAAAGCATACAACAAGAAATTTTTTCTATTGCTTGTTTCCTACTAAGTCTCATTGTCGAATCCTAGCAAGAAGCATTGGGAAGTGGTCAAGATGATTTTGAGATATCTGAGTGGCACTAAGTACAAGTGTCTATGCTTGGGTAGAGGGAAAGCATCCATTCTTGGTTACACAGACTCTGATTATGTTGGTTGTGTAGACAATCATAACTCTACATCAAGGTACATTTTTCATTTTGCTAGAGGTGCTACCTCTTGGAGATCTCATCTTCAAGAATGTACACGTGTTTCAACTATAGAAGCAGAGTATGTTGTAGCAAGTGAGGCATGTAAGGAAGCATTTTGGCCTTCCCATCTTACTTGCGATATGGGTCTACCTCAGCATGTGCCTCATTCACTCATTGATAGTCAGAGTGCCATTGCATTGGCTAAGAATCTGATCAATCATGCAAGGATCAAGCACATTGAGGTGACGTATCACTTCATTAGAGACTACTTAGCCATTGAGTGCATTATTCTTGAGAAGCTTCATACTCGAGATAATGATGCAAATGCTTTGACTAAAGCTCTACCATGGGATAGCTTTTGACACTTTTGTCACTTGATGGGGTTACTTAATTCATGATACCTTACACAGTTACTTGTATACTATGTAACATGCCCAACAAGTGGGAGATATAGTTTTTATACTTACACTTAGGTATTCTTTCTCATTCTTTATTTTTCTCTCATAGTCACTTTGGACATATGGGCCTTTAGTGGGAGATTTTAATCTTTACTGTCCATGTGAAAGGCCAAATGGCTGCCTGACACTTTTGTATACATTCTTTAATATAACATATAGTGGCCTAGTTAGCCACATATTGTAAATTCGATCACATTTTTATGACCTAAGAAATATGTGTTCATGGTCTATGTATTATGTGGTTTCTATGTATTCTACAACCTCGTTGCAGAGTAGTGTGTGTGGTGTCTCGAGCTTCATTTTCTACCATGAGGATATCATCGTGGGGTTCTCGAGAAGGAGATTCCACTATAGTTCATCACTATTAAAATGCTTCATTGGGAAGTCACAAAGACAACCTTACCATAGAAAAGGTTATATCCACAACAATCTCTTGGACTTATTACACACACATATGTGGGGGCCAAGTCAATAACCATCATTAGCAGGATCCATATATTATGTATCTTTTGTTTATGATTAGAGTAGATGGAAAATCTTATACTTTATCAGAAATAATAGTGAAATTCTTTATTGTTTCAAAAGATATCTAGCACATGTAGAAAACTACATTGGCAGGTCGTTGAAGAAGCTTAGGTCTGATGGAGGGGAAGAATATTTCTCCAAGAATTTTTTTCAATACTTGAAGGATAAAGGCATCATAAAAGAATTCACTACTAGGTACTCTCCTCAACAAAATGATATTTTTGAAAGGAGGAACAACACCCTAGTTGGGACAACTAGGATTATTCTTGAAGAAAAGAAGCTACCACACTACCTATGGGCAGAAGCAATATCTATTGAAGTATATCTTCTCAATAGACTATCATCTAAATTACTTCAAGGGATGACTCCCTATGAAGCTTGGAATGGAAGAAATCCAAGCCTAATTCATTGCAAAGTCTTTGGTTATTTAGCATACGTACATATACCTTCACAAATGAGAGGCAAATTGGATGAAAGGGCAATCAAGGTTGTTTTCATTGGATATGATTCAACACAAATGGGCTATAGAGTTTACAATCCAACTACAAATCGATTTGCAACAAGCATGTATGTTGTATTTGAAGAACATAGGTCGTGAAGAAGACAAGAAAAATTTAAAGTTACCCTATGACCTTAATACAAATTTTCTTCCATTAGAAAATAAGCATGATGCATGTGAAGGACTCTAGAAGTGATGCATAAGAACGAAACAATGAGAAAGAGAGAGATTAAAAACTTTGGAAATCAAAAGGAAAGGCCAAGATGCAAGAGTGTGGAGAATGCTCCAAATATGCTCCTAGAAGATCAACAAGGGAAAGAAAACAACTTGAAACATATGGTTATGATTCACCATTTGTAACTAAACATACATATATTTGGCCAAAGATTAAACTGCAGAAGAACCTTCTATTTTTGAAGAAGCCAAAGGTAACCCTAATTGGGAGAAATTCGTGAAAAAGGAAATAGAAACCTTAAAGGAAATGTATACATGGGAGTTGGTTCCTATGCAAACCAACACAAAGGTAATAGGTCGCAAATGGGTATATACAAGATGAACAGGAATTTAGATGGCTCTATTTTTAGGTATAAAGATGGATTGGTTTCCATGGGATGTGCTCAAACACAAGGAATAGAACATGAAGAAACTTTCTCACATGTGGCCAAGATAACCACCCTTAGAACCTTGCTAAGTGTTGCAACTGCAAGGAATTGGACACTACTTTAACTTGATGTGAAGAATGTTTTCCTCAATGAATGGATCAATGAGCAGGTACACATGTCACAACCCCTAGGATATGAAAACCCTTATTATCCTAATTATGTTTGCAAGCTTAAGAAAGCACTATATGGTCTGAAACAAGCTCCTAGAACTTGGAACTACAAGTTGATAACCTACTTGAAGGATCAAGGATTCACATCAAGCAATGTAGATCCATCATTATTTATCAAAAAGATTCATGATGAAGTTATCTACTTATGTGTTTATGTAGATGGCATAATTATGATAGGTGATAATATGATTGGGATAGAAAGAATCAAAAAGCATATGCAAGTGGAATTCAAGATTAGTGATCTTGGAGAACTCACATTCTTCTTATCCATGCAGGTTATCTACACAGATCAAGGGATGTACTTGACTCAAAGTAGGTATATTCAGGATCTACTTTTGAAGTTCAAAATGGATAATGCCAAACTTGTAGGAACACCTACGAATATAAATCATGAAATTAGTGCTTATGAAGGAAAACACATAGAATATATGAGGAATATCAAAGTCTTGTGGGTATTCTAATTTATGTTGCACATACAAGGGCAAATATATCCTATAGTGTTGGAGTACTTAATCAATTTATGTGCAGCTAAAAGATTATTCAAGTAGCTTAAAGGAGCTATCAATGATGGTATATTCTACCCATATACATCTAATTTGGATCTCAAATTTTATTCCATTGCAAATTGGGCAGGATCCAAGGATGATATGAGGAGTACATCAAGATTTCTAGCATTTGCAGGATTTGAACTTGTTACTTGGAGTTCTAAGAAGCAACCTACAAAAGCACTATCCTAAATTGAAGATTAATACAAATTCTTGACAATAGCCACACAAGAAGCTATATCTTTGAAGGAGTTGTATGCAGATTTAGGACTTGTCAACTCCAAACCTCACATTTTTTAAGATAACTTAAGCTCAATGCATCTAGCAGCTAACCTTGTATACCATGCAAGAACCAAACATATAGAGGTTCATTATCACTTTATCAAGAAGAAGCTCTCATAAAAAGAGATT